>CAMZMU010000043.1:19850645-21050645 GCA_947311845.1 Poa pratensis
ACAAAAACAGCAGAAAATAGGAACTGGCACTGTGGCATCTTGTAATAGGTTAGTCCAAGAAAATGCATAAAAATGCTATGAAGTGTATATAAAACATGTAACAATTGGTATAATATCATCATGGATATCAGAAATTATAGATACGTTTGAGACGTATCAATAACGTAATTGCCCCGGCTTCATGCACAACCAAGGAGGAAGGTTATAGATCCATAGAGTCACAGGCCAGGTGCTATGACTGGAGCTCTGCTCCCCGAAAGGATTAAATCCATCTGTACTTAGACCAATCTTAAGTTCCTTGTCGTCATCTGAAAATGTCGGGAACTCTCTGTCGATTTTTCTCCACTACGACCCATCAACGGGGTGTCTCAGCATCACGTCTTTCTTGCGGTATTCTTTGTGCCATCGCAACAACTTGGCATGCTCTTTGTTTTTGAACAAACGTTTCAACTTTGGTATTATAGGAGCATACCACATCACCTTGGCAGGAACCCTCTTCCTGGGGCGCGGCTCGCCCTCAACACCACCAGGGTCATCTCGCCAAATCTTATACCGCAATGCACACCGCATACCGGGCGTGCATTCAAATTCTCGTACTCCTCGCCGTCGTAGAGGATGCAGTCATTGATGGCATGCATGTATCTTCTGCACCTCTAATCCTAGAGGGCAGACAACCTTCTTTGCTTCGTACGTACTAGGGGGCAATACGTTATTGATACGTCTCAAAACGTATTTCTATAATTTCTGATGTTCCATGTTGATATTATACCAATTGTTACATGCTTTATATACACTTCATAGCATTTTTTATGCATTTTCTGGGACTAACCTATTAACATGATGCCACAGTGTCAGTTCCTGTTTTCTGTTGTTTTTGTATTCCAAAAAGCTAGTCTGAAATATTCTCGGAATTGGACAAACTTGGACAGAACCTCCTATTTTCCAACATGTACACGGAGTTCAAAGGAGAGACGGAGGGGGCCACGAGGCAGCCACACCATGGGCCGCGCGGGCCCCCCGCGCGCTGTGGGTGTGTCGGCCCCACGGGCTCCAGCCTCTGCCCTTTCGCCTATTTATTCCTCCCGACGCGAAAACCCTAAATACCCGAGCCATTATCCACGAAAAGTTCCAGAGACGCCGCCGCCGTCAACCCTAGCTCGAGAGGGTTCAGAAGCTCTTCCCGGCACTCTGGCGGAGAGGGAATCATCACCGGAGGGCTCTACATCACCATGCCTGCCTCCGGAGTGATGCGTGAGTAGTTCATCCTTGGACTACGGGTCCATAGCAGTAGCTAGATGGTTGTCTCTCCACTTTATGCTATCATGTTTAGATCTTGTGAGCTGCCTATCATGATCAGATCATCTTATTGTAATGCTACATGTTTGTTTCTGGGATCCGATGAATATTGAATACTATGTCAATTGATTATCAATCTATCTTATATGTTATTTATGATCTTGCATGCTTTCCGTTACTAGTAGATGCTTTGGCCAAGTAGATGCTTGTAACTCCAAGAGTGAGTATTTATGCTACATAGTGGGTTCATGCCTCCGGTAATCTGGGAGAGTGACAATAACTTCTAAGATTGTGGATGTGCTGTTGCCACTAGGGATAAAATAACCGTGCTTAGCTCAAGGTGCGCCGTTAGGTCTAATGCATTTGTTTACATTACGCATATTACTTAATGCGATTATCCTTGCTTGCACTTAATACCAACGGGGAACTCGGATGACAACCTGAAGGTGGATTATTAGTCATAGACGCTGTTGGATAACGGTCTATGGTATTTTGTCGTAATGCCCACATGAATATCATAGTAATCATCATGTCATATATATTATTGTCATGTGCTCAATATTTTGTCAATTGCCCAGCTGTAATTTGTTCACCAGCATGTTAGTTATCTTTTTATGGAGAGACACCACTAGTGACTGTGGACCCCGGTCCATTCTTTTACTGATAATACAACCAACTGCAAACATTGTTCCTTTTCATTCTCTGCAATTTACTACTGTTTTCCACACCATACGTTTAATCCTTTGTTTTCAGCAAGCCGGTGAGATTGACAACCTCACTGTTTCGTTGGGGCAAAATAGTTTGATTGTGTTGTGTGCAGATTCCACGTTGGTGATCGAGTAAACGGCGCCACCAACAACCTTCAGAAGTGATTTCTTGCTCCTACTGGTCGATTTAAAACCTTGGTTTCATACTGAGGGAAACTGCTGCTACACTGCTTCATACCTTCCGCTTGGGGTCTCCCAACGAACGTGTGATCCACGTCATCAATCAAGCTTTTTCTGGCGCCGTCGCCGGGAGCAAGAGGATTTCTGCAAGGGGAGTTTCACGCTTCCACTCTCTTACTTTGTTATTGTCTTGCTAGTTTATTTTTATCTAGTCTTGTTTGCTTTATTTATCAAAAACACAAAAAATAGTTACTTTTATTTTCGAATTGTTATTTTTCAGTCTTGTTATCATGTCTAGCCCTGTTCCTGTCATCATGTCGCCTGAAGAAGAAATCTTCACTTTCAAGCAAGGGAGTGAGGAGAGTTTTAAAGATGATTGGTCTAGAATTTTGAGTCCTATGCTAAAACTGAACCTAAGATGACTTTAAGCCTGCTCCTTAGTAGCTTTTATTTTGGTCTTGTTCTTTGCTACAGATATGCTTTAGATGCTGTGGTAGGAGGAGATTTCCTTCGTTATGATGGGGATCAAGCTTTTAATGCTATAAAAATGATTACAATTTCTAGACCTCTAATCAGTAAAATTGATTCGACTTTGACAAGCATAAGTGATAGACTTAACACTCTTGAAACAAACATATCTGGTCTAAAAGAAGGGTATAATCAGATTCGCGAACACTATGATAATGTGCCTAAATTTTGAACCATCGGAATGGGTTCCCTCAGTAAAAGTTGTTATCATGGTGAAACTTTCCATGCTCGCTGTGATATTATGTCTGAATTCTGTTTAATGCCCAAAGATATTTTTATTCCTTAAATCTTTGGGAGCTTTCCAAATGCGAAGATTGTATAATTTTGGGTGATAATACTGCTAAATTACCAAGAGGGGAGCCGAAGGAGTATTTACAAAACTCTTAGGATAACAATATCTATTGATTATCTTGTCATTGAATGTGCAGAAGTAGGACAAATTACGCTTGGAAGATCTCTGTTGAAACGCTTTGGAGCAATAATAGATGTGGGCCAAGACACTATGAATTTCGCCTCCTTCACCCATGTGTAACCAGTATTTCCTAAAGATAAGGGTAAGGGTAAGAGAGCTAAGCGTAAGACCGTTGATGCTTCTTCATTGGAAACACTTGATTCTTACTTTCTGCGCCTAGCTGAAAGGCGTTAAAGAAAAGCGCTTATGGGAGACAACCCATTATTTTATTTCTGCAATTTTTCTGTTCTTTTGGGTCAAGGAGTTGTTTACTTCTGTAACAATTCCTTTGTATCTTTATTTATCGCATTGTTGTGCCAAGTATTGCCTCTAATAGGAAGATCATGCTAGATTTGGATTTCTGCGCAGGAACAGATTTCTTCTGTTCACGTTTTACTTCTGTAAAATCACACAAAAATGATTTAAATCTGCAAATTTTTGTGCGTAATCCTCAGATATGTACGCATCTTTCGATAGTTTAGCGTTTTTCAATCTGAGCAACGTAAGTGACTCGAAAAATTCGTCTTTACGGACTGTTCTGTTTAGACAGATTCTGTCTTTTATTTTTCGCATTCTCTCTTTACTAGTATTGAGTGGAATTCTTTTTTAGGGTGAAGAGCTTCACATTACATCTGTGACAGTAGTTAATGTTAAAATTAACGGTCATGTTTGTGTCCTTATAGAACATGTGAGTTTTTGATTGTGCACTAACCCTCTAATGAGAATTACTCTGAGTTTGGTGTGTGATACGTCTCAAACGTATCTATAATTTTTGATATTCCATGCTTATTTTATACCAATTGCTACATGTTTTGCATCTACTTTATATCACTTTTATACATTTTTGGGACTAACCTATTAACAAGATGCCGAAGTGTCAGTTCCTGTTTTCTGCTGTTTTTTTATTCCAGAAAAGCTAGTCTGGAATATTCTCGGAATTGGACGAAACTACACGGGGGTCCCTATTTTTTCAGAACACACCTAACGGAGCGAAGGAGCAGCAGAGGAGGGCCACCAGGAGGCCACACGCACCTAGGGCGCGGCCCCCCTTCTGCCGCGCCCTAGGGTGGTGTGGTCCCCTCGGGGGTCCGCAACCGTCGCCCTTTCGCCTACTTATTCCCCCCGACGCGAAAAGCCTAAGTACCTGAGCAATATCCACGAAAAGATCCAGAGACGCCGCCGTCGTCAACCCTAGCTCGGGAGGGTTCAGAACCTCTTCCCGGCACCCTGCCGGAGAGGGGAATCGTCACCGGAGGCTTCTACATCGCCATGCCTGCCTCCGGAGTGATGCGTGAGTAGTTCATCCTTGGACTACGGGTCCATAGCAGTAGCTAGATGGTTGTCTCTCCACTTTGTGCCATCATGTTTAGATCTTGTGAGCTGCCCTACATGATCAAGATCATATTATTGTAATGCTACATGTTGTGTTTGCTGGGATCCGATGAATATTGACTATTATGTCAAGTTGATTATCAATCTATCTTATATGTTATCTAAGATCTTGCATGCTTTCCGTTACTCGTAGATGCTTTGGCCAAGTAGATGTTTTATAACTCCAAGAGAGAGTATTTATGCTAGATAGTGGGTTCATGTCTCCGTTTAACCTGGGACAGTGACAGAAAGTTCTAAGGTTGTGGATGTGCTGTTGCCACTAGGGATAACCTAACGATGCTATGTCCACGGACATATGTGTTTGTTTACATTACGCACTTTACTTAATGCAATTATCCGTTGCTTGCAACTTAATACCAACGGGGACTCGGATGACAACCCGGCGGTGGATTATTAGTCATAGATGTGTGGATAACGATCTATGTATTATGTCGTAATGCCAATTAAATATCATAGTAGTCAACATGTCATGTATATGCATTGTCATGCGCTCACTATTCGTCAATTGCCCAGCTGTAATTTGTTCACCCAACATGTTAGTTATCTTTTATGGAGAGACACACTAGTGAACTGTGGACCCCGGTCCATTCTTTTACACTGATTAAACAACCACAAACTGCAAACTGTTCCTTTTTCATTCTCTGCAATTTAATACTCATTTTCCACACCATACGTTTAATCCTTTGTTTTCAGCAAGCCAGTGAGATTGACAACCTCACTGTTTCGTTGGGGCAAAGTAGTTTGATTGTGTTGTGTGCAGATTCCACGTCAACAGTCCAGACTCCCTGCAACAGCTATTTTTCTGGCGCCGTTGACAACCTTCTGAAGAGTTGCTGCTCCTACTGGTTCGATAACCTTGGTTTCTTTCTGAGGGAAAACTTGCTGCTGACTACATCATACCTTCCTCTTGGGGTCTCCCAACGAACGTGTGTTTCACGTCATCAGTGTGGCGGAAGTTTTCAAGGGTCAAGAGAGAAGGATGATATAATGTGATCAGAAGAGTGAAGAGCTTAAGCTTGGGTATGCTCCCATGGATCACCCCAGCATATTTCAAGAAGACTCAAGCGTCTAAGCTTGGGGATGCCCAAGGAATCCCCTTCTTCATCAGCAATTTATCAGGTCATCTCTAGTGAAACTATATTTTAATTCTTTCACATCATATGTGTTTTACTTGGACCGTCTGTGTGTTTTTATTTTCAGTATTTTATTTTTCTTATGGTCAACTTGATTGGACCCTAGCATTCTTGATTGGGAGAGAGACACGCTACGCTTTTTCATATGAATACTCCTATTCTTCACTTATACTTGTTGATTATTCTTATCTAGCCATTGATATGCTTTTAGCTCCTGTTTTGCATGCATCTCTTATTCAGAGTTGTTAGTTCTTTTAAAAAAAGTACTCTCTTGCTTCACTTATAATTGTTTGGAGAGTTTATGTTGAAATTAATTGATTGGTGTTTGGTTGGAACAGAAAATGTTGCATGTGGTAGATGGTATAATGGAAAAGCTTACATATTCTTGTAGATCACTGTATTGGATAATTTGATACTTGTCAATTGTTTTGAGTTATCAAGTAGTTCATGTTTAAGCTTTTGTATCATGTAGTTAAAACCTAGTAATGAAGAACTACCGTAAAGCTCGTTGAAATTTGGTTTGCATGATTGGTATCTCTAAGGTCTAGATATTTTCTTGTAAAAGGGTTTGGTTAACAAGGAAGACAGTGTAGAGTCTTATAATGCTTGCAATATGTTTTCATATAAGTCTTGCTGTGTCGGTTGATATCCTGTGTTTGCTTCAAATAACCTTGCTAGCCTAAACTCTGTACTGAGAGGGAACGCTTCTCGTGCATCCAAAACCTTGAGCCAAAATCCATGCCATCTGTGTCCACCATAAGTATCTACATGTGGTATTTCCTTGCCATTCTAAGTAAATTTTTCATGTGCTATCTTTAAACTATTCAAACTTTATTACTCCTATTTTGTGTCAATGTTTACCAAGCTCATGAGGACGGGGTGGATGTTTTTATGTCAACTGTCAAACAGACTTTACCACCGGACTAGCGGCATATACATCCGCTTATCCATTAATTTTGCAAAAAGCTGGTAAATGGGGTGCCCAGTCCCAATTAATTACAACTTTAACCGCTTAATTCTCTTCACATTTTTGCCTTGATTTATCAGTCAAGCAATGACAAACAGTGAAATATCTACATGTGTAAACAAAAGAGAAAGAGGGATGATCTGCCTTGCTGGTAGAAATAACGTCCTTCATGGGAGCCGCTCTTAAAAGTCTGGTTGGCAGGGGTCATATTGTACTTTCCATTTTCTGATTCGTTGACAATTAACAAACACCTCTTAAAACTTATTTTTACTCTCTATACGATTTCAAAAACTTAAAAAGCTCTAGCACATGATTTAATCCCTGCTTCCCTCTACGAAGGGCCTTTCTTTTACTTTTATGTTGAGTCAGTTTTCCTACTTCTTTCTATCTTAGAAGCAAACAATAGTGTCAACTTTGGTGCAAAATTTTTTATATGCTTGTATATTGCACTTATTATATTGCTTTGTGTTGACAAATATCCATGAGATATATATGTTGAAAGTTGAAATCAATTGCTGAAGCTTAAATCTTCCTTTGTGTTGGTTAAATACATTTTACTTAGAACCTATTGCTTTATGAGTTAACTCTTATGCAAAACTCTTTGATGCTTGTCTCGAAAGTACTATTCATGAAAGTTTTTGCTTATATGATTCAGTTGTTTGCTCATTATCTACTTGCTAGCAAACTATAGACCATTGACCTGGATCACTTCATTCATAACATGTGCTTTACAATACTATTTGATCAAGATTATGATTGTAGCACGTCACCTCAGAAATTATTTTGTTTTTATCATTTTACCTACTCGAGGACGAGTAGAACTAAGCTTGGGGATGCTTGATACGTCTCAAACGTATCTATAATTTTTGATGTTCCATATTGATATTATACAATTGTTACATGTTTTATATACACTTCATAGCATTTTTATGCATTTTCTGGGACTAACCTATTAACAAGATGCCACAGTGCCAGTTCCTGTTTTCTGCTGTTTTTGTATTCCAGAAAAGCTAGTCTGGAAATATTCTCGGAATTGGACGAAACTTGGACATAACCTCCTATTTTTCCAACACGTACACGGAGGGGAGCCACGAGGCAGCCACACCATGGGGCCGCGCGGGACCCCCTGCCACGCCGTGGGGTGGTGTGGCCCCACGGGCATCTCCAGCCGCCGTGCTTTCGCCTATTTATTCCTCCCAACGCGAAAACCTTAATACCCGAGCCATTATCCACGAAAAGTTCTAGAAACGCCGCCGCCGTCAACCCTAGCTCGGGAAGGTTCAGAAGATCTTCCCGGCACTCCGCGGAGAGGGGAATCATCACCGGAGGGCTCTACATCACCATGCCTGCCTCTGGAGTGATTCGTGAGTAGTTCATCCTTGGACTACGGGTCCATAGCAGTAGCTAGATGGTTGTCTCTCCACTTTATGCTATCATGTTTAGATCTTGTGAGTTGCCTATCATGATCAAGATCATCTTATTGTAATGCTACAGTTGTGTTTGCTGGGATCCAATGAATATTGAATATTATGTCAAGTTGATTATCAATATATCTTATATGTTATTTATGATCTTGCATGCTTTCCGTTACTAGTAGATGCTTTGGCCAAGTAGATGCCTTAACTCCAAGAGTGAGTATTTATGCTAGATAGTGGGTTCATGCCTCCGGTAATCTGGGAGAGTGAAAATAACTTCTAAGATTGTGGATGTGCTGTTGCCACTAGGGATTAAATAACCGATGCTTAGCTTAAGGGTGCGCCGTTAGATCTAATGCATTTGTTTACATTACGCATATTACTTAATGCGATTATCCGTTACTTGCAACTTAATACCAACGGGGAACTCGGATAACAACCTGAAGGTGGATTATTAGTCATGGACACTGCTGGATAACGGTCTATGTATTTTGTCGTAATGCCCACATGAATATCATAGTAATCATCATGTCATATATATGCATTGTCATGCGCTCAATATTTTGTCAATTGCCCAGCTGTAATTTGTTCACCCAGCATGTTAGTTATCTTTTATGGAGAGACACCACTAGTGAACTGCGGATCCCGGTCCATTCTTTTACACTGATAATACAACCAACTACAAACATTGTTCATTTTCATTCTCTGCAATTTACTACTGTTTTCCACACCATACGTTTAATCCTTTGTTTTCAGCAAGCCGGTGAGATTGACAACCTCACTGTTTCGTTGGGGCAAACTAGTTTGATTGTGTTTTGTGCAGATTTCACGTTGGTGATCGACTAAACGGCGCCACCAACAACCTTCAGAAGTGATTTCTTGCTCCTACTGGTCGATTAAACCTTGGTTTCATACTAAGGGAAACTGCTGCTACACTGCTTCATACCTTCCTCATGGGGTCTCCCAACGAACGTGTGATCCACGTCATCAATCACTTATCCCTTGGAAGCATCTTCTTTAATATTTTCGGCAACTTTTCAAATCTCTTGTCAGATGTACCATTCTCTGCCTTCCATTGCAGCAATTCCAGTGTGGTACCTAGCTTTTTCTGGCCATCTTCGCAATTTGGGTACAACAATTTGTTGTGATCCTGTAACATTCTCTCCAACTTCAACCTCTCGTTTTTACTTCCGCAGTTTATCTTCGCATCAAGAATGGCCCGACGAAGATCATCATCGGGCTCATCAACAATGGGCTCTTCTTCAGCTTCGTCTTCCCCCATTGTAGTACCACCATGTTCAGTGAACATAGGATACTTGTCATTATCCTCTTCTTCTTCATTGTCTTCCATTATAATCCCTCTTTCTCCGTGTTTGGTCCAACAATTATTGCCGGGTATGAAACCGGACTGCAACATGTGGACGTGAAGGGTTTTTGAGGTTGAATAATCCATCGTATTCTTACAGCACTACATGGACAACAAATAAAACCTTTCGACCGCTTGTTTGCCTCAGCCACGTGGAGAAAATTATGCATGCCACTAATGAAATCAGGACTACATCGGTCACCGTACATCCATTGTCGGTTCATCTGCATTATATAAGTATATCAAAACCATTACACTACATCATGAATAGATACGTGACCAAATTAATTAATACAAGTTCATCACATTAAATGCAAAGTAGAGTAGTGACCAAATGTAATACATAGTTCTCATAAAACATACATTAATTGAAACTAACATACAACTATCCAAAGAATTTAAATCCAACAACAATGCGATCAAAATCGCAACTAAGTTAATTATTGAACCAACATCATAATGATACCAAGCCTCTTGATTAATGGCATATTTTCTAATCGTTTTAATCTTCAAGCGCATTGCATCCATCTTGATCTCGTGATTCATCGACGACGTCGGCAAGCTTGAACTCCAATTTCATCTTCTCTTCTAAGCATTGGAGACGAAGATCTTCACTTCTTTTCAATTTTGCTTTCAAATCATTGTTTTCTTTTTCAAAAAACTCGACAATAGGGTCGGTTGGAATTTCCGGTTCAACTACCGCCTAGATAAAAATATATATGTCAAGTTGGTCGGCATAATTGTCATAAACACGAAATGAAACAAATAGTTATAAAAGTATACCACATCCGAATCATAGACCGGACGAGGGCCGACAGGGACGGATATCAAAACCATGGTACTATACATATAAAAACAATCATACAAGTAAGAAAATTATACAACTAATAATTATGCATCTAAATCATACAAGTAAGATTGTTTTAAATAAAAGATAAAAACAAGAGGCTCACCGAGGTGGTGCTGATGGCCCTTCACGTAGTTACCTGCGTGAAAAGTAAATGGGTTAGGTTGAGACTCCAAGTGCAGAGTGTGTAGTAAGTGGAAGACGTGTTTTCCCCACGAGGGGTGACTCGAGGGTTTAATATCGAACTCTCGGGGAATCAGTAGTGAAGATTTATCTTTCCTATCCTTCTTTTGGTTACCTACAAAACAAAGTAAATGTTTTGGTCCTCAACCTCACCTAGTGGTTGTCAAGCACAAGGTGTGAGAATGATATCAAGATAATATGCAATGCAAACAAGAAATAAATATGCAATGGTGGTAAATAAATATGCAAGGATGGTGGTAGCAATGATAAATGATATTTTTGGGTTTTATATGATGAATGCAAGATGTAAAAGTGTTTTTGTATTTTCGGATTTTTAAATGGCAGAAAATGGAAAAGTGGTAAAAGTGGTTGGAAAGGTGTTTCTTATGATTAAAAATGGACCGGGGTTCATGGTTTCACAAATGCACTCTCTCTTTAATAAAGTGGTAGACAATGGAACACTAGAGTTGACATATGAGATTGCAACACAACAGTTTAATGACAAGTTATAATTATATGGGCATCACGTCCTAACATAGAGACCTTTTGGTTATTAGTCTCTCTTATACTCCACCAAGATGCGAACTAAATCATAACACCTCAGTAATTAAGATAACTCAGAGTATAGCAATAAGTATCATGACATGAAGTTAAAATAAGAACATGCTAGATCTAGTCATGGAGTAGTGGCAATGGTCACACCCACATCTCCGGTAGCATGGTATTTCTTTTTATCCCTAGTGAGGCAACAAAGTAAGGTAAATACCCAAGTGGATCGCAGAACTTTCTCTCACGTTCACTGCACTAGCCACCCCCCGTTACTCCAACTAATGCACACGTTCCCCCTCACACGCTCTCATAAACATGCTTGATCATGACAAGTAAATAAGAACGGGGTACATAATATGCATCTACTTTCATAACTGAAACAAAACCATTGCAATCTCAAACATATATTAACTCATAAAAAGATCCACCACAAAGGTATTACATAGATGACCGTAATCATGTTCAGCAGCTCATACGGTACTAATTAGTGAAGCTCAAGAGAGAGAGAGATACATAAGTTACTTCCACAAACCCATAGTCCAGAGGTGGACTACTCCCTCTTCATCATGGAGACGGTGGAGAAGTCGTTGGAGAAGATGGAGACCACGCCGGCAGCGCCCCGCCGGAGTTTTCCCCCTCCAATCTGCAACTCCAGGTCTCTGTTTCGGTGTTTCTGTGTTTCTGCGGCGCTCCTTCCAGAGAACGTCGGGGGACTATTTTTATAGGCGTTTTAGGTCAAAACGGAGTCGGTGGAGGAAAGATCGACGGCAACGGAGCTCGAGGCCAAAAGGGGGGTCCCACGCGGCCAGGTACATGGGCCGCGTGGGCCCACTCATCTGGCCCTCGGGCCTCCGCTTGTTTGCTTCCTTCGCTCCCAGCTTTGTTCCTTCCAAAAACTGATGCTCGTAAATTTCCAGGTCATTTGGACGTCGTTTGGGTCCCTGAAACATTAAAATATAGAAATAGGGTTTTCTGCCTGCGCAGGGTTAATTCCATAAAAAATAGGAAACATATCAAATATTCCCAAAATCATTATAAAACAGTGATATAACCCTTATATGATGCAAATATGACTGGAATATAAGTAAAATAATGCAAAGTTCATGTATGCATTTTACATGCATCAACATCCCCAAGCTTAACCTATACTCGTCCTCGAGTATGAAGGTGATAAAACTAACATGGACTTTGCAATTTAATACTATCAATGGATATCAAAGATGATTACTATTGCTACATAGAGTCAAATGATTCATTCTTAAAAGGAGTAGCAATATGCAAGATAGTTTATGAAGTGATATCAAGTATTCAATGCAAGGATGTTCAATGATAATTCACAAAGTGTAACATAAAAAAAGTACTATGGACCACATGTATGCATAATGAAAGTAAGAACATCCTACAATGGTCATAGAGTATTGATGAAAATCTGAATATAAAAGGTGGACACTTTGGAAAGATATATATGAGTAGAGGTAAAGCATGAATAAATTTCATCTAACTTCTGAACTTCTCTACTTAAGTTAATGATTGTAATGGTAATCCTTGGTGTCAAGCTCTCATTCCCCTATCATAGCATCTTGAATGATTAAGTTTAAAGTGAAAGCAAATACGAGTAGTGTGCTTGACAAAGTACAGGTTGAAAGTCTCATGCCCCTTGAATACAAGTACCTACTCCATGTGTTACTCAACTTGGAAACAAAGCAAGTTCAAGTTAAATATCATTGTAAGTAATAATAGTATCATTAAGAGCGTCAACTGGGGTACCTCTTGTCCCAGGATATGGAACAAGCCCATATCAAAATGACAAGACAAACAAACACAATGAACAATCTCAACACCCTTTTTATTTACCATTAGATAGCTTTTTATTGTAAGGTGTATCACAGAAGGTTCACCATAGCATGTAAGTAAATTTCCACCATGAATGATGCATGGCTTAGATTAGCGGCCCAGGCGTCTCTCTAACCATTTATACAAACTCATTTAAACTCACTTCATTTCCACATTTATTTCACCCATGGTAAGCATCCATAAACAAAAGTACATGATATCAACTAAATGAAATGAAGTGCATGTTGAAAGCTTGCCATGTGACAGCACATATGAGCTAACTCTCAACCAAAGACATTTGTCAAGCCACAACATCATAATTTTAATCACAATGGGTCATGTTTTATTTATGCAATGAAAGTAAAGTGTGCATCAAGTTCGAGAGAGCTCTATAACCAACTTTTCCCATAACAATCAACAACATAAGCATTTTCATTCAGAGGTATAGATAACACAAATATCATGATAAACATACTCGGAATAGCATAAAGCTAATAGGTAGATATGGTGGACTCACTGGAAAAACTTTGGTTGAAGGTGTTGGAAACAAGTTTTTGCTTGTTGGAATTTTTGGGCTAGCAAGAGGGAGAAAGTTGACCATCTAAATGCATGCATGAGTGTCCATAGAACTAACTAATCCATGTTAAACAAGTAAATAACATTCAGCATCAAAACATGAATAAAAGATAGCTCTTGATAAAATACTTGCAAATTATTACTCATTAACAAGCTCATGAATCATGCAACTATATGTATCTTTTAAAATCAACTCAACATCCCTTTTCCCAATCTATAATAGCATCCAACATAATTCAACCCAAATTTCCAGTAGCTCTCTCATATATAAATGATAGTGTGGTGGTCTCACAAAATAAAAATCAAACCAAAACAAACAAAAAGACGCTCCAAGTTTATGCGATAAAGTGTTTCGATCGAAAAACAGAAGTTAGACGTGTGCAAACCGAGAGTGTGTAGGTCCAGTGGGGTTGTCTTCACATCCCCAAGCTTATGGTCTTCACCATCCTTGGATAGCTCTTGGTGCATCTCCTCTAATCCCTGTGAAAAAACTTCAAAACACCGTTTCTCCCATTTCTTTTTCTGTGGGGTGCATTAGTAGTGATAAACAAATAGATTTCTTGCTGCATATAATCCTTAACAAAAATTCATATGAATGTCCAGAAAGTGTATAATGTTGTATGCCTACTCATAAACTCAATTGGATCAAAAAGATTCAAGTTAAAAGTTCTAAGCATGCATCAAACAAAATGGGACAGAATCTGTCCAGAAAAACAGCAGCAGCAAAACGTATTTTTCTACCCTACTTAACTTTGTCGAAAATTCCGAAAAAATTCATGCATACAGAGGATGAAAAGTTGCAACTACAGTTCAAATATGAGCTCATTCGGAGTTACAGAATAAGAATTAAAAATCATACCGTGCACAGATTCGTGCAGGAATAAAATCTCCGAACGCTATAAGCAACTTTTCAAACCAAAATGAGTAAAACTTGGCACTTTATTAAAAATTCCAGAAACTAAACTAAACACTAAGTCTCTTGTTACAGCAAGAGGACACAAAGAAAATCACAAATAAAAACAACCGGGTTGCCTCCCGTAAAGCGCTTTCTTTATAGCCATATAGCTAGGCTTCTTACTTGATGTTTATTGTGGACGAAGCTCATGAGGGAGCTTGAACTTTGGTGTGTCCCTCTTCCTTGGGAAGTGTTCCATGCACTTCTTGTGTGGAAACTGAAACTTCACATTCCCTTCTTTTGAATCAATGATAGCACCTGTAGTACGAAGAAAAGGTCTTCCAAGAATAATTGGACTAGAGGTTTTATTCCCCATATCCATGATTAGAAAATCAACAGGCACAAATGTCATATGTAACTCTACCATAACATCACTTACTTTTCCTAAAGCATGTTTAATGGAATCATCAGCAAGTGCAAGTTCAATAGAGCATTTTTCAAGATTTTTCAATTCAAGTACTTCATATAGTTCTTTAGATAAAACAGAGACACTAGATCCTAGATCAAGTATAGCATGGTGTGTCTCTTTTCCAATGGTTACTAGGACTTTGGGAATCCATATATCCCCAAGCTTAGGTGGTATCATAGCCTCTTGGTTGTACCTAGCAATCTTTTCTTTCAACATGATTAGCAATATAAGAACCAAAACCAGCTTGGTTAGTTGATGGAAGGATCACTTGCAAATTTTTGTAAGATAGATATTAATTCATGCAAGCTACAATTCTCTAAGTCAAGCAATGGTTCCTTGACTTCACTAAGCATTTTAACTTCTCAACTTTTCTCTCTTTCATTACCATAATAGTTTCCTTAGCAATTCTCTCTTGCTCATGAATATGTTCCCAAGATTTATTTATAACCTCTTGACAATATTTAATTGTTTCCTCATGTTTTTGAGCTATAATGGTGTTCTTTAATGAGGAAACTTCCTTAGTGAGCTGATCTACCCTTTCAAACAAAGAGTCTTGTTTTTCAAACTTAGATATAAATTCCTTATTAAGCTCCTTTTGAGTAGATATAAATGATCTAATGGTGTTTTCCAAATCACTAGAAACATTACCACTAGTGATATTTGTTTGGCACATATGGGGGTTTATTATAAGAGTTATAATTGTTGTTACCATACCCATTATTACCATAGTTCCTAATGAAGTTGACATCAATATTTTCAGGATTATTACCAACTAATTCTTGCAAAGGCACATTTTCAATATTTTGTTTATTAATGAAAGCAAGAATAGTATCCATTTTAGATGACAAATCATTTGTTTCTTCTATGGAGTTCACTTTCTTAGAAGGATTAGGTGCTCTATCAGTATGCCATTGACTATAGTTTTGCAAAATACTTTCCAATATGTTCTTAGCTTCTACTATAGTTTTTCCCATAAAAGCACCTCCAGCAGCAGAATCAAGAATATTTCTAGACATGTAATTTAGACCATTGTAAAAAGAGTGTAGTATGGTCCATTCGTTGACCCCATGTGATGGACAAGTTCTAAGCATAAGTTTAATCCTATCCCAAGCCATAGCAACATGTTCATTTTCATTTTGCCTAAAAGAAAGAATGTTGTTTCTATTTTGCAAAATTTTAACAGGAGGATAGTATTTCTTAATGAAAGCTTCTTTTAAATCATCCCAAGTTTTAATGCTATCAATAGGTAATGAATGCAGCCACTCTTTAGCTTTTCCTCTAAGTGAGAAAGGAAATAACTTCAGTTTTAGAATATCACTTTCCACATTTTTAAATTTCTGCATGTCACATATTTCAACAAAATCATGAAGATGCATAGAGGCATCCTCCATAGCACTACCGCCAAATTGTTCCCTAGTTATCAAGTTCAACAAACTAGGACTTACTTCATAACTATCAGCATTTATCTTAGGTGTGGCAATGGGCCTAGCAATAAATTGATCATTTGGAGTGTTTGTGTAATCACACAACTTAGTTCTTTCTCCCATTTTAGCAAGTTTTTATGTGTTTTTTAATTTTTTATGCAAAACTGAAAATAAATATGCAAACCGAACTAAAAATGCAAGACAATGACAAAACAAGATAAATTGCTTTGAAGGTAAAGATGGATAAGATGATGCTCACGTAGGTGCAACCTCCCCAAGCTTAGGTGTTAGCACAAGTTGGTGATGAAGTTGACTTGGTGAGATATCCTTGGATAAACCGGCACCAGAAAACAGAGCTAGTGCAGGGGACCCTTGGATAAACCTTTCAGCAATGATTCCCCGGCAACGGCGCCAGAAAACAGTCTTGATGGCCCTTCACGTAGTTACCTGCGTGAAAAGTAAATGGGTTAGGTTGAGACTCCAAGTGCAGAGTGTGTAGTAAGTGGAAGACGTGTTTTCCCCACGAGGGTGACTCGAGGGTTTAATATCGAACTCTCGGGGAATCAGTAGTGAAGATTTATCTTTCCTATCCTTCTTTTGGTTACCTACAAAACAAAGTAAATGTTTTGGTCCTCAACCTCACCTAGTGGTTGTCAAGCACAAGGTGTGAGAATGATATCAAGATAATATGCAATGCAAACAAGAAATAAATATGCAATGGTGGTAAATAAATATGCAAGGATGGTGGTAGCAATGATAAATGATATTTTTGGGTTTTATATGATGAATGCAAGATGTAAAAGTGTTTTTGTATTTTCGGATTTTTAAATGGCAGAAAATGGAAAAGTGGTAAAAGTGGTTGGAAAGGTGTTTCTTATGATTAAAAATGGACCGGGGTTCATGGTTTCACAAATGCACTCTCTCTTTAATAAAGTGGTAGACAATGGAACACTAGAGTTGACATATGAGATTGCAACACAACAGTTTAATGACAAGTTATAATTATATGGGCATCACGTCCTAACATAGAGACCTTTTGGTTATTAGTCTCTCTTATACTCCACCAAGATGCGAACTAAATCATAACACCTCAGTAATTAAGATAACTCAGAGTATAGCAATAAGTATCATGACATGAAGTTAAAATAAGAACATGCTAGATCTAGTCATGGAGTAGTGGCAATGGTCACACCCACATCTCCGGTAGCATGGTATTTCTTTTTATCCCTAGTGAGGCAACAAAGTAAGGTAAGATACCCAAGTGGATCGCAGAACTTTCTCTCACGTTCACTGCACTAGCCACCCCCCGTTACTCCAACTAATGCACACGTTCCCCCTCACACGCTCTCATAAACATGCTTGATCATGACAAGTAAATAAGAACGGGGTACATAATATGCATCTACTTTCATAACTGAAACAAAACCATTGCAATCTCAAACATATATTAACTCATAAAAAGATCCACCACAAAGGTATTACATAGATGACCGTAATCATGTTCAGCAGCTCATACGGTACTAATTAGTGAAGCTCAAGAGAGAGAGAGATACATAAGTTACTTCCACAAACCCATAGTCCAGAGGTGGACTACTCCCTCTTCATCATGGAGACGGTGGAGAAGTCGTTGGAGAAGATGGAGACCACGCCGGCAGCCCCGCCGGAGTTTTCCCCCTCCAATCTGCAACTCCAGGTCTCTGTTTCGGTGTTTCTGTGTTTCTGCGGCGCTCCTTCCAGAGAACGTCGGGGGACTATTTTTATAGGCGGTTTTAGGTCAAAACGAGTCGGTGGAGGAAAGATCGACGGCAACGGAGCTCCGAGGCCAAAAGGGGGGTCCCACGCGGCCAGGTACATGGGCCGCGTGGGCCCACTCATCTGGCCCTCGGGCCTCCGCTTGTTTGCTTCCTTCGCTCCCACGTTTGTTCCTTCCAAAAATGATGCTCGTAAATTTCCAGGTCATTTGGACGTCGTTTGGGTCCCTGAAACATTAAAATATAGAAATAGGGTTTTCTGCCTGTGCAGGGTTAATTCCATAAAAAATAGGAAACATATCAAATATTCCCAAAATCATTATAAAACAGTGATATAACCCTTATATGATGCAAATATGACTGGAATATAAGTAAAATAATGCAAAGTTCATGTATGCATTTTACATGCATCAGGTGCCAGTGACGGGACGGCACGGGCGATCGACGGCGGTGAGCACGGGGACAGGACGACACTAAAACCCACAAATCATAATTTAGTTTGAGCTCAAATTGCATATAAAACAAATGAAATCCTTAACTTAGTCATTTCATCAAACACCTAGCTAGCACTACAAAAATTAAATGAGCTAAACTAGCAATGAAATGAGATAAAATAGCAACGCCGGAAGAAAGGATGAAGTTGCTAACCCTTGGATAGATGGGGCGCCGTCAATCTTGACAAATGGTGGAAAAAAATATGGACGAACTCGACCTTGGTAGAGGAAACGGAGGAGAAAATGGAGATGAACTCGAGCTGGAAAAATGGAGCTGGCTGGCTCGGGGTGGAAGATGATATAGGGAATCTTTAGTGCCGGTTCGTATCACGGTGATACGAACCGGTACTAAAGGGTGCTCGCGCTAGCCCCCTCTGCGGCCGCCTGCAGCGACCCTTTAGTACGGTTCGTATCACGAATCAGGACTAAAGGTCCCGTTCGAACCGGGACTGGAGCTGGTTAGCTTCCTAGCCATTTGAACCGGGACTAGTGCCCCCATTAGTCCGGGTTCGTAATGGAACCGGGACTAAAGGGCCGAACCGATGGCTCGTTTTCCACTAGTGTTGCCGCTCCCCTTTTTCCTTTTTCTGTGCCAGGTCCGTTTCTTAGCCGCATGCCGCGGTGGCGTTGGCTTGGTGCAGCGTCGTTGGCCGATAGAAAGAGGCTAGAAGGATCTGGTATGGACGACAGCGTCGGAATTTGGATTTGCTTAATGTGGAGAACGGGATTAACTCTCCTACTGCTCTGAGATCCACGTGTCAGCCTTCTGAGTTGGTCCAGCGGTCGGGTGCGTACGACCCAGATCGTATAGGATTTTCCTCCTAATACCACTACCTCCTCACTTCTCATTAATTACAGTGCCACGTCAGATTTTTCCATGCATGGAATGCATGATACCACCTATGATACTCTCATTGTGTCTAGTCTTAGTTCACGTTAAAAATACAGCGCGAGCGGGGACGAATTTCTGCTCCGTAATTTTCAACGCCAATCCAAGCGGGCCCTAAGTCTGTTCGACAGCTCTTCCCATCGCCCGTTTGACAGATCGGGGCACCTGAAGTCTCGACGTGGATTATTATCGTCTGGGGACTCGCGTTGCCCGTTTTGCCTTTGAATCAATGACTGGTTGTTTAGCTGCTTAACATATAAGACTATAAGAGTGAACATACTCCCTCCCTTTACAATTTGTTTGCATTCTGGTTTAGTCAAAATCAAATACATTAAAGTTTGATCAAATATATAGGAAAAATTATAAACATTTACAACAAATATATTTAGAATCTTCATAAATAGAATCTTTATAACATATATTTTCATATTATATAAATTAAATTATATGTGTTGATATTTTTTGTATATAGTTGGTCAAATTTTGAAAAGTTTGACTTTGAAAAAATCCAGAACACGAACTAAATAAAAATGGAGGGAGTATTGCGTGAAAAATAATTCGTAAACCCGAATTTTGGAAGTATTTCTCTTATTGGACATCACTCGCTTTGAACAAAATTGGAAGGCACTCCAAGGGAAAAGAATTAAACACTTGTGGTGTTTTCTCTCTCTAACTTTTGAATTACTACGGCATTAACCTTGTTACCGGAATACACTGGGACTCGTGGTAATCTCTCGGAGTACATAATTCTAGTTTACTGAAATTCACCGGCATAACAACGACGAGCGGCATCAACCCTCTCATCGACATTTGGTAGAATGGCTCGAATCTAATGGTTGTGGAACTTGTAAGGAGGCTTTGCGACCCTGATATCATGGGTGGTCGTCCAATCTACCACACAAACTCATCAAGCTTGCTATTGCTGGCACAGGGATTACAATTCCACATGCAACTTTAGCACGATCACGTTGATCTTAGTACCTTATGTCCGTTGTTCCTGTGGGAAGTCTTGCCGTTCAGGACCCGATCTCAGTTGCAGATTTGCATTTATGTATCCATGACCCCAAACCCAACACCCTCAGCAGTCCGCTTGATTAGAACTGCAAACTCTTATAATGTTCCAACTGATGTGTTTCCAGATGGCTCCCATTCCAAGTAGCCTTTCAAACATCCAACATTCCAACTGCTTGTAATCGGGTTTGCTCTCTTTATCTGGATTATAGTACTCAACTAGTTTGTCGAGCGATATGTCATGTCGGTGATCTTAGTAACCAAAAGCATGTTGAACGAATGTACTGATCTAGAGTAAGAGGGGTTGTGTCCTTTATATATGGTTGGCGTCCATCCACCACACATCAATCTCACTTCATTTAACAATTAATGAAAAACGTAAGTCTCAATATTTATGACGTGTGTGTGTCGGATGGAAGCCACTACGGGAGAATCTGGCATTGCCGTTTTCAGCCGAAAAGCACACGTAAAAAACACGGCGAAGGTCTTTGCCGTGTGCAGCCGAAAAGTACACGGCGAAGCGACGTTACTGTCCCGATCTATGTCGTGTCTGTTTTGCCGTGTGGTTTGGCACGGCAAACCCTTTGCCGTGTTCCGCATTGCCTTTGCTGTGTCGTTTTCCTACACGGCAATGACAGATTTTCCCGTAGTGAGCATATAATCCGTATATCTTCAACGATTTGTGTTAAGCTATATAAATGACCTCCGATTATGTTGAGGCCTGCAGCATGGGCGTTGTAGGAATGAAGCTGCCTAGCTTGGCTGCCTCTCTCGACTGAGGTCTGCAATGGGCCGTAGCACCGCCGAGTTGCATAGGTCGTGGGTGGGGTGAGGAGGCTTTAAAAGATGAAGAATAACCAAACAACTTGTTGATATGATTGATGGCCCCAATATGACCTTTGCGTATGTGGGATTTGTTTAACACACTGTAACTATATTTTTCCCTTGTATGTAAAAACACTAGTCATCTTATCACCAACTATCGATAAATTTGGACCTTTAGATCTGCTTAATAGATGGCTCATATGTGCTTGTACCTACCGTAAAATACCTCGCATATGCTATATGCATCATCAGAAATTCAGAATTGCATCAAACCACACATTTTCCAGAAAATTAATATCCTGATGTAACCTCCTCAGCTTTTTTATTCTTGGCCTCAACATCACCCCACGGACGATGCAGCGGGGTGCGGCCGCCATGCCGCAGCTTCCTAGTTGCTTCTCCATGTTCATGTCAATTAGTTGTTCTTCTTGGATAATGTCACAACGACAAATATTATTGACCACTAATACTGTCATAACATATTCATAGATGAAAAATATAGACACGAGACCTCGAGAACTGATTTCTGTTTGGGTGTGGTTGGGTGGTGACATTCCCAGCACCGGAAAACCTAATATTAGTTTTTGTCTGTTCTATAGATTGCTACAAGTGACCATAATTCTCAGCTGAGTAAAGGACCAGGAGGGCAAGCAACGAATATATACAATCAACCACATATATATCATGCGAAAGGAGTATAGGGTTCTGAGTAAAGGACCAGTACGCCACATCCAGAAGAGGCTAATGTAAAGCTTCTGCAGGAAGAAACAGATGCATCTGCTTCATAAAGAAGCACGCTACATTCCCAGAACAGAAGCCACACGCCATGACGGGATAAATCCAAGCATCGATACAGTCTGGAATGCATACTTTGGACAAAACCAGTGTCATGCTCTCCTTCCGAGCTAAGTAACCAAAAGAACTCCATGATTGTTTATAACACGCATAGATCAGTTCTCGCTCATCGGATCAGTACTATTGCAGATAGGAACATGTACGAAACTGAAGCATCTCAGTAGTCAGTAGGTAACTCACGAACACATATCAATTCCACACAGAGAGAAAAAATAAGTATCACATGCAGGACACAGAATTAATTAATTCCTCGTTCATGTGAATCCATCCAAATCAATAGCGCAACTGATGAGAATTTCAACATCCAAAACATAGGAAAACTGCACGAATGGTCATTTGGATGGAACACGGGAAAACACAGGAAAAGTGCCTCGATCCTACATGAATGAATGTAAACAAGAGGTTAGAGTGGATGTTGAAATTACTATAGGACTGGGGCATCGGAATTCAATCCATAGAAATTTTGGAGCTGTCATTCCTTTGATCCAAATGGAGTCCTTAGAAAAATCTTATGGATTGGAATCCTCTAATATTGTTATGAAAATTCTTCAATCCAAATAGGCCCTTATAAAGGAAAGACATGGAGAATAACCAAACGACTCGTTGATATGTTTGATCGCCCTAAGTGTGTATGTGGGATTTGTTCGACACTTGTACTTATTTTTCCCTTGTATGTAAAAAATACTAGTCATCTTGTCACCAAGTATCGATAAATCTGGATATTTAGATCTGCTAAATAGATGGCTCGTATATGCTTGTACCTACCGTAGAATACCTCGACTATGCTATATGCATCATCATAATTGCGTCAAACCACACATTTTCGAGAAATATCCTGATGTTACCTCCTCAACTTTTCTTATTCTTCCCCTCACAATCACCCAGGGGGTGCAGCGGGGAGCGGCCGCGGTGCCACAGACTTCGTGAGCAGATCAATCGGCCAAACCACCGCTGACGGAGCTCCCCTCGGAACTCGCAAGCTCTTCAGCGCCACGCTCTCTCCGCTGACCGTGTCTTAATTCCTCGCCAACAACGTCATCATCGCCACGTCGAACGTACAGCACCACCAGCGCCTCGACGAGTTCGCGCACCTCCCTCGTCTGCTCACCAGAGAGCTCAAGTATCGCGCTCTGATAAACGTGACCACGCTCCAGCTCCTGCTCACGAAGGAGGAAAACACCTTCCCGCTCAAGTATCGCCTCTTCGCGAGCAACCAGGGAGGACTCGCGGTCCCTGAGGCCCTGCAGCTGAAGGTCCGCAGTTTGGCGAAGGGCACCCTCACGACCCTCCACCGCGGCAAGGCGCTCCTGGGCCTGCTCAATGGTCTCAGCGGCGTCATGGATGGCGCCTTCGCGAATCTCCTGCGCCTCCGCGTGGGCCCGCTCCCGACGATGGCGCGCCTCCGCGTCCGCCCGACGAGCATTCTCCACCGCAGAGCGGAGCATGTGCCAGCCTTGAGCCTGCCGCTCTCGTTCCTCTTCCTGCCTGGTCTCCTCAGCCAGGATCTCGTGCTCGAGGGCCTCAAGGTTGCGGCGAGAGACCCGCATGAAGTTTCCCCGAAGAAAAGCACCAACATGGCGGCTGGCCGGCTCCAGGACCCAGTCCGACAGGGCAACGAAGTCGCCACCCTCTGGAGCCCGCGGGGACCCCGGAGCAGAACGCCTAGAGGCGTCCCCTGCTTCGGTGTCGGCGGGAGCGTCCTCAGGAAGCGGGCCACGACGATCCGGAGAAACATGCCTTGCGACTGAGGGCTGACCGCCGGCAGAACGGAAGCAGAGCCCCTCGGCAGCATGTTCTCCTCCACCTCCGCACGCTGGGGCAGGCGAACTTCAGGCCTGGCGCGGCTGCCCTGCGTCGGCGCTGGTGGTCGAGCCCCGGAGAGTTGCTCATGGGACACAAGGGGCACAGTGGGCGCCTCTTCAGGAACCCGGCACGGTTTTTGCCGCCGGGCCCGCCTCATGTCCCCGGCGGGACGTCTTGGGTTTCTTCTTCTTCGAAGGAGCAAGCCTGCGGGAGCAAAGAGTTTCAGCTTGTGAAGGGCGGTACAAGACAAGCAGCAAAAGCCGTAACACCAAGCGCAAGTACTCTCTCGTCCAAAGCGATTCAGGGTCGTTTCTTCAGGCCCGTCAAAGGAGAGGGCGCACCGGCCGCGCCCACGACGGGAGTGCTGGCGGTCCTCTGACGGTCTCGGAGGACCGGACCTCCCAGGAGCATCGGTCCGAGGGACCTCACCCCCGTAGCTGTCGTCGTCCGAGTCAAAGAGGGCTCTCCGACAACTCGAGGGCGGCAGCGCATCCACCACGTCTGGAGCCGCGGTCATGAAGGGGTTATCCCGCCGCCCCACCAGGCCAGCGGGAACCAGGCCCCACTCATCAAAGCGAGGCATGCCGGCGACGATGGCATCCCTCTCGGCAGCGTTGAGGTTGTACAGTGGAAGACCCGCCTCAGGAGGATTCGCACTGTCTTCCCCGTAGAGCCTCTGAAGCACCACGGTGACTGACTCTCGAGAAGGAGTGTCAAGGGAGAGTCGAATCCGGTCGCGAGGACCGGAGTACATCCAGATCGGGCTGCCGTGCCGCTGAAGGGGCCGCGGAGAGCTCGAGGAGGAGGAAGGAGGCGAACCACTCGAGCGAAGAAACAGTGAAGATGATGGGACGGCCGCGCCACGCGCGGCCAGGGTTTTATGCCAACCCGGACGGTTATCGAGGCGCCGCGGCCATCGTGGGTGCGTGCTCAGAACTGCCACACCATGCGTCACCTCCTGGGCCCGGCATCTTTTTGGGCCCGTGCCGCTTCGCATCCAACGGTCGCAAGGCGTGCACGACACAGGCCCGGGGGCTACTGTCGGACCAGTGGAAACCAGGGTACCACGGCCTGTATGCCTTTGCCCAAAAGATTACGCGTGGAGATCAAGACAAGTCAACGGTCAACAGAGCATCGCTCGCTCCTTTAGGCCTCCTGAAGACCGACGTACCTGAGGCAATCAGCCTCGGGAGGACACGCCGCCAACAGTCCAGAGAAGGCCTCGCGAGGCTACCCTCGCGAGGGAAGCAGCGCCACTAGGCTTCGCGCGGTAGAAGACAAAGACGCTGCGTGCCCGTGACCCCATGCCAGGGGCCGTGTGCAATTGCTTCTTCCCCAGAGTGATGCGCGCACATGCGCCCCGCCGCAGTGCGTATCGGCCAAAGCTTTCCAATTTGGTGATTAAAGGATGCCGACTATCCACGACAAGCAAAGCGGAGCACAAGACCTTCCTCTTTGGTGCAAGACGGCTGACCGGCGCTACGTGCCACCGCGGGCGTTATCAACAACGTCACCAACAAGTCCTTGCGGCCGCGCCATGGACGGTGGCTTTATCTTAGCTAGGGCAGTACGCGGTACCCCTTCTTGGTGCTATGTGGCAACCCTTCCTGCCTAAACATTTGGGAAGAGGACCGGAGCACTATAAATAGGGCCTCACCGTGGCCTTAGAGGACATCTCATTCTACCTCACTACTAGCTCCAACACTTATACTGTAATCGCTCTGAGCAGTGCAATCCATACAAGCAGGAAGTAGAGTTTTACACCATCACGGTGACCTGAACCTGGGTAAACTGATGTGTCTCCTTGCTGTGTGTGTGTCTTCTTCGCCGAGGTCACCAAGAGTTTCGTCGAGAGCGTGTTTCAGTCCCCAGTGTTCGAACAACACTACACTAGAGGTTCCTTCGGGACAAATCCTCGACAAACGTCTTGGAACTCCTTGTTGGTACGGTTGACTTCGGTTCAACTCACACAAGGCCCCGATGAGTTTCGTTGGAATCTATGTGCGAATGGAAAATTCTCCGTGAATTCTATGTATAGGGCGTTAGTACATTCCGATGTACCAGTCGATGATAATAAAAAATATGGCAAATGAAGATTCCACATAAAATAAAAGTATTTACGTGGTATCTTCGTAGGGGTGTCATTCTAACAAAGGATAACCTTGTTAAACGGAATTGGCATGGAAGTACGAAGTGTATGTTTTGTCCACAACAAGAGACAATAAAACACTTATTCTTCGAGTGTACTTTCGCACGTTCTATATGGTCATCCATCCAGATAGCGTCTAACTTATATCAACAAAAGTCTGTTGCTAATGTTTTTGGCAACTGGCTCTATGGGATTGATAAAAAGTATAAAACCGTTATTAGGGTGGGAGCGAGAGCCGTTATATGGTCGCTTTGTCTAAATAGAAATGACAAGATTTTCAATGATAAGGATGTTTCTCGTTTGCAGGTACTCTACAAGTGCACAAGTATTCTCCGTTCGAGGTCCACCTTACAACGGGAGGGACATCGAGGCCTCTTTACGGAGGCAGGTGCACGTTTGGAAGAGATGACGAGGGATATTTTTACCCGACATGGATGGTCGCTTGATCGCCGGATTGGTCCTCCATAGGCGTTCGCGTTCATCTTCAGTGCTGGCGATCTACTTTATTCACTTCATGATTGTAATTCGTCTAGTGCTACACACTCTTTTTATTTTTGCACTTGGGTTGCGGCTATGTGCATTGTTATGCAGAGGCCGGGTGTAATGCTTAAACTTTAAGTAATAAAATCATTTATCTAAAAAAAAGTAATTGGAGACCGGATCTCTCATCGAGAGAAGACGACGGTGACGTCTCGTAGAGCTAGGAAGCTTAGCAAAGGAGGGGATCGAGAGGAGCGGTTAGGGCAGGTTTGCATCGCGGCGACCTTGCGATCTGTAGGAGAGAGAAGGTTCAGGCATTGGAATATATGCTTGTTATTCTTTTACGAAGGGGATTAGTCAGGGGCTAATCAATATGGAGGATACGGGATTCAAAATCATCGCCACCAGATCATGCTCGAAAAGGTTACGCGTGATGCGCTGCGCAACAACTTAAATCCGACGGCTTTAGAAAGTTTTTTTTTTCATCGTACGGATAAAAAGTGTTAATCTCTAGGATTAATGTGTGGAAGCTCTTACAATGATTCCAATTAGTAAATATAAGATTCAAACCAACCTGAGCGCTTCCTTGGCTAAGGCCTAGACGACACCCCAGGCTCGGACGCCCCAGATTAGTTGAATCGTACGGCCAATTAGTAGTCCGATGGGAAGCAGGGATCGGCGTCCGATTCTTATGGAATTTATTTGGGATGATATGCTGTCAACGGTGGCTTCAGTTATTTCTTACTACTAAACATAGAGTAGCGTATTTCCATTTACTACTAATTAATGATAATATACTGAAGTTACTCGTGAAATAATCTGGAAAAGTTAAGGTGTCTGCCTGGACTCAATTATTTCCTGCTAAACAAAGCGTATTTTTCATTAATGGCTAGTCAATGACAATATACTGAAATTAACTCTTGTGAACCAATATATATAGGAAGGTGCAGTAAGTTGTGGAAAATACACGGAAGAATTCTAAAAGGAAGAGGTCGTCTCAACAAAAAGTAAAGACGTCCAGGTAAATGGCCAAGCTTACCGCGGTGGAAAGAAGGGCGCTCTTCCTTGCGATGCTTATTCTGGCATGCATCGCACATCTTTCACAGGGTAAGTAAACAACTAATCAACCTCTGTGATTGATTATGTTACTTCGTTTCGTACAATCACATCCGGAAAAACTAATACCATACATATTCGTCAAAAACAATAACTGTATGATGATCCCCGTACATGACTTTAACATCTTGTGTTTACATGCAGCTCAAATGACTCCCGAGATGGGTAGTAACAAGCTCCAGCTCTGCATATGCAAGCCGCCGTTAGATGCACCCTGCAACAAAAATGGGTGTTTTTGTTGTTCACGTACAGAGGGAGAGCCTTGCTTTCAGACTAGGGCACAATGTCACATTGGTTGTGGCTGCGGCTCTCGTCCTGCCATCCTCCCATAGACATGAACTGTGTTATTTATCATTTACGTTTAAGTTAATAAAGTATATCGTGATCGGTAATAAAATTATTCTGATGTGAACTTATCAGCTTATGCGTCAACAATGCTTTATCCATTAAGGAATATTCCGGGACTACTCCATTACTATATTTTTTGAAGCTTGTGTTAGTTTTTTTTTAGAAGGAGGCAACACCTCAGCCGTGTATACCATATGTACATACATCCCATGTATACTTTGTGGTGCTAAAGTAGCATGTAGGTGAGAGGGGGAGGGTCAGCGGTGATGACGACAGTGAAGACTCCGGCGAGGTTGGGGAAGGCGGGAGCACGTGAATTAGACAATGTGGGTTAGGATATGGGTGCACGACAAAACATAGGACCAACGGGAGTGTCGCTTGTGGTGTTGATGTTGGGGTGCCCCGTATCAATGGCTGAGCGAACAATTATGTGGGGGCACAATGTAAACAAACCGTCGGCGTGGGATAGTCGCCGAGTACTCATCAGATTTCATTCGAGGGTGGGAAATAACTAACTGACAGATCGGACGGACAATTATCTTAGTCTTCTAGGATTAACGTGGAGCCTCGAAAGTTGTGTCCAGTTAGTAAATATAAGATTTAGTAAATTCTTTCCTGCAATCGATCTTGCATAATCATTTAAACAATTTGCCAAAATGGTGTTGATTTCATGAAATACGCAAAATAATTATTAAACCCCAAAACTTAAAAAAATGAATACTCCCTCCGTCCGGAAATAAGTATCTTAGATTTGTGAAATCTAAGACACTTATTTCCGGACGGAGGGAATATAAGTTTATATGAAATACTTCTAAATAAAAATTCATGCAAGGTCATATAATCTTCAATCTTAGATTTGCTTATATTTCTATCTTCGATTTTCTTATATTATTGAAACTTATTATATATAATCTTGAAATGTTTTTATCCTTGTAATTCTAAACATTTATTTTATAAATCGGAACATTTCAAAATTCAGAAAGATTTGGGATGTTACACACCTAGCGAGTGCAAAGTTCTCAATAATGAACACCATTACATATAATAAAACTTGTGGGATGTTTAAAGCTTTGCAAACGGGTTTGCAATGGAAACCATGGGCGAAGCCCTCAGACCTTGCACACGTTCATATATTACTAAGCGCGTGCGATGATAGCATCTTGTGCTACAAGACACTGTAGAGGCGCTAAATTTTGGTCTTGAGACACGATATTTCATCTCTAGATGACTGTAGAGCCTCTTCTATAAAGCGTCATTGGAGCGTCTCCTTATCCACCGTCTCAAATGACATACCGCTTGACAATGCGTGCCTACATATGTAAAGACGTTTCATAGAGACGCTTCAAAACATGTCTACGTATGTAAAGACGATTTAATAGATACGGCTTTCGAACATCTCTACTAATATAGACACGCATTATTTGCTTCGAGACAGAGATTAGAGATGTTTCTCCGATGTACACATTGAAGTATTATATATACGTGAGTTTATATGTTTTAGGTACACATGATGTACATCCATCTTCTACGCATTATGTATATAGTAATCAAGCACGTGCACATGCACGTCGCATGTAATCAGATATATGTGTAAGTATAATTTGATAAATTACATTAAACCTTCTGCACTCAACAAAGACCATGCAATTAGATAGTATATTACATCGGAAAACAGTTACCATTGTCACTCTATGATTTGAATTTTAGCAGAGTAATGAGATCTTCGAGTTTCATGAAAACAAGACATAAGTTGCATATATTAATGGTAGTTTGCCACAATACTTACTAATTTTGTTAAATTGAATCTTCATAACTATGATGAGATTGCTCGTATTAGCTTACAGAAGTGCAATCCTGGTACATTAAAAGCACACTCCATATAAACTTATTACCACCAGGATATTTTGTCAAAACTCTTACAATTCTATTTGAAGCAAAGAATGGGAGTTTATTAGATTACATATACATTCAAGTGAATTCAAAGGCACACCAACAACTCCGTGCCATTATCCATCTCAATTAATTTCCATCTATATATTCCTGCACAACAGAAAAGGCACAACAGAGGTTAGAGATATTTTCAAATGTTCAATTGATATTATGTTCAGTAGGCCATAAATAAGTAGCATGTAAAGAGGAAATATATGTGATCATGACGCGACCTCAAATTTTAGTGCTTAATTTCCTTCTATGGACCCATAATTTGCGCCAGCACCAATAAATAATATATAACAAGGAAATTATATATCCTATATTTAACATGGAAAAATATTAGGCAAAGACAAATGAAGTATAGAACTATAGATATGACAAAGTATAACAAAAATAATGCATTTTGCAAGCTGCAAAAAGACCAACATCACGATGCATCATTTTATTTGTGTAGTCCATCGTTAGGCACGAACAACATTCATAGATAAGAAAATACATTCAGACTGATGGTGGCAAACAACTTTTCCATAAAGCACTCATAATAATAATAATAAACTCTTTTTCCTAAATGCTTCCCCCGAGGGGAACCAGATTCCATTAACCAGAGGATAATAAAAGAATGATTTTTCTCCTAATTAACTGTAGTCATGTGAATCAATTTGCAAACACCACATTCATATCTGGCCGCAAGATCAAGCAAATGCAATGCCAACCAAGCTGAGATCAAAGCACTGATTCTGAAATTAATTAGATATAATCAGGGGAGGGGATATCACCAGGACTAATCTGGCATGAAAATAACAATTGTAAGTGTACAGTAGTAAATCTTAAAGCAGGATATTATACATATAATTTCTTAAAAAGGTTTGGAGAACTACCTCATTCCAGTAGCCTGTTAAAAGTGTAATTTCTAGAGAAATTAGCTACTAATGTGAACTCTACAAGCATGATTTGAGAAAAATCATTTGATTGCACTGTATTGAAACCTTTTTATAAAATCAACTTTGCCACCCTTTAGTTAGGAGGCAATCACAAGATAAACAGGCACTATTGAGATGAGCATTCACTCTGGTAGTAAATCAAACACTTCCACCCGGACCTTCTTAATTACATGTTTCATCCATTCGATAGTCCATGTGGGACCTCCACCTAAAATTCAGGAACAGTCACTTAGCTGCAACCATGAAGTCACCATGGCTGGCAGTTAGCCAGTTATTAACTAAAACCATGGTTGGCCATGCATGAATCCATGAAATTTTTGCATCTATGATCATGTGATTCGAGCAGACTAAATTCATGATGTAAGAAACATGGAAAGGTCCACCGTTCTCCTCCAATTTCAAAACAATCCACGTCATAAACCACACAACAACACAGGAAGCTAGAAATGATTCTTGAATGTGCAGAAGGGAATGAAAGCAAAATTTTATATGATAAAGAATGCTGAAAAGGAAGAGCAGCGGCTTTTGTTATCTAACACTTTTCTAATCTTTGCTTATTCTAATGGTGTTCGTATTACCTCACCGTAAGTAAGATGACAGTGCAGATATAGGAAATAAACCATTACTTACCAGACTCTTCTCACATAATTGCCAGTTTTCCTTTATAAGCTGAGATCATGTCAGATGTCTAGGTTACTTGTATAAAAAGTACTGAAATTGAATTAAATAGAGATGGGAAACCTTTGTGAAGCAAATAAATGAATCAGTTCAGTCGAGGTGACACCATTGTATTTCTGAAATTTGCAAACCGACACAGCTTCATAAGACACGAAACATAATTTCCAAGATTAAGATAGAAATCTAAGACTCCCAAACATCTTTACATATAGAGGAACAGTCCAACAGATACATGCATGCAAAATTATTAGAGATATGACATAGTAGTTTTAGAAAAAGGTTTGAATGCAGAAACCAACCAGGCATATGCAAGTACCTTTAGAGGTCGAATTACAGTTCACAGCATAAAATGAATGGATGCAGAATTAGTTCCGCGCGTCAAAATGTCGAATCCGTGTGCAGGGATGTTGAGGAGCCCGCCGCCTTGGAGGAGCAGTACGCCGTCGAGATGGGTGCAGGGGATGGGCGGATGCAGTGGACTTGGTGCCAGATGGAAGGTGAAGGGCGGCGGCGTCCTCGCGGCGAGCAGTGCGTGCGACGACGTGCTGGAACACGACGTCGTGGAGGACGGCGGCGTCCTCCTGGCCGCTCGCCCACAGGTTCCTCGCGTTGGTCAGATTTTGCAGGCCGGCGGCGGGCGCGGCGTGGTCCACGTGGATGCACAGCGTCGTGGAGTTCCTCGTCTACAGCGTCCACAAGTTGGGCAGGGTGGTGCGGGCGTGGAGGCAGGTTCCTCTCGTCGGGGCTGGGATTTAGGTCGTGGAGGACGGGGGGCAGACCGGCAGAGGTCGTGGAGGGCGGCGGTTCCTGGATGTCGTTTTTTTCGTGTTGATTGATGATTGAGTTGTGTTTAGTGCGCTCAGCATTGGAGTACCGTACACCGTTGGATGGGCTGTGTGAACGTATGTGATGCTCTGAATCTCCGCCCTCTAAGTCTTTTAATATTAGTCTAGATATTTATGAAATTTTGTACATATATAATGGAAAAGCGTTCTAATCCCCCGAGGATACGACTCTCCCGTCCTCCTCCTCCTACGAGCGACGTGTGTCCCATGGACCCGCCTGTTCTCTCGATGGTTATCCCTATCCTCTCACGAACCGTCCTCTCGACTCTCACCTCCTTCCCAAATCGACAGCAAATCCTCCACGAGGCCGAAACGACGGCGCCGCCGTGGAGGAGATCCATCATCTACATCGCTCTAGGAAGCAAGGCGCCGGTGACGGCGGAGCTCCTACGCGAGTTCGCGCTCGGGCTGCAGTCACAGGCGCGCGCTCCGGCGTCCGAGCGGCCACGCCGGCGAGCTGCCTCCCCTTCTCTCGGAAGCAAGGCCCGGGTGTCGGCTCAGCTTGTGCTCGGATGGAGCTCTCAGGCGCACTTCCTCCGGGCGCTCCGGCAGCCGAGCGGCCACGCCGACGAGCTGCTTCCCCGTTCTAGTCGCAGCGCCCCACCGCCTCTCTGTTCTCCAAGCGGCGGTGCTACCCCTGGAGACGGAGCTGCAAGCAGTGTCGGCCAGTGCTACGGGGGTCACATAAGGCCACTGAATGCACAAGAATCTTCTTATATGGCAACGCAGACAGTAATTTTTGTCAGGACTGTAATTCCTATCTTCCCGTCTTGGAAGGATCACGTTGGCAACCCTGGTCATTACGAACTTTTAGTCCAGAGGTTAAACATAAGTCATGTTACTCCTGGCTATAATAAATACGTCATACAACGTTGATTTGTCCCATGTCTTCTATTTTGTTGTTGACTGTATGCTATGTATATAGCATGCTAATGATTTTCTATTGCTGTCAACAGACAAAACTCGAGTGCAATGTGGAATCTTCCGTGATTCATTGCGCCAGCATCGCCATAGGCTAAAGGTTGCTTTCAAGAAGGTCGTAAAGCGTACCGGCAAGGTCCCAACAAAATCTCCCGTGCCTCAGATGAATGACGATCAGTATAATGTACTTGTTAGCTACTGGTGTAATCCAAAAACAAAGGTACAGTGTGTGAAGAGTCACACCATGTCGCTTTACGGATTTCTATATATGCAAGTGCCTCACAGTTATCATTTTGCAAGATATCGCTAAGACGAACAAAAAGAACTATCGTCAGAGAAAACTACCACACACCATATGGGATCTGGTAGCTTGCTTGGGCACCTCGATCGCGTAGTAAGAGCATGCTCTTTTGTACTGCTATATTTAAACTATTAAGCAGTTAATCATGTTGAATCTATTTGCCTCTTATCATCCTATTTCCACCTAGCGCGCAAAACGGGTGAAAGAAAATGAGCCGCCAATGACTCTTCTGGATAAATTTGTGGAATTCCAGACGAGCCGTGGGGCAAAATTGGAGACGTAGCAAAGAAAATTATTGTAAGTCTTCTCTACATTTGAAGTTCTGTGACGATGCACTTGCAGTGATTTCTACGTATATTTGGATATGCCACACTGCCTGAGCTGCTGTGCAGTTTTATTTTCATTTATTTTGATGATTTCAACTATGTCAGCTTCACTTTTCAATTGTACAAAGAGTTGTCTTGTCATATCATGCACCTTAAGATGAAAAATAGACATACGCCATATGATGCACCGTTGGCTTTTATAGTTCTGTTATTACATGTTAGAAATTGAAGACATGTTAAATCTATATGATGTGTAATAAGCCATGCCAACTTGCAGGACGCATGTTATATCGACCATCTGTAGTAACTTGCTTTGTCTTAAGCGTGTACTAACTGTAACTTTTCAGGCTGAAATGAAAGTTGAGATGGATAAACCCATGACAGACGGTCTAGCAAAAACCCCAGAAGAATGTGAGGTAGCATTTACGTCGGTACTAAAAAAACATAGCATCGATACAAACACGTTCCTGCGTAATGCTGGGTTGGCAACTGGCTCCTCCAAGTCCAAGCACGAGTTGTTGCCTTTGGTTGATCAACTCGTAGCAGAACGAGAGGAAAATGCTATGCTGAGAGCAGACGTTGACATGTTAATAGCGGTGGAGCAATCACTTCAAACAGAGGTGAAGACGTTGAGTGAAGAACGCCATGTTGTATTAAATTAGAAGGCGAAACTCGATAAGATACCTCGTGTCAGTGACAGGTGAGCCTGTTGGTTAATCCTATGAAATGGTTTCTGGTGCTGAACATGTTTTGCCGGTGCATTTATCTGCACTTGTTATGAACCTTGTGGTCGTTTCCTGGTTGTGATGCAACTGTTCTGCACTCTGTTTGGGGCTCTCGCTGCTACTAGAAGCTGGGCAGCAGGAATGTTGGAGCTGTGTGATATGGGTTTGTTTTGGCGGCTGGTACAGCTATGGCCTATAAATATACTATGTGTCCGCCAAAGAAACTATGTTTTGTGTACTGAAAAGTTCATCTGTGTATTTATATGTGCTTTCCCTTTTTCTGTGATCTAATTATGCTCGAAGCTGCTGTGTGTATGTTAAGTACTTGAAAGAGTATTTGTTTTCATCATGCTTTTATCTCATTTATAGCTTTTGTCAAAAGGAAATGGCGTGGCGACACCTAATTAATTAGCCCATGACAATATACCGAAAATACATAGGAAAACCTGGTACCGTATACCCTGATATTTAACAAAGCTCAAAAAGTTTCGAAACTGACACATTATCAAGTGGTCTACCCGTACAAAAAATCGAATAAAAACACCCTAGGTCAAAGATTTGGCTAAAGTACACCATTTTCAGGTGATAAATGGATCTACATTGTTTGATTCCCAGTTGGAGTAGGAGTGAGATCCAGTGCCTTCCTGAAGGTATGGCACGGCGTGCCTCAATCCCACATCAACCGATGTCGGACCAGTGAAACCAGGGTACCACGGCCCGTATGCCTTTGGCCCAGAAGACTACACATGGAGGATCAAGTCAAGTCAACAAAGCGCGGTAGACTCCCTTGGGCCTCGCGGGACCTATGCCCTCGAGGCAAGCAGCCTACAGGGACACAGCGCCAGCAGCCAAGAGAAGGCCTCGCGAGGCCACCCTCGTGAGGGAAGCAGCGCCGCCAGGCCTCAGGCGGAACAAGACAAGAGTACAGCACACCCGTGACCCCGCGCCAGGAGCCATGTGCAACTGCGTCTTCTCCAGAGTGACGCGCGCGCCTGCGCCACGCTACAGCGCGTGTCGGCCAAAGCTTTCCACTTTGGTGATTAAAGGACGCCGACCACCTACAGCAAGCAAAGCGGAGCCCAAGACCTTCCTCTTTGGTGCAAGACGGCCGGACCGGAGCTACGCGCCACCGCAGACATCATCAACAACGTCACCGGCAAGTTCTTGCTACAGCGCTATGGACGGTGGCTTTATATGAGCTAGGCAGTACGCCGGTACCCTTTCATGGTGCTATGTGGCAACCCTTCTCGCCTAAACATTTGGGAAGAGGACCAGAGCACTATAAATAGGGCTTCACCCGTTGCCTAGCCCCAACACTTGTACTGTAATCGCTCCGAGCAGTGCAATCCATCCAAGCAGGAAGTAGGTTTTACACCATCACGGTGGCCTGAACCTGGGTAAACCACTGTGTCTCTTTGCTGTGTGTGTCTTCTTCGCCGAGGTTACCGAAGGTTTCGTCGAGAGCGTGTTTCAGTCCCAGAGTTCGAACAACACTACATGAGAATTCCTTTGGGACAATTCCTCGACATTTGGTGGGCCAGGTAGGGGACTGAGGCGCTCTCTTCGACTTTCCTCACCGCCATGGTCGAGACCCGCAGCAAGGCTGCCAGCCGGATCGCCTCCGAGCTCGCCGCCAGCAGCCCACGTGGACGTGCGGTCCTCGTCGTCCCCGTGGGAGAAGAAAAGACCAAGTCAGAAGAAGCTGAGGATTTCTCTCTCCGCCTTCCGGCGCAGGTTGCGCCGCCTCCCACTGCTGGCAACGCCGTGTCGGCCCCCGCTTAGGCCCCGCCAACGCCGGGGGCCGCGCTCCTCATGGCGCAAGAACTCCTACGCTTCCAGCCCCCGGAGTCGGGGCGCGACACCTGGCTCCGGCAAATCGCAGTGTTGGTGGAGCGCGCCGCTCAGGCTTTCCCTGCCGAGCTGGATGGGATCCCGGAGGAAGAAGACCTGAGCCTCCCTCTGCCCGCGTCAGAGGAGTGATACGTCCATTTTGCATCACTATTTATATCATAATTTACAGTTATTCATTGATATATTTCATATTAAGATGTGTTACTTATGTTATTTTATCTTATTTTGCATGTTTGATGATTATTGGAGAATTAACTGCCGGAGTCAGATTTCAGCTGGAAAAAGCACCGTCAAGACACTATATTTCTGGAGTTCAAAAACCACGACGAATATACAGAAGCTCCTATTTTATCAGAAGACGGAGGCAGCCAAAAGGGGAGGCTGAGATGGGCCACGAGGGGCCCACACCACCCTAGGGCGCGGCCACCTTGGGCCCGCGCCGAGGCATGGTGTGGGCCCCTGGCCCACCTCTGGCGCTCCCCCTTCGCGTACATGACCTCCTCAACCCTAAACTTCAGAAGGGGCGCCGAGGAAATATTCCGCCGCCTCCACGGGACGGAAACAACAGAGAGAGAAAAAGCTCTCCGGCAGGGAGAAATCTGCCGGGAAATTCCCTCCCGGAGGGGGAAATCATCGCCATCCTCATCGTCATCACGCTGGACTTCATCGGGATCATCATCATCATCTCCACCGCCATCACCATCATCACCGCTCCACTCGTTCCGCTGTAACATCTAGGGCTATACTTTGTTAGTTCATAGGGGAAACTCTCCCGGTGTTAATTACTCCTTGTGGTTGATGCTATTGAGTTTTATCGGTGAATTAAAGTTTATGTTCAGATTGTTATTCATCATTATATCACCTCTGATCATGATCCATATGATGTCTTGTGAGTAGTTCGTTTAGTTCTTGAGGACATGGGAAAGTCTTGTCGCTAGTAGTGGAATTATGTTGAGTAATATTTAATGGTTTGATATTTAAGTTGTGGTGTTATTCTTCTAGTGGTGTCATGTGAACGTCGACTACATGACACTTCACCTTTATGGGCCTAGGGAATGCATTGTGTATTTGGTTGCTAATTGTGGGGTTGCCGGAGTGACAGAAACCTAAACCCCCGTTAGTAACCGGTGCACAAGGGAGCGTAGGATCTCAGAGTTTAAGGCTGTGGTTAGATTTATCTTAATTACTTTCTTGTAACTGCGGATGCTTGCAAGGGGTATAATCACAAGTATGTATTAGTCCAAGTAAGGGCGGTGCATTAGCATAGGTTCACCCACACAACACTTATCAAAACAATAAAGATTAATCAACTATGTGAAGCGAAAGCACTTGACTAAATCCCGTGTGTCCTCAAGAACATTTTGTCATCATAAGTAAACCAACCGGCTTGTCCTTTGCTCTAAAAAGGATTGGGCCACTCGCTGCAATTATTATTACTGTCTTTTATTTACTTGCATTTTATTTACCTGCTATATCAAAAACCCCTAAAAACTTGTCTGCTAGTTTACAGTGAAACCTTTACCGAAACTCCTTGTCAGCACCTTCTGCTCCTCGTTGGGTTCGACACTCTTATTTATCGAAAGTACTACGATACACCCCCTATACTTGTGGGTCATCAAGACTATTTTCTGGCGCCGTTGCCGGGGAGTGAAGCGCTATTGGTAAGTGGAATTGGTAAGGGAAACTTTTACTGTAGTGCTGTTTTTATTTCTGCTTGCTACTTTATTTTATCATGGAGAGATCTCCATTTGAATCCCTGTTTGGAAATACTACTACCACTGCTACGGTAGTAGAAAGGCCACCTGATCAAGTAATTCCATTTAAAATACCTATGAAAATTGTTGAACGTTACGAATAACCGCTATGCAGGAGATGGAACTGTCCCTCCTGGGATCATTTGCTTTTTATCATGAATTATGCGAGTTGTTCAAGTGTGCAGGTATTTCAATGGAAGAGGTCAAGAAGAAATTTTCTATATCGTTGACTGGTAAAGCTGCAAAATGGTATAGGATGCTGAAGAATGGCGTTCTATTGGCTGGGAGGAATTGTGCCTCTCTTTTACTCTAAATTTTATCCTCCTAGTGAAATTCATCAAGATCGGAATCATATATATAATTTTTGGCCTCATGATGGAGAAAGTATTGCCCAAGCGTGGGGGAGATTGAAATCATTAATGCTCAAATGCCCCATTCATGAGCTTCCTGGTAATGTTGTTATTGATAACTTCTATGCAAGGCTTTCTCTTCAAGATAAAACTCTATTGGATACCTCTTGTGCTGGATCATTTACACGTAATAAAGAGAAGTTAAATGGGACCTTCTTGATCGGATTGAGGAAAATACTGAAGGATGGGAGAACGACAAAGGTAGAGAATCAGGTATAAAGTATGATTATGAATGCATTAAAACTTTTATGAATACTGATAATTTTCGTAATCTCTATGATATGTATGGTCTTGATTCTCAAGTTATTGCAAACTGTTATAAGGCTTTTGCCTCTTATCTTGATGTTCCTAAAGAAAGTTGCAATAAGTATCATGCCTTATAAAGATAATACTAATTCTGCCTATTAAAAACATTGAAGTTCATACTGTTGATCGTATCTTGCCAGAACCTTATATTGAGAAAACCTTTTCCTGTTAAAATTAAGGAACATTCTATATAGCTAGTGTGGTTAATAAAAGTGCAAAGAAAGCTTTAGAACCTGCTGAACAAATAGCGTTGAACCCACAATAGCAATAGTAAAGGATTTGGTAACTGAAAATGTAGAAGGAGGACATATTATCTTTTGTGAAGATGCCTCTAATATTGTTTCACATCCCGTAGAGCTAGGAAAACAAGTGTTCCTGTGCTTTCAGTCAAAATAGGAGAACATTGCTATTATGGTTTATGTGATATTGGTGCAAGTTCTAGTGCTATTCCTTTTGATCTTTATAAAGAAATTATGCATGAAATTGGTCCTTGCGAACTTGAGGATATTGATGTGGTTATTCAGCTTGCTAATAGAGAAACTATCTCCCAATTGGTATTGTAGAGATGTTGAAGTTTTATGTGGTAAGACTAAATACCCTGCTGATTTTCTAGTACTTGGTTCTGTTGCTAGTAAAACTGTCCCATTATTTTTGGTAGACCTTTCTTAATACATGTGGTGCATTATAGATGTAAGAAAGAGAAAATTTATACTAAATTTGATGGAGAATCTTATGAGTTTAATTTTCTAAGTTTGGTAAAAATCTTTATGAAACTGAATTACCTAATGAGATTAAAATTGAACAACTTGCTTCTGTTGCATTGCTCCTAACAATGCCTTGCAGCAATTCATGGAGGAACACGAAAGTGAGTATTTATGGAAGAAATGAGATTGACATATTTTCTTCGTCAACCACCAATACTTAAGCATAATTTGCCTGTGGAAGATTTGGGTACCTCTGCACCTCCTAAGGAAGATCCTGTTTCGATTTAAAACCTTTGCCTGATAATCTTAAATATGTTTATCTTGATGAAAAGAAAATATCCTATTATTATTAGTTCTAAACTTTCAGGTAATGAAGAAGCAAGGTTATTAGAAGTATAAGAAACATCGAGGAGCTATGGATACACTTTGGATGATTTAAAGGGGATTTCTCCTACTATATGTCAACATGCCATCAACATTGAACCTGATGCAAAACCTGTTGTTGAGCATCAGCGTCGTTTATCCCTAAGATGAAAGAAGTGGTAAGAAATGAGGTATTAAAACTTCTTGATGCTGGTATAATTTATCCTATTGCTGATAGTAGATGGGTAAGTCCTGTGCATTGTGTCCCTAAGAAAGGAGGAGTTACTGTTGTGCCAAATGAAAATGATGAACTTATTCCTCAAAGAGTAGTAGTTGGATATAGGATGTGCATTGATTTTAGAAAGGTCAATAAAGTAACTAAGAAAGATCATTATCCTTTGCCTTTTATTGATCAAATGTTAGAAAGGTTGTCTAAGAAAACTCATTTTTGTTTCCTTGATGGTTATTCTGGATTTCACAAATTGCTGTTAAAGCACAAGATCAAGAGAAAACTACTTTTACTTGTCCTTATGGAACTTATGCTTATAGACGTATGCCTTTTGGTTTGTGTAATGCTCCTGCTACGTTCCAAAGATGCATGTCTGCTATTTTTCATGGTTTTTGTGAAGAAATTGTGGAAGTATTCATGGACGATTTTTCCGTCTACGGAACTTCCTTTGATAATTGCTTGCACAATCTTGATAAAGTTTTGCAGAGATGTGAGGAACTAATCTTGTTCTTAATTGGGAGAAATGTCATTTCATGGTTAATGAAGGAATTGTCCTAGGACAAAATTTCTGAAAGAGGTATTGAAGTGGACAGAGCTAAAGTTGAAGCAATCGAGAAAATGCCCTGTCCAGGGATGTGAAAGGTATCCGTAGTATTCTTGGTCATGCCGGTTTCTATAGGAGGTTTATTAAAGATTTCTCTAAAATTTCAAAACCCCTCACTAATCTTCTTCAAAAAGATGTACCTTTTGTTTTTGATGATGATTGCAAGGAAGCTTTTGAAACTCTAAAAAAGGCTTTAATCACAGCTCCTGTTGTTCAACCTCCTGATTGGACTTTACCTTTTGAAATAATGTGTGATGCTAGTGATTTTGCTGTAGGAGCTGTTCTTGGACAGCGGTAGACAAGAAGTTAAATGTTATTCATTATGCTAGTAAACACTTGATGCCGCTCAAAAGAATTATGCTACTACTGAAAAGGAATTTTTAGCAGTTGTTTTTGCTTGTGATAAATTTAGACCTTATATTGTTGATTCAAAAGTTACTATTCACACTGATCATGCTGCTATTAGATACCTTATGGAAAAGAAAGATGCTAAGCCTAGGCTTATAAGATGGGTACTTTTACTGCAAGAATTTGATTTACATATTGTAGATAGGAAAGGTGCTGAAAATCCTGTTGCTGATAATTTGTCTAGATTAGAAAATTTCAGATGATCCTATACCTGTTAATGATAGTTTTCCAAATGAACAATTGGCTGCGATAAAGGTAAGCTCACGCGAAAGTCCTTGGTATGCTGATTATGCTAACTTTATTGTTGCCAAGTATTTGCCTCCACCTTTACAGCTCAGCAAAGAAGAAAGTTCTTTTATGATTTGAGGCATTATTTTTGGGATGACCCACATTTGTATAAAGAAGGAGTAGATGGCATTATGCGAAGATGTGTTCCTGAGTATGAACAGAAAAAATATTGAGCAAATGCCATGGAGTGCTTATGGAGGACATCACGCTGGAGATAGAACTGCACAAAAGGTTCTACAATCAGGTTTTTATTGGCCTACCTTTTTAAGATGCAAGAAAATTTGTTTTATCATGTGATGAATGTCAAAGAGTAGGTAACATTAGTAGACGTAATGAAATGCCTATGAATTATTCTCTTGTTATTGAACCTTTTGACTGTTGGGGATTTGACTTTATGGGTCCTTTTCCTCCTCAAATGGTTATACTCATATACTTGTTGCTGTTGATTATGTTACTAAATGGGTAGAAGCTATACCAACTCTAGTGCTGATGGTGAGACATCATTAAAAATGCTTAAAGATATTATTTTCCAAGGTTTGGTGTGCCTAGATATCTCATGACTGATGGTGGTTCTCATTTTATCCATGGTGCTTTTAGAAAACTCTTGCTAAGTATGATGTTAATCATAGAATTGCTTCACCTATCATCCTCAAACAAGTGGTCAAGTAGAATTATCAAATAGAGAGATTAAATCTATTTTGCAAAAGACTGTTAATAAATCTAGAAAAAATTGGTCTAAAAAGCTTAACGATGCTTTGTGGGCTTATAGAACTGCTTATAAAAATCCTATGGGAATGTCTCCTTACAAAATGGTTTATGGAAAAGCTTGTCATTTGCCTCTAGAATTAGAACATAAAGCTATTGGGCGTAAAGAACTTAATAGAGACTTTAAACTTGCTGGTAAAAAGAGATTACTTAATTTGAATTCTTTAGATGAATGGAGAAATGCAGCTTATGAAAATGCTAGGCTTTTAAAGAGAAAGTTAAGCAATGGCATGATAGGAGAATTCTAAAGAGAGAATTTAACGTAGGTGAAAAAGTTTTATTGTATAGGTCTCGTCTCAGATTTTTTGCAGGAAAATTACTTTCAAAATGGGAAGGACCTTATATTGAGGAGTCTATCGCTCAGGTGCGATTAAAATCAATTCACTAGATGGGACAGACCACAAGTGGTTAATGGTCAAAGACTCAAGCATTACATTTCTGGAGATTCTTATAATGAAGATGTTGATTTATCAAGTGGTAACTCCAGAGGATTTTATAAAAAGCAAATTCAGAACTGCAGAAGCTGATTTGGAATAGGTAACAGTTTCGGTAAGAAAAAGTTCGCGTTTACTTTCCAACTTAATATTTGTTGTTTTTACTAATATGAAAATTATGAGTCGAAAAGGGTAGGAAACGGTGCCCGAGGGCACCACACCACCCCTGGGCGCGGGCCCCACCCTGGCCGCGCCGAGGCATGGTGTGGGCGCCTCGGAGCCCGTCTCCGACCCCGTTTCGACCTGTACCTTCCTTTTGTTGTTAAACTTTTTGCTATATAATCACCCGGATCTCCCGAGGTCCGTATATCGTGTTTTCGTCGTGTTTTGTTTTCGAGCTGTTTCTGCCAGGTTAGCTCCAAGATTAGAACAATGTCTTCGTCCGAGGCCCGAAGGATACCTTCTTCAAGAACGTCGTCGACCCGTACATCAATGAGCTGAAGCAGCACCCACAAGAGATGCGACTTGTGGATGGAGTCCTTGTTCAGAAGATGTCAAAGGACCCAAGATTGAAGGGGACATGAAGGCCAGGCTAGAAGAAGTAGAGCATGAAGTCTTCCGGTACCAGAAGATGATAGAGCGCGGAGTGGAGATCAACCACAAGATTATTGATGAGCTTATTGCTGAACACAAGAAGGAGACTAGCAAGCTATGGGATGATATCTTCGCGCTCAGTGAAACCACGTCCAATTTGCAAGCGCAAATCTATGATCTTCAAAACCAAAACTGTGAGTATGAAGCTAGGTTCAAACGCATAAGTTCTGCTGCAAGTTTCAGGGCTGTTGAAACCAAATCATCCTTCTTTGATGGGGAACCTCTACCTTGGAAATCGATGATGAAGAGTCTCCTTCACCACCAAGAGATCAAGTTTGAATCGTCAAGGGGTAATGGCACTCCCTTGGCTTGTTCCAAGCTTGGGGGAGTGCCCAGTATCATCTTTATCTTTTTGCTTTTACAATTTCGTGGTCATATCATGAGTAGAGAAGTTATCTTATAAGATGGTTTGCAATGTGGAGTGTCACTCCTTTAGTTATCTATGTATCCGTTGGTGTGCGTGTGTCTTTGTTTAGAATATTAATGAGAAGTTTCACCTTTACTTTCGGTACACTTTATTTTAGCATGCAAATCCTCTTTATATGCTGATCTTGTCATTGGTATTGACATCACTTTTGGGTACATCAAGTAAATTAGATTGGTTATGGCAAACTTAGCATTGGTCATAGCAACAATACTTTGAAAACTTAAGTAGAAGGAGGGAATTACATGCAAAAATATTATCCCATTATCTTTCTTTCTTGCTAGCCAATGAGATTAGCATTCTTGAGTTAAAATATTTGTACTTACAAGGAAGATTGCATGATTGCTCTTATTACATGTATATTTGGGTGTATCCCTCAACTCTTATGCTTGCCACCCGACCTTGCTAGCCTTAACCCCTGTACTGAGAGGGAATGCTTCTCGTGCATCCAAATCCTTGAGCCAAAATCCATGCCATCTGTGTCCACCATAACTACCTATATGTGGTATTTAACCGCCACTCCAAGTAAATTTGTCATGTGCTACCTTTAAACTATTCAAAATTGTTATTACTCCTTTTTGTGTCAATGTTTACCAAGCTCATGAGGACTGGTAGATGTCTTTATTTCACTTGTCAAACAGACTTTACCTCCAGACTAGCGGCATATACATCCGCTTATCTGTTAATTTTGCAAAAAGAGCTGGCAACGGGCCCAGTCCCAATTAATTACAACTTTAACCGCTTAATCTCTTCACATTTTGTCAACTGAATACTCAGTGAAACATCTGCATGTGTAAACAAAAGAGAAAAGAGGGATGATCTGCCTTGCTGGTAGAAATAACGTCCTTCATGGGAGCCGCTCTTAAAAGTCTGGTTGGCAAGGGAATATCGTACTGTCTACTACTGATTCGTTGACAATTAACAAACACCTCTCAAAACTTAATTTTACTCTCTATATGATTTCAAAAATTAAAAAGCTCTAGCACATGATTTAATCCCTGCTTCCCTCTGCGAAGGGCCTTTCTTTTACTTTTCATGTTGAGTCAGTACACCTATTTCCTTCCTCCTTGAGTAAGCATTTGAGTTGTTGTGATTCAACCATATATAGCATTAATATTTCAATCATGTCTTTTATCCTTCCTTGTCTTAGTACAAAGACTTTGCCTCTAAGAATATAACTTTGAAAGTTATCAATGACTGTAAAAAAGTGTGATGATTGAGCATGTAAGTTCTGCAATATAAGCTCTAGTATAAAGACTCCTTTCGAAAGATAAGTTTGAATTGCTTATTGTTCTATGACTAAGAATGAAGTGTGCCATCACTAATTTATAATCTCCTTCGTGCACCTTTATTGTGGTTGTTTCATTACTCATGTTCAAGTTAAGTTATATGAAGAGTAGTTGTTGTTTAAAATGATTTGTGCTGTTAAGTAAATACTGATGCTTCTTGTCCGTATTCTTTATTATCGACGCTTCACTCCATAAACTGTGGTCTTGTTTACTGAGCTCAGCTTTCGCTTGGGGACAAGCGAGGTCTAAGCTTGGGGGGAGTTGATACGTCCATTTTGCATCACTATTTTATATCATAATTTACTGTTATTCATTGATATATTTCATATTAAGATGTGTTACTTATGTTATTTTATCTTATTTTGCATGTTTGATGATTATTGGAGAATTAACTGCCGGAGTCAGATTTCAGCTGGAAAAAGCACCGTCAAGACACTATATTTCTGGAGTTCAAAAACCACGACGAATATACAGAATCTCCTATTTTATCAGAAGACGGAGGCAGCCAAAAGGGGAGGCTGAGATGGGCCACGAGGGGCCCACACCACCCTAGGGCGGGCCACCATGGGGCCGCGCTGAGGCATGGTGTGGGGCCCCTGGCCCACCTCTGGCGCTCCCCCTTCGCGTACATGACCTCCTCAACCCTAAACTTCAGAAGGGGCGCCCGAGGAAATATTCCGCCGCCTCCACGGGACGGAAACAACAGAGAGAGAAAAAGCTCTCCGGCAGGGAGAAATCTGCCGGGGAAATTCCCTCCCGGAGGGGGGAAATCATCGCCATCGTCATCGTCATCACGCTGGACTTCATCGGGATCATCATCATCATCATCTCCACCGCCATCACCATCATCACCGCCGCTCCATTCGTTCCGCTGTAACATCTAGGGCTATACTTTGTCTAGTTCATAGGGGAACTCTCCCGGTGTTAATTACTCCTTGTGGTTGATGCTATTGAGTTTTATCGGTGAATTAAAGTTTATGTCCAGATTGTTATTCATCATTATATCACCTCTGATCATGATCCATATGATGTCTTGTGAGTAGTTCGTTTAGTTCTTGAGGACATGGGAAAGTCTTGTCGCTAGTAGTGGAATTATGTTGAGTAATATTTAATGGTTTGATATTTAAGTTGTGGTGTTATTCTTCTAGTGGTGTCATGTGAACGTCGACTACATGACACTTCACCTTTATGGGCCTAGGGAATGCATTGTGTAGTTGGCTAATTGTGGGGTTGCCGGAGTGACAGAAACCTAAACCCCCGTTAGTAAACCGGTGCACGAGGGAGTGTAGGATCTCAGAGTTTAAGGCTGTGGTTAGATTTATCTTAATTACTTTCTTGTAATTGCGGATGCTTACAAGGGGTATAATCACAAGTATGTATTAGTCCAAGTAAGGGCGGTGCATTAGCATAGGTTCACCCACACAACACTTATCAAAACAATAAAGATTAATCAACTGTATGAAGCGAAAGCACTTGACTAAATTCCCGTGTGTCCTCAAGAACATTTTGTCATCATAAGTAAACCAACCGGCTTATCCTTTGCTCTAAAAAGGATTGGGCCACTCGCTGCAATTATTATTACTGTCTTTTATTTACTTATATTTTATTTATCTGCTATATCAAAAACTGCTTGTCAACACCTTCTGCTCCTTGTTGGGTTCGACACTCTTATTTATCGAAAGTACTACGATACACCCCTATACTTGTGGGTCATCAAGGAGGAGCTCGAACCATACTGTTGGCCCGGGACCCTTGCCAGCACGTCGCATGCATCCTCCGGGTCGGCCATGTCTCCTCCATCGTTCGCACCCCCAAGCGTCCGGCCAGGATGGTAGGCGCCGCCCTGCCTCGCGGCAGGACTCACCAACCACGCAAGCGGGCGCGGCCAGAGATCTCCTTCGACGTCGACGATCACCCGAAGGACGCCGCTAAGGTCGGCCCGTTGGTCTGCAACCCCACCATCAACCATGTGTCGGTGGCGAGGACACTCGTTGATGGGGGTGTCGGAGTCAACCTCCTCACCATTCAGGCGTTCGCGAAGCTCCAGGTGCCCTTCGACCACCTGACCCCCGCTGACCCTTTCTCGGGAATCGCCCCGGGGGTCGAACACCCGTACGGGCGAATCATCCTTCCCGTATCCTTCGGCACCGTTACGAACTTCCACACGGAGTTCATCACCTTCGAGGTCGCCGACATGAGGCTGCCATACAACGCCATCCTGGGCTACAGCTTGGTAGTTGCTTCTCCATGTTCATGATAATTAAGCTATACTTCTTGGATAATGTCGCGATCTCTAAAAATATTATTGACCACTAATACTGTCAGAACATATTCATAGATGCAAATATACACACGAGACCTCGAGAACTGAATTTCTGTTTGGGTGGGTGAGTGGTGACAATTTTGTTCTCAGCACCTGGAAACCTAATATTAGTTCTTGGCTGCTCCAAAAAATTGCTACAAGTGACCATAATTCTCAGCTGAGTAAAGGACCAGGAGGGCAAGCAACGAATATATACAATCAACCACATATGTATATGTAGCATATGAAAGGAGTATAGAGGTTCTGAATAATTCATGTCCACTTGACATACCTAGCTATGCATTGGAGTGACACACGCACTTCTTTGCATTTTTGCTTAATTTGCTAGCTGGAGAATGCCAGTACGCCACATCCGGAAGAAGCTGATGTAAAGCTTCTGCAGGAAGAAACAGATGCATAGAAGCACGCTACATTCTCATGGAATTCTTTTGGTTACCTAGCTCGGAAGGAGAGCATGACACTGCTTTTGTCCAAAGTATGCATTCCAGCCTGTATCGATGCTTGGATTTATCCTCTCATGGCGAGTGGCACACGCATACATCAGTTCTCATCGGATCAATACTATTGCAGATAGGAACATGTACGAAACTGAAGCCTCTCAGTAGTCAGTAGGTAACTCAGGAACACATATCAATTCCACACCGAGAGAAAAAAAATAAGTATCACATGCAGGACACAGAATTAATTAATTCCCTCGTTCATGTGAATCCGGCCAAATCAATAGCGCATCTGATGAGAATTGAGATGTGCGCGTGGCTATTAATTCTCTCGTTCATGTTAATGCAGGACACACTCTTATTATTGATTTTGTTTCAGAAGATCCACAGCAGAAATAGTTGAGTGACAAAGTGAAAGGTCTGGTACGTCAAGGTCAGGAGAGTAGTTTGTAATGATTCTCTTTCTGTGAATTTCGCCACTGAATTATGTGTTCGCTTGTTTGTTCGCGTGGTGAACGACTTCTCCATTGACGACCTTGCCTATATAAGCAAGCCTGCACGTTCGTCTAAACCCCATCCCCAATTCTGTTCACAGCCCTGTAAAGCCAAGAAACACTGAAACAGGCAGCACAACTGCACAAGGCTCTGGCTGCCATGGCCGAGCGTCTCGTCCTCGCCTTCCTGCTTGCGGCAGCCGCCGTTCAGGCGGCATCGGCGGTGGACACCAAGCTGACCCTGCACAACCTCTGCCCGTTCACCGTGTACCCGCTGGTCACCGCCAACGATGGCCTCCCCTCCATCTCCGACAACACCGTCAGCCTCGACGGCAACGGCCGCGGGCTCGTTTCTTTCCCCTTCCCGCCCACCTTCTGGGCAGGGCGCGTGGTGGCGCGCACCGGCTGCACGTCGCCGGCAAACTGCGAGACGGGCACGGCGCCGCCGGAGACGGTGGTGCAGCTGGTCGTGCACTCGACCGAGGCCGGGCCCGGGAAGGACCTGGCGACGTACAGCGTGAGCCTGACGGAGGGGTTCAACGTGGGGGCAGTGCTGAGCCCGCAGGACATCGGCGGCGGGCAGTGCCCGGCCCTGGGCTGCCCGGTCGACCTGAACAACGGGTGCCCGGTGGAACAGCGCGTCCTCGGCAACGGCGGCGCCGTGGTGGCGTGCAAGGGGACCCCGGGTACTTCAAGCAGCGGTGCCCGCTGACGCGGGTGAACGGGAATGACGTGGAGCCCGTGCCGCAGAACTGCCTCGCGCCCGGCGAGCTCAAGGTCGTCTTCTGCCAGACCACCATGTGACCATGGTGGGCGCCGCCTCCGCCCAGACGGAGCTGCTCGTCGGCGACAACTAGTTTGTCATTAATAATTAGCGTGCCGTTGATGCATGTGAAAGGTGTTGTGAAATGTGAGACGTGTGTGTCCCGGCCATGCCAGGATGCATACGGGAGTATTCCTATAGCAGTCAATAATTGTTACCTACATTTTTTACCGAGTATATTCGTACATAGTATGGCCTTATTTCTTCTAATCAAACGGGGTTCTTAAAAGCGAATTACATTTGAGAAAGTATTGTGTATCTAGACAAGTTTAAGTGCACGTGTCCATTCTTTTTAGTATTAATCTAGACATGCATGTGTAACACTTAGAACATCTTAGATTGTGGAACAAAGGGAGTATATGATAAAGTTAAAAGAGAATTCCCTAATCATGATGATGACACAGAGGGGATTAAGCCCAAAGTATAATATACTTATTTGCTATATAAAGGATATGTTGGTGTTCGAATTAATAATGTCAATAGTGTTTTTAAAAATAAAAAACTGGAAAATGAGTTCGACAAGAGAACCTATTTCTTCAATTCTCTTGAATGTGGTAGCAAATGTTTTCACTAAGATACTGAAAAAAAACTACTAATCATCGTCAAAATACTGGTCTTGTTCATATTTTTTTGCTCCACAAGGATAATCAGTAACCAGATGATGATACATTGTTGTTCTGAAGAATGATCTAGTTGTTGTTCACAAGCTTAAGTGGTAGGTTCAAAAAAATTACATTACGTGGCTATTATCTTTTTTTTAAATAGTTATATGGGTTGAGGATTAATTTCCAATCTTTTCGCAGGGTCTCTATGTTGCAAACTTGGTAGCTTTCTTTGAAGTATTTCGGGGTTCCTTTGCATCACCACAAACTGAGGAAAGAATATCTACAACCTGTTGTAGATAAAGTTATATAATAATGTTGTAGGTTAGAGAGGAAGGCCCATTTATTTCTTATCAAGCCAAGCTAGTCCTTATGCAAGCCTATTTGGCTAGTATTCTAATTTATTTGCCGAGTGTTATTAAATTCTTAAAGTGGATCATTAATTGGATTAACTCGTCAATAACAAGTTGGTAATTAAGGATAATCTGTGAAAAATACAACATTCAGATGACATATCTCGCACCTTCTGTGATGAACTTTAGTCATTTATGCACTTGTCTTTTGCTCCTCTCATTGGCCTTGTTTTCTCTGTCACGTATGATCGTATAGCAAGTTCTTAGGAATGTGATAAGAGTCATAAAGTGCTAAATATGTTCATGCCAAATGTTATGGGCTCAATCAAAACTGTGAGGGACTATATAATGAAAATGGCATTGTAGGGATTTCCCCTCCTGTATGTGCTTAAAAAAATGAAACATGCGTAGCAATATCTATTTTAGCATAGTGAGTTGACGTGTTATGCAGGTATTGGGGTGAAAAAAATCTATCAGTCTTTCCCACTGACAGCTCCTTTGTGCTCGGAGGCTGTAAGAGGTTGATTAACAATGTTGTGAAGGGAGATTCAGGAGCTTCTTAGTCCCCCTTCTGTTGTGCCCAAACCCTAGTTAGCTAGCCTGGGATGGCAAGTGGATAATCTAGGAGCTGGCATTAGAAAGAAAATTGTGAAGGTGTGATGAAAATTCCGTTTAATAGGCTGATACTACTGCGAAGAGGGATGCAAAGCGGGACCCGATCCGTGTCGCTCTGTATTCAAATTAAGAGTTAAGTCCACTGAGTTGTAGTGTGTTAATTCCATTTATGTTGCCATATTACTTCTGTGGGACTATGTGGGACACCGTACTGCACCCTAACTATGAAGACGGGGGTCTGGTTCAAATTGTGATGCTGAAACAAAGTTGTGGAAGAAGGTCTGGGCTATCCAAGCACCAAACAAGATGAAGATTGTGATCTGGCGCATGATGCATGATTGTCTTCCAACGGGCCATCAATTGGCGTACCGTCGCATCCCGGCGGACGACCGTTGCAGTTTCTGTGGCCAGGTGGAGCATGTCGAACCGTTGTTCCTTCTATGTCCGTTTGCGAGGGCGGTGTGGGAAGCGATGAAAGAGCAGTTCCGGCTGAGGCTGTGCAGAAAAGAGTTGGTGAATATGAAGCAGTGGATCGCGACTTTTCTTCAGCGTGAGAGCGATTCGAGCGCCACTGTCATGACTGTCACCTGTTGGCATGTGTGGGAAGCCTGAAACGACCTAAGGAACAATGGTGTGCGGGTGCAGCCGTCGAGGGTCGCGTCCAAAGCTCTCGCTTATGTCGACATGATCCTTACCTATGCTTTCAAGGTCAAGGGGGCCAAGGCTAGGGTGAGGGTAAGGGATGCCACGGTGAGCTGTTGGGTCCCTCCGCCGTTGGGCTTCATCTGCATTAATGTGGACGCGGCACTCTTCCCCTCCGACCATCGCATGGGGTGGGAGCGGTGTTTCGGGATCACTCTGGTGGTTTTCTTCTCTCCTGCAGCGAAGGAATGGCTGGTTTTCCTGTGCCAGAGCTGGCGGAGGCCATTGATGCGCGACGTGCTTTGACAGTGGCTAAAGAGCAGGGTTTTCAAAAGGTGATCCTGGTCTCCAACTGCCTCTCGCTGATACAGCGGCTCTCGGCTTCAGTTCGAGATCGCTCTCTTATCGGAACTGTCGTGTGTGACATCAAAGTTCTGAAGACAGACTTCGAGTCTTGTTCGTTCAGATTTTCTAGTAGGAACCTCAATGGGGTAGCTCATAAACTGGCTCGTTCTGCTGAGCCTTTAGTTTGTAATATGTCTGTTGGGGACCGAGCTTCAGTGACTTGCAACACACAAGTCACCGAGCGACTTGTGGCAATCTCATCCCTCTGTTTTCGATCCGATGGATAAGATTCATCCGAATCTGAAACACAAAAATAAAACTTTTCAGAAAAAATCGAAAAAATTCCAGTAAATCATAAATGTTTCGTTTTGGATTTCTGTGAAATTTTTATCTGATTTGGACTAACCGTTTGCGAATATATAGCTTTTTTAGTTTGAAACATAAAACGCTAATTATACGCAAACCATTAATTGAAATAGGATGTAACTTTCAGAGAATCCAAAACGAAACATTTATGATTTACTGGAATTTTTTCGATTTTTTCTGAAAAGTTTTATTTTTGTGTTTCAGATTCGGATGAATCTTATCCATCGGATCGAAAACAGAGGGATGAGATTGCCACAAGTCGCTCGGTGACTTGTGTGTTGCAAGTCACTGAAGCTCCGTCCGTCTGTTGGTGTAATCCCGGAGCTTATCCGTGATGAACTCTGTAATGATGTTGCTTGATCAATAAAGTACTAAATTCTCAAAAAAAAACTATGAAGTTGGCCAAGAAGTCGGAAGCTACCTCTTTGCAGCTAGTTGATGATGGGATGTTTCTTCGGCTCATCCCGATTTGATTTTGCTGAGGTTTTAGATGATTAGTCGGGCTCTTGTGGAAGAGGATCGGGCGAGCCTTATCCTCTTTTCCCCTTCGCTACAGTTCCCGAGAGGAGAAAGGGGGGCGACTCGTTTGCAGCCACCGTCCGCCGGCGAAGCCTCGGGTTCCTCCCCTCTCCGGCGGCCGCTCCAGCGGTGGGACGGTGGGGGAACCCGGGATCTTCAATCTCGGCGTGTACAAAGGTGTGTGCTAGGTGTGCGTGGCGTCGGTGCTCCGGAGGTGGTGGCGGCGGCGTTTTTGCTTTCTTTGCCGGAGCTCTCTCCTTCTCTTGGCGCTGTTCCTTGGGATGGCGCGGGTGAGCTCTCGGCAGTAGATTCCTGCCATCTGCTTTGGATGGTGAGGTTAGGGTTTGCTCGGCCGGCGTGTGTGGCGGCGAGCTTGGTCTTCCAGGCTGTTGGCGGAGAGGCGGGGGCGAGGCCAATAGCAGTGGATTTTGTGTCGGGACTTCTCTTCCGCGTTGTTGGCGTGTGCTCTGGCGCCGGCGACGAGTCCTGCGGCTTCTGGCTGGACGGCGCGGTGGCAGCGTCGTCTTGGCTTTGTGAGTACCTTCCTCCTCTGCCCCCTTGTTGTGGTGCCGTCGTGCTCCCCACTAGCGGTGCAGAGGTTGGGTTTCTTGGGGACGGGCGGCAGCAGTCCTGTGCAGATTTGGAGGCTCGGTGCCAGGGTCGGTGCGGTTTCGTCGGTTCTCCGGCGACTCGCGCTGAACCGGAAGTTGGGAGCGCCATGGCCGTGATCTTTCAACGTGCTTGGATCCGGCGACTGACATGGAGGTGTCCCTCTTTCTGGGCTTGGTGGTGGCCTGCCTGCTTCGCTGGCAATGGTGTCGGCGGTGAGTTCTGCGCTGTGCTTGCTGTTCTTGCTGTTCTCTTGTGTACCTTTGCTGCCCTTGAGCTTGCTAAGCTGGGAGCAATTTCTGAGTCCGAGGACTCCTGCTGGGATGTTTTTTCTCCCAGGTGTAATGCCACTATGTTGGACAACGCTGTAGCTGGGCCAGTTTAATAGATTCCTGTTTAAATGTCAAAAAAAAAGATGATTAGTCTGGGGTTGTGTCTTGTTCTAGTCCTGATTCTGTATTTTTGTTTTAACTCTCGTTTGAGTGTATGTTAGAGGTGGCGTGTGGTCATCAACCGAGAATACAAAACTGGATGATGTAAGTGGGTTTATTTTTAATGGAACTGGGGTGAGGCCCCGTTTTTCTCAATAAAAAAATATTCCTATGCATGTTTGTGGATGACGAAATGTTGGGCTTGTACTTCTGATCGCCTGGCCGAGCGAGCGAAGCTGGTTCTGTCACGGGCTGTACATAAGTAGTGGCACGGCATCTCGATTGGCAAAGCCCACTAGAAATATGTTTACAAGTCAACATGTTTTTGTTGATGTCTTCTTACGTGGAGGTCTCCATGGCTATGACACAATGTTGTGCTACCCCGTCCACGTGCTACTTACCAACGTGCAAATCCTCAACTAGGACATGCTATTTCGAACAGCTAAATACATTGGACATTCAAATACTTGTCCGTATGCGTACCAACGCGTAGACAAGCTTTTGGTATTACTGAATGCACGTACATAAAAAAAAAACAAGGCCAAGGCCAACAATGAGTTCGGCGGAGGGCGGGAATAAAATGAGGTCAGGCGAACTCCAAAACGAAGAAAAAAATGATGCAACAATATTAAAAATTGCTAGACATGTAGCCGGTGGCCATAGAAGTTTCAGCCCCTCCTTCCACTTCTTACTCTTGCTCTTCATGAGACACAATATTTGCATTTTCCTGGGTGCTTGGTTTAGAGCTACTGTCACTAGCAATTGACACGAAACATCTCTTCAAATCTGCAATTAATAAAACAATAAAAACATGAGTTGTTTGCCCACTTCCGTTGCCAACAATGCACAATTTCAAAACTCCCACCAATTCACCACAAATTTAAGAAATTATACCTGTCCTTTGCAGCAGCAGTTCTTTTGCCCTTCCTGTCCATCTACACCACGAAACCGCCGCTGGGAAGGCAGGTTGCCGGCTCGCCGCCGCCCGGGAAACCCTAGCGTTGCTGGTGGCCGCCCTGCCACCCTTGCTGGCGCAGTACGGTGAGACGGTGAGCTTGGGTAGGGAGAGGCGAGGATGCGAGCTGGGAAGGGAGGAGCCGAGGAAAACCGCGGCGTGAGTTGGCGAGCATGGGACGGAGGAGGCGGAGCACGGAAGCGACCTGGTGCGGCCGTGCGCGTGCCTGGTCGAACGAGTCGACCAGTTCCCTGTCCGCTCGCGCATGAGGCCAGGAGGCGCTCAGCCCACTAAAGCCCAGCTCGGCTGAGGCAGACTCAGAACTGGCCCAATTGGTCTCTTCTTCTTTTATTCTTTTCAGAAACTAGTTTTTTTAAGAAATAGGGGTGTCCCGGCCTCTGCATCGAGTGATGCACACAGCCATCTTTTCAGAAACTAGTAGAAAATAGAAAAACAAGTATACACATATAAAAATGCCTCCAGAGATAATTTTTCCAAAAATCAAGGTAGGGCGGAAACCCTATCTTGCCCTATGGGGAGCTCCTCCCCGGGCCCGCACTATGGTGTGAACATGTCCAGCTCCTCCCCGGGCCCGCACTATGGTGTGAACATGTCCAGCTCCTCCCTCGCCTACAACCCTAGGCCGCGAAGCTACTCACCGTGCTCGATTCGCCTCCACCTGCAACGTCCAGAGCATGTGCGACACGGGCAAGGCCGAATAGATATCTAGTGATGCCAAATCTTTTACCTCCATAGTTGAATAGTATATTTTTTAGGGCGCTTTGCTTGTACACACATTTGACACTTACAACTCTGAATAGTGGAATTGGGGATTTATTGAAGTATTTTATATTCTATATCGAGAAAAATAGAAACTTTGATAAATGGAAAATATCCGGGGAAACCATACTTATGATATAAACTCAATACAAAATAATGTATAGAAAGGTTTAAAAAGGCCTCAGTAGAAAGCCATGTAGAGATACGTCAACTTTTATGGCCATTTAGTATTTTCATATTTCAGACCGCTACATTTGTATGAGAAATTTGTAAAATATATGCGCATTATTTTCATATTTCTTGTCTTTGTAGATTTTTTTGAACTTAATAATTATATCAGATAAAGAAGGAGCTTCCAAAGCTGGTTACTCAACAAAACATAGAAGAATTACACGATTCTTGCAACGAGGAACTTGCCTGCGACTAGTGTGATCGCTTAAATTTATTGGTTCCACTACTTAGCATCGCTAGAAAATCGAGCACGCCATAATCGTTGTTGTCATGACTTGGGCTGGTAGGTGAGCTTTGGCTCGTTTGGAAAGTTATTGTTGAACATCACAAATTGGGTAGTATTGCTTCGCTTCAAGCTCCTGGTCCTGAATAAAAAAAATACCATATCCTTTCATCATTGATAGGTTCCAGTTAGAAATTTGCACATTTGAACAATTATGCAATTCACAACATTTAGCTTTAATAGGTTAATGTTATGAATCTCGTCATACATCTAATGAACACATAGTGTTGGATTTATGCCCAAAAGGCAATGTATTTATACATCTGATTCATTAATTATGATTTGTATTCACTATGCTATAACTACGGTGGTTTCTGAATACGTGATTCAAGGGAAAGCTCACTCGTACGTGTAGGGAATATGAACACGTAAAATGTACCCTAGTTTTTTTACGGACTAATTTGTTGATTGCTCGATGACACTGCTTTCCTAATCATGGACATTGTTTATGTCAGCATCAATGAGTGGCATATTATTGAATAGTAATATGGCCGGGTAGACCTAAGTTTTGGTATGCTAAGAGATTCCGTTAAACGGTCTTTTTGTCCTTAGCTTTATCACGGTAAGGTTATTGTATAACATGTCCTGTAACCATGAGGTTATTAGGGTTATGCATACTAGAAGAGTTACTTTGGTACTGTCAACACCATGGCCGTAACTGGATGGTAAAACGGTAGTCACTGGGTGACTTCAAGGTGTGTATATCCTGATGTTCTGAGATGGGAAATTACTCATCGGTGATAAGAGAGATACGCCCTGGGCCCTCTCGGTATTATAAGGTATCCATTATGTTCCGCAGACAATGCATGGTGAAGTTACACCGTGTGGGATATCATAATACGAAAACGAGTAAAGGGAACTTACCGATTAACGAGATAGACAAAGATGTAATGAATCAAGATTGATTCATGGTGTCATCCACGGATCTATATTTCGGGTGAAGTTTTGGTATCGCGAGTAATGGGAATGATATATTAACTAGCCAGCAGGTTCAACAGAGTGTCTTCGCATAACGGTAGCAGTTATTCAGGTCGTCCACGGACCTGGCCCTGGCCGGTGATTGGATATCCAATTATAGCTACACGTTATCGAACCTGTAGGGTGGACATGCTTAAACTAGGATTGGTTAGTATTATGGTTGGTCTGGAACATGGAGAGAGTATCACCAGAATAGTATCTGCGTGATAGATATGGTTTTATCAGAGAGATTATATTGTGATAGAAGTTGTTATCACGGTCGGATTTATTCCGAGGGTTTATAAAGGATGGAAATATTTATCCAGGAATTTTCTCGGCGGACACTGGGTGTCCCGGATCATGTAAAAGTGTTTTATATGATAGGTAATTAATTCCGGGAATTTTCTGTAAAAGTAAAATGTTTATTTGGAATTAATTAGACAAAAGAAATAATTGATTAATTAATTAATTAATTATTGGAAAAATATAAATAAAATTTGAGCCCACCATGGGGCTACCAAGATGGGCCCTAGGGCCCACCAAGGTAGCCGCACCACGTAGTGGTGCTGGTGGGCCAAGACGCCGAAAGGGGGGAAGTCCCCCCCAGCCGAACCCTAATGGGCCATGCGGCCCATGAGGGGGAGGCGGGGGCGGTGGTGGCCATGGGCGGCCGGCCTAGGTGGGCCCCACCCCCAAGGTCGGTGCGGTCCAGGGCGGGCCCCACCCGGCGGTGGCGGTGGGAGAGGCGGTGGAGGGTAGGGGAGTTGGAGTCCCACTCCAACTCCTCCTCCCAAACCGAATTGGGCAAGGGGGCTTTCCCCTTGTCCAAACCGAGTTGGACTAGGGGAATGCTTTCCCCTTGCCCAAGTCCCTACACCCCTTGGTCCATCTATACAAACCCCACCCCCTCCTATTAGGAGGACACACAAGTTGAGACAAGTTCTCTCAAGTTTAGATCCCTTCTAGTTGGATTAGAGGAACCTCTAATTAGAGGCAACCCTATCCGATTAGACTAGATCTAATCTCTCTATCTCCTTCTCATGTGTTGAGATCTCCACCTTCATATACACCAGTATTGTTTCATTCTTGGACGGCGAAGCCCTGCTGAACCTTTCCCGACGTACGCGTGCAAGCTCTCGGAGGGGTGATCTGTCGAATCTCGACGGTTGACCCTCACTCTGCTGGATCAAGGTGACAAGGCGAGGAGGAGGAGGCGCTGATGGCCCTTGACGTAGTTACCTACGTCAAAAGAATATGGGTTAGGTTGAGACTCCAAGTGCAGAGTGTATAGTATAGGAAAGACGGTTTTCCCCACGAGGGGTGACTCGAGGGTTTAATATCGAACTCTCGGGGAATCAGTAGTGAAAGATTTATCTCCTTATCCTTCTCTTGAAAACCTACAAACAAAACAAATTGTTTTGGCCCTCAACCTCACCAAGTGGTTGTCAAGCACAAGGTGTGAGAATGATATCAAAATAAAATGAATGCAAAACAGTAAATAAATATGCAATGATGATAAATAAATATGCAAGGATGGTGGAAACAATGATGGATGATATTTTTGGGTTTTGTATTGCGAATGCAAGATGTAAAAGTGTTTTTGTATTTTCGGATTTTTAAATGGCAGAAAATGTAAAGTGGATAAAAGTTGTTGGAAAGGTGTTTCTTATGATTAAATATGAAACAGGGTTCATGGTTTCACAAATGCACTCTCTCTTTAATAAAGTGGTAGACAATGAAACACTAGAATTGACATATGAGATTGCAACAAAAAGGTTTCATGACAAGTTACTAATTATATGGGCATCACGTCCTAACATAGAGATCTTTTGTTTATTAATCTCTCTTATACTCCACCAAGACGCGAACTAAATAATAACACCTGAGTAATTAAGATAAATCAGACCATAGCATTAAGTATCAGGACATGAAGTTAAAATAAGAACATGCTAGATCTAGTCATGGAGTAGTGGCAATGGTCACACCCACATCTCCGGTAGCAAGGTATTTTTCTTTATCCCTAGTGAGGCAACAAAGTAAGGTAAAAACCCAAGTGGATCGCGGAACTTTCTCTCACGTTCACCGCACTAGCCACCCCCCGTTACTCCAACTAATGCACACGTTCCCCCTCACACGCTCTCATACACATGCTTGATCATAACAAGTACACAAGAACGGGATACATAATATGCATCTACTTTCATAACTGAAACAAAACTATTGCAATCTCAAACATATATTAACTCATAAAAAGATCCACCACAAAGGTATTACATAGATGACCGTAATCATATTCAGCAGCTCATACGGTACTAATTAGTGAAGCTCAGGAGAGCAGAGATACATAAGTTACTTCCACAAACCCATAGTCCAGGGGTGGACTACTCCCTCTTCATCATGGAGACAGTGGAGAAGTCGTTGGAGAAGATGGAGACCATGCCGGCAGCGCCCCGCCGGAGTTTTCCCCCTCCAATCTGCAACTTCAGGTCTCTGTTTCGTGGTTTCTGTGTTTCTGCGGCGCTCCTTTCCGAAGGGCGTCGGGGACTATTTTTATAGTCGTTTTTAGGTCAAGACGGAGGCTCGAAAAAAAGATCGATGGCAACGGAGCCACGAGGGCCCAGATGGTGGGTCCCACGCGGCCAGATTCCTTGGCCGCGTGGGCTACCCTCTTCTGGCCCTCGGGCCTCCGTTTGTTCGCTTCCTTCGCTCCCACGCTTCGTTCCTTCCAAAAACTGATGCTCGTAAATTATTAGGTCATTTGGACGTCGTTTGGGTCCCTGAAACATCAAAATATAGAAAATATGGTTTTCTGCCTGTGCAGGGTTAATTCCAGAAAAATAGGGAAACAATGAAATTTTCCCAAAATCAATATAAACCAATGATATAACCTTTATATGATGCAAAATGATTGAAATATAAGTAATATAATGCAAAGTTGATGTATGCATTTTACATGCATCAGGCGCCTGAATCTCTCTACCCGGCTTGGTTGAGAGAGACTGCGACGAGCTACATCAACTACGTCATCGACACTTCTTCCGCAACTTCGGTGTTGGTAACATATTCCATCTAGATCTTCGGATCTTCGGAGTGGTTGCGTAGCTATACGGAAAATTTTAATTTACTGTACACGCAACCCAACACATAGGTTATGCCATTGCTTACCAAATGGATGAAACCATTGGAGTGCAAATTCCAGATGCATCCCAAACCTATATTGGGAATATGTTGATATGGATACTGAGGGATATGTTAAGTACATTCTAGAGCCATGTCTTATCTCTTGTATGGTATGGTTCTCTAGGCTTGTGGTATTTATAGTCTGGTCTTATCTATGTCTCACTCTAAATAATAGAAGTTCACCTAGAAAGGGCATACCAAGTTTAGAATCATTTCTTGCTTTACCTCTCTCACCCACCATCAGTTAAAGCAAATCATGTTAATTTTGACACATTTGAGCATGTGAATTTCAAGGGCTACTCGACCCAAGGTTAGGTGTTTATTAGCCTCACCTGTTGGATTACAACCAAAAATTTAGGGCTTACTTCATTCTAAAAAAAACATTCAAACGTTCCATGAATCCACAAATTTTAGTTTAACTATTCAAGCAAGACCAATTAGCAATCTAAGGAAAAATCTAGGATGTCGGGACTCACATGCCAACACGTACATCCACGCCTACATGGACATGAATTTGAGGTGGATAAGGCCCCACCTATTACCGTCTAGCTTTAATGCTTTCCCTTCTCTTCGTCTTCCTCCCTATGGTGATGTTGGATTGCACTTCCTACAACCGGCCCCAATTTACTATTCACTAGCACCTTGATTTGATAGTACGTGACAAGCTTCAATCTGCTTGTCGTTGTACCCATAAAAACAATCTTTTTGTTTACTACCTTGTCAAATGTTTCCTCGAGCTCGATGAGAACGGTTATTTTGGATATCATCACAAAGTTTTTTATCCTTTTTTATTCTGACGAAAGCAGTTGGGTCCCCTATCTTGGCATGCACGACCAGACCAGGCGGTTGTGTAGATTATGTTGTTTTAGCTCTTGACCTCCAAGAAACTCGTTTTCTTATAAAAATAAAAATCATTTTGAAATATTGAAAAAGTATTCACGTATATATAAATGTCACGTGTCTAGGACAAATTGTCGTCAACATCTTTACATCCGTGACCTACACAAAAACAAAAACGTGTGGAGCAAAGTAGTGCTCTTTGTCTTTTCGGAGCCACTAATTCGTGTGTTTGTGTAGTGTAGTGTCAGTGCGACGTATTTAGAGAAGTATACAGATATGTATAACACATTCATGTGTACATGGAAGTGTTTTGGGATTTATCTTTTTGAAACTCACTCCTTGAGCGTGGGAGGAAAGATATCTCGCTCTCTGTCTTCTTGTGTGTTTGGTCTTTTCTTTTTCCCAGTGTTTTTTATTTGTCTCTTTTGACATTTATTTTGTCGGAATGTATTGTACTATGTGTTTGTGCAATTCTGATAGTTTTTTTTTTCAAAATGAAACGCTGCTAGGTGTGAGCTTTTGTAAAAACAATATGCTTGCTAAACTTTCTCATGCTAACGTCAGCTAATAAAAACGAATCGTTCGAGATGATGTTTAATTGCATAGTCTGCAACCACACGCTAGAGGTTGAACACTGGATGTATGGTCCTGATCTGCTGTTTATAGGCGCTTGTAATTTGGCAGCCTGTAGCAAGCTCTTAACCCATTTGATACTCTGGTCGTCATAACCCCTAGTCCTAGCGAGGATATCGGCTAAGATACTACTCCGTATTTCAGTTGACAAATCCTTTGTTGAAATCTGGTTTGAGAATTATCCTCTCTCTCTCTCTCTCTCTCTCTCTCTCTCTCTCTCTCTCTCTCTCTCTCTCTCTCAGAAAATCTGCAGTTATATTGATCATAATTTAATAAGTCTGGACGGCCTGTCGAGGATACAGAGGTCAAGTATAACACAACTTTCATAAAAAATACTTATGCTACCTAATCAGCAGTTCTATGTTCTAGCACACAATATACAACCGTTGTTTTTTGGTAACATTCATCCCTATTCATAGTACTCCTAAAAATTATCGGATCATCTGTGACCAAGTTCATTGCTGTGATCCCCCGCAAAAAAAAAAGTTCATTGCTGTGACCAAGCATGTGTTGAGTTTTTTTTTAGATACAAGGCCAAAAGGCCCGACGTTAAATTAATAACGCCCAAACGGCGACACAATACAAGGAGCTGAACCCAGCTTACAACACGAACACCACACCCTCACTAAAACAAACTCCCAAGGAAACAAAAGCTGGCAGCGCGAATAGCAGGCGCGGCCATTACAAAACCAACGCCAAACAGGGAGCAAAGCCTATCGGCAACAGTGTCGGGCCGGAGCACACCCAAGGGCGGGCCATTTTCACGCACGCCGACCAGCTCGCTCCACACACGCAGGAGATGCCACCAGCAGCCGGCCACCACCAGGAACCGGCCAGAGCTGATCCCGCACCAGCTAGTAGCACCACGGGAGTCACCAACAAGCGCCGAAGGTGAAGAGCTCGAAGCAAGCCTTGCCGAAGAAGGCGCACCGCAGATCCGACGCCGAAGCGCCGCAACTCCGCCAGACCCCCGACGGAGAGCCACTAGTCGAGAGCTCCAAGATGACGTCTCCAAGAAGAGCACGACACAAGAGTGTCGTCGCCACCCGATCCGAAGATCTTGGGTTTTCACCCGGAGCCAGAAGAGGGAGAGAGAACGGCCAACGCGACACCTTCAGGAAGGGGACGGCGTCCTCAGACGTCGCTGTCGCGGCCCCATGGGCGAGGGAATCCCCTCGGCCGTCTCCTCCTCCAATACGGCGGGCAGGGAGCACCTACACCACCGCCCCAACAAGAGGCTCGCCGGAGCCACGCCGTCCCAACGGCCATGGCCACCGGCCAGCACCAAAGCCAGGGGCACGCCCGCCAACCCACTGACTCCCACCTTCCAGGGCCGCCGCCCTAGCTTCCTAACTCGCCGCCACGCCGAAACCGCAACAGAGGCACCAAGACACACCACCGCCACGCGGGCCACCCATGACCGGGAGACAGCTCGGAACGGACACACGGGGCCCACCATGGGCACCGCGGCAGGGATAGGGCCTCCACACCACCAGGTGTGAAAACCCTAGATCTGGAGGGCCAAACCCTAGATCTGACGGAGGAAGAGCCCGGGGCACAAGGGTTGGGCCCCTGCCCTACCCTAGCCACAAGGAGCTCCACCCAGCCGCCAGGAGGCCGCCGCCAACGGGGGGAGGACCGCCGGAGAAGGAGGGCGCCGGCCCGGGCCCCTGCCCAGGCCCCAGCCCTCGGACGCGGAACCGCGCCACGCAGCCCGACTGCCCACCCCGGCGAGCACCTCAACACGACGAGCACCAGATCCCCACCGCCAGCCGCCATGGGCCACGCCGTCTCCGCCACCAAGCGCCGCCACCGGCACGCAAAGAAGCTCGCGGGAGAGAGGGGCGTCACGACCTCCGCCTGGACGCACGCGCGGGGAGGGGGCCCCTCACCGCCGCCAACGACCGGCCGGGGCGAGCCCAACGGCGGCGAGGGAAGGGGGGGCGCACGGGGGTGAGAGGGGGAGGGACGCGAGGGGGAAGGGGGAAGGCTTTTCTGTCAGCCTCGCATGTGTTGAGTTGTATGTGTTGGAAAGCACGTCAACAAGCAGAGGCGAGCCATCCGACGAGAGCATAAGGAGACGGAGGCGAGCGAGCACCGTTGCGGGAGCTCTTTTTTCTCGACATTTGGTAATAGGACTCGAGCCTAGTGGTCGTGCAACTTTTGAGGAGACTTTGGAGATGCAGTGACCCCTATTTGACGCGGTGGTCGTCCAACCTCCAACACTATACACTGCTGCCATATAGGATTGCCATCCCAGATGCAGCTTCCGCACGTCCACACCGACCTTTGTAATTGCATTGCCTTCCGCTTGTTTCTTACTACGAGCTATCCCACTGTTGCAGCTGATTTGTTTCCAGATAGCTCCCATTCCAAGTAGCACTTCACACATCTAACTGCTTGTAACTGGGTTTGCTCTCCAGAATTGTAGTACCCAACTAGTTTGTCGATAGCTATGACACACTGGTGATCCTAGTAAGCTGATCTAGAGTAAGAGAATTGTGTTCTGTATAAGGAGGGCAAGCAAAAGTTGGTGGGTGTCCATCCACCACACATCAAGCTCACTTATTTCAAAAGTTAATGGAAATTAAACTCAATTCTCAGTATTTATGAATTGCCTTTGTGTTGGATAGAAGCATATACTCCATATATCTTACATGATTTGTGTTTAGCAAGAGAAATGAATAGTTCATTGGTTGACATTCATATGCTAGAATAGCTTGAACATCGGTTGTTACAATAAAATAATAGCTTTGTTGCTCTTGGTCCGACTTTAGTTGCAAAATTCTATTAATAATGCTAGAAAGTATGCATCAATCGGATGAGCAGAAATTTACATCTTAAAGTAATTAGAAAATCAAATAATCTTAATTTCAACCAAATTGAGCCTGCAAATTCCTAGGATACCAGACCCATGATTAGGTGCTGCAAATTGACCTCTTGCTAGGATCGCCTTACTAGATTACATGCACCCGAATGCACATAATACTTTATTTAAGAAATATGAATAATGTAATTTATTTATAAGGAAAAACTTCAGGACTTACTACATCTAAAACGACAATCCAACCTCTAGTTTTTTTCCAGTGTTTTCCAGGCCACGATAGAAGACTCGACGCCAAGGAGCCGCGCCATGAACGCCGGGTTGAAGACGAAGTCCGCGTCCTTGTCCAGGTCCGACGATCTCATGGGCGGAGCGGCCTGCGACCCGTTGATGAAGCCCAGGAACTGGTGTCCCTTAAGGATGGGAATGACTTGGGCCTTCCAGTGGAGGTAGTTGTCACGGGAGAGTTTCACCGTGACCGCCGTCGCCATGTTGGGGATCGGCGAGGCGGCGCTGCCAGACATCGTGTGTCCGACGAAGGAAGAAGTGCTGGAGGTTCCAAGGGTTTTACTACCTAGCGACCCAAAGATGGAGCTGGAGGTGCCCGAGTCATGACCGTGGAGATCTAAACAAGCTCTGATACCATGTGAATTGTGAAGATTGGTTTTTGAACCGTGTGTTCAACGATGCCGGGGCGAGCTCTATATGACAGGTGGGCCAAGCCTGTCAGTCACAGATTAGTGAATTACTTTTTTTCCTAGAGTCAGAACCAGGATCAGGGTTTAAAATAGACCGGGATTGGTAAGTTGGGAATGCCAATTTCGGGGATTGCGAGTTGGGGGTTCCATTCAGGCCCGTATCCCACACAGGTGCAAAAGGTGCGACGGCACAGGGCCTCCAAAATAGGAGGGCCTCCAAATTTTTATGTTCAACTAGTACTGTATTAGTACTTCTAATGACAGAATTAGTTTGGCCTAATAAATGCATTGTCCCAGTCTACCGCTTGGGAAATTGGCCCAGAATTTACACCACAACCCCAATCTCACGCACGCCCTCCTCCTTCTCTCTCTGTTCTCCTTCTCTTTTTTCTTTGACTCTTATCAAGCACGACCAGTTCTTACAATGGCAGCTCCATCGCGGATTTTATTCCGTCCCGATTTCACCGAATAGATCCGATTGATACAATGAATAGATGCAAGGTCCATGGCAATCTGCACCCTCAATACACCATCTATTTATTTGGTGTTTTATTCTCAGTTTCTCATCTCAGAATCTCTATGTTCCATTGCTCTGTTTCTTCCGATCCGGGCATCCGGCGACCCCCTTGCTGTTCGTTTCTGCACCTGCAATCTGGGTGCATCAATTCGAGTTGGAGGCTTCCCTAGAGTGCTTGGTCGACGTTTATTCAAGAGGCGGAGGACTGGATCCTGGAGGAGCCACATGGTCACGATGACACGCTTGTAAAATCAATCAAAGGTTGCTTCATCCCATCTTGTTTCCATGTGCTATTTTTGATACATGATATTTTCCTCCTAGTTTCATTTTCTGCAATGTCTTCTAGATTTAGGAGACACCCTTCAGAAAAAACAAAGGGATGAAGAACTTACTCGATCTCAAAGGGGTGCTCTTGATAATTTTTTAGCGAAAGAATCAAACGTTTCTGAAAATCAGAGTGCGAGATCCATGGAGATGACAGTACCAATGTTGAATCTCACGCTGGGGATACTAATGTTGATAGGAACATAGATTAGTTCATGGGAAGAGTATTGTTAATGTTTCTTTGCAACCTGACATAAATTATATCACCGACCGGATAATAATAACTATATAATATAAAACCGTGTTTTCCTAATTGCCAGAGGTTATGTTGAGGGCCCAATTTTTGTTTCGCACGGGCCTCCGATTTTTCAGGTACGGCCCTGGTTCATTTATCTTTTGCCTATGAGTTCAAGGTTTGTTTTGGACTTTTTCCTTTCCTACGCACTGTTGAGGCCCTGGTTACAGAGATCTCACACCGCAGCTGCGTGTAGCCAATACATTGCATAAACAGAACACAAGATCCGCAACAGCTTGCTAGAGAACAAACGACTTTTCTTATAAACATGGTGCGCTTGTGTTGTTTTGCAGACTTATCCATTACCTGAATTATGTTGTTCAACAGGAGTGGGACATATGCACACTACAAGTCATAACGGATGCTGCACGAGAGTGATTTATTTTGCAGCGGTGATACAGGGTAGAGACTACACAAGGGGCAGTAGCCACACATATTTCCTTTCGCGTGATCGCCCCAATCGCCGGGTCAGGAAACACACCCAAATTAAGGGGTTTGCCTGATATTATGAGCTAACATGTGACGTGTCGCATTAGCTCCGAAGGACAGTGCTAGAAGGCTACTGTTAGGTACGCGATGTCATCGACAAGACATACAATACTCCCTCCGGTTCATATTAATGAACTTAACTTTGTCTAGATACGTGTGTATCTAGTTAAGTGTTTAGACTAGATGCATATGTATCTAGACAAATTTGAGTCCATTAAAATGGACCGGAGAAAGTACCATTTTTAGAAAACGACTTAACCCTACCCCATGAAAACAACCTAACCCGACCTGGGACCCCGTGCGGTGGCGCCGTCGTGCGGCCTGTGGGATCCCGCTGCCAGCCACTCCAGTCCCCATCCCCACCCTCCTATCCTCCCTCCGTCGCCGCCATCGAAGGCGTCGCCGGCCAAAGGCTGCGCGGCGTGGCGGCGGGGCGCTCGCTGGGAGCGGCCAGGGTGCAAGGCGGCGCCCTCCCCACTTCTGCAACCGCTATGATGCGCGGTGACGGCGTCCGGAGGCAACGATGGCTAGCGGAGCTGCCGCATCATCTGGGCGCCGGGGCGGCAGCCCGGACATGGCTCCGGCGACTTCCTCCTCTAGAGGTGGACGGCCACGTTGGGATTTGGTGTAGGGGATCTTGGAATCTTGGCTGCGGCAACTTCCTCGTGGCGCATTGTACAAGTGGTGTGCCACTGCTATATACCCCTGGTGCCCACAAACCAGTGCGCCAAGGATAGCAACTTACCAGTGGCGTACTACTTTAAATGCTGTGCCACCTATTTCTATGGCGGGCTGGGTGGGGTTGCCCCACTTACGCCTGGCGCACCAAACTCTAGTGCACCACAGGAATCTCACATACCTGTGTGGCACACGATATGTGGTGCCTCACTGGTATGTATGGGCAGATTTTGGTCCCCACCGAACCCCCCCCCCCCCCCCCTGTGGATCGTCATCGCCTTTTCAATTTTGGAAAGAATAAAAGAAAATGATAAAAACTTTAAATTTTAAAATCCTTTGATATGTGCTTATGTTATGTAAATGTCACGAAAAATAACAAACATGAATTTTGACATATTTTGCAAAAAGACGCTATGTTTCTGTAAAACGGCTCTACATTTGCATACGACATCGATGGAAAAGTTTTTTATAGGAAAAAAGTATCTACAGAAAAAAAATTACAAACGAATTTAATGGACTTCGGCCATTTGCGATTTTTTAGAATCCTCAAATTCGAAAGCAAAAATAGAGTTTTCGAACGTTTTAGATTTTGCTGCAAAAAAAATCCGAATATACCCGTGGCGCACCGGTATGGGGTGCGCCAGGGTAACCTCACGTGATCAGCAAGAGGAGCACTTTCCCCTCCTCATTTTCCCCTCTTCCTCTTTTTCCCTTCCAACCACTCCGGAGGCAGCAACCCTAGCTCGACTCATGCCTCACGCCGCCGCCACTCACCCTCCTCTGCATTTTTCTTAATCCTCCCGACCCTACCCCTCCTCGTGACCGCGAGACGAAGCTCGCACTCGTGCATGTCTCCAGCCGCCATGTATGGACCTCGACCCTTCCGTGTTCAAGGTTGTGCCGGCCTCTCGGAGCTCTTGCTCGTGGTCGCGCATCCAGACCTGCTTCTCCAGCGACTCCAATGGCCGCCTCTGCACCGCTGTCGCCTTGCGGGATCTCATCGCCGCGTCCCCTCCTCTCTAATCGACGGCTCCCTCACGCCGCGGGAGACGACGACACCGCCTCGAGTTCCCTGCACCCGCTCAACGCCGTCGAGGACTACTCGCGCTGGAGGACTCGATTGCTTTTTTTAGGGTGTATTCTCTATGCTGCGTTTGGTTGCATAGAATTGGGGCAAGGAATTGGAATTTGGGCAAATTCCGCGAATTCCACCGTTTGGCTTGCCCTCGGAATTGCTCCTCAGAAATGGACCCAAATTCCACGCGCTGAATCGTCTAGTGTAAAGGAGCGAGCGAAGTTTCCGAGCTGTCCACCTCGGAAAGGCTTGGAATCACGACCCGCTCACTCACACGTCTATCTCCCTCCCATGTCCCTGCTGTCTCCTCCCACTCCGGCGGTCCGGCCTGCCTCCCTCCCGTCTCCCCCAACTCCGGCCTGCCTCCCTCCCCTCTCCCCCGACTCTGGCCCGCCCCCGACGCACGACCCTGCCGCCGCCGCGTGCCCCACCGCCGATGCGTGCTCCGCCGCCGACGCGTGCCCCGCCGCCTCTGCGTTCCCCTGTCTCTTCGTGCCCCTGCCGCCCCGACCCTCCGTTTCGTGGCCGCCAGCTGGAGAGATCCGGCCGGCTCCAACCAGCCCCGATGCTCTGCTTGGTGGTCGCCGCGTCGAGGAGATCCGGTCGCCCGCCCAGACTCCTCACAGGGAGTTCCGGCCGCTCGCCCCGACGCTCCACTGATTCCGGCCACCGCTGCCGCCGGGAGGGGATGCATCTGATTTATTCCGAATTTTTTAATCTTTTTATGTGTGGTAAATTATATATGGAATATATGCAAACATAATCCACACAACAGAATTTGGAATTAAGTGTGGAATATATGCAAACACAAATTTAAATTGTCCAAATTCAACAAAACACTAAATTCCATAGTCTGTACATCCAAACAGGATTTGGAATTGAATTACACCCTTTGATTCCAACATAAAATTCAGAGCACATCCAAACAACCGAATTGAATTGGAGCCAATTCATTTCCATCTCGGATTTAGAATCTTAGTCCGATTCAATTCCGCGCTCCAATTCCATGCATCCAAACACAGCATAAATGTGCGTTGTAATTAAAAAAAAATGGAGGTCCATGGTAGCCTTTATTCTTCCTCGCTGTCGAGGCCTCCTGGCCCGAGAGATCTCACACCACAGCTGCACATATCAATACTTCGTACGAACAAAACGGACAAGATGCGCGACAGCTCATTGCTTGCTACAGAACGAAAGTTCTTATCATGAATACGATGTGGCACTTGTCTTGTTTTGCCGACTGCTTGTCCATCTGTTTCAAAATTTAGTCTCTTATTATCTATACAGTAAAAACTAAGTCTAGATAAAGTTTGGTCATATATTTTAAGACTGAGAGAGTACTATATATATAACTACCACCGCCCGTATATATACACTACCAATACACAGCAGTAGCCATGATTCATCTGAAGCACCCTCTCGTCCTCTCCACGCTGAGCAGCAACTTTGCATCGCCGCTCTTGGCCACCGCGGCAGCGCCGAGCAGCCGGCTGAGGGACGCCTCCGGCGCTTCGCGCCATCTCAGATCGCGCCGGATATGCTGCGCGTCTACGGACGAGGCCGTCGGCACGTCGACGTCGGTGACGGCCAAGGAGAGGCCGCTGACGGTGACGGCCATCATCACCGCCCAGCCACCGTCCTCCACGTACCTCTCGCGCGGCGCCGACAACCTCCAGGACCTCTTCGGCAAGACGCTACTCCTTGAGCTCGTTAGCTCCGAGGTCGACCCAAGTGAGTTGGGAGACTACTCTGCATTTGGATGAACAGTTCTTTATTTTTTCCGGCCCATGACTAACGGAAGTTCTCCTTCATTTTTTTCATTCTATAATAGCGGAGTTATTTGCACTGGAGGTCACACAACTCGACAGCTATGTGCACTTAAGTCACACAACTCGAAAACTGAATTTTTTGGTCTCACAACTGACAAACGTGTGCACATTGGCCAAAAACGGGAAACGTCGTCCCGTTTTGGACTGGAATTTTTCAGGAAAACCCCTAGATTAATATGACGAGGACTAAATTGAAAAATTCTCGTCTTCTACCTCAAGCACCGCCGGCGCCCCTTGCTTCGCGCCCGAGCGCCGCCGGCGCGCCCTCCTGCTGGCCGGGCGCCGCCACAGCCTCGCTGCGCCCTCCTGCTGGTCCACCGTGGCACCGTAACTGCAACCGCCAGTAGTCAAATCAAAGTTTCAGGCTGTCTTCCGTAGCTAACAGACAGGCCAGCCTCGCCCAGTTGCCGCCGGCCGCGGCACCACTCGATGGATGAGCTCGCGTTCGGGCACACGACAATGAAGAGCCTGGTCCATGGCGTTCCGCGTAGCGGCGTTGCGGGCTACGGAGGTGGACGAGGGCGATGTGCTGGTCGGAGGCGCCGTGGAAGGCCCGGCTCCGGCAGCGTGTGGTGAGCGCGCACGACCACGTCCGTCACGCCGACGAGCGGCTCAGGTTCGTGCGGGCCTTTTTCGAGTTGCGAGTTCCCGACGAGGTAGAGGCACAGGGGCTGTGGCTTGGTTGGCCGCCATCGGCGCCAAGCTCGTCCTCGCGTCCGAGCGCGGCTGGGCGCCGGAGAGCGCCGCCCCCCCTGCTCGCGGCCGAGCGCGGCCGGGCGCCGGAGAGCGCCGTCCCCGCCCCTGCTTGCGGCCGGAGAGCGCCACCCCCTGCTCGAGGCCGAGCGCGGCCGGGCGCCGGAGAGCGCCGCCCCCGCCCCTGCTCGGCCCTCGTTCCCGCCGCCGCCACATGTAGAATTTTTCAATTTAGTCCTCGTAATATTAATCCAGGGGTTTTCCTGAAAAATTCCAGTCCAAAACGGGATTACGTGTCCCGTTTGTGACCAATGTGCACACGTTTGTCAGTTGTGAGATCAAAAAATTCAGTTTTCGAGTTGTGTGACTTAAGTGCACATAGCTGTCGAGTTGTGTGACCTCCAGTGCAAATAACTCATAATAGCGACCAACGTGGAGAAATGCTTTTCTTCCGTGCTGATGTCCCTGCACGGGTTTATTATGTAACATTGCTTTCATTCCGTCCACAGACTGCAGGTTACAAAAACTTAATTAAACTTGATGAAACACCCTCGCACGAGTGTTAAAGCATGAAACTGACAGCTGAAACACGCCGTGTTCAACCATCCTGTGCCCAAAGAAAATCGGAGCGACGATTGCCGGCGGCGGTATATATGGACGCACCCACACACAAACACAAAAAAAAACATGTCATCATTTTTTTCTTGCAACATCAAAACGTCAAATGTTTTATGTGAAACCGATCGACAATTTTTTTTCACCGTCTCGACGATTTATTTGGAATTGGGCTCTATGTTGGCATGTTTCGACAACTTTTCTCTGACATTAGATTGAAATGTTTTCACTGTAAAAATACGCATTGTGGAGTAAACGATTTCAACTAAATCAACCTTTTGTGCCATTATCTAATTTGTTTGTGTTTTCTCCTGTGCACTTAACACTTATTTTTTATGGTCACGCGTATACATAGTATGCTCTGTTTATCTATGGCATAAATAGCTGCGCAGACGTATGCTTGATATAATTTCCTTTTTTTTCTGCCTCGTAGGCACGGGAGAAGAGAGGGAGAAAGTGAAGGGGTTCGCACACAAGACATTCAAAGAAGGGACTTACGAGGGGAAGATGTCGGTGCCGGCGTCATTTGGACCCGTGGGAGCGGTGCTAGTGGAGAACCAGCACCATAAAGAGATGTTCATCAAGGATATCAAGCTCGTCACCGGCGGGGACGAGAGCACCGCCGTCACCTTCGACGTTGGTTCCTGGGTACACTCCAAGTTTGACAACCCCGAACCGCGCGTCTTCTTCACTATCAGAGTAATCAAGTTAGGCACATGCAGCAACCATGGCACTCTCCATGGATGCACAGTCACTTAACCATGCAATGGCGTATGTTGCAGTCGTACCTGCCGTCGCAGACCCCAGTAGGGATCGAGGCACTGAGGTCGAAGGAGCTGGAGACGCTGCGTGGTGATGGACACGGTGAACGCAAGTTCTACGAGCGCGTCTACGACTACGACACCTACAACGACCTTGGCGACCCTGAAAACAACATCGACCACGAACGCCCCGTTCTTGGCACCGAGGAGCACCCTTACCCTCGCCGATGCCGCACCGGACGCCCCATGAACATGCTCGGTATGTACACAGATGCATATCCTACCTTTAATCTCAAAATCTAATGGGCTCGAGCGGTGGTGTAGACCCAAAGACGGAGAAGAGGAGCTCGCCGGTGTACGTGCCACGTGACGAGCAATTCTCGGATGTGAAGGGGGATGACTTCAGCGCGGCAACGATGCAGTCGTTGTTGCATTCCATCCTGCCCACGCTAGGGCCACTTCTCAACAACACCAAGTCCTTCTCGGACTTCCCAGACATCGACGCCCTCTATAGAGACGGCATGCCGCTTCGCGTTGACGGCGGTAACTCCTTCAACAATGTCATCTCCCGGCTAGTCCAGAAGATCAAGGACACCACGGAGCACGTCCTCCGCTTCGAGGTCCCTAAGATGCTTGAGAGTGAGCACCGCCGCCGTCCTTGCCTCCACGCACGGGAATGGATACAAAATACAAAATACCTATTTTTATATATGCGTGTGTGGAAAAAAGTTTTGCGGTTACATAAAAGTCTTTGCTGCAGGAGACAGATTCTCGTGGTCCGAAGACGAGGAGTTTGGGAGGCAGACGCTTGCAGGGCTCAACCCTAATTGCATCCGCCTGCTCACGGTAAGTAATTACAACCTCCTTTCGAAAATAAGTGACTTAACTTTGTTGTATCTACACACTGAAAAACGCGTTTAATTAGATACAAAACAAAGCTGAGTCACTTATTTCAGAAGGGAGGAAGTAGGTAGGATCGATTCATTCAGAGCAGTGCATATTATTCTTTATAAGTTTAAAGACTAGTTTTAAGGGCTCATACCACGCTGATCTGCGTCAGTTCGATTAACAAGTGGAGAGCGTGTTGTCGATCGCAGGAATTCCCCATCGTTAGCAAGCTCGACGCTGCGGTGTATGGCCCGCCGGAGTCGGCGCTAACCAAGGAGCTCCTGGAGAAGATGATAAAGGGTATCCTGACAGTAGATGAGGCGCTGGAGGATAAGCGGCTGTTCCTGCTGGACTACCACGACGTGTTCCTGCCGTATGTGCACAAGGTGCGCGAGCTGCCGGACACGACGTTGTACGGGTCACGCACCGTCTTCTTCCTCACCGACGAGGGCACGCTGTTGCCGCTCGCGATCGAGTTGACATGCCCGCAGTCGCCAACCAAGCCACAGTGGAAGCGCGCCTTCACGCACGGGGCCGACGCCACCGAGAAGTGGCTGTGGAAGCTGGCCAAGACGCACGTGCTGACCCACGACAGCGCCTACCATCAGCTCGTCACCCATTGGCTGCGCACGCACGCCTGCGCCGAGCCGTACATCATCGCCACCAACCGGCAGCTCAGCCGGATGCACCCGGTGTACCGCCTCCTGCACCCGCACTTGCGCTACACCATGGAGATCAACGCCATGGCCAGGGACAGGCTCATCAACGCGGGCGGCGTCTTCGAGGAGACATACTGGCCCGGTAGGTACTCCGTGGAGCTCACCTCCGTCGCCTACGACGCGACCTGGCAGTTCAACACGGAGGCGCTGCCGGAGGACCTGGTCAGCCGGGGACTTGCCGTGCGCCGGGACGACGGTGAGCTGGAGCTCACCATCAAGGACTACCCGTACGCCAACGACGGGCTCCTGATCTGGAACGCTATCAAGCAGTGGGCGTCCGATTACGTAGATTTCTACTACAAGTCCGACGAGGACGTCACCGGCGACGTGGAGCTCCAGGCGTGGTGGGAGGAGGTGCGCACCAAGGGGCACGAGGACAAGAAGGACGAGCCGTGGTGGCCGGCGTGCGACTCCAAGGACAACCTCGTCCAGGTCCTAAACAGCATCATGTGGGTCACGTCCGGCTACCACGCCGCCGTCAATTTCGGGCTATACCAGTACGCCGGGTACTTCCCCAACCGCCCCACTGTGCTGCGGAAGAACATGCCGGTGGAGGAGAACCGGGAGGACGAGATGAAGAAGTTCATGGCCAGGCCGGAGGAGTTTCTGCTGGAGAGCCTCCCCTCGCAGAAGCAGGCCATCAAGACGATGGCGACGCTGAGCATTTTCTCCTCACACTCGCCCGACGAGGAATACATGGGAGAGTATGCGGAGCCGGCGTGGCTGGTCGAGCCCGTGCTCAAGGCGGCATTCGACAAGTTCAGCAGCAGGCTAAAGGAGGTGGAGGACATCATCAATGAGCAAAACAGCAACCCAGAAAACAAGAACAGGTGCGGCGCTGGCATCGTGCCATACGAGCTGCTCAAACCATTCTCAGAGCCAGGGGTCACTGGGAGGGGCATCCCCAGCAGCATCTCCATCTGATCTCAACTCCAGGATTAAGGGACAATTATGCATGTAGCAATGGGAATAAGACCTTGCAGGTTGTTCCTGTGCGTGAATACGGCTATGTAATAGGAACGCGGCGATCCCACCCCATCGTGCGCGTCCCGGGCTTATCAGGACCGTTAGGTGCGTTGGAGATCTGTGTTATTTCACTTTTGCATTTACATCCTCCATATTGCACACTTTTCCTCTCTAAACGAGTGCACAGCCCTGGAGAGGATAAGCTCTGCCCCGACCACATCCAACCCTAACCAAACCGGATTCAGCTTCGGTGACTTTGTGAAAGACAAAGTCATGTGACTTTGTTTCACTGAAATGGGGGACCCGCCATGTGTGGGGGTGGCACCCACCATGTGTGGGGTGCACATGTAAGTGCCTCAAAGTCAGCCAAAGTCACCTAGGGCAAAGTCACCGAAGCTGAATCCAACCAAACCGTCTCCCTTCTCCTCCTCCTCTGGCCGCCAGAAGCGAAGCTCGACCCCTCCACCGCCACCAAGCCGATGCGGTGGCCGAGCTCGGACGCGCCGACGCCCCATCCCATCCGCCACGCGGAGCTCGGGACGAGCCCCTGCTCCACCGCCACCACATCGTCGCGGTCTGGCGGAGCTGCGCCGGCGCCCCACCATCCACTGCGCGCCGGAGCTCGGGGCGAGGCCCCGGTCCACCACCACTGCGACCGGACGAGCCCATAGACCCCAGATCTTGCCGTTCATGGCCTTCATCGGCTACCTCAGCCCGAATCCTCCATGGATTTTTTTTTTGTTTGGGTTTGAATCTAGTTGGATGTCAGAAGATTCCGTGAGTTTCGATGGATCTACATCTTGTTTGTTGGTTTCTGTTATGAATATTGCATCGATCTCCGAAAGTTCGATGTATCTTTTATGTATATTTCCAGATTCGTTATTGCTTCTTCAACAAATCTTGTATGGCAGATCTCAAGTTTATTTCGTCTTTTTTATTTGATCCGGTGAGGTTTATTTAGATTCTCAGGGGATACACCCCGGCTCCATTTCATTCAAAATGAAACCATCATGGCTCTTACAAAATATGTATGGATGCGTTCATCTATGAAGCAATTCATCTAAGATCTTGGAAATAATTTCATGTTACTTGCAAATTTATTTCCCCTATCAAGTTTGCAGTATGAATATTTCGGGATTAGTTTTTTATTAGTGTGAAACTTGGAGTATGTATCTTGATACACTTTGTGAATATGAAATTAAACTGTGTTGAATCATGTGAGGTTTCTCTCTCAACTTTATTGCCGTTGTATGCAAATCGTTAATGAAACTGTGTTGAATCATGTGACAACTCTATGGATCTGAATATATTCTGTCAAATAGGTATGAATTAAGTACAAATTTTTTGTTAATAATGGAGTAATCTTCTATTTGAATCATGTAAGTTTCATCTGTGAATTATCTTCCAAAATATGTATGGATGCGTTCATCTATGAACCCATTCATCTAAGATATTGGAAATAATTTCATGTTACTTGCAAGTTTATTTCCCATGTCAAGTTTGCAGTATTAATATTTCGGGATTAGTTTTTGATTAGTGTGAAACTTGTATGTATCTTGATACACTTTGTGAATATGAAATTAAACAAAGATTCATGCATGTTTCTTCAATCGAACATTGAAACTGTGATGAATCTTGCAGATCCTTTTTTTCATCATGATATTTGAATGATAAATCCATAATTCTCTAGTCAAAAGTATGTTGCATGAAAAACTAATCTGTTCATACTTTTGAAACTTGTATGAATCTGTTCTATTTACTATTCTTCTATGAATAAGTTCTTGTTCATTCATTGTCTGGCTTTAATCTGTACTGGTTTGGTAAGAAACTTGTATGAATTATGTGTTTCTTGTATGGATCTCTGTCGAAGCTAATCTAAGTTCGAAATGGTGTGTAACTGAGATAATTCCGTATGGTGAAGCATGTATTATTTTACTATTTGAACATAAGTGAAGCTTCTATAAATCTGTGAAAAAAATAAATCTGTGTTTGTATTTTCCAAGATTCTTTCTATTTCTGAAATCTTGTATTCCTGGGATCTCACAGTAAAAAGTGGAAATATTGGAGGTGTTTTTTTGCACTGAATAGAAAAAAGTGTATAGGGGCTCTTTGCAATGTGGACAGGTTGCTGGGCAGATCGCAAGTCATAGAGCGACGCCCAGGATAAGCCCGGGCCGAACGCCCGGGTGGTATTGCTTTTTCGAATAAATTAGCACATCGTAGTCCAACAAGTAAAGGGTTTGAAACACAAGGCGGCTAAACGAAACATAGACATCTCTAACATATCTAAGCTCCCTAGGAATGCTGCTCTGTGGTTCATTCTCGTTTTGGTCCCGCGGATCAGTGACTCGCCAGGTAGCTCGTTTTGGTACTGTTGTGTACACCCTTTCATTGCGTGGGGGCTGACTTTGGGTGGTCCACATGGCGGTGGGTGCGGGTGCGTGTGTGTATTTGTGTTCGCTGTGTCCTTTGTTTGCGGGCCTATCGAGGGCGGTGCGTTGCCTGCTGGAGACGCGTGTGGACCAGGTGTCTTTCTCTCTCTCTTCTCTATGCTTGATTGCTTCTAGGACACGAGACAGAAGCCTCGGTTCGTTCCTCGCTTGATCTATTCGGTCGCTGCGCCGCCGCTTCTGGTTCTCTGCTCTCCGGCGTCCTTTCTTCTTGTTGTCCGGCGTTTTCTCTCTGTTTTTTTCCTTTCCCCTGATGTCGCTTTTCTTGTTTTTCAGGTCTGCATCACAGCGTTGGTGGGCGTGGGGGCCGGCGGGTGCTTTGGATCTGTGCCGGTGGCGGCGGGCGTGCTGGCCGCGCTTCTGGTTCGAAGGTTGGTTCTGTTTCTTCTTTTTATTTTCCCTAATCCGCGTATTAGTTTAGTTGTCTCCCTTTGCTTTCTCATGTTGCGGAGGTGGCTGTCTCTATGCGTTGGTCCATCGGATTGGAGAATTTGCTTGATTGGCCTTGTGCGTTTAGTGGTTGGTGTGGTTACATTCTGCTGTGTCTTGTGGATGACGATACGGAAAAGCCTCCGGCGCCGCTAGCTGTTCCCATGGTCGCCGCCGCAAGCCGTCCGCGTCCGGGGTCGCCGCCGTTGTGCCGCAACCGCCGCGGTTGTTCCCGTGGTTGCAGCCCCAAGTCGTCTGCAGTCTGCTGTTGCAAGCTGTCCGATGTAGGGGCCGCCATGGCCGCCGCCGTTGCAAGCCGTCTGTTTTGTAGTCATGGGCTCGTGGCTGCTGCCGCAATCCGTCCTCAGCTGTCGCTGCTGCAAGCCGCACGTGCAGCAGGAAACTACGCATCAGATCCCTGCTCGGTGCCTGCGCACGGCGCTGCCGGCCGGCGGCTGCTACTCCCGTTCAAGGGTTACGACTGTTCCTGTTCCTCATTCGATTTTTTTCTTTGTTTTCTTCTGAACTGTTAATTTGGTCATAGAACAGCAGCCTGATCTCAGTTGATGTTTGATGCTTGAGTACTTTGCCATTGATAATTCTGTGAGTCCACAAAGTGATAAAGATCTAGCTCAGGTATTGATTGCCGTTACAATAGTAACCAAACAGATTTTAGTTTTCGCTCATCCGGTATACATTAGCAATGTAAATTCATTACGTTTACGTTACCATTACCATTCTTGAAACAAACACATCCTCAGTTTTATCACATTTATTCATGCATAGTACACCAATTTTACTTTGAGGTCCAGTAATTGGGCAAACAAAGGACACAATGTTTAGAAGAACTGCAAACATTGGTCACATCTTTCTACTGTTTTCCCTTTTAGTGTATTATGTCCATATCACTAGGACATTCTTTTGGCAAAAATATAACCACCAGCCCAAAGCAGAGAAATCAAAAGTATACAGCCTTGGCTTCTTGGCACTTAACTGTTATTCCGTGATGCCAATCTGATTGTTCATGTACTAAGCAAATTATGTTTATGGCACTCTATATTGTGCATATTTTATTCGCTGGGAATCTGTTCAGAGCAATTTGAGACATTACAATATTGAACCAGTAGATACATGTGACTATCCCTTCCTTTTAATGAGGATTATTATCCAAAGGACATACATATTTACAGATTGCAGCATTGACCAGTTTTGTTGGATGGAAAAAACAAACTAGACCCGCGATTAGTCCAAGCTCCGGATGCAGCCCAACTAGCACGTCAGACTATGCCATACTATTAAGTGTGAAAAATATCTCAAAGAGGTCTTATGGGTTATTCCAATCTAAATATATCTTCGCCAACTATTTGAGAATTTTTTACAGTCATACAGCAAGGTAGCAAGTAAATATGTTTGTTCTGATTGCTAAATCATATTTCAAATGGGCACAGTTGAACTTTCAATGATTTTTATAGCTAAGATTTCTATTTGTTTGTTAATTTTAATGTCTATCCTTATCATTTAATTAATGTTCTAAGTCGTTGGCGGAATTTCAAATCAATTGTTGTACAAATTAGGATTTGGTTATGGGGACTATGAGCTTGCTTACATGGACTAATTTACAGCTGATATATTAAGAACTTTTATTTTATAGCAATAATGAGTATATATGCCGAACCTATGATCAGATTATTGAAGCAATGGTTTTTCTTACTCAAATATTCCTACAACTTTTAAGTTTTCAAGTGTTATAGGATTTGGAATTTGTAAACAAGAGTTAAATACTGGAGTATTGCTACATGAGAATTCATAACCAATGTTTTTCGCAATATGACAAAGCAATTTTGCAGAATTACTATGGGCCCATATTTAATAAGCAGGAGTTTATTTGTACATTCCGAAATGAACTTTCTAGCTTATTTTCTCAATTAAAATCCAGATATATGATATTTACATTCTCCGCCCTTGGCAATGGCTGATTTGCTAGATGACAACGTGTGTTTCCAGCGACTTATAAGCATATTTTTTTGAGTATTTTCATTAGCACTAAAGATTGAGGTTCAAGAACATGGACTGTGGTCTTTGAAATCTTTAGTTTATCCACCCCAATATCTATATGCTGATATTGTGTTATATGCGATATGGTTGCACACCGAAATATTCTCCATTGTTTGTGGTCCCGTAAAAGTTCAGTTGATTACGTACCATTGAGGTAAAAGTTAAGAAGTATGGTGTATCGTGTCTACCTTTTTCTGGTTTTTCATATCCTCTCATGTGTATACTGCTTTATACATCTATCATGGCTTTTTTGCTCCATGTCTTCTTATGTGTGCACTAATATATGCAGTATTTTTGCATGCTCATGCATGCCATAGCAGCAGTGTAGATAGCATACTACTTTCCTATTGAAATTCCCAGCAGTGGCCGAAACCTACATGGAGGTGCTGATCATTTCATCTACCACACTTAATACTTTTTGGTTGCCAGGTGTGTTCAGTGTTACCTCTCTTTATAATTGTTTCTTTACTATGTTTAGCTTGATCATATTTTGCTGCTTATGCTTAGTTATGGTGTGTGTTCTTTGGATCGAGAAAACAGTACAATCTCTATGACACATAAATTGAACCAGAGGGAGTAACATATGTAGCTTTGTATGTATTATTTTGCTAAACGATTGTATTTGTGTATTGTTGTAGCTCTTAATTTGTAGAAATATACTTTACTTATGATGCCATTGTGGTTGGTTTACTTTATTTTATCAAGAAATCTCAGTATTATCTCAGATTATATGATGTTTGCTTTGGGATCTTAATGTGTTTATTTTGACAACATGAAGTTTGGTAATACCGTTGTGGCTACTTTTCTCTTTATGTGGTTAAGATTCTCTTGTTTTCCTTTGAATGCTTCATAATTATATATATTCCCTGTTTCAAATTTTCTAAAGGAGTTACATTGTTGTTTCCATGTTGAAATCAACTAATGCTTCAGCAGAAAAGGCTTGCTCAAAACTAGGGTATTAGTCAGGGGTGGGAAAAAATCTCGGCCGAGTCCTAAAATGCCATGTTTTTTTTTCTATCCATCCTGATTGGAGCCCACAACTCTAGAAATTTTTCACGGACCATGCCACCTCCTGATTAAAATCCCCCCATTTCGGAACATAGGCCGGGAACAAAAATTAGCATATGATTCAGAGACGAGCCAAAGGGGGCTTTAGTGGATTTCTTGGTCGGATATGAGATATGACTTCCTTGTGCACATTTCATCTTTTGCCGGGTACTAGCTTTATTATGTAAAATTATTATGTATATAAATAAACCATGCATGTTACACTTAAGTTTACCATGTCTAAACATTTAATGGGCTGAACCAACAAATAACATGGTGGCCCGTCGATAAAAAAAAGGAAAAGTAAAGCTAGATTGTTCTTGCGGGCGCAGCAAAGCGCGCCGATTCCTTCTAGTATATTCAAGGATCACAAAATTTTAGACCACTCTTGGTCATGTGACTCCTGCTTGTCACCACGCATGAGCAAAGATTGACTACTATAAAAGCAGATAGGGGAACATGCGGTAAGACTAGTTGTCACGCCGTATGCTCGTCGTTCGGGTCGCCGCCTCGTCGGCGGTACGGTGCTGACGTTCATCTCCTCGATCGTCGACGTTACTCTCGGCAGGAATTTCAGTGTGAACGACAACCAGGTCCCTCCCCTTGCCCCAGAGCGCCGTGTACAGCCCCAGAACTACTAGCAGGGCGCCAACAATGCTGCATACATGGAAAGCAGAATTAACTTACTCCATGAGCTAGATGTAATATGTTCCCTGATCAATGCCAATTTCTACAACAATATATGCACATCGATCTTTTCACAACGTATATATACCTTCCGACATGTATCTTGTCGCCAAGGATGCCCCAGCCGACGACCGCGACGACGATGAAACACCGACACAAACACCGGCCCGCGCACCTGGATGCACCACGAAATTGCCGCAATAACCATCCCCGACGCCACTACCCCCTGCATCCATCCACGACACCAAACTCAGCAAATTACTGTTTCCAATTCAGCTCCAATAACCATCTGATCAAACACTGAGAGACTTATCAAGAGTAGTCTTAGTTGATCGACAAAAAGTGACTCTCTTTGGGGAAATATTCATGCACATGGGTGCCAACGCATTTTGGGGGGAAAACAGTAATTCAAAAAAATGTTAAAAAATCCTAATGCATTTTGAAATCAAAGATGATCAAGTATGGTACTTGTATAAAAATATTTCGTGAGGGAATTACTATCATTGTATCCTGGGTAATAAGATAAGTGGATATGTGGGACCCTTGAATCTGTGGGAATTTCACGCAAGGGTGTTTTCATTGACCGGCGGTGTCAAGAAATTTTGCACTGGAGCTGGCGGTTTTGGGCTACAATAGATCACGAGGGAACTAGTTATTAAGTGTGCTTGAAACCATTCCATGGTACATTCACAGAATTGAGCGACCGTGGCAAAAAATAAGATACATGGCTACATGGCAACCATGAATCTTTCGGAACTTAATGCCGGCTTCGGTGCTCGGCGGTGGCAAACAGTTACGTAGTTGAGATGGTGGTGGTGGTGTAGAATGAATCGCACTAGAGCTAGTTATCACGTGTGCTTGAAATCGCTCCATGGAAAATTCAAAGAGTAAGCAAAAAAAACCCATATTTTCTGGGTGGTCGATGATAAAATACATGAACAAAAATGTGTTCACTCACCAGATTTGACCACATTTCTACACTAATCGAATTTAGCAAACCAAACAGTATGGCTCATTGCCAAAAACATTCCATGAACAGTGCCTAGGTGGTTAGAGCCCATCTGGAGGCTCTCTTTTGGTAATAAGATATGTGGATATGTGGGACCCTTGAATCTGCGGAAATTTCACGCAAGGGTGTTTTCATTGACCGGCGGTGTCAATAAATTTTGCACTGGAGCTGGCGGTTTTGGGCAACAATAGATCACGAGGGAACTAGTTATTAAGTGTGCTTGAAACCTATCCATGGTACATTCACAGAATTGAGCGACGGTGGCAAGAAATAAGATGCATGGCTACATGGCAACCATGAATCTTTCGGAACTTAATGCCGGCTTCGGTGCTCGGCGGTGGCAAACAGTTACGTAGTTGAGATGGCGGTTGTGGTGTAGAATGAATCGCACTAGAGCTAGTTATCACGTGTGCTTGAAATCGCTCCGTGGAAAATTCACAGAGTAAGCAAAAAAACCCATATTTTCTGGGTGGTCGATGATGAAATAAATGAACAAAAATGTGTTCAGTCACCAGATTTGACCACATTTCTACACTAATTGAATTTAGCAAACCAAACAGTATGGCTCATCGCCAAAAACATTCCATGAACAGTGCCTAGGTGGGTAGAGCCCATTTGGAGGCTCTCTTTTGGTGATAAGATATGTGGATATGTGGGACCCTTGAATCTGTGGGAATTTCACGCAAGGGTGTTTTCATTGACCGGCGGTGTCAAGAAATTTTGCACTGGAGCTGGCGGTTTTGAGCTATAATAGATCACGAGGGAACTAGTTATTAAGTGTGCTTGAAACCAATCCATGGTACATTGAGCGACGGTGGCAAGAAATAAGATGCATGGCTACATGGCAACCATGAATCTTTCGGAACTTAATGCCGGCTTCGGTGCTCGGCGGTGGCAAACAGTTACGTAGTTGAGATGGCGGTTGTGGTGTATAATGAATCGCACTAGAGCTAGTTATCACGTGTGCTTGGAATCGCTCCATGGAAAATTCACAGAGTAAGCAAAAAAATCCATATTTTCTTGGTGGTCGATGATGAAATACATGAACAAAAATGTGTTCACTCACCAGATTTGACCACATTTCAACACTAATCGAATTTAGCAAACCAAACAGTATGGCTCATCGCCAAAAACATTCCATGAACAGTGCCTAGGTGGTTAGAGCCCATTTGGAGGCTCTCTTTTGGTAATAAGATATATGGATATATGGGACCCTTGAATCTGTGGGAATTTCACGCAAGGGTGTTTTCATTGACCGGCGGTGTCAAGAAATTTTGCACTGGAGCTGGCGGTTTTGGGCTACAATAGATCACGTGGGAACTAGTTATTAAGTGTGCTTGAAACCTATCCATGGTACATTCACAGAATTGAGCGACGGTGGCAAGAAATAAGATGCATGGCTACATGGCAACCATGAATCTGTCGGAACTTAATGCCGGCTTCGGTGCTCGGCGGTGGCAAACAGTTACGTAGTTGAGATGGCAGTTGTGGTGTAGAATGAATCGCACTAGAGCTAGTTATCACGTGTGCTTGAAATCGCTCCATGCAAAATTCACAGAGTAAGCAAAAAAACCCATATTTTCAGGGTGGTCCATGATGAAAGACATGAACAAAAATGTGTTCACTCACCAGATTTGACCACATTTCTACACTAATCGAATTTAGCAAACCAAACAGTATGGCTCATCGCCAAAAACATTCCATGAACAGTGCCTAGGTGGGTAGAGCCCATTTGGAGGCTCTCTTTTGGTAATAAGATATGTGGATATGTGGGACCCTTGAATCTGTGGAATTTCACGCAAGGGTGTTTTCATTGACCGGCGGTGTCAAGAAATTTTGCACTGGAGCTGGCGGTTTTGAGCTATAATAGATCACGAGGGAACTAGTTATTAAGTGTGCTTGAAACCAATCCATGGTACATTGAGCGACGGTGGCAAGAAATAAGATGCATGGCTACATGGCAACCATGAATCTTTCGGAACTTAATGCCGGCTTCGGTACTCGGCGGTGGCAAACAGTTACGTAGTTGAGATGGCGGTTGTGGTGTATAATGAATCGCACTAGAGCTAGTTATCACGTGTGCTTGGAATCGCTCCATGGAAAATTCACAGAGTAAGCAAAAAAATCCATATTTTCTTGGTGGTCGATGATGAAATACATGAACAAAAATGTGTTCACTCACCAGATTTGACCACATTTCAACACTAATCGAATTTAGCAAACCAAACAGTATGGCTCATCGCCAAAAACATTCCATGAACAGTGCCTAGGTGGTTAGAGCCCATTTGGAGGCTCTCTTTTGGTAATAAGATATATGGATATATGGGACCCTTGAATCTGTGGGAATTTCACGCAAGGGTGTTTTCATTGACCGGCGGTGTCAAGAAATTTTGCACTGGAGCTGGCGGTTTTGGGCTACAATAGATCACGTGGGAACTAGTTATTAAGTGTGCTTGAAACCTATCCATGGTACATTCACAGAATTGAGCGACGGTGGCAACAAATAAGATGCATGGCTACATGGCAACCATGAATCTGTCGGAACTTAATGCCGGCTTCGGTGCTCGGCGGTGGCAAACAGTTACGTAGTTGAGATGGCAGTTGTGGTGTAGAATGAATCGCACTAGAGCTAGTTATCACGTGTGCTTGAAATCGCTCCATGCAAAATTCACAGAGTAAGCAAAAAAACCCATATTTTCAGGGTGGTCGATGATGAAATACATGAACAAAAATGTGTTCACTCACCAGATTTGACCACATTTCTACACTAATCGAATTTAGCAAACCAAACAGTATGGCTCATCGCCAAAAACATTCCATGAACAGTGCCTAGGTGGGTAGAGCCCATTTGGAGGCTCTCTTTTGGTAATAAGATATGTGGATATGTGGGACCCTTGAATCTGTGGGAATTTCACGCAAGGGTGTTTTCATTGACCGGCGGTGTCAAGAAATTTTGCACTGGAGCTGGCGGTTTTGAGCTATAATAGATCACGAGGGAACTAGTTATTAAGTGTGCTTGAAACCAATCCATGGTACATTGAGCGACGGTGGCAAGAAATAAGATGCATGGCTACATGGCAACCATGAATCTTTCGGAACTTAATGCCGGCTTCGGTGCTCGGCGGTGGCAAACAGTTACGTAGTTGAGATGGCGGTTGTGGTGTAGAATGAATCGCACTAGAGCTAGTTATCACGTGTGCTTGAAATCGCTCCATGGAAAATTCACAGAGTAAGCAAAAAAAACCCATATTTTCTGGGTGGTCGATGATGAAATACATGAACAAAAATGTGTTCACTCACCAGATTTGACCACATTTCTACACTAATCGAATTTAGCAAACCAAACAGTATGGCTCATCGCCAAAAACATTCCATGAACAGTGCCTAGGTGGTTAGAGCCCATTTGGAGGCTCTCTTTTGGTAATAAGATATGTGGATATGTGGGACCCTTGAATCTGTGGGAATTTCACGCAAGGGTGTTTTCATTGACCGGCGGTGTCAAGAAATTTGCACTGGAGCTGGCGGTTTTGGGCTACAATAGATCACGAGGGAACTAGTTATTAAGAGTGCTTGAAACCTATCCATGGTACATTCACAGAATTGAGCGACGGTGGCAAGAAATAAGATGCATGGCTACATGGCAACCATGAATCTTTCAGAACTTAATGCCGGCTTCGGTGCTCGGCGGTGGCAAACAGTTACGTAGTTGAGATGGCGGTTGTGGTGTAGAATGAATCGCAATAGAGCTAGTTATCACGTGTGCTTGAGATCGCTCCATGGAAAATTCACAGAGTAAGCAAAAAAACCCATATTTTCTGGGTGGTCGATGATGAAATACATGAACAAAAATGTGTTCACTCACCAGATTTGACCACATTTCTACACTAATTGAATTTAGCAAACCAAACAGTATGGCTCATCGCCAAAAACATTCCATGAACAGTGCCTAGGTGGTTAGAGCCCATTTGGAGGCTCTCTTTTGGTAATAAGATATGTGTATATGTGGGACCCTTGAATCCGTGGGAATTTCACGCAAGGGTGTTTTCATTGACCGGCGGTGTCAAGAAATTTTGCACTGGAGCTGGCAGTTTTGGGCTACAATAGATCATGAGGGAACTAGTTATTAAGTGTGCTTGAAACCTATCCATGGTACATTCATAGAATTGAGCGACGGTGGCAAGAAATAAGATGCATGGCTACATGGCAACCATGAATCTTTCGGAACTTAATGCCGGCTTCGGTGCTCGGCGGTGGCAAACAATTACGTTGTTGAGATGGCGGTTGTGGTGTAGAATGAATCGCACTTGAGCAAGTTATCATGTGTGCTTGAAATCGCTCCATGGAATATTCACAGAGTAAGCAAAAAAACCCATATTTTCTGGGTGGTCGATGATGAAATACATGAACAAAAATGTGTTCACTCACCAGATTTGACCACATTTCTACACTAATCGAATTTAGCAAACCAAACAGTATGGCTCATCGCCAAAAACATTCCATGAACAGTGCCTAGGTGGTTAGAGCCCATTTTGAGGCTCTCTTTTGGTAATAAGATATGTGGGACCCTTGAATTTGTGGAAATTTCACGCAAGGGTGTTTTCATTGACCGGCGGTGTCAATAAATTTAGGGAGGCCACAAAGGCCGGTACAAACCTTAGCTGCTTCCACAAGATATTCAGATAGCTAGCTTAGGATAACAACAGATTTACGTAGGAGGTTAGGATACTATCTTGACATACAAGGAAACTACGCACACGAAATATCTACGGTTTCCAACAACCTTTGTAATTGAATTACCTTCCGCTTGTTTTCTACTACAAGCCTTCCCATGGTTGCAGCTGATATGTTTCCAGATAGCTCCCATTCCAACTAGCACTTCCAACCTCTAACTGCTTGTACTTGGGTTTGCTCTCCAGTATTGTAGTACTCAACTAGTTTGTTCGATAGGTTTGACACACACTCGTGATCCTAGTAAACCTCGTGTGTGTGGAACGCATGTAGTAAGAAGAATTGAGCCCTTTATAAGGATCGCAAGCAAAAGTTGGTGGGTGTCCATCCACTATACATCAAGCTCACTTATTTCATAACTTAATGGAAATTCAGTTCTCAGTATTTATGAATTGCCTTTGTGTTAGATAGAAGCATATATCGTACATGATTTGTGTTTAGCTAGAGAAATGAATATTTCATTGGTTGACATTTATATGCTACAATAGCTTGAAAAAGGAACATGGGTTGTTACGATAAAATAATAGCTTCATTGCTCCTGGTCCGACTTTAATTGCAAAATTCTATTAATAATGCCAGAAAGTATGCATTAATCGGAAAAGCAGAAATTTTACATCTTCAAGTAATTAGAAAATCAAATCATCTTAATTTCAACCAAATTGAGCCTGCAAATTTCTAGGATACCTGAACCATGATTAGGTGCTGCAAATTGGCCTCTTGCTAGGATTGCCTTACTAGATTACATGAACCCGAATGCACATAATCCTTTATTGAAGAAATATGAATAATGTAATTTATTTGAATTGTTTACAACGAAAAACTTCAGGACTTACTACATCAAAAACGACAATCCAAACTTTTCAATGAACCACAACTTAGCCCCTAGTTTTTTCCGTGTCGTCCAGGCCGCGACGGAAGAATCGATACCGAGGAGCCGCGCTTGCACCTGCTAGGGTTGCGATGAGCGCAGCGAGGAGAAGCTGGTACTGGGTGTACCAGGGCATGAACGCCGGGTTGAGGACAAAGTCCGCGTCCTTGTCCAGGCCCGACGATCTTATGGGCAGAGCGGCCTGCGACCCGTTGACGAAGCCCATGCACTGGTGTCCCTTCAGGATGGGTACGACTTGGGGGACTTCCAGTGGAGGTAGTTGTCGCAGGAGAGTTTCACCTTGACCATCGTCGACAGGTTGGAGATCGGCGAGGCGGCTCTGCCAGACATCGTGTGCCCGACGAAGGAAGAAGTGTTGTGGCTGGTGAGGTTCCAAGGGTTTTACTACCTAGCGACCCAAGGGTGGAGCTAGAGGTGCCTGTGGAAGTCATGATCATGGAGATCTAAATTGGCTCTGATACCACGTGAATTGTGAAGATTGGTTTGTGAACTGTGCATTCAATGATGCCGGGGTGAGCTCTATATAGCCGGTACAAACCCTAGTTGCTTCCACGAGATATTCGGATAGCTAGCTTAGGATAACAACAGAATTACGTAGGAAGTTAGGATACTGTCTTGACGTACAAGGAAACTACACACGCGAAAAATCTATGGTTTCCAACAACCTTTGTAACTGAATTGTCTTCCGCTTGTTTTCTACTATGAACCGTCCCATGGTTGCAGCTGATATGTTTCCAGATAGCTCCCATTCCAAGTAGCACTTCACACATCTAACTGCTTATAATTAGGTTTGCTCTCCAGGATGTAGTTCTCAACTAGTTTGTTGATAGTTTTGACACACTAGTGATCCTAGTAAATCTCGTGTGTGTGGAACACATGTAGTAGGAAGAATTGTGCCCTTTATAAGGATGGTAAGCAAAAGTTGGTGTGGGTGTCCATCCACCACACATGAAGCTCACTTATTTCAAAATTTTGATATGTCAGAACTCACACGACACTGCCTACATAGATGCTCATATGGACATGAAGTTTAGGTGGACACGGGGTACACCGATCATTTCCACCTTTACTTATGTCCCTTCTTTTCTTCTTCCTCCTTCGTTACGGTGATGTTGGACTGAAGCTCGCTCGTTTCTTCTAGACATGCCGTTGAGAGTCCACCGACCTTGCTTTCGAGATCCCGCCCGATCCCCGATCTTCTCTGACGGCGTGGCCGAACGGAGTGGAGGAGGGAGAGATGCGCGGAGCAGCTTTGGTGGTAGCTTAGGTCTTCCCTAGGTGGTTTTGGCGTTATGCCGGTCTGGAGCTCGTCTTCACCGCTTGCAACCAGTGTTGGAGACCCTCCTGCCCATTACTCTAGGGGAAACCTCTGATCCGGTTATCGGGATCGAGCGATGATGGTGCCATTCGTCATTCCCCTCATGGGCGCGTTGCTTTTGGAAATGGGATCACCTGGAGGGACTAGTGGTGTGTTTGGTGCTGTTAGTACGGCTTTCTGGGGCCGACGGTGGTGTGTTTCTCTCTCGGTCTTCCTTTCGCGTAGTCTCGGTCTGTGGAGGTGCTTGCTCAAGACCCTCCATAGTTGCCATTGTGGTGTGGAGAGTTTCGGGCTCTTGGTGTCGTCCCGGCTCAGCTTTGCTCAATGACGACACAATGATGCCTCCCCAACCTGCTAATCGTTTCGACCTCGTGTGGAGGAGCTCCTTGTCTAGGTTTGTGCTAGGTGCTAGGCTTGTCACTCGCCGATGAGGATGGTGGATACTCCTGAGTAGTGCTGTACGGGTCGATAAGCACGCCGGTGTGGCGCGCAAGGCAGTTTGCTGGATCTTGGTATTGTGATTCCTCGACTGCACCCCTCATCTATTTGTGCCTCTCATGATGGCTCTTGCCGTTCCCTTTTCTAGTTGTCCTTTTTTTTTGTATTTTCTTTGTCTTCTACTCCCTTGTATCCCCCCGTAATTCTCCATCTGTTGTAAGAACATGACCCGCCAGACTACTTTCGATGAATGAAACAATCTGTGGGGATTTTCCCCCTTCAATCTAAAAAAAAAAAAACTAATAAAGTCCGCCACGATGAGTACGTACAAATGGCTCATGAGTTCGAGGGAGGCCTTTGTTTTCAAAAGACCGAAAATCCTATTTAAAAGAAAAAATGAATTATTTTTGGATGCACTCAATGATGTATATAACAAGCGCGCAAAATCTCAATGTAAAATCATTTATATTCGGAGCTACATAATAATGACAAATCCTAACAAGTTTAGAGTTTTGAAACTGCACATTATTCTTGTCATTTTTTGTGCATAAAACATGTGACTAAGATAAGTCATCTCGCACCGAGGAGAAAAGCGTCCCACATATCGTGCTAGAAGCTCAACATATGCCTAGCTCAAAAATTCCTTTACAAAGTCACTTCAAAATACTGCAAAATAAAGTGAATAATGAACTAGTATTTTTTTCTTTTCAAATCAAAACTAAGTACTCCCTCCGTATCTGATGAGGGAGTAGTAAATTATGAAGTCTGCGGCCGGTGGTTTCTTGGCGGCCAAGTTCCTTGCTGCGCTGTACAACTCGTCTAGGACCGCATCAAATCAAAATAAAACACGTGGTGAGCTGTCCGCGTGTGAACTGGCCGGTAAATTAAGTCCAGCTTTTGCTTCGCAGTTCCACAAACAATAAACAACGACAACTCTATTTTTTGGCACAAAAAATCCAAATGCCGCTGAGCTTATTTTTTTTCTTTGTTTTCAACCTTACAGAAGGAAAAGGTTGCCTTTTCATCAGTTTTTAAAAGTGTTTTTAGTTAGAGAGCAAAGGAAAATGTTGCCGGGAGGGACAGGGACGCTCGTGGTGGGCCTCAGGCCCAACGAAACAAAGCCCACAAAGAGATAGCATCAGCATCGGAACAGGAAAACCCTACGAGAGATAGAGAAGCAGTCGAGCCGCCCGCCGCTTCCGTCGGGAACCAATATAAGCCGCCTTTCTCTCTCGCCACCAAACCCTCGCGCTCCTTCGTCCTCCTCTCCACCGAAAAGCTCAATCGATCGAACCCGGGACGGCGATCTCGGATTCGCTCGCCAATCCACGCAACAAGCAGCCTCCGGATCGTCTCTTCAACCCACCGCTTCAGGTAACCGACCGGCCGGCCGGCCTCTAGAGATCTGTACTGTCGATCTGGGTTTCGTTTCGTTCTGGATCGATCTGGTAGCGGCGGATCTGGTCGGGGCCGGCAGGAAAAAGAAGTTCTTTTGTTGTGAGGGGCGGGCGGGCGGGTTAGGAAAGTTTGCGTTTTTCTTAGCTAGCATGTGCAAGGGATTTGATCCTCCAGATTCGTCGATTTAGAGCTTCTGTTTCGAGATTCTAGTAGCTTCATGCGTGATTATCTGGATGCGCGAAGGGTTATATGTAGGCTAGGCTTATTATGTCTTGATGGTGCTTCTCCTTTACATTACGAGTGTTCGTGGCTGGTAATAAATCTCGGTAGTGTTTGTACTTCGTACTGTGGAGTGGCGGACTGTGCGCACGCTGGATTAGGTACACTGGTTTGGTGGTTAGTTGTTACAGATGTAATTGTACTCCATCGAGTACTTGTCTAAGTCTGGTAATTGATCGAATCATGGAAAGTCACCTTTTTTGTTCTACTTGGTTGCTCTACTAGCTTGCTTTTGATGATGCCTCCAATCTTTGCTGACCATGTGTCCTTTAACATGTCCTGTTGTTAACAAGCTCCTGTTTTTATTGTGTTTCAAACAGTCATGGCAGGCATGGCACCAGAGGGTTCTCAGTTTGATGCCAAACATTACGATAGCAAGATGTCAGAGTTGCTGTAAGTCATCTCTTTACAGCTCTCTGATGCTATTATATGAAGTTCTTCCTTTTGCCCTGTCGATTTCCTGACTTGGCTTTCATGATTGCAATACACAGGACCCAGGGTGACACTGAGGATTTCTTCACCTCGTATGATGAGGTGCACGAAAGTTTTGATGACATGCAGCTCCAAGAGAACCTTCTTAGAGGCATCTACGCCTATGGTATATACTGAATTCCTCTTACTTCCACCCTGTTTTAACAATGTAAGCTTTGGTTATCTTACAAGTATCTATTCTCTTTTTATTTGTATAGGTTTTGAGAAGCCATCGGCCATTCAGCAAAGAGGAATTGTTCCCTTCTGCAAGGGACTTGATGTGATTCAGCAAGCTCAGTCTGGAACAGGAAAGACTGCCACCTTCTGTTCTGGGATCCTGCAGCAGCTTGACTATGGCTTGGTCGACTGCCAGGCTCTGGTCCTAGCTCCGACCCGTGAGCTTGCCCAGCAGATTGAGAAGGTCATGCGTGCTCTTGGTGACTACTTGGGTGTCAAGGTCCATGCATGTGTTGGTGGAACATCTGTTCGTGAAGACCAAAGGATTCTTGGCAGTGGTGTGCACGTTGTTGTCGGCACACCTGGTCGTGTGTTTGACATGTTGCGCAGGCAGTCTCTCCGCCCAGATCACATCAAGATGTTTGTGTTGGATGAAGCTGATGAGATGCTTTCACGTGGTTTCAAGGATCAGGTTTACTTCTTACTCATACTCACTTAGAATTCTGCAATACATAAACGGTGTTATCTTTTTGTTGATGTCTCAAGGTAGAAAAGTTTACTTAACTGAAGTTTTAAACTAGGTACTTCTGTAATTTTGAATCTTTTGCTTGCACATATTCATTCGCACATGACATTATATACACAGTGGTCTTGTAATTTTACTTAACTAAAGGTTCAAACTAAATACCTCTGTAACTTCTAAGCTTTTGCTTGCACCTATTCATTTACACTTGATGTATTATATACACAATTAATCTACTATTTCCGTGGTCACAATTGTAGCAACTTCCATCTCCTCTACAAAACTATATCCTTTGTAAGTTATAATATTGTATCAGGTAGATGTTGTTCACATGTACATTCATTGACAATCTCTTGATTTTCTTACACCTATTACTAACAGTTTATTTTGTAGCTTGAACTTACACGTGTTTTTACCCTATATGCAGATCTATGATATCTTCCAGCTTCTCCCTTCCAAGATTCAGGTTGGGGTGTTCTCTGCTACCATGCCACCTGAAGCCCTTGAGATTACCCGCAAGTTCATGAACAAGCCTGTGAGGATTCTCGTCAAGAGAGATGAGCTTACGCTTGAGGGTATCAAGCAATTCTATGTCAATGTTGAGAAGGAAGAGTGGAAGCTGGACACACTCTGTGACCTGTACGAGACCTTGGCCATTACCCAGAGTGTCATCTTTGTGAACACCCACCGCAAGGTGGACTGGCTCACTGACAAGATGAGAGGAAGGGACCACACCGTTTCTGCCACACACGGAGACATGGACCAGAACACTAGGGACATCATCATGAGGGAGTTCAGATCTGGTTCTTCCCGTGTGCTCATCACCACCGACCTGCTGGCTCGTGGTATTGATGTCCAGCAAGTCTCCCTCGTCATCAACTACGACCTGCCGACTCAGCCTGAGAACTACCTCCATCGCATTGGTCGTAGTGGTCGGTTTGGGAGGAAGGGTGTTGCCATCAACTTCGTCACCCGCGAGGATGAGAGGATGCTGTTTGACATCCAGAAGTTCTACAATGTGGTTGTTGAGGAGCTCCCGGCCAATGTCGCTGACCTTCTCTAGATTATGACCTTTAGGAATTGCAGTAAGGTGCTGGATAAGAGTTTGTTTTTGTTAAATATCTCCAACTCTCATTCTGAAAGAGTGGTAAGGTCCGGGTCTATTTGAATCGTGCTTAAGGACGGTCTCTGAGTTTTTTCCTTTTCGTATGCAATGTTCGGAAATTTTTGTAGTGCGTAGGCTGTGCTGTTTCCTGGGATAGCTGGGTTAGAGTGACACTACTTGAGTAATGAGTATTTACTTTTCGATGTGAATCTATGTTCTTGCCATTTTATTCTTGCATTCTCTAGCTTTGTTTTCTTCTGGTGATCTTATACATGGAGTTTGCCATCTGTTTGGAATATTCAATGCATATATTGTATTCACAAATTGTTTAAGCCAGAAGATTATACCGTAGAGCTAAGAAATTGTGTTGTTAGCGACACATACAACTTAACCCCTAGCGGTTATTGGCTTTGTTGTCTGTCCAAACTAAGTTCAGTCATTCGCTAGAAGTTGGTAACAAGATACTGACCACTGATATTCTTAAATGAATTAGCAAACCATTAGTAACACTGTTCGAAGAACGGAGGGAACAAAAAAATGAAAACACTATCGACAAAGCTGGTTCTCTTTCCGTGGTTGTGCTGCCTTCTATATACATTTCTTTTTATTCTTTTGCCCCCACTATTCTTTACTGCATTAGTGAACATGTAAAACTGCAACCTCCTGATCGGGAGTCTTGCAAGCTCAAAACTTCGCTCCCAGTATCAAAAAACGGCTGCGCTACCTAAAAGCAGTAAATAAATAATAAGTACTCCCTCCATTCGGAAAAGGATGTCACAAAAATAAAGATAGACCATTTTTGTGACATCCTTTTCCGAACGGAGGGAGTAGTACAACTCAAATTGCCTAAAACCACTTCCTGAGAGATGAGGGGATTCAGTGACTTTGCTTCGTTAAGTCACTGAATCAAACTCCATCATCTCTCGGACCCTCTTCTAGCTGTGAATCTGAAGCCTTGCTTGTTGTTTTATGATGTTCCAAATTCCAGCGGTAGTACCGCTCACCAGCGGTACTACCGCTCGGGAGCTACCGCCACCGCTACCGCCGCCGCTAACGCCAGAATGGCCTTCTGACGCGCTTGTCCGGTACCACTGGTACCGCTGGCGGTACCGCCGCCGGTACCGCTGAGGTGGGAAGAGACGAACCAGCCCACCCCAGCGGTAGTACCGCTGGGTTAAGCGGTACTACCGCCGAGGTGGGATTGATTCCGGGTTGGACTGCAGCCGACCTAGGGTTTGATGCTTCTATTTATTCCTCTTGTAAGCCGCCGTTTTGGGGTAAGCCACACATTGTAAACCCACGGCGTTTGTAACCTCACCCGATATAGTGAAGTATTGCTGGCTGGCGCCCGTGGTTTTTTCCTCTCCTTTGTTTGGAGAGGTTTTCCACGTTAAATCTCGTGTCCCCTTTGGTTTGATCGTTCCGCTCTTCGTCGTTTCTTTGCTATCGTTTTCAACAAGTGGTATCAGAGCCCTGTTTCAGATCTGTTTTCAGATTAGGGTTTTGGATGGCATCGATGAAGTTCGATCTACCGGCGCTGGACTACAAGACGAGATTTTCGCTGTGGCAGGTCAAGATGCGTGCGATCCTCGCACAGTCCAATGATCTTGACGAGGCGCTGGAGAAATTCGGCGACAAGGATGCGGCGGCATGGACCGCCGATGAGAAGCGGAAAGACCGTAAGGCTTTATCGCTTATTCAACTTCATCTATCTAATGATATTCTGCAAGAAGTACTCCAGGAGAAAACCGCAGCGGCACTGTGGGCTAAGCTGGAGTCGATCTGCATGTCCAAAGATCTCACCAGCAAGATGCATGTGAAGATGAAGTTGTTCACGCACAAGTTGCAAGAAGGTGGTTCGGTAATGAATCACTTATCGATCTTTAAGGAGATCGTTTCTGACCTAGTGTCGATGGAGGTAAAGTACGATGATGAAGATCTAGCACTTTTACTTCTATGCTCGCTGCCAAATTCCTTTGCAAATTTTCGTGATACCATACTGTTAAGCCGTGATGAACTAACCACCGCGGAAGTATATGAGGCCCTGCTTGCCAGGGAAAAGATGAAAGGTATGGTACAGAAAGAGGAGTCGTCGTCCTCCAAGGGCGATGCTTTGCAGGTCCGAGGGAGGCCTGAGCAGCGAGATAACCACTACCACAACAACAACAGAGACAAGAGCAAGGGTGACAGAGTCGCTCAAAGTCTAAAGGCCGTGACAAGTTCTGCAGGTATTGTAAGAAATCTAATCATGTCATTGATGATTGTTGGAAGTTGCAGAACAAGGAGAAAAGAAAAGGTACTTACCAACCGAAAAATAATGAAGGTAATGATACCGGTGAGGCTTCTGTTGTTGATGGTAGTTCTGATGGCGAATGCCTAGCTGTTTTAGCTGCATGTGTTTCTCGTCAGGATGAATGGATTCTAGATACTGCATGTTCTTTTCATATTTGCTGTAACAAAGATTGGTTCAGTTCTTATGAGTTAGTGCAGACTGGAGATTTCGTGCGTGTGGGGAACGACCAGCAATGCAACATTGTTGGCGTTGGTCCGTTCAGGTCAAGACACATGACGGTATGACACGCACGTGACGGGAGTGAAACACATACCAACCATGGCAAGAAATTTGATCTCGCTCAGTACCCTTGACTGTGACGGGTACAAGTACAAAGGAGGAAATAAACTCCTAAAGGTATCAAAAGGTTCTCTCATAGTTATGGTTGGTGATATGAATTCTGCTAAGTTATATGTTCTTAGAGGTAGCACGTTATCTGGTACTGTTGCTGCTGTTTCTCATGATGACGCTAGTAAAACTAACCTTTGGCATAAGCGTCTTGGACATATGAGTGAACTTGGTATGGCAGAATTGATCAAGAGAGACTTGCTGCAAGGATGCAGTTTGGGTAAGATGCAGTTCTGTGAACACTGCATTTTCGGTAAGCACACAAGAGTTAAGTTTAATGCTTCTGTTCACACCACCAAAGGTACACTTGATTATGTACATGCTGATGTTTGGGGGCCATCTCGTAAGCCCTCTTATGGTGGTGCTCGTTATATGCTTACCATTATTGATGATTACTCTAGAAGAGTTTGGCCTTATTTCATGAAAAATAAGGATGATACGTTTGCTGCTTTTAAAGAGTGGAAAGCTATGATTGAAAGGCAAACAGAAAGGAAGGTGAAATTACTTCGTACTGACAATGGTGGCGAATTTTGTTCGAATGCCTTTAATGATTATTGCAGGAAAGAAGGCATTGTCAGGCACCTCACCATCCCGTACACGCCTCAGCAGAATGGTGTAGCGGAGCGGATGAACAGGACCATCATCTCCAAGGCTCGCTGCATGATCTCCAACGCTCGCATGAGTAAGCGTTTTTGGGCTGAGGCGGCTGCCACCGCCTGCTACTTGATAAACAGGTCACCATCTATTCCCCTCGACAAGAAAACTCCCATTGAGGTATGGTCAGATTCTCCTGCTGATTATTCACAACTTAAAGTTTTCGGCTGCACTGCTTATGCTCATGTTGATAATGGAAAGTTAGAGCCGAGAGCTATTAAGTGTGTGTTCATTGGTTATGGTTCGGGTGTAAAAGGATACAAGTTATGGAATCCCGAAACTAGCAAGGCATTTATGAGCAGGAGTGTTGTTTTCAATGAATCTGTTATGTACTTTGATAAGTTGTCCTCAGATGTTTTGCCAGATTTTTCTGAGGAGCAGGTTCGTGTCGAGGTGGAGCACTCTGTTGAAAAGGAAAATGTCACTGTTGACAATGATGGTGCTGCTACTTCAGATGATTCTGATCCTGATTCTGCTGGTTCTGATGATTCTGTTCTTCTGATTCTGATAATAATAATGTTCAGAACTCACCCCCTGTTTTGCAGCCACAACAGTCTATTGCTGCTCGTAGGAACAGGAGGAATTGTGGTCCTCGACCACGTTTAATTGAAGAGTGTAACATTGTTGATTATGCTCTGAGTTGTGCAGAACAGGTGGAGCACGGACATGAGCCGTCCACCTATACTGAAGCTATTGGTTCCGGTGACCGCGAGAAGTGGCTTGCTGCTATGCAAGAAGAAATGCAGTCACTCGATAAGAATGGCACATGGGAAGTTGTGCGCTTGCCTAAGAAAAAGAAGGCAGTCCGCTGTAAGTGGATCTTCAAGAGAAAGGAGGGTTTATCTCCTAGCGAGCCTCCGAGGTTTAAGGCAAGGTTAGTTGCAAAAGGCTTCAGTCAAATTCCAGGTGTGATTATAATGATGTTTTCTCTCCGTTGTTAAGCATAGTTCAATTCGTACATTTTTGGTATTGTTGCTATGCGTGATCTTGAGCTTGAGCAGTTAGATGTAAAGACTGCGTTTCTGCATGGAGAGTTGGAGGAGGAGATATACATGGACCAGCCAGAAGGGTTCATAGTGCCGGTAAGGAGGATCTTGTGTGTAAGTTGAAAAGGTCCTTATACGGTTTGAAACAATCTCCTCGTCAGTGGTATAAAAGGTTTGATTCTTTTATGTTGTCACATGGCTTTAAGAGGTCTGAATTTGATAGCTGTGTGTACATTAAGTTTGTTAATGGATCACCTATATACCTGTTATTATATGTTGATGATATGTTGATTGCTGCCAAGAGCAAGAAAGATATCGCTGCTCTCAAGTCACAGTTGAGTAGCGAGTTTGAGATGAAGGATCTTGGTGCTGCTAAGAAAATTCTAGGTATGGAGATTACCCGTGACAGAAATTCTGGTTTGTTGTTTCTTAGTCAGCAAAATTACATTAAGAAAGTTCTTCATCGTTTTAACATGCATGATGCAAAGTCTGTTAGTACTCCTATTGCTCCTCACTTTAAATTGTCAGCTGAACAATGTCCTAGTACGGATGAGGATTTTGAGTACATGTCTAGAGTTCCATATTCTAGTGCTGTTGGTTCTTTAATGTATGCCATGGTTTGCTCACGTCCAGATTTATCATATGCTATGAGTTTGGTTAGTAGATATATGGCTAATCCTGGTAAAGAACATTGGAAGGCTGTTCAGTGGATTTTCAGGTACCTTCGTGGCACATCCAATGCTTGCCTCAAGTTCGGCAAGACTGATGAGGGACTCGTAGGCTATGTGGATTCAGATTTTGCTGCCGATTTGGATAAGAGGAGATCCCTCACAGGTTATGTGTTCACGCTTGGTGGTTGTGCCGTGAGTTGGAGGGCAACGTTGCAATCCGTTGTTGCCCAGTCTACCACTGAAGCAGAGTACATGGCTATTGCTGAAGCATGTAAAGAATCGGTTTGGCTGAAAGGTTTGTTTGCTGAGCTTTGTGGAGATGATACTTGCATTAACCTGTTTTGTGATAGTCAGAGTGCTATTTACCTTACCAAGGATCAGATGTTCCATGAGAGAACAAAGCACATTGACGTCAAATACCATTATGTGCGTGATGTTGTTGCAAAAGGTAAACTGAAGGTATGCAAGATAAGTACTCATGATAATCCTGCTGATATGATGACAAAGCCAGTTCCTGTTACTAAGTTCGAGCTTTGCTCGGGCTTAGTTGGTATCACTGTCTAGCCCAAGAGGCTATTTGGCGCCGAAGGTGTTTTCTTTGTTGTTTTCAGGTGAAGTTCTCTTTCATGCTACAAGATGGAATTTGTCTCAAGGTGGAGTGTTGTTTTGGTGTTCCAAATTCCAGCGGTAGTACCGCTGGGTTAAGCGGTACTACCGCTCGAGAGCTGCCGCCACCGCTACCGCCCCGCTACCGCCAGAATGGCCGTCTGACGCGCTTGTCCGGTACCGACTGGTACCGCTGGCGGTACCGCCGGTACCGCTGAGGTGGGAAGAGACGAACCAGCCCACCCCAGCGGTAGTACCGCTGGGTTAAGCGGTACTACCGCCGAGGTGGGATTGATTCCGGGTTGGACTGCAGCCGACCTAGGGTTTGATGCTTCTATTTATTCCTCTTGTAAGCCGCCGTTTTGGGGTAAGCCACACATTGTAAACCCACGGCGTTTGTAACCTCACCCGATATAGTGAAGTATTGCTGGCTGGCGCCCGTGGTTTTTTCCTCTCCTTTGTTTGGAGAGGTTTTCCACGTTAAATCTCGTGTCCCCTTTGGTTTGATCGTTCCGCTCTTCGTCATTTCTTTGCTATCGTTTTGCAACATTGCTGAAATCTGTTTCCTTGTAACCATTACTCTCTCCTTAATGAAATAGGCAAACCTTAAACAAACTAGATTGCTCTGCAACGAAAAACCATGCAGTCCCTCCCCTCCCACCTCCCTCCCTCCTCACCACGGCGATCTTCCCTCCTCCTCCAGCGATGGTGATTCCTCTCCACAGTGGTAACCATGGATGTACTCCTTCTCTGGGATTTCTCGCCAGGCAAGGCCTTGGCGGCACAGGTGCGTCGAAGATTCAATTCCTCCGTCCATTTCTCTCCCTCGGCGGCTGCCAAAGAATTTTTCTTGGTGGCCTCTTTTCCCTATGCGGCTTTTGCCCTCTCGGAAGATTCAGTGAGCCTTGCGCTGGAGTGCTGTTTGGGTGGTAATGCTGCCGGTTTTCGTGTCTACAAGCTGTCTGATAGAAGGTTCAGATTTTCTCTTGCCTCAAGCAGAGTCGGCCATTTCATTTACTCACTAAGGGATCGCATCTGGCCGGATTTTCACTGCGTTTTCTCTCTGTTTCGTGGGGATGTCTCTGCTGCTTGTTTTGACCCTAAGGGTAAAGGTGCTGTATCGGAATTCAGTTGGCAACCGATTGAGCATTTTCAGAATAGTAATGAGGATGTGGGCTGGACATCGACATCCAAGAAATTTGCTCGTTCAACCAAAGTGACGCTTCCTGCTACCTCAGGCCTGGCGATCAAAACTTCTCTGGATTTTCTTAGTTCGAGCACTATTGGAACTGATACAAGTTCAGAACTCGCTAAGTTTGGCTTTTCTTCCCCTAGTAAGCTGTGCAAGAATACCAAACTTCAATTTGGTTCATTTGATATTCAGTCTCCTTCTCGATCGCCGGAGATGTTTGCTCCGGCGGAACTGTCATCTTTCCTCGTCGGGTCGGTCAATTGCTCTTTTTTGGAAACTCCCACAAATTCAGGCATGATTATGGAAAGTCATAACCCCCGATATTTTATTGGAAGGAATCATAATAATTTGGCTTTTTGGGAAACTCGATACCAGCAGGATCAGCATTTTTCGCGACTAAACATGGAATATATCCTTAATCATCGCCAAGCGGGATATTCTGATTTTGAAATCCAGCAAATGCTTGGTCTTTGGGGCCTGCCACCATCGGAGGTTATTTTCCATCTGTTGGGCCGATGTCTGGGCTGTGGATCTATTTGGCACTCAACAGATGCTTGTCCGAAAAGGGCACACTTGGGTAAAAAGGTCTGTACTGATGTTTGTCAAGACTGTTTGCTGTTGGGGGTCAGTTGCTCAAGCTGTACACGGTCACGGGATGGACCTGAATCAAAATTCCAAGCTAATTCTCATCAGATTCCATTGGATGACAACCCTTTAGCGCCCCTTAAAGATTCCTCTTTATCTGGCCCACTTAGCTGCTGTTTTCGTTGCCTGGAATTGGGCCACTTGAAAAAAGATTGCAAAAATGATGTCAGATGCTTACATTGCTTTGGGTGGGGTCATTTTGTCAGAGCTTGCCCGCTTAAATAGATATGTTCATTCTGTCATCTTTTGGGGCACGAAGTAGATTTTTGCCCAAAGATCAAATGTCGTAAATGCAACGATATGGGACATTTGGCAAAAGTTTGCACTAAACGGCAAGTTTGGATGCCTAAATGCAAGTCTAGTCTGAATATGGAAGAGGTGAATTGCGCTGCTGCTCCCTGCACTTCCGAGCCTTTCTTTGTGGCGGATGCTTGCCATAATTGTGGTCATCAATATAATCAATGTCATACTCATAAGAAATGGGTGAAGAAAGGCATATCTGTTCCAGCAAAGGAAGCAATCGAGGTGGCAGATTCGATGTCTGTGCTCTTTCCTTTGCCTGAAATATCGCCTGATACCGAGCATGTTGGTGATATTGAGGAAGCTTCTTTCGCTCTGATCACAGGAGAAAATAGTTCTCCTCTAGAATTCCTGCGAGCGGGTGGTGCTGAGCTGAACCTGATGATACCACAGTTCCCTTGCTTCCTATCATTCCTTGGCTGGATGTTGCGCCAGGTTTACACTCGTTCTATCCTGCCTGCAGATGATGAGTTCTATTATGCACCCTATATTCAGTTTTTCTCCCAGCTGGCTGCCGCAGTTAAATCGCTTATGGTGAACTGGATTTTTAGTGTGAATGTTCCGATTACTTTTGATGGCACTGTTATTCTGAATTCTGATCAGTGGGGCAGTCATATGGCTCTAGGCTCTGTTTCATCTGCTTTTATTGAAGAAATTGTTAGTTCTAATGACTCTGCAGATATGGGGGAGGTTCTTCTTCCCGACATCAACTCATTGGCGAGTTTTGACTTGGGATTTGTCGCTGATGTTGATTCTCGCTTGTTGGCTAGCCATTCTGAAATTGTGCAGTTACCCTCTGATCAAAGCAACAGCTCTTCCATGTCTGCACCTGCTGGACCGGTGACACGAGCACGTGCACGTAAGCCAGAAACTCCTAAGGTTTCTAACCAAGTTCGCAGAAGTCCTCGTCATACAAATAATGGTTTTATGCATACTTGTATTCCAGATCGTCAGCCTCGGCGTCGTACCTCTGCTGTCCCAAAGGCCACGCCACCTGATGTCCTGCAAGTGGCTGTGATGCAGCGGATGGGAGTAGAGGACTGCAATATCGATCCAGCGGAGTTAACTGAAGCTCGTCTTCATCAGGACCGCACCACCTAGTCGCTTAAATGTTACTCTTTCATTTGTCTTGGTTTATTTATGTCAGGATGACCTGTCAGTCTGTATCCGAGTTTGAGTGTGTTTGGGTCGATTTGAACATTCAGTTTGGTGTGTCATTGCTCTGAGAGCTTATCAGTGTCAGCTTAAACAAGCAGTTTTGCGTTATAGCTGAAGCGAGTCGGCTTCTTGTGTGTCAGTAATCTTTATTTCAGATTTTATGGATTATCAATCTGGTTTGTGGGAAATCTGTTCGTGTCATCTGAGTGAGCTTCTGCTGACTGTTGCCTGCTATTTCTATTATGAGTATGCTTAATCGTTTGTGGCGTATCCTCTGTTGGAATATTAGAGGTTTAAATAGTCCAGAGAAATGGCCTTTGATCCGTAGCAAGATTGATGAAAGTCTAGCTTCAATCATTTGCTTCCAAGAATCCAAACGTGGTGAAATTACTATGAGCTTCATCAGGAACTTTGTTCCAAATTTTTTTGATCAGTTTGCATACGTCCCATCAGAGGGTGCATCTGGTGGTTTGCTGGTGATCTGGGCCAGCAATGTGTTCTCGGGAGAGATTATTCTGCAGGAATGTTTTGGTTGGCGATCCGATTCACATCGAAAAATTCTTTGGAGCAATTTACACTGGTAAATGTATATGGTCCTTGTGAGGGTACTGCCCGTGAAAATTTCATCGCCTGGTTGTTTAGCCTCGACATTGCTGATACTGAGCATTGGCTGATCATTGGTGACTTTAACTTTTACAGATATGCTGATAGTCGTAACAGGCCAGGGGCAAATTTTGCTGACATTGAGACCTTTAATGAAGTTATTAGTTATTTGGGGCTTATTGAACTTCCTATTAAAGGGCGGGCTTTTACCTGGAGTAACATGCAGGTTGATCCATTGCTTACCCAACTTGATTGGTTCTTTACATCCAATGCTTGGACTCTTAAGTATCCCAATACCTTGGTAACCCCTCTTGCTAGACCCACCTCGGATCATGTTCCTTTTGTGATCTCCATTGGAACGACCATTCCTAAGGCCAAAGTTTTTAGGTTTGAAAACTACTGGATTAAAATGCCGGTTTTTTTGAGACTGTCCGCTCAATTTGGTCGATTCACTGTCCTGGGGATAGTGCTAAATGTATCTCCTCTAAACTGAAATTGCTTCGCAAAGGCCTCAAGAAATGGAGTACAAGTATTTCGGTCATTAGCAAGCTGATTGATAATTGTAATGCTACCATATTCATGCTGGATGAGTTTGAGGAAAGCAGAGCTTTACATCTCACAGAGTGGAATTTTAGGAATGTGGTAAAGGCAAAACTAAGTTACCTTCTTATGTGCAAGCAGGAGTACTGGAAAAAGAGGTGTACAGCACGTTGGGCCAAACTGAACAGCGAGAATACTTCCTATTTTCACTCCATGGCCACGATCAGATACCGGAAAAATTCAATTGCCTCCTTAGTGAGACTTGTTGGTGGTAGTCCTTAGTTGTAAAGATCGGAACATAGAGGGTTAAAGGTGTAAACATGGACCTTGTATATACTTTGCCTTGTCTGAATGAAAGAGGTAGAGGATTCCAAAAAATCCCCAATCGACTACATGGTATCAGAGCTGGAGGCGACGATGGGAGGCTGCCGGCGTTGAATCGGTGGCCAGCGGCGCATGTGCATGAGCTGAGGCTTGTGCTGGCTGGTAGTAGTAGCAGGAGGGAGGCAGAGGTAACCGGCTAGCTGCAGAAATTGTTGGTGTGGAGGCGGCGGCCGGCGACGAGAGGACCGGTGGTCTTGCTGGTTGTGGTGCTGGTGAAGCACCAGTTGGTGGAGCTCCTGGCGTGGGGGAGATTCGTCGGGAGGAACTGCAGCCGAGCTGGTGTGCTGCAGCGGAGAGGAAAAGCAGAGGAGAGGTGCTCGTGCTGGAGTGCCACAGCAGGGACAAGTCCGGCCGGCCGGAACTCAACAAGGTATTGCAGGTGAAGCTGCACATCGTGGGGGGCTGATTGGCGCTGGTCCGTGTGGTGGCCGGGAGAGAAGAAACAAGTGCGGTAGTAGGTGGTGTGCTGTATTTTGCAAGGTGCAAAGCTTTCTGGTGCTGAATCGCTGAAGGCAGGAGACTGCAGAGGAAATTGACTGTCGATTTGTGGCTGCCGTAGTTAGTTTGGGACATTACTTGTGGTTCGTCTATCCAGCTTGAACGAGTGTTGTGTGTGTGCATCTTCAGTGTTTGTGAAAATGTCGAAGGGAGCGGTTCCATCTCCTAGAAGATACAGTGTGTGGTATTGCGACCATTGCGGAAGACGTGGTCATTTAAAAGCTTTCTGCTGGGATTTACAGAGAAGGCAAAAGGAAAGGAAAAATGCTTGTGCAGTTAGTACGGAAGCATCACATACTGTGAAGGTCCAAATGACTGTTGATGAATGGGAGAAGTGGTGCAAATTTAGAGAAGTAAGCACCTGTGATAAGTCAACCACTAAGATATCTGGTCCCTGAAGTAATACTTCTTATCTGGCCAATTATGAGGACAATCATACTCGTGCACCGTGGCTAATTGACTCTGGAGCATCGAGACATATGGTGGGGTCTCACAAGGAATTCTCAAAGTATGCTTCTAATGTGAAGGGACAGGGTGTACAGTTGGCAGATGGATCTACTCAAGCTATCATAGGGACAAGGACAGTTGTGTGTGGACATGATATGTCTTTATCCTCTATTTTGCATGTTCCATCATTTCCAATAAATCTACTGTCCATCAGCTGTATCACAAAAGAGCTCAATTGTGCTGCTATCTTTTACCCAACATGGTGTGTGTTTCTGGAACTTGGGACGTGGAAAGTCCTTGGGACAGGAATTATGCGAGATGGCCTGTACTACTTGGATGATGATACAACAACTGTGGCTTCTACTGTTCTTTCTCAGTCACCATTGCAGGAATTCCTTCTTCATCATCGCCGGCTAGGACACTTGGCCTTTAACACCCTGGGTCAGTTGTATCCTCACCTCTATAGTAAAATTTGCAAAGAAAGTCTAGTATGTGATGCATGTCAGTATGGGAAGCTGACCCGTAGTATATATACTTCATCTGATCACAGAAGTATGGTGCCATTTCAAACTATCCACTCAGATGTGTGGGGTCCTAGTGGGGTGTGGTCACTTTATGGATACAAATCTTTTGTTACATTTATTGACTGTTGCACTAGGACTACTTGGGTGTATGTACTAAAAAACAAAAGTGACGTGTTTGAATGCTTTAAGGATTTCCACAACTTAATCAGAAATCAATATGATGCAAGGGTGAAAATATTTCGAACTGACAATGGTACAGAATATGTAAATAAACAATTTGATGAGTACTTGTCAAGCTTCGGAATTATCCATCAAACTAGTTGCCCAGGTACTTCCCAGCAGAATGGGTTGGCTGAAAGGAAGAACAGACATCTCTTAGAAATCACCCGGTGTATCATGTTAGCTATGAATGTTCCTAAATATTTATGGGCTGAAGCTGTGATGACAGCGGCTTATTTGATGAATAGAATGCCATCTCGGGTGATCAATAACAAGACACCGATTGAGTGTCTAACTGGTGAAACTACATATGTGGTTCCTCCAAGAGTATTTGGGTGTGTATGCTTTGTAAGAGACCACAGGCCATCTGTTGGGAAATTAGATCCAAGAGCAGTGAAATGTGTGTTTGTTGGGTATTCTGGTAAGCAGAAGGGCTACAAATGCTGGTGTCCTTCGGAGAGGAGAATGTTTGTGAGTATGGATGTTACCTTCAGGGAAAATGTACCTTTTTATGGAGAACCTACTGACCTAAATGATGTGTTTCCTGATTTGTTTACTGATGATAGCCCAAATGGAGATGAAGATTGTGGGATAGGGGGAGATGACAACAAAGAAGGTAATGCTGAAACATCACAGAAGACGATAGTTGGAGTTATTCCCGGAGAAGATGTTCAGGATGATGCGGGTGTGTTTGATGCAAGGCAAGAAGAGGTGCAGGGTCAGCAACAAGATGAATCAAATGAAGCTGTTAAGTGGCCAAAACCAAATAAAGAACAAGAAGTTCGAGTGTATAGTAGGAGACATCGTTCTGAGAAGGAAGTTATCCCAACTACAACTAGGTGTGATCATGAAGCTCAAGAAACTCCTGCAGTACAAGCACAAGGAACCTTGCCAAGTGTGATACAATCAGATTTGCACGAGTCATCTCCTCAAAATGATGGTACACTTCCCTTACTATTGGGTGATTTAGATATTCCTATCGCTCACAGAAAGCAGCCACGTTCCACTGCAGGGAAATTACCATCAAATCTTTCTCAATATGATATTTCTAATTATGTCTCATATGTGTCATTGGGTTCTCAATATAAGTCATTCATAGCTGCACTGAATTTCACTCTTCCTATACCACGTGATTGGCAAGAGGCGAAACAATACCCAGAATGGAAGAAAGCTATGATAGAGGAGATGGAAGCACTTGACAAGAACAATACTTGGGTACTTACTACTCTTCCTCCTAATAAAAAGGCCATTGGTTGTAAATGGGTATTCACCGTGAAACAAAATTCAGAGGGAAAAGTGGAGAGATATAAAGCCAGATTGGTGGCAAAGGGATTTAGTCAAACCTATGGTGTGGACTATGATGAGACATTTGCTCCAGTGGCAAAAATGAATACAATAAGAACTCTAATTTCAGTAGCTGCAAATAAAAGATGGAAACTCTTTCAGATGGATGTTAAAAATGCTTTCTTACATGGTGATTTACATGAAGAAGTGTACATGGAGATTCCTCCTGGATTTCGTACCCAACAAACTATTGGCAAGGTATGTAAGTTGAAAAAATCATTCTATGGATTGAAACAATCACCTAGAGCATGGTTTGGGAAATTCAGAAATGAAGTATGCTCTATGGGTTACAAACAGAGTAATGCTGATCATACTTTGTTTTTTAAGCATAATCTAGGAAAGGTCACTATCCTTGCAGTGTATGTGGATGATATTGTGATTACAGGCGATGATGTGGTGGAAATAGCCTGGTTGAAGAAAGCATTAGCGAAAGCCTTTGAAGTGAAAGATCTGGGTCACCTCCACTACTTCCTTGGCATTGAGGTTGCCTATGCACCACAAGGTATATATCTTTCTCAACGGAAATATGTATTAGATTTGCTTACTGAAGTGGGAATGTTGAACTGCAAACCAGCAGCCACACCAATTGAGCAAAACCACCGAGTAATGGCTGAAAGTGGTGAGCCTATAGACAAGCATCAATATCAAAGATTGGTTGGTCGCCTAATATATTTATCACACACTAGACCCGACATAGCCTATGCAGTCAGCATAGTTAGTCGGTACATGCATGATCCACGGTCAGGTCACATGGATGTGGTAAATAGGATCCTACGTTACTTAAAAGGCTGTCCTGGGAAAGGTATCTTGTTCTCTTCTCATGGGCATTTGAGAGTCGAGGGGTACACGGATGCTGACTGGGCGGGATGCCTAGATGACAGAAAATCAACCTCAGGTTATTGTGTGTTTGTTGGTAGAAATCTGGTCAGTTGGAGAAGCAAAAAACAGATTGTTGTATCAAGATCGACTGCGGAGGCAGAGTTCAGATCCATGGCGTCTGGTTTATGCGAGTTGTTGTGGGTGAAAATATTGCTGGTGGAACTTGGGCTGTTTGATAAAGAACCTCTTCGACTATATTGTGATAACCAGGCCAGCATCAGCATTATACATAATCCCGTGCAGCATGATAGAACGAAACACATTGAAATTGATAGGCACTTCATAAAAGAAAAGTTGGATGGGGGAACACTTCGCGTGTCTTATGTAAAATCAAGAGACCAACTAGCAGATATTTTGACTAAAGGTGTTAGTGTTGTATCATTCGAAGATGTTTGTAACAAGATGGGGCTTATTGACATCTTTGCCCCATCTTGAGGGGGAGTGTTGGTGGTAGTCCTTAGTTGTAAAGATAGGAACATAGAGGGTTAAAGGTGTAAACATGGACCTTGTATATACTTTGCCTTGTCTGAATGAAAGAGGTAGAGGATTCCAGAAAATCCCCAATCGACTACAAGACCAGATGGTTCTGTAGTTACTGAACATCATGAGAAAGCTGAATTACTTCGACAGGCTTTTAAAGAAAGGTTAGGCACATCCATTCAGATTGATCCTTCCTTCAATTTCTCAGCACACTACTCTGCATCATAATCTTGCACAACTCTCTGAACCTTTCTCATTCCAAGAAATTGATGTTGCGGTCACGGATTTGCCGACTGATAAGGCACCCGGGCCTGACGGGTTTAATGGCTTGTTCCTCCAAGTATGCTGGCCGGTGATCAAATTTGATTTCTACCGTCTTTGTGACGAATTCTGGCATGGATAAGTAAATCTACAAAGTATAAACCATGCATTCATTACTTTGATCCCTAAGAATAATTCTCCTGAAAGCCCCAATGACTACCGCCCCATATCTTTGCTCAACTCAGGATTTAAATTATTGACGAAGCTGCTGGCCAACCGTTTGCAGAGCAAGATTCTTGGACTGGTACATGCTAACCAGTATGGTTTTTTGAAAACTCGGTCAATCCAAGATTGCATCGCATGGGCGTATGAATATATTCACCAAGTTAAGCAGTCTGGCACACCTGCGGTGATTTTAAAATTAGATTTTACCAAAGCTTTTGATATGATCGAACACCAAGCCATCATTAATCTGCTGAGATGTCAGGGCTTTGATGATCGTTGGATCAGCTGGGTTCAAGCCATCTTTGCTACTGCTACCTCATCGGTTCTTCTCAATGGCGTCCCTGGCAGAAAATTTGCTTGCAAACGTGGTGTGCGTCAAGGTGATCCGCTCTCCCCTGTTTTATTTGTCGAGGGAGCTGACCTGTTACAATCCATGATCAACCAATTGGCCTCTGTTGGTGATTTAACTGCCCCTCTGCCCATCCCTAACTCAGACTTTCTAGTGGTCCAGTACGCCGATGATACGCTAGTGATTATGCAGGCCTGTCCACAGCAACAACTCACCCTCAAGCATCTTCTCCATCGATTTGCTTTGGCAACTGGATTGCTGGTCAATTATTCCAAAACATGCATGATGCCACTTAATATTGATTCTCTGAGATTACAGGAACTAGCTGATATTTTCAGCTGTGTCACTGGTACACTCCCTTTCCCGTATCTTGGGCTCCCTCTGGGCACCTCCAAACCCACAGTTGCTGATTTGTCTCCGATGGTGGACCAAGTGGAAAGGAGATTAAATGCATGTGCTCGTAACCTGGATTACGGTGGTCGTCTCACATTAGTTCAAACTGTGCTGTCCTTGTTACCCATGCATTACTTGGGCTCGATCAAGATTCCTAAAGCGATTCTAAAGGTGTTCGATCGTGCTAGAGACACTGTCTCTGGGTAAAGATGGCACTCCTCATTCCCTTGATGCGTGGTCTTTAGTGTGCAAGCCTAAGCAGCATGGTGGTCTCGGTTTGAAGAATCTCGAGCTGCAAAACACTGCTCTTCTACTGAAATATTTACACAAGTTTTTCTGCAGAGTTGATACGCCATGGGTCAAATTAATCTGGTCGCTCTATGACGATGGCCCACCGCAGGCACAATCAGTTAGGGGATCCTTCTGGTGGAAGGACGTGTTCAGCTTGATTCATATTTATAGAAGCATCACTCATACTAGTGTTGGCAATGGGGAGACAGTACTATGTTGGAAAGATTTCTGGCACAATGGTGAGCTCCTTTGTGATCGGTTCCCTCAGCTATACTCATTTGTTTTAGAGGAAGACAGCTCGGTGAAAACTATGTCTCAGATTGACAGCCCCACGACTGGTTTTGCTTTGCCGTTGTCCACACAGGCGTACGATCAATTTCTTGAACTAAGGGAGATTCTGCAGATGTACCCTCTGGATCCCTTAACTGCTGATGCAAGAACATTCGCATGGGGTAACAATATCTATTCCGCAGCCAGATACTACAAGTTTATTTTTGCTCAGGCAACATGTGACCAAGGAATCAAGCTTATCTGGAGATCAAAGTGCTTGCCGAAATTAAAGGTGTTTCTTTGGCTGCTGTATTATGACAGGCTTAACACTAAGGATCTCATGAATAGGAAACATTGGCATGTAGAAGGGGATCTGCTTGCTCGCTTTGTGATACTGGATTATTGGAGGACAGAGAGCATCTATTTTTTGGTTGTCCATTTGCCATCAGCTGCTGGAATTCCATCAACTTGTGTTGGATGAATCAGGGTTCTTTTGCTGCACGTGTTGACCAGCAAGATCGAACTTTGTTGGGCCATGTTTCCTGGAAATTTTTGCTTGTGCAGCTTGGAATATTTGGAAAACTAGGAATGATTTAATTTTCCAAGATCAGCAACCTCGCCTGGGCGATGGAAGGTGAAATTTCAATCAGATCTTGCGCTTCACCAATATCGTGTGAAAGAGGCGATGGTTCAGCCTCTCCTTTTGTGGATTAGAGATCTACACTTTTAAATTTTTTAGCACCACCTTTTCTAGTTTCATGTTTTCTTTTATTTATTTCCGCCCCCCCCTATGTAATCTCAGACCTTTTGTTCCCATTATATATTTAAAATTACACCGTAGGGGGTTCCCCCTACGGTAACGGTGCTCAAAAAATCTGTTTTCTTTACAAATAATACGATTCGAAGTTCTTTGCCAGGCCATCAGGTGGAACGAGTATGATCTAGCGACAAGTAGTGCTCTTTTCTGCAAGATCAAGTTCCAGCTAAGGATGGAGTTTATAGACTACCAGGTTGTTTATCAACCGATGGAATGTAAGAGCTTGCGGTTCTGGAGACGTCGGCTAAGACTGGTCGTGGTCGATGTGCCTGGGCCGTGCTGGTCTTGGGTCTGCCTGAACGGGTTGGGGCCTGCAGTAACAATAATGCTAGCCCGTAGGTTCGGCCCGTAACTGTAGCATTACTCTTGCAGTAACCTAGCTGCCTCCGGCTCGGCCATGGTGTGCAGAAAGGCGTCCAGCATGGGGGCGAACTTTGCGGATTTTCATAGCCATAGCGTAAGGGAGAAATACCTGGCGAAACGCGACCGCATTGTGTAAAACTGTAGCATTGCTCTTGCAGTAACCTAGCTGCCTCCGGCTCGGCGATGGTGTGCAGAAAGGCGTCCAGCATGGGGCGAACTTTGCGGATTTTCATAGCCACAGCGTAAGGGAGAAATACCTGGCGAAACGCGACCGCATTGTGTAACTGAGGACGTGTTTCCAAATGCCTTCCATTCACAATATACTAAACGTCTAACTGTAATATTGTGCTATTTTTTGCATTTGAATCTGATCTCTTATTTTCTCAAATGGCAACTTTATTCGTGTTGGTTTGGGTGCTACAAGTCTAGTAAGGGAGCTAAACAATAAACTGTTCTATACAAGAAATAAGTAACCATATGGGTCATGTGTAGTGAAGTTTGCTTTATAAGGAGGGTACTCGATCGTCTTTAAAACGGCTATTTAATTTTAGAACTGTTCCCACCGTGCTATTATTGCGTCCTGGAGCTCGTACTTTTTCTAGTGGGGTGAGCTCGTACGCTTAAGGGAAGAAATGGTCTTGGTGGATGCAGGCCCTGGTACCCCTGGGATTTCACTCTATGCCCCCCCCCCCCCCCCCCCCCCCCCCCAATCTTCACTTTACGCCACGCCGACTCTCCGTCGTCGGTAAACGCAAGTTTGTCCTTTGTTAAATTGTTTCTCTTGGAGCATATTCCCTTGCTGACCATAGACGACAGGATCGCCACCAATTTCGGGCTGTCGATTTGAACTGCGCAATGGCCATTGTAAGCAGCTCATGTGTTTTCTGGCACCTCTTATTCCGAGTTTTTTTTTTGTAAAAGCACCTCCCATTCCAAGCACGTAGTGTTTCCTGGTATCTAGAGTCTAGTATATAAATAGTTCGACGGGAGCTACACCAAGTAGGATGGTATCTACATCCGATGAAATCGTAGAAGCCATATACCTTGAATGATAGGGATTTAGCTATAAGGAGTGAATAAACCTCAGTGGCTGGTTTTGCTATGGTTCATTATAGAATAGAAGAGGATTTAATCGTGAACTTTGTACACAGATGGAACCTTTTTTAGATCATGTTTTTTTGTTTTGCGAAATTTATAGATCATGCCTTTTTGCTTCAGCACGAATGCACGATGCACCGGTAGGCTCTTCATATGTTGCCATTACCCAATCACCTTCACCGTCCTGGGTCAGGGTGCCAAGATCCGTCGCCACCGGTGCAAGGTCTCTCAATCACGATCAACATTCCAAGCAGATACCCAACCAGCCGCCGCGTTTGCAGGCATAGGAACTTGCTCTTTGCCATGCCAGATCATCTGCACAAGCTGAGATAATAGCATAGAACTACCACTTTACGCGCTAAATTTCGAAAAACTACCACTTTACGTTTCAATCGCACAGAACTACCACTCTACGCCTAATTTTTTGCAATGTGCGCACAATGTTGTCTAAACCAGGATTGACAGCGGATCTGACGTGCGGACCCCACCTGACAGAGCTGAGGTGGCAGCCCGCGTGGAACGTTTGCTGATGTGGCAGCACACGTGGCCGTGGGGCCCACATGTGACAATAAAAAAATTCTAAATAACAAACATGCTGACATGGCAGTGGGGCCCACATGTAAAACCAATAAAAAAATTAAACATCTCACAAAATAAAGAAGTCAAAGGAGGTGCTCCTCGTCGCGCGCCGGCAGGCTAGAGCCGCCGCCGGCCGGAGCGGGGAGGACGGCAGAGCGCCGCCGCCTGCAGGCGCCTCCTCTCGCGCGCCACCGCCGACGAGCCTGGCCGCCCTCGCGCCGGCGCCCGCTCGCGCTTTGGCGGGAGCAGAGCATCCTCCGGCGGGAGCAGAGCATCCGCCGGCAGTGCGCGCGCCACCGCCGACGAGCCTGGCCGCCCTCCGCCCGGCTGCATCTGGGGACGACGTGCTCGCGGTGATGTCCGTGGGCGCCGACCGGCGGGAGCAGAGCATCCTCTGCGGTCTCAGCTCGCCGCACGTCTTGCGCTGCCTCGAGTACGCGCCCGGCGGGTCGCTGGTCGACGAGATCAGGCGGTGCGACATGCTGATGGAGGTTCCCGCGCGTGGTGGCGTTCCTCGACAACCTCGGCCGCGTCCCGCCGGCGGACGTGGAGGCTGTTGCTCTGGGACGGGGCTGGATGCGCTGGGCGAGTTGGGCTGCCGCTCGTGGACGGGGCTGCCGGCGGCGCCTGTGCTGGACCTTGGCGGAGGTTCCCGATCTCCGCCGCGTTGACCAGGACCGTGCTGGCGCCGCGCGCACCGCCGCGGAGGACGTGCCTGAGGCGGGACTCGATGCGCCTTATCCGGGCCACCTTGTGGATGGGCGTGCCGGTGTCCTTGTCCCGGACGAACACCAGAGCGGCGACGCGGCCGCCGTGCATCCATGCCTGGGAGTCAACGGTGCCGCGCCGCAAGTCGTGCAGCACCAGCCCCTCCCCAGAACGAGCGTGGCCGCGTCGCCCGGCCGCCCCACCCCGGCGTATGGTGCGCCAGCGGACGGCGAACCCGAGCCGGTCGAGCGCGGCAGCGGACGGCGACCCCGTGTCTGTCGAGCGCAGACGGCCAGAGAGGTTGGGAGGAGGCGAGGGCGCGCTGGCGAGGGCGGCGGCGCACGTGGACGCGAGGACGAGGTGGGACCTGCCGGCGGCGAGGAAGGCTGGGCGGCGCCGGTGGGATTCCGTTGCTTCCGGCAGGGGATCTCAGATGGCAGGAGCTTGTTTGACTTATTTTTTTATTGGTTTTACATGTGGGCCCCACTGCCATGTCAGCATGTTGGTTATTTAGAATTTTTTTATTGTCACACAGGTGGGCCCCACGGCCACGTGTGCTGCCACATCAGCAAACGTTCCACGTGGGCTGCCACCTCAGCTCTGTCAGGTGGGGTCCGCACGTCAGATCCGCTGTCAATCCTGGTTTAGACAACATTGTGTGCACATTGCAAAAAATTAGGCGTAGAGTGGTAGTTTTGTGCGATTGAAACGTAAAGTGGTAGTTTTTCGGAATTTAGCGCGTAAAGTGATAGTTATGCTATTATCTCGCACAAGCTCCACATGAAAACATGCCAACATGATCGTCCTCCGTGTGACGCAGTTGTAGTACATATGTACGCAATCACCATCAGGGCTTCTGGAGTCATGTCTGGTGCGGTTGATTAAAATCAATGGCATGGTGATTTTGGGTAATGCCATTTGACATGGCTCGAGGCCACACACGACGAACCCGCCGCAAGAGAACTGGCCACATGTATCACCAATGTTAACAATCTGAATCGTATATTCTTATGTTGATAATTCATATACAAGCAATCATCACAACATGACAGGGGCAAATGAGTTGTTGTGTGGTGTACGGCTTGGGGATTTTTCACAGTTGCGCTTGTGCATGTTATAGCTAGCGAAATCTAAAAGCTGGTGACTTGCGAAACAAAATCACTCAGGTTCTTGCAGACCAAGGCCTTGGAACGTCGTTTTTTAGCCAAAACAACGGGATTTCCGAACGGACCTGGTAAGGCCCTACTAAAATTACGGCGCGCGGGAGGAAAATATTACGGTTCCGTAAATCTAACCAACAATCCAAGCGAGCCCCAAAGCTTTCCTCCAAATAAAATTGTGCAGACATCTTACAAAATACATTGCTCCTAAATAAATGGATCTGACAAGACGAGTCCAGGAGAGGCCAGTGATAAGACCAGGAGGTAGGGATCGGCGGACGGGATGGGGCGGCGCAGATCATCGCTCCAGTCATAGATGGGCGATCCCGCGAATCTGTAATCTGACGGAAGGAGAACCGGAGAAAGGAACGTGAGGACACACTGGATGTGCGGCATTAATTTCTTTTCGAGCCTGCATGCTCGTTTAACCATCTTGGATTGTAATTTGTAGATATGCCGCCTTTATCTTTGGTTAGACTAGTCAATTTCCGATACGTTTCATTAACTTTGCATGGTGCTTGATTAGGGCTCTGCGTGATATATTTCTAGTTCTTTCACACCCGCAGCATACGATGAGCATGACAATGAGCAAAACAATATTTTAACACATAAATGCATTTGAATGTGCCACCGCACATCCTAATAAAATGACAGATTCGCTCTTAAACTCACGCTCAAAGTGTTCTACCCATGAAAATAGCATGCGAAAACTCTAGCGGGATAGTATATAAACCTTGGCACTGTATCAACTACCAGGCCTGCTTGAAGTTGTGCCATTCATCTATCATGCATGTTTGAATCTGTTTACCATGGGATGTTGGAGACAACCAAATTCCATCGATCCAATAACTTGGTAGTATTCTTGTCCATGGCATTCGCGGTCACCACCTTCTAAGCCTGCAATGCGCCAGATCATCGTTCTCCTTCTTCATGATGATTGTGCTCGGGTAGCTGTAGGCCGAGAGTAGGTTCAGGTTGCTAATGTATGCTGTGGTGCAGCAAGAGTGATGTTGATGTATAACTAACATGTGCGCAATCTCTTCGAGCCTCTTATGGGTTAGCTCCAGCAGTGCCTCGATGTAAAGAAGCACATGGAAGGATGGACAGTAAGCGTGCTCGACGACCACTGCGCCGGTCAGGCCACAGTACGACACGGCATGGCCAAAGCTCAAGGATCTCGTAATAGCGCTGATGGAGGGAAACTCTAGCTACAAGGACCCGATGTCCAACGAGAACATTAGTATTCAGTAAGGAGCGTATAGCCTCAGACATCACAGATGCACTATAGAAAGGGGATAATCTAGTTCACTCTTCGCGACGTTTTCCTAATAAGAAGATATCCTGTTTTTCAAACCCAACAACTCTTTTTCTACCGAAAGATCATATCTCGAAGTCGCATTTCCATCTACACTAGACAGACTATGGGGTACCACAAAGCTCTAACCAGCCCCTACCGGAACGCACAAGTCACAACCAAGATGTAGATTTTAAAGTCTATTTGTTTTCTTACATTAGGGGCGAATAGTGCTCTATTTAATATTTGTCAAATGCAAGACTATATTGTTCAACAATTTGCAAAGATTGGTAAAAATCTTCCTTTTAGTGGTAGATTGCAACCTGAGTTGTTGGCTCGGTGATCTTATTGGAATTTGATCAACATGACCTCAATGACATGCCAGATTCTGGCGGATGCCAACATTAAATAAGTACCTCAAAATTTCTACAAAAGCTCTCTATGAATTCCTAAAAAAGGAATATTTCTAGTGCTAATGAAAATAAATTTGGAAAGTTACAATCCCTATGAAAAATAATTTTTATTTGGCAAGAGTCAAATGGCATCTAGTTGAGCAATATGAGAAAATCGAAGTATGTTTATTACTATTGTTTTCTTTGGAGTATTAGAGAAAGTGGTCCGAGCTTCTTTTTTTTAAATCTGAGGGAAGAGAAAGTTTGTGTTCTGTCACCGGAACACTTTGGTTTTGAAATATTGCGGTGCTGAGTTACATCACGAGCATAACAACGGAAACTAATTTAGTCTACTCATTCATTTAGCGGAATAAGAGAACGAGATTTCATAATACTCTCTTAGTTTTTAATATGAGGGCACTATCAAAATAACAACTTGTAGCTATACAAGGCCATCATCGCTTCCGAAAGTGAATTGATCACATTTCGACCTCAGACCTAAGATAAGACTAGTCACAATGGGGAGTAACATAGGAGTAACATCACTGCCACATAGGTAAAAAAATCTGATGTGGCGGGTAATTAATGAGGAGAGAGATGGTGGTGGTAACTAGCTATGTTACCATAACATCACACATTTCAAGGCAAGATGGGTGTATAACCTATTAAATATGACACTACACACATGTTACTCCCCACTATGGAGGTAGTAACTTAGACTAGTAACATGCATATGTTACTAGTCTAAGTTACTCCCCATTGTGACTAGTCTAAGTACATATTTCCCTTCCCTCCAATTAATAAACAAGTTGTAAGAGCATCTCCAACAGCAGCGCTAAAAACACCGCGCGCCCAAGAAAACGCCGATATCGCGCGCGCGCACCTGTTTCGGCGTCTCCAGCAGCCGCACTAAAACTCCGCGCTTGGTAAAAAGGGGCCAGCGCGCTGGCCCAAGCAGTACTCATTGCGCTAAATTTGGGGCGGACGCTCCAGCGCGCGGTGCAAAAGCAAATCGCGCGCGAGCAACAGCGCGTCTGCTAAAACAAAACATGCGTCGCGCCCGAAAAAATCGCAAATCTGGCGCCGCAAAAAAAATTTAGCGCGCCGGCGCCCAGCGCGTCTGTTGGAGATGCTCTAATGAACGTAATTTTGAGGGACCAAAGTTTCCAAGCTTCTGAATCTGGAGATGCTCTAGTGAAGAAACGACTCCAGAAGTGAGAGTCGTGGTAGGAACCTCCCAAATCGGGCTTCCCGATCTCAACGCCGGCCATCTGGCGGTCAAATCGTCGGTGTCCCAAGTCCTCCGCCGCACCACCCCGTTCCCAGATCCCGCTGACTTTAATCGGAGTTGAGGAGGACAGAGAAGAATTCGTCAAAGAAAGTGGACAGGACCGCGGGAAGTCGTCGCCGGAGAAGATGATCCTCCCACTGGCGAAGCTCGGGACGCTGGCGCTGAAGATGATGGCAAAGCCCATCGCGGTCAGGCTCAAGACAGAGGCCAGCCGCCACCCCCAGTTCCGTCAGCTCATCATCAACCTCGCCCAGGTGCCTTGCTGGTCATTTCCCCTCTTCCTGCCCGCTTTAATGTCTTTGACTCTTTGTTCACCTCAACGAGTCACCAAAAGTAGGAGAATCTCACCCTGAGGAGTTGGTTCCTCGGCGTTGATTCAGTTCATCTTGACTGGCCTGTATTGGGCTTGTTTTCTTGCCTTAGCCTGCTGGTTAGGATATGTCATATGCAAAACACAACTTGTTCTCTAGGGTGATAGTTTACTGTTGAAGCCATGAAGGAAATGGACATTCTACCGGTTCGGCTGTTCTTAGCTCAAGATACACAATTGGCCAAAATATGGATGTGTTTCTAAATATGAACAGAACGTCGACATTATACAACATTTCCATCTGTGTATAAATAGGTTGGAACATGATACTAGCACAAAAGGTTGATGATCTAACCAACTACCATACACCAAAAAATATGTACATCAGCTTCTCATGGTTAATTTTCAATCTCACGATAACCAAACAACGCCCCATCAGCTCTCGTTTGTCATTATTGCTCTTTTTTTTTTTGCCATGGTGTGTATACTTCACCCCTATTACTGGAAACCAGTCGACAGCAAGGAATTAGGACCGATTGGGAACTGTGATTATTTGACTGAGTGACTCCTTTCCCCCTCCTGACTTAAACATATTGATTAGTTACTGATCCGATGGATTCAAAGTTGTGAACCAGAGATGTTGATATCATGTGCTGCTGTTGCCAAAATTAGGAGGTCGAGTTGACGCTAACCATGGAACTATATAGTCAGCGTGAGTAATAAGGTCCTGCAGTGTTACTCTTTTGCTATCTGACTGTGGGAGGAGACTGCATGATGGAGAGTTTACTGTTCCAGTTCTTCTTTATTTCATAATTCATTGAGTTCTCTTTCCAACTTCAAAAATCTACTCCACTCCCTCCGTATCAAAATATAAGACTTTCGTAATTCATGTGAATCTTGCACTAAAACATGTCTACATACATGTATGCATGCAAAGGCTAGGAAGTCTTATATTTTGATACGGAGGGAGTATATGCTAACCATAAAAGAAGAAGTTACTTCATGTGGAAATCACTAGTGAATTTATCGTTTTAAAGTTATATCATATATGTAGGTCATATAATGAGGAGAACCAGTGTTGTTATTGAACAAAGCATATACTTCTGCACCTACGTTTCTATGTGATCAAAGAATGGCACTTACTTTTGTCTCTGCCATTCTGATTATGATAAAGGCATTTCTGTTGCAATCAAAACTGCAGTTTAGAGTACTGTTGTCACTTAACAGTTACCCACTGTGTAGATATTCACAAGTTGGGTGATATAAAACAGAGCTAGCAGGTAGAATGCTTCTATGTTGACATATGAAGCCAGGGACTAAAACTAGATGCAGTTAGAGGACAGAACTGCATTCCATGCACCATAATCTTCAATTGTTAAACACCTGAGATGGAAGGTGCATAACTGTTCTCTCGTGAACAATATAAGGTGCACACGTAAACAATGTATAAGATATCAAGTTTATGTGTAGAAGTGTAACTGGACTCAGTACTTTGCTGTGCTGGTGTGAAATTTATTTGAATGTCCTATAAGTATGCTATTGGTAGTTGGTACATAAAATCTGCTTGTGCTCACATTGCCACTAGTCCATATTTAGTTCGTGTTTGATAACTTCACTTCATTCACAATAAATGGTTTCCCTGGTGTTTCTATCCCTATATTCCCGTGTCCATATTCACAGGTAGGTAAAGAATTATGGATAATATGTTGCTACCCTCGGTTGGCTATCCCATCCTTTCATCCACCATTTATTTATTTTATGAGATTCACATATGGTGGATGGTTATACTATTTTGTAGGTAAATGGAATGAGATGCTAATAGTTAATTTATAGTCTAATCGGCAATACTTTAGGCATTGAGGCTGACATAGTATACTGAAGTTCACCACAAGATGTCCATGCCATCTCTCATAATGGCCATTTCAGTTTGGGTGCTTGTTGTGTCAGATATGAATAGGTTAGTTTGATGAGGACCAATCTAGCTTGCAGTTTCCAGCAATTTAAATAAGCTACAAACTTGGTTAGCATTCTCCCCTATTCCAGAATTTTCACTGTTATATCATTTTGGATGTTATGTAACTAACTGTTGAAGAAGACTTATTATTTAACTAGGTTTATTTGCAGAGAGTACATTCTATACATGGGTGGATGCTTGAATTTACATTGTCCTACTCGTGCGTCTTCACAAATTCTAAACAAATCAAAGATGTGCATCAAAACTCAAGCATGTACCCACCCAGTTTTATTTTGTAGCAAACATGTACTTTCATGCATGCAGTCACAAAACATCGAACATTGAAGCTGGATGCTGCTAACTATATATTTCCCTGCCTTTCTCCTTGCGCAAAAAGCAAAGCATCATCATATACTGTACCACATGGCCTGCCTTTTCACTCCTCACGGGTGGATGCTTGAATTTACATTGTCCTACTCGTGCGTCTTCACAAATTCTAAACAAATCAAAGATGTGCATCAAAACTCAAGCATGTACCCACCCAGTTTTATTTTGTAGCAAACATGTACTTTCATGCATGCAGTCACAAAACATCGAACATTGAAGCTGGATGCTGCTAACTATATATTTCCCTGCCTTTCTCCTTGCGCAAAAAGCAAAGCATCATCATATACTGTACCACATGGCCTGCCTTTTCACTCCTCACGTAAGAAAACTGACAAGTCTGCCACTCAATATTAAGAAGATTGCCCACTGTGTCAATCTGACACGTGATGTAGCCCACTGTGTTGGTTACCAGCAACTGTTACATGATAGTAATTATCAGAGATATGTTAGTTGTCTATACTTGCAAATAACTGTTGGTAGTTTCATGATCAAATATTTCTTGAGGCATTTGCTTGGCGACAGAATGCCTTTCTGTTCTGTATGCCCATTACTGTTCCTCTTCAGTGTTTGCGTCAGTTGACTTGGTAAAATAATGTGTCATCTATGGTAGATTATGGAGGTCTCTGTCATTGAAGACACACACATGGGCTTAACAGAAGGAAAGAAAATAACTATTCTCCACTTGTTTTGGTGACAAAAGTGGGCGCCTTACCCATTTGAGTTGCCTTATCCTTGATGCAGTGCTTTTAATATCATATGGTTATCTTGCTTTAATATTCCGTGCTTGCATCTTGTCTGAACTAATGGTACATACCAAAGTAATATTAGAAACTCTTGGTTAAGAATAAATACTTTTCGCCTCAAAATATCATGTCAAATTCTCTTTTACTTCTACTTATTTGTTTCAATCTCTCAAGTGACCTTTTCAGTCAATATACTGCTTTTGTAGGCGAATCATCGCATTTCCACAAACATCCAAAGAAGAATATATGGGCATTCAACTCTTGTTGAGATTCGACCATTGAATGAGGAGAAAGCTGTTCAAGCTGCTGCCGATCTTATCGGGGAGCTCTTTGTTTTCTCGGTATTTACTGAAGTCATAGATGATTGTACTTTATGAAATTTACTGTGTTTTGCACTTGCATGTATTCTCTGTATGCTATACTGTTTCAACTTGTAAAATTTTGTTTCTCTCTATTATTTGAAGCCGGTAAAATATTTGTCAAATTGGTACCAAGAATTAGTTTATTTTAGTTTAAAATGCGTTAGCTCATTTTGCATAAACTAGTTGAATGCATGTGATATGCTATGAATGAAAAAAATCATATAAGCAAGCATGTCTAGAAGCCAAATTTTGCCATCTATGTCTTAAACCGTGTACTCGGCTTCGCTGACACTCATGATAGAGCTTCACTGTGACCTGTTGTCTTGATTTGTGTTGAAGTTGGCTATTTTGTTTGGAGTTGGTTTTTTGTGGTAGGGACTCGGTTGTTGTGCTTCTGTAGAGAATTTGTAGGTACGTGGGAGGGGGTATATCTACTACTGATTCCACCAACTCCGTTAACTATTGTCGTAATATACACAGACAATCGACCTCATTACCAATGTTCTAAACATAGGCTGATACGGCTGATATATTTTTATCTTTGGCTACCGATTGTGGTTTAGAATGTCATATCGTAAATAACATTTTCAGGCATATTGATCGATATATTGGTCAGTATGACCATATTTGGCTCGGTATTTCATGGGCTGTTTGTGTGGGGTGTAAAGGTGGGATGAGGGTTTGGTTTTGTCTTGGGGTATAAAGGTCACCCCTTCCATAGTTCCTGCATGCAGAATGTACATCCGTATGTTATATTATAATTAAATTTTTGTGTGTATATGAATCATACGCTTGTTATGCTTGAGGAAATTTTATATACATATTGTTTGTATTAAAAAGGCATTATATGAACAAAACTAACTAAAAGTGCAATCATTGTTTCCCTATACAACTACATGCCGTCCGATATATTACCCGATATCTGATATACTGAAGCCAAACTAGTATGGACCCGATAGGCCGGTACCCACTATTTCAAACCTTGATCATGATTTTTGCACCTGTGCTCGTGCATGGTTTGGTTATTATCTTTGGTGTCCATTCACCTTAGTTTGGTAAATATTGTATAGTAGGTTGCTGGCGCTGTTGTGGTCTTTGAGGTGCAAAGAAGTGCAAGGTCAGAGAATCGAAAAGAGGAGGCTCGTAAAAAGGAAGTTGAGGTAATAACTTTTGTATGTCAGTAGTTTTAAATGTTTTATGGTACTATTTTGGACTTTGAATCTCTGACATTCCATATTTAAGCAAACTGAGCTTATTCACCTGTACATTAGTAATTTTGATAATGACTGCCCTAGAAAAAAATCTGTTGTGGTCTTAGATCCACAATGGGATAACCACCGTGCAGAAGATAGCAGACAGCATGGCTGTGAGGGATTGGGCAGACATATGTTAAGAAGAGAGAATAACCAGGGATATATTAGATTGATTATTTTGCTTATTTTGCTTGTCTCAACCCTAGATACATGACATCCTTATAGAGTGGAAGCTTAGAGCTTAGACTTCTCCTAATACGATTGGATTTATTAGACCTTTCCTTACACATGTGTACTCTTTCCTAATCCTATATTTTCCTAATGGACTATTACAATACTTCTTTTTCATGGACTCCTCCCACGCAGCTACTCCTGCCTTGATATGGTGGACCCATGTCCACAACAAAATCACTTTGACCATATATCAAAATAGGGACTAATTACGAGAACTACAAGTTATTAATGCAGCATTCCAGATGAATGAATCAACCAAATGAAATTCAAGCAATCAGTCAGTACGAAGCTCCTTCAGCCATTTTTGTGCAGAGTGTAGAGTAAGATATTTCGTACAAAATAATCCACTTTTACCACACATACGAGATGCAAATCATAATGACACTAGATTTGCAGCAATGCAAATGGTTGCTGTCGATTTTCTTTATTACTAGCTCTGTTTTCTTTACAAAGATTTTCTTCATACTTTCCCCACTGGGTGTACAATTCTATCAATGTTTGTTGAAATATTTCGGTATCTCAAGCACTGCAGACAATATAAAACATATATCAGTGCCGCTTGGGATAATTGCCAGCTGCACCAGTCATATACAGTGAGCTGTTCCCCTGTCAAATCTTTAAACCTGTGGAGACTAGATCAAACATGATAGCAAGACGATGTAAAGTAGTCACCACATTTTTTTACTGTGTTACCATAGGCGAAGCCGCTTGGTATGGCGCCCGTTAAGTATATAAACCGGAACCGACCATGATCGACCTATCCCACCCATAATTCCTGATTCGCCACAAGAATTCTTGGAACCAAAGCTATTTTATTAACCATGACACAAACCAGAACTCTAGCCTTGCGAACACGGAGACAGTTCCACACTAGTAATTTGCCGAAACCAGACACAGCTTTGTTAACTTAATGGTGTGTTTGATAGTTCAGCTGAAAACCCCAAAACATCACCCAAGCTCTATATTTAAACGCTGGATAACTGCTCAAATGTAGATAGTTTTGTAATTCTCAGACAAAAATTATGTACGTGCTTTAAATCCACAAAGGGTTTTTCAAGCTGTAACTACCACACATATTACTTGGTGTACAAATACAGGCAAAATTCTAGTAGACACAGAAATCTGCCTTTCATCAAATCATGGTTAAAATCAAAGACAGGTAGAGTGGGTAATTCTTAGCTGAACTACCAAGCTGATCTTGAGCTTAGCTTATATTTTTGTTGATTTCTTAATCCATCTTAGAAGGTCCAGGTTTAACATAGCTCAGTATGGTGACTCTCCATGTCCTTCCTGACAAGTATAATTTTGGCATGAGTATTAATGTGAGATTTCCACATGTCATGGGAAAGGTGTTCTCCACATGTTGATAATCTGGCTAGTGTGAACACTGCCTATGATGTGTAGTGACTAAAAGCTTCTGACATATGATGTTATAACTGTACACCATATGGTTTTCCATGGACACTTGTCGACTTGTTCCGAACTAAATCCCATTCAGCTTAAGATATCCCATGGTCTGTTTTTAGTTGTTAGCAAATGCGCCTGAGCTGAAACAGGAATTTTCGAATTTGCATAGGTTGGGCAGTATCAATAATTTCTATATTCCTATTCTGATATATAATTGCTTTTAACTTTAAGGAACTTATACGAAAAGAGGATCAAATGGCTCAAGAAATTGAGACTTTGAAGCTTAAGCTTACAGAGTTAGAACGCCTCGCCAACTCGCAGGGCCTCTCTGGAGTTCTTTTCAGGAAGGGCAGCGTGGCAGACCAAAACAAGGCGTCATGACCATTTTGATTAATTGAAACAATGATCTCACGTTTGTGGGCAGAATTTTAACCAAGCGAATGGACAATCGTCCGGTGTTGTTTGTAATATCCAGATGTGCGTGCTCAGAAGCGCCTGTGTTACAATTATTCCCACTGATCAATATGCGGAATGCCCCATATACGGAGCGTGTTGTATGTGAGGCTACTTTTTACTCATGTGCCGAAATCCCTGGCTGTGCTCTTTGAAGAGAGGAAAGGATTCGGTTATCTGGAAGATATCAGACACTTGGAAAATATATAGGTCCAGTTGATCCTGGATGTGCTATTTGAATATAGGAGTTGGACTGCATTTTTTATATTAATAAATATCAGTGTTGTCAGTCCATAAATACCAGAGGTTGAAAATGGATTAGTTCACGGACTCATTAAGTGCATTATATGTGTGCCCGTTAATTAATGTTGTCCATGTGCATGTCCATCAATTACACGTCACTATGTCTGTGGAAGTATAATATCATAGTGCATAAGTATGCTTATTGCGATCTTGTATGGGCATTATTGGATGAGAGCTGCTATGCGTCTGATGGTTTCTTGTTCGACCTTTATACGACGCAAACCGCGGCCTCCTATGGTATCAGAGTATCAACATGGTCCGATGAATGACTGTGTCAGATGTGAATCGGACATGTCGTGTCATATGCAAAGCAATTTCATTATTGACACAAGGACATTGGAAGAACTGAGCCTAAAGATCAAGACAGAAAATTTAACCCAAACGGCACCGAGCTGTGACACAAAACAAAATCATAACTAGAAAGATGCAATGAATGCCTTGTATAGCAGCCTCACTGCAGGCGGGACTGAATGTGGTGTGATTTCTGAGATGTATTATCAGCATTGGTCTTTAGGAAAAGGGCTACACACCATAATACAATGAAACTCCTCCGTGTTGCCATCGAGCAGTTTCTCTGCCCTGCATAGAGAGTGCCGAAGGAGCAGACGGTGACGGAATTTGATATTCCAAGGCACGCATCCCTATAGTCGGGTCCTTTATGCCGGCGTTAATGGTATACCAAGACATGTTCTCAGCAGGTTTTTTTACTCCAGCAAATATTTGTTTCTAATAATCTATGGCATAATCAACAACAACTGATTGTCGTGTGTGCACATGAGCTGACTTTTAACTTTGGGCTGGAAACTGAACCGTATCATAACTTGGTGTGTTTCCTGGTACCTCCCATTCCAAGTTTATTTTGGAGAGCACCTCACATTCCAACTACCTAGTGTTATCCACCTCAAACTCTGTGTACACAACTTAGTCCGATGAGAGCTATGACAAGTAGGAGGTCTTAGTAAAATACAGACATGTGGAACTAATATATATTGAGCTAGGGAGAGGAGTTGTTCTTGTACGAGGGTGGTTCTTTAGAGCATCTCTAACAGCTACCCTATATTAGGCATGGTGTCCAATAAACCCTTTTTTTAGGTATCACAGGGCAAAAAACAGCCTCCAACACCTGCCCTATTATAGGGCTGCCCTAAATTTTGCTCCTCTGGGGCAGAGAGCGTGCGCTCCGTGCCCTTTCCCTTCACTTTCCCCACGCACGCACCAATCGCCACGCTGAAACCCCATTCCGTGCCCGCCCCGCCACGATTTGGCCGCCGCCGGCCGCCCTCCACCGCGGAAAGTCTCCGCCGCCCCCTCCGCAACCTTTCCCCCGCCGCCAAATCGACCGGGATGGCCTCGGACGCGTCGGCGCCGCCGTGAATCGTGACCGAAGCTCCGCCGCCGCTGGCCTCGATTCGGTCTTCTCCGTCGCCGCCGAGGGTCAGGGCTGACGGATCCGGAGCCTCCTCGCCGATCTGCCGCGACCCCGCCGCTGCCTGTGGCTTCCCGAGCTGGTCGCGTGACCGAAGCTCCGCCGCCACGCTGCTTCGGGCCCCGTCGAGCTCGGCTGCGTCGTCGACGATCGCGGCCTCTCCTGCGTCTCCCCGTGGCGGCGCTGCTGTTCCGAGTCCGACGCGCCTCCACTCAGCCACCGACGCCGCGGCCGCGACCACCTCCTGCCATTCCGGCTAGTTCAAGGCGAGGTTCCATTTCTAAATTATTTCGTGCAACGAAGTGTCAAATAGAAATAGATTGTAATTTAGGTTGTTTATTTGTAGATGGTGTTGTTTGACTACACCACGTCCGATGAGGAGTTCGATGCGCAAGAGGAGGAGGACATTGCTATGATCTTGACGGTGCATCGTAGGACGGATCTTATTGAGGAGTGGTGGGCATGGAATGGAAGGCAAAGATCAAGGCCTTGTACTTGATCAAGGACCTCATTTGTGTTGCTTCATGAACAATTTGATAAACCATTTGATAAACTATTTGTATTGTGTTGTAATAAGTAAGTACTACTTAAGTTTTATTTGTTTGAATTTATTTTAGATTATTTATCATATTATTTGTTTGATATGTATGTGCAAATGTGTAAAAGATGGATGGAGGGGCGCGGCCGCGCTGCCCTAAAATAGGGCAGCTGTTGGAGAGGAGTTGACCTATTATAAGGCAGCTGGTAAAGGAGAAAAACTTTTGGTGCCCTAAAACGCTAAAACAGGTGCCCTATCCCTAAAAACAGCCCTCCTAATATAGGGCAGTTGTTAGAGATGCTCTTACTTCTTGTATAAGAAGGGGAGGTTGGTGGGTACGCATTAGCTATCCATCCACCACACAAGTTTCAAATTTTAAAAGAAAAAACTAGCAACTCTCAACATTCATGGGCTTCAATGGAGTGTATCTCCAGTGAAAGTATATAAACCTTATACGTTCTGAATGATGAGGATTTAGCTCCGACGAGTGAGTGAATGGATTTCTCGGTGGCTGGCTTACTTAGTGATGAGGACGATTTCTAAATTTACTAAATTTCTCAGCGAGTGAATGATAAGGATGGGTGAATGAATTACTTAGTGACTGATTTACCGAAAGAAAAAGAACAACAATAATTTACCGATCTACGTAGATCAAAAACAATAACATGCCCACCAAAAATATTAAAACATATAACTTCAAGACAATTGATTATCTTCAACCCATCGATCCAGAACTTTTTCATTAATGAAATCTTGGATTGGCTGAACGAACTTCAAACAAGCAGATTATAAACGAGTTGATCAATTTTTGTAAGTTCGTGGCAGAAGGCTTGGGCATGCTCCTCTCTGACGCACATAAAAATTACGTTGTAATTGTCCTTGCACGGGATGCATGTCACGCGGACTGGTAGGATCATCCTATCATGCCATTACCCCATCACCGTCACCGGCCTTCCGAGGTGCAATATTCTGTGATGTGAAGTTAAATTTAGCTAATTCAAAAGAAATCTGCCTTTCATCGAATCATGGTTAAAATCAAAGACAAGTGGAGAGGGTAATTATCTGCTGAATTACCAGTTTGATCCTGAGCTTAGCATATATGTTTGTTGATTTCTGAATCCATCTTGGAAGGTCCAGGTTTAAAATAGCTCGGTATGGCAACTCTCCATGTTCTTTTGACAAGTATAATTTTGGCATGAATACTAATGTGATATTTCCACATGTCATGGGGATGGGTATTTTCCACATGTTGACATCTTATGTATTGGACCAAATTTTTGTGAGCTGTGATAATCTAGCTAAATTTGACGTGTAGTGACTAGAAGCTTCTGACGTACTCCGTATGATGTTATAATTGTACACCATAGGGTCTTCCGAATTAAACTCTATTCAGCTTAAGAAAACTATAATTCAATGGTCTCTTTTTAGCCGTTGGCAAATGCGCCCAAGCCCAGACAGGAATTTCCGACTTTGCATAGGCTAGTTAGTTTACAATAATCTCTACATTCTCATGGTGATGTATAGTTCTTTTATCTCGAAGGAATTGATACTCCCTCCGATCCATATTAATGGTCTCAACATTGTCTAGATACGGATGTATCTAGTCTACATCCGTATCTAGATAAAGTTGAGTCCATTAATATGGATCGGAGGTTGTAAAAAAATAGGATCACCTGAGCTATGAAATCGAGACAGTGAAGCTTAAACTTACGCAGTTAGAAGTAGAACACCTCGACAACTCGCAGGGCATCTCTGGAGTTCTTTTCAGGAGGGCTCATGAGTCAAAATGACTTTTCCCAGTTGATCCTGGATCTACTATTTGAATATAGGGTTTGAACTGAGAACAGGGCAGAGGCCCAGTGGCAAAGGTAGCAGTGGCTAAACCTGGCAACCAGAGTTCAAGCCCCGTGAGGGACGAATTTCTGCAATTCTCACTATGAAGCACTTCTTCTATAAAAAGAAGCCACCATGGGCTAGTCCTGGTCGGTCTCATTTTTGAATATAGGGTTTGAACTGCAGTTTTTATAGTAATAAATATCAGTGTTTGAAGTGCAAAAATGAGTGAAAATGACTGAATCAAAACCAGAGATTGAAAATGGATTAGTTCACCGGACTCTTTACAAGTGCATTCCATATTTCCCCATTAATTAAGGTTTTCGATGTGCATGTCCAGTAAACGCCCGTGTCTGTGGAAGTATAATACTGTATCATAGTGCATAAGTTATGCTTGAGTATCTTGTATGGGCATTACTGGATGAGAGCTGCTATATGTGTCCGACGGTTTCTTCTTCGACATTTGTATGAGGCAAACCGTGGGTCCGGTGGATGGCAGCATCGGACGCGAATTGGAGATGAAGAAAAGCAATTTATTTCCGAATCATACATGAAGAGTCGTATGCAAAGCAAGTTATTTATTGGATACTCGTCTCAAGCACATTGGAAGCACTGATGCAAAAGCTCAAGACAGAAAATTTAACCCAAACAGCACCGAGATGTGACAGAAAACAAAAACATACTGCCCCGTATTATCGTCAAGCAATTGCTCTGCCCTGCACGGAGAGCGACGAAGAACCAGGCCGTGACAAGATTTGATATTCCAAAGGACACAGCTTTGTAGTTGGGTCCTTCATGCAGGAGGTAATGACACGCCAAGACTTACTAAGGCCCTGTTTGTTTGTAGAGTTTTTGTGGGGATTGGTGGGGATAATATTCTAGTGTATTGGGTGAAACCCCAAACTTCACCCAATCCCTTAGGGGATTGGGGATCAATCCACTAGGTAGGGGTAGTGTATTTAATCCCCTAGTGGATTGAGAAAAAATGAACTAGAGTTTGGGGATTTGTGGGGAAATGTGGGGATAAAACCTGTCCAATACACTAGAAACAAACGATGTTTTGAAGTTTGGGGTTTCATCCAATCCACTAGAGGATTATCCCCACCAATCCCCACAAAAACTCTAGAAACAAACAGGGCCTAAGCGGGCTGTTCCATTTCGGCAAATATCTATTTATAATAATCTATGGAAGAACCAACAACAACTGGTAGTTGTGTCTCCACATGAGCTGGAAGTGTGCAATCAACTGCAAACTGAACCGTATCATAAGTTGCTATGTGTTTCCTGGTACCTTCCATTCCAAGTTTATTTTGGAGAGCACCTCCCATTCCAACGAAGTAGTGTTATCCACATCAAATTCTCTGTACACAACTTAGTCCGATGAGAGCTATGATAAGTAGGATGCCTTAGTAAAATGCAGACATGTGGAACTAATATATATTGAGCTAGGAGGAGGAGTTGTTTCTTTTACGAGAGTGGTTCTTGACTTCTTGTATAAGAAGGGGAGGGTGGTGGCCTGGTGCGCATTAGCTATCCATCCACCACGCTAGTTTCTAATTTTAAAAGAAAAACTAGCTACTCTCAACTTTCATGTGCTTCAAAGGCGTCTATATCCAGTGAAAGCATGGAAACCATATATTTTCAATTTCAATGATGAGGATTTAGCTTGACAAGTGAGTGAATGAATTTCTGAGCTGAGACGAGTGCTAAATTTACTAAATTCTCAGCGAGAGACTGAGAAGGATGAGTGAATGAATTACTTAGTGAAAGCATAGAAACCATATATTTGGAATGATGAGGATTTAGCTGGACAACTGAGTGAATGAATTTCTCAGGGGCTGGTTTACTGAATGATGAGGACGAGTGCTAAATTTACTAAATTTCTCAGCGAGTGAATGATAAGGACGAGTGAATGAGTCATTTAGTGGCTGATTTACCGAAAGAGAAAGAACAACAATAATATACCCATCTATGTAGATAAAAAACAATAACATGCCCACCAAAAATGTTAAAACATATAAACTTCAAGACAATCGATTATCCTCAACCCATCAATCTAGAACTGTTCCATTAATTCTCAAATAAGCAGATTATAAACGGTTTGTTCAATCTTTGTTAGTTCGTGGCGGAATGATTGGGCGTGCCATGCTCGATCATGAAGATTATCTCTTTTCGGCTGCACGTGTGATTGTGTGTAATGGAGTTTGCCATAGCACCGGTGAACGCCAACACCACAAGGGCTGCCGGGTCAGGTATGGTCGCGCGATGCATGATTTTTTTTTTCATTGAGTTGTCGTGTTTGACGCGGTTAGTTAAATTTGTTGGGACGGGGATGTTGAATATCGCGCTCCACTGGACTTGAATCCAGGCTTGCCATGGCAAATATTCGGTACGTCTATAGAAAGATTATTATTACTCCCTCCGTTTAGGTGTATTAGCCCTTTTATGAAAAACTATCTGTTCCAAAACAAACAAGGAATAAGATCCGAATCAATTAATTAGGGTAATAAATTGGTGGACCAAGACAAGTGTATGTACGCAACAACCAGTGTATGCACGCAAGATTCCCGTGCCACCAATGTATGTACGAAAAGAGAATATTGATTGAAACTAATAGAAACCAACCGTTCACAAACTCAATCATAAATTTAGATGTAGTACAAAAAATTGTACTAGCCCAAACCGGTCAAACCGCTCACACCGTTTTTGCCCACCCTTACTCATTGTTTTCTTTGAACTGCAAACCGAACCGTATCATAAGTTGGTGTGTTTCCTGGTACCTCTCATTCGAAGATTATTTTGGAGAGCACCTCCCATTCCAACTACGTAGTTTTATCCACATCAAACTCTTTGTACACAACTTAGTCCGATGAGAGCTATGACAAGTAGGAGGTCTTACTATAATGTGCAGACATGTGGAACTAATATATATTGAGCTAGGAAGATGAGTTGTTTCTTGTACGAGGCTGGTTGGTTGTGCATTAGCTATCCATCAACCACACTAGTTTCTAATTTTAAAAGAAAAACTAGCTACTCTCAACTTTCATGTGCTTCAATGGCGTCTATACCGGTGAAAGCATAGCAACCATATATTTTAAATGGTGAGGAGTTAGCTCGACAATTGAGTGAATGAATTTCTGAGTGGCTGGTTTACTGAATGATGAGGACGAGTGCTAAATGTACTATATATTTCAGCGAGTGAATGAATTACTTAGTGGCTGATTTACCGAACGAAAAAGAACACCAATAATGTAGCCATCTACGTAGATAGCATTTGATGTGGATAACAACACACATGATTGGAGTAAATAGATAGCATTTGATGTGGATAACAACACACATGATTGGAGTAAATAGATAGCATTTACGCGTATAACAACACACATGATTGGAGTTTTTTCATTCCTTTTCACGCCGAACTCCGGTAAGAGACTATAACCAAGACTAGAGCTCATCACGCATTTACCGGTTCGGATTGTTTCCAAACAACAAAAGGATCTGTCTACATATTCCCAAACTTCATACAAGATTGTTCATTTTTATATACACTTGAATTTCACGTGCACGTGTACTAATTTAGATAGTTAAAGAGATTTGTTTTGGCTCTAGACTTCTAGTTATCTCGTTTAAAAAAAAATCACATTTACAAGTTTTTGAAAATGTGAAAACAATTCTGCATGATGCGAACGATGTATCTCATAAACATGTAAAAATTAATTTGAAATACTTTATATTTAGAGCTACATAAAAATCAAAAAAATGTGGATCTGAGTATACACACTTCAAAATATATAAGATCTTGTCATCTTTTGTGTAGTCCACAATATAAAAAATTCACATTATTTTATCGAGGATGTTTTTCAGATTTTTCAGATTCACATTATAGTTTCTGAATTATAAAAAATAAAGATATCGCGGGAGCCAAAGTGAATTTTCGGTTAAGAGTCCATTCCTTTTATCGAAACGGATGAATAATGCCGCCGAATAAAAATTTCTTATTCCTACGAAAACCTGGCACGGGAACGACGGAGCAAGAACAGAGGATGCTGCGGTGTGTGTACACGCAGCGCCGGTGGGCGCACCGCCGTGGCGGCTTCGTCACCGGCGGCACCGGATGGTCGCAGAAAGCCGGCCCCGCCGCCCTGATGGGCGGGAAGAAGTCGGAGTGGTGGGCGGTGGACGGCGAGCTGCACGAGATCGGGGAGGGCGTGCCGCACCGCGAGCGCTTCGCCATCCCGCGCGACAACCTCCCGAACCGCCGCCGCAAGCAGATGCGCGAGCAGTTCATGCGCCGCACGCGCCTCGTCCTCAAGGACTCGGTAATCACGACCCGCCGCCTCCCCACTTCCCGCCGCTTACCTTTGTGCTCTGCCTTCTCCTCAACCCTAGATTTTCTTTCCTGCCGTTAGGTGTTTCTGTTTAGTTGCTCGAAATGGGATGATTGCGCGGAGCGAAACCGAATTCGATGAATCGTTAGTCGGGTATCCATACAACTGAAAAGGGTTCCGTTTGGATTTGGTCGTAGCGTCCACATTTGTGTCCTTTATTCTTTTGGAAATATCGTTCAGGTTTGACAGTGGACTGATACAGCCTTTCGCATCAGGATTTGGGGTGAAGTTCAGTGTAATTGACTAATTTTGTGATCCTTTATGAAAGATTTTAGTTGAGCTCCGATGATGCAAATAATTTCTGCTGATTTTTGTACAGAGAAATTCGTTTGATATGCTAGTTTGGCTAGCTCCTGTAATGGGTAACTGCAGTCAGGAATCAGGTGCTTAGTTAAAACAATTACTCCCTCCGATCCATATTAGTGGGCATAGCTTTGTCTAAATTCATATGTATCTAGTTAAGTATTTAGACTAGATACATGTGTATCTAGACAAAGTTGTGCCCACTAATATGGATCGGAGGGAGTAATAAATGTAAACATTTGATAATAAAGGGGAACTCTTTCCTCCATGTACATGTAGGACTTGTTGATATGCAAAAGTTTGACGCCATTAGCAGATTTCAGATATCACCATTGACTTCCATATTTGGAGACTTAACCATCACAATTTTTTCAGGAACATGAAACTTGGTGCAAACAATATATGGAACTGTACCAAGAACTTAGAGAGAACTGGGAACGGTTGTACTGGGATGAAGGTTATTCAAAAAAGATTGCTGAAGATCGCACTAATTACGACTCCGCTGAAGAAGATGATCTAGACTTTTCACCATACAGGTAGCAGATCCTGAATAGTTTTATAATTATTTTCACATTGATGAACAAATTGGGTCCCTCAAGTTTGGATAATAGGCCACTTTTGCCCCTGATGTTTCCAGTTTGTACTAATCACAGAACCATAAGAGAACGTGGTGGTGGCGATGCCACAACAGCAAAAGTTATCTCCTAGTGCCTAAGTTCATGTCAGCTAATTTATCTGCTCAACTTTCAAGGGAGCCTAGATTGACATCATTTCTATCTGTGGCTGATCTTGGCTCCAAGTGTTGGAATATGTTTACATTGCCAACAAGATGGAACTTTGAAAGATCCAAATATCAGTTCCCATGTTCCATTTATGTGTTGATCATCATGGATGCCTGGCCTTGAGAGCCAGGAAAAAATGGGTGCTGAGATGGATGACAATGTGGCTGGGCCAGGAAAAAATGGGTGCTGAGATGGATGACAATGTGGCTGTTTATGGCATCTCAGGGATGTGTTTAACCAAAACACAAGTATCTTGGATTTAACTGGCCTTCGTTTGAACTTCATGAATGCTTTGCTTCTCTGAGTAATGAAAAATGTGCACATGCTGTTTGCACATTCACATACTTTTCCTTTTAGCTAAACTTGAAGATCAACTTGGCCATAAATCTTTGATTTCCATATCTACTACCTCCATTCACTATTACTCCCTCTGTTCTAAATTAGTTGTCTTTCATTTGTACAAAAGTGGATGTATCTATACTTGTAACATGTCTAGATACATCCACTTTTGTACAAATGAAAGACAACTAATTTGGAACGGAGGGAGTATAAGACACTTTAGATATTTAAATTTAGACTAGATAGGGACCAAAATGAGTGAATCTACACATTAAAATACTTCTAGATATTAGATACATGCATTTTCAAAAAAAAAAACTAAAAGGTCTTATAATAGTGAATGGATGGAGTATCTATTTTGATTTTTCTTTTTCAGAACATAAACCAAGTTTTTCGTAAATGTTATCTTTTGAGAAATATCCGGTAGACCTACAAACTTTGTCCTTTCCCCTCATTGTTCGTTTATTACAGGTTCCAAATGTTAGCAATCTTTTCAACTAGCACACTCATGGTAGATGAGTGAGTTACTTGCGCGAATAAATCTTGATTCAAGTGGTCTCATAGATATTATTTTATTGCAGCCGGAGAAGGAGTTCCAGCATAGAGCCCAACAAGGTATCTATCTGCTCTTTGTACTGTTCAGAATTCGTTATGCACAGGAACTTGAATGTTATAGTGCAGGCTGAGCATGAATATGTGCTAATACTGCGGGCTTTTCTTATATTCTTCACAAATTGCACTCGCTAGTACTCGAGCTGACAGAACTGTTAGAAATTGCTGAGTAAACTGTTTGGGCTTATTATTTAGGCTTAAACCAGAAGCTCTTTAAGCTGGCAGTGGGAAAAGTATATAAGCTGAGACCTGACATAACTATTGGAGGAAACTGAGTAAACCGTTTCAATGAATTATTTCGTCTTACACCAGAAGCTCTTTAAGCTGTCAGAGGGAAAGCCGCCTCTTTTTGTTGGGAATGTGTGGGAAAGGAAACTTCATTGTGTGCTTTTGTTTGGGCATCTTAACTTGGTAGCAAACAGCAAGTACTGGCTGATGTGAGAACAGTACTAGTGCTCTGTATGTTGGTGAGTCCTGACCATGTACTATCTACTAGAAGTGCTTCCTGAAGTATCATATAACCACATGCTACCTGGATTTTGTCACAATTGTTCCAAATCTAGCATGAACCATTAAAGAAAACAGAAACCTGCAGTGTACTTTCTTACACCCTCTCCTAGCTTTATTTTGATATGCTCCAGCTTCGGGTGATTTGAGGCTTAGGGATAGGGTGTCTTATCTCCATGAACTTTTGAACTCTCTAATGTGATGAGGTACTGGCCTAGGAATGCAGATGGTGAATGATAACGGAGCAAATGCCTAGCCAGAGTTCTGAAGATAACCACAGCTCTTAGGACCGCCAAACTCCCCACATAGAATGGATGACAGAATTAATAGGGTTAACCGATGAGTTATCTTGTGTTGAAACCAGTGAAGCAATTGACATGAGCAAAGTGACCATGTTTCACTCCCATGGTGTGCTGTTGTTCCTTCTTTCAAAGCTGCTACTCATGTAGTTTTCTTTGGTTCGGCTTCCTTCTCTGACCTGAGTATATGTGAGCACCTACAATCACAAAAACATTGAGCAGCACCTTTTTTCAAGTGTTTAGGGCCAAATCAATATGCTTAGTTTTCATTGTGCATTGCTGACGTTTATGTTTGGCTATGTCCAGCTGCTGTGGGTGCATCAGTTGGAACATACGACTGGTATTTGAGAGTTACTGGGCAAATCTGAAGTTGCATTAGCAGGCTATTTGAACATTGGAACAACTGTTAGTACATTGTTGCACCTCAGTTTACATGGACAATTACCTTGTTAATTTTGAAAACTAGGTAGTTTGAACTTCCATAAGGTTGTGGATCTATGATGTTGCTTGTGTGGAATAGTGGGTAAGATTGGCTCTGCACACTACTGTATATCTTGTGAAATTTGTGTGCTTCCTTTGTCTGGGTCTTCCATTTATCCTCAGTTCTCTAAGAGTATATCTAGTGTCGCATGATTAGACACGCATGCCAACGAACGCTAAACTAGCTAGTTAGTCTGAGGCATGCATCTATCACAGATGTTGTCAGTAACAAGTTTGTACTGCAGGACTTTGGTTCTGCGGAAAGCAGACAGGGTGAACATGGGAAAGGGTTACTCAAATTCGTGACAAGTTTGAGTATGACAGAGAAAGGAGAATGAGAGAACGAGGTACATATCATGTCTTGGTGCTGGATTATTTCGTTTATTCTGTCATTTTTGATCGATTGCATAAAATTGTATTGTTCTTGCTAAATCTGTTGTGAATAACCTGTACGAAACACTGTATATTCCTGTTGCTCTATTAGGTAGCGTTGCATATAAAGTTTTGTGGGTGTTCATTTCTGGGATCTTTTGTATGCCGGCGTGTGTTTATCTATTGAGCGAATATCTATTCACCTCGCTCATCTGCCTTCTCCTGTGATGCAGCGTTTGCTCCCATGAACATGGAGAACAATTTTGGCCAGCATAATTCAAAAGTCAGAAACCAGAATGATTCAGGTCTTGCCTCTACAAACATGGAGCACAACTCTTCTCCGCATGGTCGAGATTTTGTGAATCAAGCTGGCCGGAGCTTCCGACGCGACCCAAGCTCCAGGAATCAGCACGATTCGAATTTCGGAAACGAATCAAGTCTCAGAAATCAGCAATATCCAAATTTCCGAAACCAACATGATGGAAATAATAAATGGTTTGGGGACCGCAAGTTCTAGCCATGATCTTTCATTGTTGCATAGACAGTAAGGTGGTGCATGATTAGGCGAGAGCTTTATGCTCACTGATTTGCACCTTTGGAATGAAAAGAAAAATGAATGAGAAGTGAGAAATGTTTGTAAGTTCGCTAGTGTAGTAGAAGTACTATTGTTTAACCTTTGTTAAGATGGGCGGATTGTAAGATTTTGGGTGTTGTCCAAAATAGTCTTGGACAATTCTATAGCATTCCCATGCTGAAGAGAATTGCGATGCACTCGTACTTTGCTGCTCTTTTATGAGGGGTTAGGCCCTTAGGGGGCACCTTGATGTTTGATGTAGCGTGCGCGCAAGAATATATCAAATCCTTGTTCATGCCGGGTAATTTGTTACCCGACATGATTAGACGGAGCGGAAGGGCGGAGAGGCTTAGATCAGACGGCTGAAAAGCCCAAATAGCCGAGGTGTGTCCAAAGGATCTCACCGTTTATATTTTTAGATTGCTCAACAATATTAGTTCCCATTTATTTACTCCTTGAACAAGACAGTAAGTTAAGAGATGATCACGTTTGTCTTCTATTGACTATTGAATAAGACTGTAAGTTAAGAGATGATTATGGTTGTTGCTTCCATCGGGACCTGGTGTTTACCGGTGCCTCTTAAAGCTTGTAAACGGTGTACGTTAAACCGGGTTTGCACCCGTCAGCAACAAAATTGTCATTTTTTACCAACACGTTTCAATGGCCACAAAGCTGGTCACGACAGGGGTTTAAGCGTCCGTCAGTGGCATTATATTTTGTGCTAGTGTGTCTTGCTGCTCTAGTTTGATTTCTCAGCCCCTCATGGGACTAGTGGAGAGGAAATGGGGTAGAGACATGAAGGCGGTCTGACAAATGATGGTACCATTATCACATTGTACTTGTACTCCCTCCGTTCTAAATTAGATGACTTTTCATTCATCCACATGTGAATGTACCTATACATGTAACATGTCTAGATACATCCGCATGTGGACAAATGGAAGTCATCTAATTTCGAACGGAGAGAGTACCTCTTAAGCACCGGAATACCAGGAGCATATTGTACCCGACCAACCTTGCGTGACTACCCGGTACGATACATCCATGAGTTTGATGCAATTGATTTGGCTCAATGGGATAGGAACAATACTTTCAAGTAAAGCCATCTGACACTAACCAAGTATGCCCGGTATGAGCTGCATGGAATTCCGCAACGAAGACTGCCCGCACAGTGAGCGTGAGATCATTTTATTGCTTGACAGGGACGACATGCGCAGTGACGTAGGTTAGCACGCATGAAAGCTTCGAACTAGTCTACAGGAACTCGCCAAGTTGCCACCTGCCATCGTAGCTAGCTATGTGAGTGCGTGGAACCATGGTCTACAAACCCGTCGCAGGACAACACCAGAGAAGCCTCGCGACCACAATTACCACACGCTTCCTTTAGACCCTCCCTTTACTCTGCTATCTCAACAGTCCTCCGCATATGGTGTCCAAAGGCGGCAAGAGAGGACTCCTTTGCAACGCATAAAGATGCTCTAGAGGAGGGAAGTATTTCCAGATGCCTCACATTTTCAACTTTCAACAAGGCCACGTCTAAATCCTTGTAGTAGTTTGTGTCATTGTCCTCTGTCTCTCTCTATCATACTACTTTCATGTCTCAATTCCGTTCGTGTTTCTATGTGGGGTTTTCTGGGTTTCCAATGATGACCGGCTAAGACAGGTATGATCCCTAGGCACCCAGAAATATTTCAGTTTCTGGTAGTGGCTATAGGAGGAAGATTGCGCAACCGTCATGGTATATATTGAGCTAGGCTGGTATGGAACATGAGTTTGCACTGTCTTTTATAAATGCGACTAAAGCATAGCCAAAGGAAGTTGGTGGGTAAATTAGATAATCTTATAAATCCTAGAGGATCATCGTATCTTCTACTATAAAATAATCTCATATGTTTGTTACACCTCATCAAACGTCCCTCCTCTGATAAAAGCAGAGCTGCAGAGGAACCCCATTTAAGCAATAGGGATGAGTGGGAACTTCCTCTTCCTCCTGTCACGTGACACGTTATACTCCCTCCATTCCGGTTTATTAGATGTATCTGGGAAATCTCTACGACCTAGGTGGCGAGGGACTGGGCGAGAGAAAGAGCTTAATTAGCGTTATTGTGGCTTAATTTTAGGGATTTCGATGCGGTAGTTAATGCCAGAATTCCAAGAATCGTCAGGAGGCCCACAGAGTAGTAACCCCTTCTGTTGCATGCAAACGTGCCTACCGAAAATTAAGCGCATGAATTGGTAGTTTCTCTCCCTCGTACCGTTTCTCTCTCCACACAATTAATTCACTGGTGGACTTACGTTTCTTCCTCTTTCCAAATTCCTCATTAATTGCTAAAATTGCATCTAACTCTTGAAAAAATCTGGTTTTGGGAATACATCTAATAAACCGGAATGGAGGGAGTAGCAGATATGCCGCCACCGTAGCAACGTCTTCTTCCTCCGCATGAAGATACCACAACACGATGTCTGTGACAGAAACACCGAGTCACAGGCCATCCTTGTGCAAGACTTGACCAGACCGTAGATGAAGGGTAAGACAGTGAACAGTAACAACTGGTTTTACTGCGGTTAGATGAAGGAAACGGTAAGAAGCCATCCTGGCCGGCCATAGTACCTCTCTTTGCTCCCTCACATAATACTTGAATGATAACAGCGTGAGAGCCTTTGAGTAAAGTATGGTCGTGTGGGTTTTACTCCCTCCGTTTCATTTTAATTGACAAACATATATATACATATGGATGCATCTAGACACGTTTATATGTGAGTCAATTAAAATGGAACGGAGGGAGTACATAACTAAAGCACCTCGGCGATCCCATCGAAGGGGAAGCACGTACATCCATGAATTTGATGTAGTCAATTAGCCTCAATGGGACGGTATTTTCAAGTAAAGCCATTGGACATTGCAGGGAACAAAGACGCGGCATGGCCATCATGAGGGCATCCCGGGACTTGACAAGAACGACGGGCGGTGACATAGGGTAGCCCGCATGAGCACTCGCAGCTCGTTTACTCGCCAAGTTTGTCATCGTAGCTTAAGCGTGTACGTATGATCCACAAACCTATTTGAGGAGAATCTTGCTACCACCATGCATTATGACTCGTTTCCTTTGCTCGGCCATATCATGGGCGTGATTGGTAGGTTCATCAAGCCAGATCAGGTCCACTTAATGCAAAATCCCGTTGCTTCATTATATGAATTAGCTCTGGGTCAGACCGGCGGATACATCAAATCATTCTAGGACGAGGTCCGCTCGAATCGACCGTTTCGGTGAAGCCAGGGCTAGTGTGGCATAAGGAGCATACGTGAGTGTGACCAGCAATAAACTTGTGCACGTGAGCATGCGCGATATTTGCTATGGTTACCTTTCTTAATCTGCTTCATCCACTCTCTTCTAGTTAATACAGCCGAGCTTCGATTCAAAACAAAGTAACATGCACGTTGGCGATGCGATTCAAATATGACAATCGGTTCTAAGTTCCGCTAACTGTAAATCTTAAATTTTGTGTTCATGTTTAGATCTTTTTTTAATAATTTAGTTAAATTGATCATACATGGTCGATCGTTAGTATTAGATTCATCTCCCCATTTCGCAAAACTATCATGTTATATGTTTTCTGTTTCGATGCTCGTAAACAAATATATCGGAGCTCTTAATTTCGCAGGTATTAGGTGACTTACAGTAGTGTGCGGGAGAGCAGGAGACCTCGGGTACATGTCGGGGACATATCAAGAGCAAGAGAGGAGGAGGAAATTGGGTAGAGCAACGAAGGCGGGCGTGTTGACAAATGATGGTACCATTATAGCATTTTACCTATACAATACCTCTCAAGCACCGGAATACCACGATCATATTATGCCCAACAACCTTGCGTGCCTACCCGGTACGATACATCGATGAGTTTGTTGATGCAGTTGATTAGGCTCAATGGGACAACGACAGTACTTTCGAGTAAAGCCATCTGAGAGTGGCCACGGCTGCCCTCTATTAGCCTCATGGCAGACCGGAACCAAGACAACCCGCGCGGCCAGCGTGAGAGCATTTTGGGACTTGACAGGAACGAAGGGTGGTGACGTAGGCTAGCCCGCGAGAGAGGAACCAACGAGTCTACTGGAACTCGCCAAGTTGCCACTTGTCATCGTAGCTAACTGTGTGAGTGCGTGCAACCATGGTAAACAAACCCGTTTGAGGACAAGACCACGGAAGTCTTGCGACAACAATTACGACTCGTTTCCTTTAGGCCCGCCCTTTGCTCCGCAATCTCACGTGTCCTCTGCATTTAGTGTCCAAAGGCCGCAAGAGAGGTCTCCTTTGCAATACGTAGGGATGCTCTACATGAGGGAAGTATTTCCAGATGCCTCACATTTCCAAGGTTCAGCAGGCAAGCACACGTCTAAATCCTAGTGGTACTTTGTGTCATTCCTCATCTCTCTATCATCCTTACATATCTCGATTCCGTTCGTGTTTCTTTATGTGGGTGGCGGGTTTCTAGGTTTTATGGATAGTCGGCTAAGATAGGTACGATCCCGCATTCGCACAGAAATATTTCAGTTTATGGTAGTGGCCATAGGAGTAAGACTGTGCAATCGTCGGGTATATATTGAGCTAGGCCGGTATGGAAAAATAAGTTTGCACCGTCTTTTATAAATGCGGGTAAGGGATAGCGAAAGGAAGTTGGTGAGTAAATTACATAATCTTTTAAATCCTAGAGGATCATCATATTTTCTAGTACAAAATAATCTCACATGTGTGTTACTACTCATCAATCGTTGCTCCTCTTATAAAAGCAGAGGATCCCCATTTGAGTACTAGGGATGAGAGATCTAGAACTCCACCCCGTTCCATTAATCCATACGCCGTTCCATGCGATTTAATCTGTATGCCGTTCCATATGCCGTTCCGTGGAAAGGCATTGTCGCCTCCAAGGTCACTCAACAACGAGTTAGTTGTCGTCGATCGTCCCTTTCTCTGAACGTGTACCACGACATGATCGATCCTTGTGACAGAAACACATCGAGACACGAATGACCGATGTTCTGTAAGACTTGACTAGACCGTGATCCACGCCCAAGTCTTGTCTCTTTCAACACAATATACGAGACGACACGGAGCTTCCCTCGGAAAAAAATAAAGACCAAGAACAAGAACATTAATTTTTGATCGAATGTCGAGAAGGATCCATGGTCTTGGATGTTCCGACGGCCTTTGTGTATGAACTGACTCAGGCTGGAATCCGCAAAAAATGTTCTTGGGAAATGTGAACAAATTAAAAGCTAAAAGTTTAATTTTTTTAGATAAAGAGCATATATTAATATCGCGATGATACCAATTACACCCAGCCTCTGCAACAACGCGTGCCCTAGCGACCCCACGGATGCACACAGCCCAGAATAAAAAGAAGAATTACAAAAAGAAAGTCCCGCTACAGTGATCCATTCCTTGTTACAGCAGACCAAACCTCACCAAAACAGTACCAGAAGTCCAACTTCTCCAAAAGCGACGCCTCCAAGAAGGGAACAGTGCTCAAACGCCGTCGTCGCCCTGATCATAAATCATAGGTTTTCACCCCGAAGAAAGTCCACACTCGCAAAAACAATGCCTTCACCAAGGCAATTGTCAGGCACAACCAATTAAGGCCAGACCTTGGGTTTTCACCCTGAAAGTTTAGACTCTGAACTTCTCCTGTGCTGTCGCCCCCTCTTGCCGTTGCTGCTGTTCCAAGTTACGAATCCCCTAGCCAATCTCTCATCCCACCAGGACTGGAACCACCATTGCAAGTCCTCAAATCTCGGCTTCCATGCCATTCTCCACACTCTGACTTCATCATGGAACAAAAGACAAATCCATGATGGCAACAGACTGCGGAGCTTCGCAACGCTACCTCTGAAACCAAACGGTCAGAAAAAACATGGCTGCGCGCGATCGAATCCCACCCGATCCGTCAATCTCCAGGCTAGATTTGCCCAATGGAGTTCGTCAGCGGAGCCTTCCGGAACTCGACAATCCAGCCATATCAATGAAGAGCTGCATCAAGTAAATCTTCGTCTTGGTGTTAGAAAGATCCAGGACTGCCACCTTTATTCAAACCGAGCCGACGAGACTGGCTGGTGTGGATCCAGCCCGCCGCCGCCTGACCGGCCGCCGACACCGCCATGGTGCCAAGCAGCCAGCGTCACCAGGCGCCCGGCGCCGCCTGCCGCCACAGAACCCAGCCTCAGTCTCACACGGGTCCAGATGGGCCGCGTCAGTCCGGAGACCTCGTCCGCGGCAGCAGTGGCGACTCCACCACGCAGCGACCACACGCCACCACTGTCGTCGTCTGGTTGCGCTCGCCGTCGGGGAACCGCGGCACCTTGCCGCCGATCCGCGCCGAATCCCACGTGCTGCCACCGCGCGGGCATATCCCCTGACGCCCGGACGCTCGGCCATCGTGTGGACGACGGCCACCAACGCGAGGGGACCGCGGCGCCGGCCCGTTCTTGACGGCGCGATTGATTGATCGAAGAGGCAGACCCCTTCCAGATCGCTCGATCTACCTTGGACGACGGTCAACGGCGCAAACGACGGCGGTAACCGCGGCCAAACCAGGTTCGGCGGCGGCCCGATCTTGGCGTTGAAGGCCAGATCACGGCGATGTTGGCGGCGGCCCGATCTTGGCGACGAAGGCCATACCACGGCAACCGCGTGGGGAGAAGATCTAGAAGAAAAGAAAATGAAAACGGGCACCCCACCGCCGTCGTCCGCCAGGGCCTCCTCCGGCGGCGGCAGGGTGAACGCGAGCGGAGGGAGTGCTTGTTCGCCGGCGGATTTGGGGACCTCCGGAGTCGCCTGGCGGCGACCCGGGAGGTTAGGGAGAGGTTATGTGTTCTTCTCTGTGTTTTTGTTTCAGCTAAAAGTTTAATCGTGATATTGTTTATGTGCACGAGTTCTATGATGCGATTTGTTGACCTTTAAACTGTTCTTATTATGAAATGTAACTTGTGGGTGTGGTCATTTGTTTCTTCGTCCTTAGTTATCTTCCTTAGGTGTAAAATGTGCTTCCTAATCACTCGTAGCTGGGCCCGTCTAGCAGGGTTATGGAGGAAAACACACTCCTAGCATTAAGCTCCTGCTGTCTACCAAGGACATGAGGTGGGGTTGAAGCCTGTGGGGTTCTATGACAATATTGACGGGCACATAATATGAGCTGTCAGTATACACTCAGATGTCCGACTTGGAGTTCCGGATAGTTTTTCTGTTTCCAGTAGCTACTATACCTGTCTGAAAAAAGGGTCGGAGACTCTGCGTCTCCATCCAAACTACTAACCAAAACTCCCTAATAAGAGATGATCAGGGTTGTATTCTCTGAACTATCCAAACCGGCGAACCTGATGCTTACCAGTGCCTCTTAAAACTTGTCAATGGTGTACATTAATTAAACCTGCTTTGTGCCCGTCAGCAATGACTTTGTCATTTCTCACCAACACGTTACGATTGCCGCAAAGCAGGTCACCACAGGGGTTCAGTGGCATTGTATTTTGTACAATTTGTACTAGTGTGTCTTGCTACTCTAATTTGATTTCTCAGCCCCGCGTGGGACTGTGGTGGAGAGCAGGAGACCTCAAGGGCATATCAGGGGACATATCAAGAGCAAGATAGAGGAGGAAATGGGGTAGAGCCACGAAGGCGATCGTATTGACAAATGATGTTACCATTATCACATCATACTTGTATCTCTCAAGCAACAGATTACCATGAGCAAATTATACCGGACCAACCATTGCATGCCCAGATGGTACATGTAAGACATCCTTTCAGGCACCGCTCTATGTTGTACCAGATTATCTCTGTCACCGTCAGGTTCTGAACATCACTGCTTGCCATCATCCCGCCTCTTGTCGCTGTCAGTCTGTCTCTGTCATCCATTGCGCAATGTCCAAAGGCGGCAAGAGAGTCCTCTTTGGCAACACGTAGAGATGCTCTAGAGAAGGGAAGTATTTCCAGATGCCTCACATTTCCAACGTTGTCCAAGCACACGTCTAAATCCTTTGTCTTTATTTGTGTCATTGTCATCTGTCCCTCTCTCTCATACTACTTTCATGTCTCCATTCCATTCGTGTTTCTATGTGGGTTTTTGGGCTACCAAGGAGAGCCGCCTAAGATAGATATGATCCCTGGGCACACGAAAATATTTCGGGTTCTGGTAGTGGCTATAGGAATAAGACTGTACAAATGCACCGTCCCTTACAAATGCGGGTAGGGCATACTGAATGTAAGTTGGTGAGTAAATTAGATAATTTTTTAAATCTGAGTGGATCATCGTATCTCTTAGTACAAAATAATCTCACATGTATGTGTGTTACAAGTCATCAATGGTTGCTCCTCTGATAAAAGCAGAGGATCCCCATTTAAGCATTAGGGATGAGTGAGATCTGGAACTCCACCCCGTTCCGTTAATCCATACGGTGTCCCATACGATTTGATCCAACCTCCTCTTCCTCCCGTCGATCATGTGACACTTTATAGCAGTTACGCGGCCACCGCAGGAACGACGATCTTCCTTCGCAGTCAGCGTGAGTATCAGAACGAAGGGTGGCGCGCAAGCGCAACATTAGCTAGTGCGCGTGCAAAGGCATCGTCGCCTCCAATGTCACAACGGTGAAAGCGTGAGAAAGCGTCTCCAACCCACTCAACAACGAGTTGGTTTTCCGCGATCGCCCCCTTCTCCGAACGTGTACCACGAACGTGCAAAAAAATGTTCTTGGGAAATGGGAAGACGTTGCAAGCTAAAACTTTAATGGTGACATTGTTTCTGGGCAGGCTTGTTTTACGGTACCTTTCACTAGTGCCCTCCGGTGCTAGTATGATTTCATATCGACGGCTGATATGAAAAGGCGAAGATTAGGCCCAGCCGGCCCAGTAAGACAGAAATATGACTTTCAATTAAAAAAAGTAGCGCTGAGGTAAGAAATCGATCAGACGCACGAACTCGCCGCCGCCCACTTCACGCCCGATATCGCCGCCGCACCCTCGTCCTTTTTCTCGCACACGATCTCGCTGTCGCCCCCTCGTTCTCCTCCTCGCACTCCGCCGCCACTTCCACGCCGCATCTACCTCGGACGCGGACACCGCGTTGGTCCTCCTCTTCGGCTCGTCTCCCTGACCGGCAAGGAACCCGTTCTGTGTATAGTCGGCTGATAGTCAACTCATCACTTGTAACTTGATTCTGTGTAAGCAGATCATGCTCTTGACAACAGACGATGAGCAATACCAGTATACGCGTGCTGCCAATATGATGCTCCCTGCTTGTGATGTGTTGATGTATGTAGATCATACTTATGTGCACTGATTGCTCCAGGTTACGATGATAAAGGGGCCAGTTAGTGCTTGCATGAGTACTTGGTTGGCTGATAAAATTCACAGGCTAACACTTATGCAAATATTGCTTATAATTAGCCGAGAACAAATTAACTGGTCACTTTTTCACATCTGGGTATACTGCCGTAACTGCACTGAAAGAAACTGGCTACAAATTCAACTCACAAAACTGAATAAAACTAACACACACATTCGAAACTGAATCTACAAAGTGCGCCGTCCTCTTCTAGAACCGCCATCCATTCCACCATTCGCAGGACCCCTAAACGGGTGGCCGCTGCTCTCTGTTTCGTTGCCGGGCCGGTGCTGTCAATCCGGACGAGCCAAACTGTTTCGTCCACCATCACCATTAGCTCACGCCCACGGTACCTGGCCTCCAGCGCAGCCATGCCACAGCCCACAGGTACAGGACGCAGCCATGCCACAGGTACAGGACAACATGTGCCTCTCTTCTGGAAGCAAATCAGGCTCGCCGCGCTGGAAGATCTCCTCGGGGAAGTGCTTCTCACCGCCCATGTCAATGCATTCCGAAATTTAACTTCAGTACCTACATCAGTTTTAACTTCAGAGTAAGTACTACTTTATAGCATCAGCAGATAAATGTTTGTGCCAGTACAAAACACTCAAACCACAAATAGCTACCAACAATTTCAAATCGTTCACCACATGTTCAGAACATGGTTAAAGTGCTAACTGACGAAACATAAAACGACACCTAAACAATTGAACTAAAACGTGTGGCAATGCGGCTTCACATGCACTTGCTTGCTTGATTGCACACTGCAGCTTTTTGATGACCTGAACTATTAGCAAGCTAGCTAGTTGCCCATTTGGCTAATAAAAATCGACTTTGATTAGCACTTAGCTTCTAACCAAAAAATGTACTAGTTAATTACGGCCTATTTGATGAATCCATGCATGATCATGAGTGACTGAGGTAAACACTTGTGCAGAACATCACATAATCCTAAAATAAACGTGTTGAGGAGCGGCTCTGGAGTTCATACATGTCCTTCATCAGGGGGACAGCCTTTGTGAATGGCATGAAAAACTAGGCTTATTGGCAGCAGGCTATGAGGATTTTACAAGCCTACTAGTTGTGAACCGACAATAATTCTTCCTTGAACTCTTGTATAATGAGTTAATTGTCAAACTTGAAAAGAATATTACACACTTGTGTAGCCAGAAAACTGCCGTGACAACAGCACACTGACATACACGATCACCGACTGACTGAAGAGTAGTGAGATCACAAAAAGATGAACGATTTCAGATCAGGTCAGGATTTCAGATCAGGTCAGGGAGAAAGATGATGGTCTGGCGCACCTGTGCAGGCATCGGTCCTCGTGGCAGCGGAGCACGCCGTCGGCGTCGCGGCAGGGCACGAGCTGCGGGTACAACACGGTTAGCGGGAGCGCCGCATCCTCGGGCACCTTTGTCAGGTACCACTCCTCCCGCCTTTCGTACTTCGCGGCCGTGACCGCCGCCGCCTCGCCCCCTTCCTTGTGGAGCAGCACGCCGCACTCCTGCGTGCCGGTCGAGCACGTCCACGGTATCCCCCGCAAGTGCGTCGAGAAACGCAACCTTCGCGGACCACGCCTTCTCGCATCCTAACGCCGCCGAACTTGTCTAGCCCTTCGTCCATGGCCGCTTTGCTGGATGCACCGCCTCCGCCTCGCGGATTTCAGCGCTTTGTCGCCTTTCCGGGGTGGGGAGAGGGGAGGGGACGACATGAGAAGATCCCCACAAGCGCTCATCGCATCGGCGGCCGCCGACGACGTCTCGGACAGCTCCCATGCCGCGGCCGGCGCGGCGCCCTCTGGCTCCCGACTCCGACGCGGCCGACGAAGGTGACAAGGACGGTGGCGACTGCTTGATTTAGGGTTACGTACGATCTACGAACTGTTATTTACTTTTGGGGATCATCTGCGTTTTTGGGCCGCGGCCCGTCTGCGTGCGGTGCAAGTTTGGCACCAGTATGATTTCAACTGCTTGTTTTTAGCACTAGTATGATTTTGTCTGAGCTCTTAGATGGACGAAAATGGATGGCTCTTATTTATCTAGAGGTACACAAAACATATCTTCTGGGCAAGAGTTCTATGATGCGATTTGTGACCTGTAAACTGATCTTATTATAAAATATAACTTGTGGGCGTGGTTATTTCTTTGCTGAGCGGTAGCGTAGCCAGGCCCCGGTAGCTCGGTTATGGAGGGAAAGACACTGCTAGCATTAAGCTGCAGATGTGTATGAGTACTTTATATGGACTGAGATCCAGCACGTGAAGTCATCGTGCAACTTTAACCCCTTAGATCCATAGGGTTGACATGGAATTCACTGGAATTTTTAGATTTTTTTCTGAAGAGTTTAAAATTGTAGTTATAAATTTGAACCGTCGGATGTCAATCCAACGGATCCAAGGGGGCTAAAGTTGCACGGTGACTTCACGTGGTGACGTCACTGATCTCAGTCCACTTTATATGCGGTTCGGTTTTGAAAAGTGTCGTAGGCTCTGCTCAATTTGAAGGTATGTCCTAGGACTTGACATATGATTGAGAAAGCGTGTTGCGCAACTCAAAATACAGTCTTGCAGCTGCAACCACAGTTACCTTTAGCAGCCCTGCTCAGAGCAGGCACGCAGCAGCGGCGATTAAGATCAGGTGACTCCCCGACACGTGGATGGACGACGATAAGCTTTGGCTTTGGGGCAGCCTGGGAGCCCGGCCGGCGCCGGCAATGAGGCGCGGAAGCGGGCGACGACTCCGGTGTGGTTGTGCGGTCGGCGTGGCTCGGCTCGGCGTGAGCGGGTCTGTTGGAAAGGCTTCTGCTCCGATGAATGGAAATGGGGAAAGGCTTCTGCTCCGATGAAGCGGATTCAGGGGAGCCATCCTGGAGGGGAATCTTGAGGCATTGCTTACTTCTAGGGTATTTGGAGTGTACTCTAGGGGAATTGAGGGTATTATCCCAGATCCCGGAAAATCTCCAATAGACTCTTACTCAACCGACATTTGGGCGTCCTCCAAGTAATTTTTCTACCAAAAGTTTCTACACACCAACTTAACTTGCAATAATATTTGTTTTATTTTCACTCAGAATAGAGGGTGGAAAAGAATAGAGGAAACAGTATTTATAGAGGGCGGTGATTTTTTAATGGAAAACGCATATCCCAATCAAAAATTGCAACGTGGCAAGTGATGTCAGTGTTCTGAAATTCACGCCCTCTGCTCCGAGATTTCGTGCTTTCGACCACGTCGTGCTAGGAGACTAGAAACGGAACGTTCCTTCCTTATTTCGTGGTGAAATGACATTTGATGCTCTGTGCAGAAAACAAACAGACGTGGCCAAATAAGATTGAAAAGATATATTTTTAGAGTACAAATTTTGTTTTTCGTAGAAAGCATAAAGCATGTCGTTTCATCACGAACTTGGGACATATTTTTGGGGTAGTTGCACTCGTGAACCTAAGCAATTAATAAAGTGACAGATTCAAATCTATACGAAGGTGATGCTCGTGTTCATGTCAGTGAAAAATATTTCGTCGAAATTAACGGTTCTCGGAGTGGGGAGAGAAAACATAATATCGACCAAAAATTCGCTAACATTTGAAAAAATCACGTACGGAACGCTTCTTGTAGAAAGAAATGATAGTTTCATCATTAAATTGCATCGGCGAATTGGTATTGGGTGCGTGCAGTGGTTTGCTAGGTTGTGTGTTCGAATCTCTATAACTACATATACTTTTGCTAAATAATTTTAAACGTTGGACTTTGAATCTGGACGATATTTTTGAAAACTTTCTTCAAAATTTCGTTAATTTCTCGAAATTTGCGAATCTCGGTCAGCTGCGAGAAAAAAATGAAAACGAAATGTTGAACCCTGGTTCATGTACATGTGGACGAGGGTGCTATTATGCGCTGGTACATGACATGTACTTTTGGCGAGTCAACAATAAGGAGCACCGACAGAACATAGAACTACATATACTTTTGCTAAATAATTTTAAACGTTGGACTTTGAATCTGGACGATATTTTTGAAAACTTTCTTCGAAATTTCGTTAATTTCTCGAAATTTGCGAATCTCGGTCAGCTGCGAGAAAAAAATGAAAACGAAATGTTGAACCCTGGTTCATGTACATGTGGACGAGGGTGCTATTATGCGCTGGTACATGACATGTACTTTTGGCGAGTCAACAATAAGGAGCACCGACAGAACATAGAACCGCAATGAAGCTAGCATAGCCCCACGATTCTTGGATATGTTTTGTTTGATGTCATATCATGCTTTACCAAAATTTGGCAAACATTGGCTAGCTAAATATTGGTTAGATATTCCTTGTCCGCATATTGGCCAAAAAGTTGGTAAGATTTGTGAATGGGATGTGAGAAGAGTTAGCAAGATTCCATAGGCAATCAAAATCTTGGCAAGCCACCAAGTAAAGACCGAAATATGATAGGAAACCAAAAGTTGGTGGGGCAAATTTATGCACCAACTAAACGTACTCCTAGGCTGGAAAAAAATAATATGGGTTGTTGTTCCTCGAATGAGACTCCAGGAGTGCCAGCTGGTTTCTAAGAAAAAAACAAAACAACATGTTTTCGAGGAAAAGAAAAACAGTACCGAACATGAGTAGTGTTGGAGTTAACAACACTTCAGGAAAAACCCACCTCGTTTTAATTTTAATGCATTATGGGTATCTCACAACTTGGCCTGAATTATGGTGTTTTGTTTTGCAATTTACTCCCTTTGAGGGGATAGTTAGTGTTGGAGTGCCTATCGACGATGACGATGTGAGCAGCCTCTGTCCGGTCTAAGAATCATAAACCGCCGGTAAGCATGCATATGCATGCATGCACCATAAAATTACTAACTATATTAAAGACGAACGATTTCACGGCCTCTCAGCCCCCGAGTTACTGTAGCTACTGTAGGAAATGAACAGTAGCTACAGTACCGGTGGGCCCCACATGTCAGCCTCACAGCCGCCGGCGTTTAAGCAAGAACAACCCTCGCGGCCGAGAAATAACTCCGCAGTCCAGAAAACAACGAAGAAAAGGACCTTTTTGTAAATTCTAAAAACATGAGGACCTCCGAACAAAATCGTCGCCACTTCACCCTCCTCTCCTCCTCGCGCGCGCGCCGGAGGTCGCCGGCGTCGGCGCCGCGCTCCCCCGCCGCTCCCCCTCCTCCCGCACAGATCTACGGCCGGCGGACGCTCCGCCGACGCCGCTTTCACCTCCTGGCCGCACGCCGCGCGGGAATCGCCGCCGCCGCATCCGCACCCCTCCGCCGCGTTTTGCCGTCGCCGGCGGCGCCCCGGCCACCAAATCGTGGCGGCGCGGCCACCTACGGGCTCTCCGCAACCAGCCGCTCCGGATACGCGCGCTCCCGCGTTCCAGCACGCACGGATGCGCCTCCGGCGAGCTCGCGACCGCCGCGGCCGACTCCGGCCGCCGCTGACGTCGCGGCGACGCCCACATGGCCCTGGGCTCCAGATAGGCCGTACGTGGGCCGGTCTGGCTGCCGCGCAGCTGGGCCGGTCCATTTTTTTCCTTTCTTTTTTTTCTTTTTCTTATATTTTCTAAAAAAAAAAACTTTTTGAAGTTTTGTGGACATTTCAAACATTTGAATTCACACTTTGAATGCTTCAAACACTTAAAAAAAATATTTATATGGAATTTAAACTACAACAACGATTTCAAATCTATATGTCCGCGAAACTACCTCTCCAAAAATATCCGCTTATTTACGAAGATTCAAAACAAAATGCGATATTCCAAACAATTTAGTATAAAAGGTATTCCCTCATGACATTCTTTCTTTCTAAAAAAATTTGATTGTTTTAAATTACTAATTACAACAATTCCACTTATACATACGAAATGCCAACAAAAAAAAAACGAAATCCCAACAAAAAAAAACAAACGACAACTCACACTTCACAATTTGCATAAAACAAAAAAATTAAAAAAAAGAAAATATTTTTGAAACTATTCACCTAAACAAATTTGAATGACCTATCCGGCCACTCTTAAGAAACTATCCGGCCACTCTTAAGAAATAAATATTGCTATTTACGGCAAAAAACAAATATGCTTCCGAATTCCAAAGAGAGTCAATATTTCACAAAAAAAAAATATCCAAATGCACTTCCTCTAAATATATGAAGGTACTTTTTCCCACGCATACTTGATTAGGTGAGTAATTGCAAAGAATACAAATTCATATCCCCTAATTATGGAATGTATTTAAATTAAATTTCACAAATTCTCATACAATATATATTTAAGCAATGTTCTAAATCTGATATGGTAATGGAGTCATATTTTTTTCCAAGTTATCCAAACATTCGACATCTCACTAAATAATGGAGTCATTTGTCTACAAAACATAAGCAACTTCTCAATTTATAATAACAAAGTCATTTGACCAGAAAAAAATACTATTTGCGCAAAAAAAAAATATATGAAATTTAAACTACAACAACGATTTCAAATCTACATATCCGCAAATTATGCCAAACATATCAACATGCACACAAAAGAATAACTACACAGAAAAAATCCAAATTGGAGAAATTTTAAAATTCTAAAGCCAAGTACTAACTTATTGCATCCTTTCATACAAATTAATATTTAGAGGTAATTTAACTAAACTCTCTCCAATTATGCATATAACTTCAATAAACGCTAAAAAAATCAATATTTCCACATACTCATAACATATTCCGTCTTATTATAATGCTCAATAAATAAGACAACTATGGCAAAACGGAACAATATTTGATCACACAATTAACAAGCATTATAACTTAAATATATCTAATTATGTGCTCACATTCCAAAAAAAACTTCACTACATAAAATATTTCAAGAAAATAAATTTGTTCCCTTTAATTGCGGAATGATTTCAAATTGAATTTAAACTAAGTACATTACACTGCTTACAACTAACACCTTTCCTTACAATACATATAACACCATAATTTTTAATATTTATGCGCAAAATAAATGCATTACACAAACAATGTCATCAATTCTATTCAAAACATACATTAAATAACCAAAACAAAAAAACAATTCAAATTCACAAAAATATTCACCATCGGCGTATTGAACAGTGCCGCGGTTGTCCCCACCTATCTAACCATATTCATAATCAAACATTAAAATTTGGCGACTATTCGAAATTACCGTAGCATTTCTAAATTTTAAAATTGGTCACCATTTTTATATAACTTAGATACATTTTCTTTGATTACATTTAAAAATTCATGGCAACAAAGAAACATATTTAAATACTTCAATTTGCTATATATTTGGATATTCTCTAAACTATATAACAAAAGCTCATAAAAAAACAACACTACCCATCTATATCAGAACACAAAACATATTTACAGAATTCAAAATAATCAATATTTACATGGAACATAAATGAAATTTCCCGAATTGTTGACTCGAATTCAAACAAACAAAAAATGCACTGCCTCCAACAATGTATTTACATTAAATATTATTTCGAAGATAGAAGTATATTTCCATATTTTAACTTCCTACAATATTAAAGGTACTATAGAATATATCCACATGCTCACCAAAAAAAAAAAACTTATTAATGCCAAAATACAAACTTAATTAGACAACTCAAAATTGAAAACAAAAAACACACAAGCGCGGCGTGACGACGCGCAAAATACCACTAGTAACTTCTTAATACCAGTAAAAAACTGCTTAAGTAGTTTTTATTTTGAGCTGAACTGATTGATTAGTTAATTATTATACCAAAACTTGACTAAACCTTAAGTAAGCAGAGAAGAAACGATCGAGTAGAACCTTATCCAAATATGTACGGGACAAATAAGCATGCGTGCTCCTTCCTAAGATGCATGGAAATCACGTTGCCGTCGTCCTCGCGCAAAAGGTTCGTGCAGAGACCGGCTGATCAGCGTCCTAGGGCAGATGCAATATGTCAGATATTTTCGCCAGCAAGAAATACGGACATATTCTCCCAACCGTGACGCGACGACGTATGCCACTTGTCCATTTTCGTCTGGTTAGGCACCCATACTTGTAACGCCGAATCATCTCCACTAGATCTAGCTATCATGCCGCTGCGCTCGCAACCCTATTAAACTAACCTAGTTTTCTTGTTGTTGAGATCAACTATTGTCAATTTACCGGGCTATTCCTTGCTGCTCTACACATTCCTTATCTCTGTCCCGAGTTGAGACCCTCCAACTCGCCACCATCCCGAGTTTTGTTGGCAGCTTGGCATCCCAGCATCCATCACTAACTCGCTCTTTCCCATTGAGACATACCATAGCAACCAGTGCACACGCTTTGGCAACATTTAACTTCCTAACTACTCCCTCCGTTCTAAATTAGTTGTCTTTCATTTGTACAAAAGTGGATGTATCTATACTTGTAACATGTCTAGATACATCCACTTTTGTAAAAATGAAAGACAACTAATTTGGAACGGAGGGAGTACAAGCGACGCGTTCCATGATGCCTTCCATTCACAGAATGTTGCACACATTCAACTACGAATAGCATCCATATTGTTCTCCTTAAACTCTCAACTCTTTCCTCGTAATGGAAGTATGAGACCAAGGCAAGGATACGTATGAGATCTAAAAGCTAGAAGACTACAAAGAAACGGTAGTGCCTCCTTTATAAGAGAGCAAGGAGGCCTGCTTAAAAGAAAAGAGTACAGGTTGGTGTGAAAAAATATGTACTCCCTCCGTCCAAAAATAAGTGTCTTTGTCTAGATACATCCACTTTTGAACAAACTTGAGACACTTATTTTTGGACGGAGGTAGTATCTATAATAAAGAGGCTTTTACGGTGGTTAGAGGAAAGTAGTATCAATTACAACCAGCCTTCTGGTAGTGTACGCATTTTCCGTAACATCGTACACCTAAACTTTGCAATAAAGAGGTTGTGTGCATCGATTGATGCAGAGACTGAGTAGATCCCCATTTCGAAAAGACGCATTTCTGTTACCTAAAATACCGTTTTTTATGCCGTATTCCCAAGATAGTCGTAGGCACCACTCGCTCCGTTCAAAACGTCTTTCGCATGAGACGAGACCTGGAGGGGATGGCCACTGTGTTCCCGCAACCCACATCAAAGGGTTCGCATTTACTGGATTGTGGGTGTCCCGACATTTATCTAAATCATTTTAGAATTTAACCAAGGATATTATTTCATTGGCGGCGATGGACAAGTTACCGTCAACGGAAAATGGACAGGTTCTCAATAATCTGTCAGCTCACTTATGTACTTTGTTCAGGGCTGGCCCCGAGCAGATCCATAGGACCATAGACCCCTTCCATATGCAAGACTACATTACCCTCTCGAAGCTAACAGATAATCCTAACCATTAGATCCAATTAAATAAACGGTCTATACTAGCTTTAAAGCATCTGGCGACTTCTCTTTGGACATAGTAGTAGCTAGTTTGCACTGATTAAACTCGCATTTTGAGTGTTTATTTGGCAAACAATGCTCTGCTATTTCCGCAATGTAACATAAAACAAAGAGACATTTTATTGACAGAAACACGTCGTAAGTAGCTATTTTTTTAAATAATACATATTTTTGAACAATTTTCAGAAATAATACGACATTTGAGCAATTTACAAAAATAATACAGCCTCGGTTTTGTTCAAGCCGATAAGTCCTGTCGGCTACAGCAAAACTGACCAGGTACTAATCGCCGACTAGTAGGCCGACTAGCCGGTCGGTTTGGATGAAACCGACCAGTCCCGGATATAGGAGGAATAAGGGACAAAGGGATATGAATGAACATGCTCACACATGTTGTAACTTAATTTACACAACTATAACTCGATTCAAAATTTGGTGTACACGAAATATGTGCGCGTAGACAAGTTCCATTCCCGTACTCGGTTTTGAGTTTCATGGATTGTACCTTCGTAATTTTGGACCTTAGCTTGTACCATTTTTGAACGAATTTTGTCAAATTCGACGTACTCGGTCAACCGTTTAAAATTTCCTTCAACGTGGGGGTCCATCTCAACCTTAGGCACAATTTTTATGTTGTAACTTTTTTGTTTCGGAGATTATATATGAACATAATTTGTTAAAGCTCACAAGGTCATGTAGGGCCTGTTTGTTAGAGCTTTAGCTTCCGCTTTTGCCTTCCAAAAGTCGAAGCGGAAACAAACGGCTGAAAACTGAAAAGCACTTCGCAGAAGCGCGGTCGCGAATTGCACTGGACGAGAGGCCGAAGCGCAAAGCAGGTCGGGAGGTGCTTCCCGAGCTTTTTCCTGCTTCCCGAGCGCCAACGAACCAAATTACCCTCTGTAGTTTGCTGTATTTACGGAAATCCTGCCATCGGATATAACAGGAACCATCTAGTGCAAAACGTTCGAGCCCGAGGACACCCGACCCCATTTCCCCTTCTCGCGTCTCTCCCATGGCGAGTTAGGGTTAGGGCTCCCGCCGCCGCCGCCATTCCCCGCCGCCACCGCCTCCTTTCCCCTCCCCCGCTCTGTTCCCGACCTCCACCAACTCCCGCGTCCCCGTATCGACCGGGGCACGACGGTGGATCTCCTTTCCGTCGGCCGCCGGCGACAGGAGCTTTTGGAGGCGCCGCCGCCGTTCCCGTGAGCACGAACACCTCCGACGACGTCCACCGCCCTGCTGCACGTACACCTCCGACCACGTCCGCCCTGCTGCACAAGCTCCTCCAGCGCCAAGGTGACGCCGTTCTCTATTCCTTCTTTCTTTGTGCAATTTTGATTTTGTAGTTTGTGCTGTTTAGATGCGTGTGGGTGTTGTTCTTGAGAGTCATTTTAGGCCTTGTTTTCCTGAAACGCCAAAGAAGAGTAGAGATGCTGGTAAGGGACAACAAGTCACTGTGTCTACTTGATTTATCAAGGAAAAGTCGACAATGATGGACAAAGGAACTACTAGTAGTGTTCTTTTAGCTGCTTCTGAATGGTCACAAGTGCTACTACTGTCAACTGATAGAATGAAAAATGTAGTGGTATGTAATGATCTGTTAGGAATCTTTGTGTTGTTCTGAATAAATATTTTGTGCTGCTGTTCTTATATTGTGCATAGATAGATTGATATCCATATAGTTCATATCATGCCTTATGTTAAATATTTACCTCATGCAACTAGATGGATCAAGATAAGGCACCTAAGGCACATTGGGATGCATTGTCCACTAGAATATTTTGTGAAATTTGCAAGGAGCAGAAGAGGGCAGGGAATAGGCCAACCGCATTCCTTAACCCGGAGGGTTACAAGTGTCTAGGTAGAGAATTTGCTCTTAAGACAGGAAGAAACTACACCAAGACACAATTTAAAAATAAGTGGGACACAACCAAATCATTGTACCAAGCATGGGTGTATTACACTACCAAAGCAACTGGACTTGGTTGGGATCCTGTGAAGAAAACAATTACTGCAGATGAAGTACAGTGGGCTGAATTGATCAAGGTATGACATCCTCCATGTTTATGTCATATTTACATTTTGAAATAGATGGATCAGATTATTATTAACTTGTGCAATTTTATACAGGCTAACAAGCTTATTGCGGGTTTTCGGAAAGGTCCTCCGGACAACTGGAGTTGATGGATGCCATGTTTGAGGATGCCCATGTTGATGGCTCATCGGCGGTCATGCCGGGAGTGCCAACAGAGGTGCCCGCTGATCTGGTTGATCTTGTTCATGAAGAAGACTCGGCTCCAACACCTCCCAGTGTGAATAAAAGCGTGGTGCTGCTAGGATTCCATGTAGTCCGGGAAAGAAGAAGAAGAGCCCCATGCAACAAGACTTCAAGCGTTGGGTTGACCATTGCATGATGAAGATCGTGCAATATCATCTTCAACTCAAGTGGTTCAAGACATTGAAGCGATAATGAAAGAAGTAGTGGAATGTGGAGCACTTGAGGGCAGTGTTGAGCATTACATGGCAACTAAATTATTTGCCAAACTTGAAAATCGAGCTTTCTTCTATACCATGAAAACTACGGAGGGTCGGCTTTGTTGGTTCGAGCTGTTAGCACTTGTTTATAAATACTCTCTTGCTGCATTATATTATCATTTGGAGAGTTTATGTTTAAATAAATTGATTGGTGTTTGTTTGGAAGAAAGAAAATGCTACATGTAGTAGTTGGTATTGGAAAAGACATATGCATTCTTGTAGATCATTGTCTTGTTTCGATTTGATGCTTTGCAATTGTTTTGAGCTCTCAAGTAGATCATGTTTAAGCTCTTGCATCATGTAGTTAAAGCCTAGTAGTGGAGAACTACCGTAGAGCTTGTTGAGACTTGGGATGCATATTTGTTCTCTCTAAGGTCTAGATATTTTCTGGTAAAATGTTTGAGCAACAAGGAAGACAGTGTAGAGTCTTATAATACTTGCAATATGTTTTTATGTGATTCTTGCTGTACCGGTTTATACTTGTGTTTGCTTCAAACAACCTTGCTAGCCTAAACTCTGTACTGAGAGGGAATGCTTCTCGTGCATCCAAAACTTGAGCCAAAACCCATGCCATTTGTGTCCACCATACCTACCTACTATGTGGTATTTCCTGCCATTCCAAGTAAATATTTCATGTGCTACCTTTAAACTATTCAAAACTTTATTACTCCTTATTTGTGTCAATGTTTTATAGCTCATGAGGAAGTATGTGGTGTTTTATCTTTCAATCTTGTCATTTACTTCTGACAGACTTTCACCAATGGACTAGTGGCATATACATCCGCTTATCCAATAATTTGCAAAAAGAGCTGGCAACGGGGTGCCCAGCCCCAATTAATTACAACTTTCATTAATAATTCTCTTCACATGTTTTGCCCTGATTTATCAGTAAGCAACTTAATTTGCAAATAGACACTCCTCCATGGTATGTGAATGTTGGAAGGCACCCGAGGATTCGGTTAGCCATGGCTTGTGTAAGCAAAAGGTTGGGAGGAGTGTCATCTATAAAGAAACTAAAATACATGTGTAAACAAAAGAGAAGAGGGATGATCTACCTTGCTGGTAGAGATAACGTCCTTCATGGGAGCCGCTCTTGAAAGTCTGGTTGACAAGGGGGTTAGAGTGCCCACTACCATTCGTTGACAACAACAAACACCTCTCAAATACTTATTTTGTGCTCTCTATATGCTTTCGAAAACTTAAAAAGCTCTAGCACATGATTTAATCCCTGCTTCCCTCTGCGAAGGGCCTATCTTTTACTTTATGTTGAGTCAGTTTACCTACTCCTTTCTATCTTAGAAGCAAACACTTGTGTCAACTTTGTGTGCATTGATTCTTACATTTTACTTATTGCACTTGTTATATTGCTTTATGTTGACAACTATCCATGAGATATACATGTTACAAGTTGAAAGCAAATGCTGAAACTTAATCATCCTTTGTGTTGCTTCAATGCCTTTTACTTTGAATCTATTGCTTTATGAGTTACCTCTTATGCAAAACTTTTTGATGCTTGTCTTGAAAGTACTATTCATGAAAAGTTTTTGCTTATATGATTCATTGTTTACTCTTTATCTATTTGTTAGCAAACTATAGATCATTGCTTTGAGTCACTTCATTCATGACATGAGCCTTGCAATATATTGATCAAGATTGTGTGAAAGCATGTCTCCTCAGAAATTATTTGTTGTTATCGTTTTACCTACTCGAGGACGAGTAGAACTAAGCTTGGGGATGCTTGATACGTCTCCAACGTATCCATAATTTCTGCTGTTCCATGCTTATATTATACCATTTGCTACATGTTTTATATACACTTCATATCACTTTTATGCATTTTCTGGGACTAACCTATTAACAAGATGCCACAGTGCCAGTTCCCTGTTTTCTGCTGTTTTTGGTTTCAGAAAGTTACTTCTGGAAATATTCTCGGAATTGCACGAAACAAAAGGCCAAGTCCCTATTTTTCCAGCACGTACACGGAGTCCGAAGGAGAGACGAAGAGAGCCACGAGGTGGCCAAACCACCTGGCGGCGCGGCAGGGGCCCACCGCGCCGCCTGTGGTTTGGGCCCCTCGGGGGTCCGCCGACATCGCCCCTTCGCCTATTTATTCCCCGAGACGTGAAAACCCTAAAACACCGAGCCTTTCATCCAGAACATATTCGCTGCCGCCGCCGTCGTCAACCCTAACTCGGGGGGTTCTGAAGCTCTTCCCGGCACCCTGCCGGAGAGGGGAATCATCACCGGAGGGCTCTACATCGCCATGCCCGCCTCCGGAGTGATGCGTGAGTAGTTCATCCTTGGACTATGGGTCCATAGCAGTAGCTAGATGGTTGTCTTCTCCACTTGTGCCATCATGTTTAGATCTTGTGAGCTGCCTATCATGATCAAGATCATCTTATTGTAATGCTACATGTTGTGTTTGCTGGGATCTGACTTATATTGATACCTATGTGGAGCTGAATATTATATTATCATGTCTATGTCATTTGTGATCTTGCATGCTCTCCGTTACTTGTTGAAGCCTTGGCCAAGTGAATACTTGTGACTCCAAGAGGGGGTATTTATGCATGATAGTTGGGTTCAACCTCTATTTAACCTGGGATAGTGACAGCAAGTTCTAAGGTTGTAGATGTGTTGTTGCCACTAGGGGTAAAACAGCAATGCTTTATTCAAGGATGAATGTATTGTTTACATTACGCACATTACTTAATGCAATTGTCTGTTGCTTGCAACTTAATACTGGAAGGGGTACGGATGTTAACCGGAAAGTGGACTATTTAGGCATAGATGCATGCTGGATAGCGGTCTATGTACTTTGTCGTAATGCCCAAATGAATCTCATAGTAGACACCACAGCTCACACATGCATGTTATATGCACTTATCAATTGTCAATTGCCCAGCTGTAATTTGTTTACCCAGCATGTTAGTTATCTTATTGGAGAGACACCACTAGTGAACTGTGGACCCCGGTCCATTCTTTTACATCTGAAATACAATCTACTGCAATCATTGTTCTCTACTGTTTTATGCAAACAAACATCATTTCCATTCGATACGTTTAACCCTTTGTTTTCAGCAAGCCGGTGAGATTGACAACCTCACTGTTAAGTTGGGGCAAAGTAATTTGATTGTGTTGTGCAGGTTCCACGTTGGCACCGGAATCCCTGGTGTTGCGCCGCACTACACTCCTTCACCAACACCTTCGAAGCAACCTCGTTTTCCTACTGGTTCGATTAAACCTTGGTTTCATACTGAGGGAAAACTTGCTGCTGCACTCATCATACCTTCCTCTTGGGGTTCCCAACTGACGTGTGACGTACAAGCATTGTTTCCGGTGCTTTTGCCGTAGAGATATTCCCTCGTCAACCTAGCGCTAGCAGTACGCAGCAGTCCGGCGAGGTACGACGAATCCTCTCCACAATCTCCCGACCTCTCGGGGTACTTGGACATGCGTTGTACGGGGTGATAGCCATCACGGAACCAACATTAGCACCGGGTGTAGCGGATTTGTTGGCACTCGATGACTCGGACTGCGAACTACCATCAACATCCATGTTGTTGGCGAGAGACCCATCGGTGTTGGACTGACCCAACGGACCCTCCATGCCATGCTCATTACCCTCCTCATCATCGGTGTCGTCGCCCTTGCGACGCCAAAAAAAGGGCACAAAGTTGGGATCCGGGGCGAAATCTGCAGGCTCACGACTGAAATAGAACCCGTACTCCTTGAGCCTCACTACACACGAAGCCCCAACATACGGTCATCATCAGCAGAGCGCTTTTCCAGCACCTTCGCGTCCAACATGCCCACTAGAATGCGAACAATACCACGGCTCCGGTAGGTGACAAGATCCACATCAAGAGTCGTCCCAATGAGAGTGCCCATCGCCCAAAAGCCAAGAAAGTGCCTCAACGCGTAAGGTACGCCCTGAACATGAACCCAGACCTTCTCAAGCACTCTAAGGGGAACAGCATCATCATTGGACTTCCACACAGAAATAGTGGCCTGTGAATTATAGGACGGAATATTCAGCTGAATCCCGTCAACCCTGTGGAGAACCTCAGTCGATGGAAAACCGATGAGGAAAGCATCATCACCATCGGGCAATGCCTCCCACGTCCACTGTGCCGAGAAGCACATCCTGGAGATCAGACTCTCAATAGCAGCTGCGGGCACCGGGTCACCCACAATCGAGATCCGTGCAGTTGGCGAGCTCGAAGGAATCAGGTGAGGCTTGTAGACACTGTCAGGAAACTGCACAAACATCGTCTCCGGAACTCCAGAGCCCGAGGTGAAACAAGTAGGCTTGGGTAGCCGCAAAGTCGGACACCTGATAGTGGGATGAGCTGCATTATCACAAACTAAGCAGTAGTGTTTTATCGGGCATGCTTTGGTGGTGTGGGAGTCCGCCGAGCACTTGAAACACTTACTACCTTTCTTTGTCTTACCCTTACCCCCTGTCAAAGCCTCTGTCTGCTCCACATTATCAGTCGCTGCGACCAAACCAGAGTCCGCACCGGCGGTGCTCGCACTCACACCCGGGATGGGAGGAGGCGCTATCAACGACTGACCCTGCACGGCCCCACCCAGCTGAGGAGCAGCCGACGACTGGTCAAACTGGAGCAACATGGGCTGCTGGAATGGACCCTGCAGTATCATCGACGGCCTCATCAACGGCTGCGCCCCGGGCACCTGCTGCTGAGGCTGACCGGGCTTGTTCTTCTTACGCTTAGGACGCAGAGCACCCTGCCCTGCTGCCGCCGGGGGCTGCTGGACCTGCTGCTGATACACCGGGTACCCCGGATTGATGAACGGAGGCGTCAACACGGGAGGTTGGAATTGCGCATGTTGCTGCACCGGCGGCCCGTACGCCGGCGGCCCGTACTGCATGGATGGTCGCTGCAGGGGCATGAACGGCGGAGGCGCCGCACCCGGCCCAGCCGAGGTCCCTCCGAAGAAGAAGCTTGCAGGGAGCGGCTGCCCCATGCCGCCGCTTGCGTTGGTCACGGCCGTCGGGGCCGGAGGCCGGGGCTGAGCGGCAACCGCTTGTTGTGGTCGATGCTGCGCGGCTGCCGTCTGATGCGGGCGCGGCGCACCCGCCCTGTTTCCCTGCCCCTGATGAGGCCGCGGCGGCGGGACTCCCGACATCACGGCGACGCGGAGGCGGACACGACCGTGGCGAACGAGCGTCTTCCCCGGGACGCAGATGTTGAAGCAGGGCGAGCTCCGGGGGGCGGCTCGGGGAGGCTTGATGACGACTCGGACGGGCGGCAGGGCGACGGCCTGGTGGCAGAGGGTTGCGGCGGCGCAGTGCGAGACGGAGACGGTTCTGGAGGCGGAGGGCAGGCTCGAAGCCAATAGGACCCGAAGCGACGGCGCAGATGCGCCCAGGGATCTGGACGGTCCCGATCCGTTCCATGGTTGCGGGCCCCACCCGACATGCAGCCTCGAGTTTGAATTCTGGACGGCGACGTAGGAGGCGCGATAGACGGATCAACTCCCGTGGACTCCGCAGCAACTGCCGCCAGCGGCCCCGTCTTCCCGGATTCCGGCGTCGACCTCAACTGGAACGCCTTGTCGATGAGGACCCCGAGGACCGGTGGCGGCGAGATGCTAGGAGGGAGCGGGCCGCGCCACGCTCCCACTCTCGGCGGCGACCTCGCGAGACGCACGCCGCCCGCCGCTGGATGCGAGCCACGGCGTCGCGGAATCCTCGGCTCCACCATCTTCTCCCTGCACACAGAAACGCCATTAAATTGCTCACCTGAGGGCGACGGCGAGCCCGCCTCCCAAAATCGTGATGCTGGCGACGGGAAACCGGCGTCAGTCCAGAACTGCTGGACGATCTCCGCCTCCGAGCTTGGGGGCTGGGAAGTAGCCGGCCGTTCAGATCGGAGCGGCACATCCTCCCGCAAGGACTCCATAGCCACCTGGACGGCGCCGTGCTCCGCATCACAACCGTCTAGACCCGACGGCGCGGCGGACAGTTCACCAAGGCAGGTGAAGCGCGATCCCGTGCAGATGGCCTCCCACGCCAGCGGCGCGAGAGTTTTTCGACGTCGTCCGTCGATCCCGGCAGCCGGCGGCGAGTCTTCCGAGCAGTCCCAGAAGCGGCCGTTAAGCCGCGCTGCTGGCGCGCCGTCGTCGCTCATCTCCTGTCTGTGACCTGACTCCCATGCATGCTAGCTAGCTTATTATCCACGGATGAATTAGCTACCAACCATTGACCCCATATATTTAGATTCACTTGTCGTATATATGAGTGGGTCGTGTATATTCAAGTAAAAAGGAAAAAAAATGCAAGTCCAAACATCTTTGTGTGATTTCAATAGTCTGTGCACCCGGTACTTTAAAACATATCGGAGATAGAGATGAAATAAACGAGGGGTGATTTTTCAGACAACATATTTCAAACAAGTCACCGCCTACATGAAACAATGGGTTCTGATGGAACATGAGGCATGACATGATCTTGCAAAATAGTAGAGCTCTCCTAGAACGAATAAATAATTGGAAGAAAAGGGTTTGCGGTCTTGTGGAGAGTATCATAAAAGTAAGTAACTATACATGAGGACAATGACGTGTACGTACAACTCTTAACTTGTTACATACACAGATTTTGCGGAGAAAAACAGCACCAAGAATTTGTATCGACTATACATAGCTATGGTGGATGCAGAGGTCGAGAGATTAATTTATTGCTTTTCAAGAAAATATAGTTATTGTATATTTGGTGTTCAAACGCCTGCAAAACATCCAGAAACCATAGTTGGTGAAATAAGTAAAACAACATTATGTTAAGAGAGCGTTTTGGACTCTAGCTTCTGCTAACAATGCTATACCATTCAGCAACACCTCAAAGTTAAATGCTTCCAAACCTGCTGCAGGTCCCATGATTACAAAGTCCATCCCTATGCGCGAGAGTTGAGGACGAACTAGAAGAAAAACCTGGAACAAAAAGGATGCAAAAATGTACGACTACATATCATTCTTAATTAATGGTGTATGCATGATGACATCCACACCTATGCACGGGTTGTTGCATTTTCTACCTAGAACTTTTTTTTCAGTAGACTTCTATCGATACGTATGCAATATCTTGAATAAGGATCTTTTGTGTCTAGTAGTAATGTAACCCGACTTTATCTAAAAAAAGTAATGTAACCCGAATCATATACAAGGAAGAGCGTGCCTCTCCATCCTATGTCTCGTCCAACAACGCCCTTGAGTATTCTTCGATGTTCAAACCTTTGGTAAGAACAAGCATCACCAAGATTGCCTCAGAGTGGGAATTACGGAGCAGGGTTGGCCTCTTGAGGGGTGAACGTTACGAGGCTAGAGCTCAACATCCGAGTAAGGAGGAGGATCGCGAGTAGTCTGTTATTTTTTTCTTTTCTCGGCCGAGCAAGTGTTTGTGCATTCTCCGCTGATGTAAGCCCTAGGGCGATGTATAGTGTCCATCTTGGCCTCTCCTTGTATAAAAATGATATCCCATAGGGCGTATTCTCAAAAAAAAATTGGGATTTCGATTGATATACAAACAGGTATATTATCACTTTCGAAAGATGTTTCATGTTGTTTGTGCCGAAAAAGATGTTAGACTTGCATGTCTAGTCCAAACTTTAATTTCTGGAATACTCTTATTTTCATTCCCATGAGACATCGCCTCTATGTTTCAGGGATTTTTTCCGACCCCTTCCACTCCACGCAGCGTTGCACTTATCTAAGTCCTTGTAACTGAAATTTATGTTTCTTTATCCCCTAGAGTCTCGGATATATTCTTGTTTGTTTTGTTGAAATATAATTCAATGAGAAATGCTCATGCACATACGTCCATATATTGAGCTAATATATGGCCAAACGCAGCACGTTCTTTTTTATTTCCGGTAATGATGGGACAATGGAAGGTTTTGTAGGTTCTTTAGATGTTACCCTACAATTAAACACAAAAAAGTCCACATCTTTTACTTTCAACTAATACAACCAAAGCCAATCAAAGTTGGCTGCCAATGCATTTCCCGGTATTTTTCAACTTCAAGGAGCCATACGCACTTTGCGGAGTTTCACCATCAGTCCATCACTTGTGACGTTGATAGACATAGTGCAGTGTTCCAATCAACCACCCATGCTACAGAAAGCAGAGCAACTTAGCTTTACCCTTCAGCAGATGATGGATTTCTGAATGCCTCCCATTCACAAAGCATCGCATGCAAGATGCAACCAACTCCAGTTAATAGTGCTATAGTTTACGCGTTTGATATTTATCTCTCCCTTATTCTTTCCGAATCGTGACTCTATATTTGTGGTGGTTTGACATGAGGTACTTGTAATGGAATGTTGGTGACAACTGACGAGAGCTGTGTATCACACTACTCCACACGCCGCACTTACATCGATCACAACAACCAACCACTCACCCGTGTGCATCCTAAGTGAATCACACGCTACATAAAGACTGTACGTCGGATTTAAAATAAGATAACATAACAATTAAAGACTACCTCTGATCTATAAAAATTCATTAAAGTACGAAAGTGGATTCCTTCCATGACGAGCGCGTTTCACGGAGAGACGTTGGTGGCGACACCAGGGGCGATTTTGGGCGATCGCCGGGGAGTCCACCGGGGACGACGCTTCTGAGGTCGACGGCGATGAGGCGGAGACCGACGTTGAGGAAGGTGAGGCGCGTGGTTCGTGTGCCTTCCGGTACCAGTGCAGGTCGCCGTCGCCGGAGGAGCAGTTGTGTGTTGAAGAGAGGAGTTCGCGGGCGAGCAGGAGGGTCGCCAAGCGTCATGCACAGAGATATGCCGCTATTACTTTTCAGGTTGTTTCGCCGGAGCGCAGGTGTGCGTTACCTGCTTATGCTAAGTTCGGCGGCGACCGGAGTTGTGCGAGACTCCGTCTGCCGTTCGGGCGTCCGAGGGATTTCAAACTACCAGTTCTCGAGCCATCGGCCTTTTGCGATGATGGACTGGGTGGTTGGGAGGATGTGGTGGGACGGCGGTGTCGTCGTGCCGACGGTGACTCGCCGGAAGTCAGGGAAGATGAGCGTGATTTGTGGGTCGTCTCAGATAAATTTCAAATTAAAGAAAACTCGCGATAATTGCGGATCGCGATTGCCTAATTTTCAAAAATATAAAAAAGGCCATGCGGGCCGTAATTCTTGCGCTATGGGTTCTGCCTCGACAGGAGGCCTGGTGGAGATTGCGGTCGATTCTGGTATCACGTACGATGCGACGCGAGGCAGGATATCTCTTGAGCGTCGATTTCTCCTAGGGTTTAGACCTCACAAACTCTTTCCCACGCCGCCTACCTCTTCGATGGCGAACAATGGCGGTGGGCGTGGGTATGCCGGTGATGGCCGTGGCACGCCACCAGGTCGTGGAGCTGGTGGTGGGTTCGGAGGGGTTTTTCAATCCGGTCGCGGCAACGGTGGAAACGGCCCGCCTTTCCGAGGTGGTGGCCGTGGCTTCCAGGCTGGAGGTTCGGCTGGTCAAGGGCATGGTGATCAGCGACTTTCCACCTTTGAGACAGGGGGTTTGAGCGGAACGGCTGGGCAGGGTGCCAACAGACAGCAAGGGCAGGGTGATTTTCGACAGCAAGGTTCGGGTGAGTTCAGACAGCAACCTTTCCAAGGGAATTTTGGGTCTTTCAATGCGGGGTCTGGGTTTGCTGGTCAGCAGAGGCAGTTTCATCAAAGCCGGCTGTATTAGTTTCGTGGTGGACTGCCTAGTGGAGGTAGAACCAATGAGTCGCAGGAGGTGCGTGCTGGGTACACTGGATCGAATTCTGCTAAGGAGGTTCATACGACCTTGTCTGAGGAGATGTTGACAAAGATAGTCAGTCAGGTTGCTGCAGCTCTTCGGCAACCAGGGGTGGATGTTGCCACCCAAAGTGCTCCGGTTCAGGGTGGACAAACGATGACGGCAGCGCAGCTGCTAGCAAAGGGTGCGACTCCGATTGGTACTGCGACCACCTCGGACTCACCTTCTCTTGTTCGGCATTCAGTTGGGGATCACTATAATGGGGAGCTCCTGGTTTGGGCAGTGCAGAGGCTGCGGCTTTAAAAAGAACAAAAAAGAATGATAAAACTAGATGTTATCGTTGTGATGGGCCTGGGCATCATGGTAAAGAGTGTACCGTGGAAGTGTGTGACATTTGTGAAAGCAAAGATCACGCTTTGGAGAGGTGTCACTTGCTGTCGGCGCCAAAACCTCAGGTCATTTTGCATGGTCTGATCAATGAAGGTTTGATGTTTTTCGAGCAGCCAACTTCTGATACATATAAGCCTAAAATTGACAATGCTAGGATGGCGATGCTTACGGTGACCGGGGGTGAGCTAACAATTCCACAGATCGTGACTCAACTTCAGAGGTTGGTTCCGGTTCAAAACTTCCATTGGGAGGTGAGTCAACTTGGCAACAATGTGTTCAAAGTTCCCTTCCCCTCTAAGAGCGAACTTGAGAGACTCGCTATCTTTGGGGCTTGCAAGGTGCCAAACAAAAGAGAGATTACTGTTGTTCCTTGGGTTGCAACGATTGAGCCTTTTGACGCGCTGCCGAAAAAATGGATTCGGATTTATGGGATACCTACAAAAACTATAGGGGACTTTTTATCGTTGTGGAGTTTGGGCTCTTTGTTGGGTAAGACTTACAAGGTGGACATGAAATTTACTCGGAAGCATGGTGTGCTGCGTATTTTGGTGGGCTGTGTAGATTACACTCTCATTCCTATAGCTTGGCCCATTTTCATTAAAGATGGTTTCTATAGACTGAAATTCAAGGTTGAACATCCAGTGGATGTTGGGGATAAAGAGAATGATGAGCCTAGATCACCACCGGCTGCGGATGATGGTGATGATAGTGATAGTGAGGGGTTCTCGAATCAGGATAAATCAGGAGAGGGCAAAAAGAAGAGTGGGGATACTGAGATGGCCACAGATGAAAACCAAAAGAAATCAGATGGGCAGGAGAATTTGGGAGCGTCGGCAGTTGATGTTATGCAAGAACAGCTGTCCGGAGTTGTGTTCTCTCCCATTGTTCAGAAACAAATTTTATTAGCCAAGCAAGAGCTGCGGTCTTTAGTTCAGAAGCTTGAATTAGATCATGTTGAGGATGTGGAGGGTGCGGAGGACACAACACTTAGTGTTGATGCAACCAGGGCTGTGACAGAGGAAGCTGAGAAAAACTACAGCAGCAGTGACACTGAGGTTACTCGGGCTGCGGAGGATACCCGGGCTGCGGCAGAGTTTTCAGCAATTCGCTGCCGCGGCAGCGAGTCTGTGACGGTTAACGATGATTCTGTTAGCGAGTGTGAGCTCCCGCTGGTCGATCGCTGCCGCGGCAGCGGTTCTGCGGTTTTTTCTGCCGAGAGGTTTTCTGGTCCTGGGATTGATAATGTGGCTGCGGTTTCTCAGTGTGACTTCAATACAGAGGGTGGTATTGCGTGTAACCCATCTCCTCATGTGTGGTCAACACCTACAAAAATTCCTTCTCAATCATCTTCGGTTGAACATGTTGAGGAGGCAGGGGGTATGTATTTGGATCGGCTTGGAAATTCTGTGGTGCCGCAGCCTCCAACATGCGATCAGGGGGGAGTGGGGCATGGCGCTGGTCACACAGCGATGGACATGTACGTTAGACCTTCGGAGGAGGATATCTTGGCTTATGGGGGTATGCGTGAGGTTGCGGTGAGATCAAGTCAACGTTTGAGGGAGCAGCCGAACGCGGATCTTCCTCAACTTGACCGTGCGATGGATCTTACCTCTCGAAAGGTTTATGGTTCTCCTTCAGGTACGCCCGCACATGCCAAACTTTCATTATGTTCTTTATCTCATTCTGAAGTTAAGCGTAGATCACTTAAATTGGGTATTCTGTTAGGCAACACTAATGAGCAAGTAGACAATTCTATTTCTACCATTATGGAGTTAGAGCGTGAACGGGGGGTTATCTTTCTGAAAAATTCTTTGCCCTCAAAAAATGCTGAAACCGAATCTAGCTTAGCTTTGAAAAAGGCCATTAATATTTGCGAGGATCTAGTTGACGAGGAGGTTGAGGTCTCGGATGATCATGCAGATCTTAATGAGACATTAGCGTCCATAAGAGGAAAAGGAAAGAAAAAAACACTCTCTAAACGTGCGGTTAGAAGGGTGTGCGTCTAGCTTTATACTCTAAATTTTAAAGTAAAATGAAGGGTGTGATTTGGAACTCGGATGGGTTTGGGGACACAGCAAAACACTTGGCTGTTCATGAATTTATCAAAGAAAATAGACTCGACTTTGTGGCTATTATTGAGACAGGGAGGTCTTCGTTTGCCACACCTTTTCTTAATTTTTTAGCTGCGGGCTCAGATTTTGTATGGTATTGTATACCTCCACACGGGAGGTCGGGAGGTATGTTGATAGGATTTAATAATGCAGCTTTCACAGTACAAGATGTGGTCTCAGGTGATTTTTGCGTCAAATTACACCTGAGATCGAAGGTGGATGGGTTTAGTTGGGCTTTGGTGGTTGTTTATGGGGCGGCTCAGGATAACAAAAAACCAGAATTCCTTGCCGAATTAGTTAGAATTTGTGAAGGAGAGACGGTGCCAATGTTGGTTGGGGGGATTTTAATATCATTAGAAGACAAGAGGAGAAGAATAATTATAATTTTAATGCTAGATGGCCTACTATCTTTAATGCGATAATTGAAAGTTTGAGCTTGAAGGACTTAAAATTTTCTGGACGACAATATACTTGGACTAGTAGACGAGATACACCAACGCTTGAGAAGTTGGATCGTTTTCTAGCCAGTGTTGATTGGGAACAAAAGTATCCATTGGTAACGGTGCAGGCTCTCACCCGTGCGGGGTCAGATCACACACCGTTGTTATTGGATACTGGGGAACATGCGTTCACGGGTAATTCTAGTAGATTTTCCTTTGAGCTTTCTTGGTTTCGACAAGAGGGTTTTATGATATTATTGTTCGGGAATGGAATGCGATCCAAACGGGCAATTCACCGGTTGAGAGGTGGCAAAATAAAATACGTCAATTTCTTCGTGGATGGGCAAGGAATCTGAGTGGGGAATATAAAATTTTACGGGACAAGTTAATATTACTAATTAATGAATTAGAGGTTAAAGCTGAGACCAATCCTCTTACGGTAGCCGAGCGGGCAGCCAAAAGAGAGGCGGATGATAAGTTGGCACATTTGAGACGGGTTGGGGAATCTAAATGGGCACAACGAGCAAAAGTTAAATATATTCAGGAAGGGGGGAGTAACACAAAATATTTCCATATTAATGCGAATGGGAAACATAGGAAAAAGAAAATTTTACAATTAGAACAAGAAGAAGGGACGATAGTTGGTCAGGAAAATCTTAAGACTTATATTTCGGAATACTATAAGAAATTATTTGGAGCGCCGGTTACAAATAATTTTTCGTTGGATGAGAGGGTCATTAATGATATGCCACAAATTTCAAATGAAGAGAATGAGATATTGACTCAAGAATTCTCTGAGAAAGAAGTGTTTGAGGCAATTCAACAAATGGAACATAATAAAGCTCCAGGACCGGATGGGTTCCCCGCGGAGTTCTATCAGAAATTTTGGGGACTTATAAAAGCTGATTTGATGGCTATGTTTACACAACTGCGTGCGGGAAACTTGCCATTATTTAAGCTGAACTTTGGCATCATAACCTTGCTGCCAAAAAAAGAGGATGCGAGTAAAATTGAACAATATCGTCCTATTTGCCTTTTAAATGTTAGTTTCAAAATTTTCACAAAGGTAGGAACTAACCGGGTCACTTCTATTGCGAGTAAAGTGATCCGTCCAACTCAAACTGTGTTTATTCCGGGAAAAACATTCTGGAAGGGGTTGTTGTTTTACACGAGACGATTCATGAGCTGCATCGAAAAAAGATGGATGGGGTCCTTTTCAAGATAGACTTTGAGAAGGCATATGATAAAGTTAAATGGTCATTTTTGCAACAAACACTTCGTATGAAGGGGTTTACGACACAGTGGTGTGAATGGGTGGCTCGGTTTGTGCAAGGGGGGAGTGTTGGAATTCGGGTTAATGACGATATCGGTCATTATTTCCAGACTCTCAAAGGTTTACGACAAGGAGATCCGTTGTCTCCAATTTGATTTAATTTAGTTGTTGATATGTTGGTGATACGTCTCAAACGTATCTATAATTTTTGATGTTCCATGCTTGTTTTATACCAATTGCTACATGTTTTGCATCTACTTTATATCACTTTTATAATTTTTTGGGACTAACCTATTAACAAGATGCCGAAGTGCCAGTTCCTGTTTTCTGCTGTTTTTGTATTCCAGAAAAGCTAGTCTGGAAATATTCTCGGAATTGGACGAAACTACACGGGGGTCCCTATTTTTCCAGAACACACCTGACGGAGCGAAGGAGCAGCAGAGGAGGGCCACCAGGAGGCCACACGCACCTAGGGCGCGGGCCCCCCTTCTGTCGCGCCCTAGGGTGGTGTGGGCCCCTCGGGGGTCCGCAGCCGCCGCCCTTTCGCCTACTTATTCCCCCCGACGCGAAAACCCTAAGTACCTGAGCAAATATCCACGAAAAGATCCAGAGACGCCGCCGTCGTCAACCCTAGCTCGGGAGGGTTCAGAACCTCTTCCCGGCACCCTGCCGGAGAGGGGAATCGTCACCGGAGGCTTCTACATCGCCATGCCTGCCTCCGGAGTGATGCGTGAGTAGTTCATCCTTGGACTACGGGTCCATAGCAGTAGCTAGATGGTTGTCTCTCCACTTTGTGCCATCATGTTTAGATCTTGTGAGCTGCCCTACATGATCAAGATCATATTATTGTAATGCTACATGTTGTGTTTGCTGGGATCCGATGAATATTGAATATTATGTCAAGTTGATTATCAATCTATCTCATATGTTATTTAAGATCTTGCATGCTTTCCGTTACTCGTAGATGCTTTGGCCAAGTAGATGCTTGTAACTCCAAGAGAGAGTATTTATGCTAGATAGTGGGTTCATGTCTCCGTTTAACCTGGGACAGTGACAGAAAGTTCTAAGTTTGTGGATGTGCTGTTGCGCGCCACTAGGGATAGCCTAACGATGCTATGTCCACGGACATATGTGTTTGTTTACATTACGCACTTTACTTAATGCAATTATCCGTTGCTTGCAACTTAATACCAACGGGAACTCGGATGACAACCCGGAGGTGGATTATTAGTCATAGATGCTGTTGAATAACGGTATATGTATTATGTCGTAATGCCCAATTAAATATCATAGTAGTCAACATGTCATGTATATGCATTGTCATGCGCTCACTATTCGTCAATTGCGCAGCTGTAATTTGTTCACCCAACATGTTAGTTATCTTTTATGGAGAGACACCACTAGTGAACTGTGGACGCCGGTCCATTCTTTTACACTGATTAAACAACCACAAACTGCAAACTGTTCCTTTTTCATTCTCTGCAATTTAATACTCATTTTCCACACCATACGTTTAATCCTTTGTTTTCAGCAAGCCAGTGAGATTGACAACCTCACTGTTTCGTTGGGGCAAAGTAGTTTGATTATGTTGTGTGCAGATTCCACGTCAACAGTCCAGACTCCCTGCAACAGCTATTTTTCTGGCGCCGTTGACAACCTTCTGAAGAGTTGCTGCTCCTACTGGTTCGATAACCTTGGTTTCTTTCTGAGGGAAAACTTGCTGCTGACTACATCATACCTTCCTCTTGGGGTCTCCCAACGAACGTGTGTTTCACGTCATCAGTTGGCTGTCCTGATTTCGCGAGCAAAGGAGGATGGTCAAGTGGGGGATTAGTACCACACCTTGTCGAAGGAGGGGTCTCAATCCTTCAATATGCGGATGATACTATTTTATTTCTTGAACACGACATTGCGAAGGTCGTGAACATGAAATTAATACTAGCTTTATTCGAGCAACTCTCTGGGTTGAAAATAAAATTTCACAAGAGTGAATTGTACTGTTTTGGGAAGGCTAAAGATGACCAAGAGGAGTACCGACGTATTTTTGGTTGTGAGATTGGTTCGTTACCATTTAGGTATTTGGGAATACCAATTCATTATAGAAAACTTTTAAACAAGGAATGGAAAATTGTGGAGGACCGGTTTGAAAAGAAATTGGCAGCTTGGGTGGCAAGATTGTTGTCATACGGTGACCGTCTTGTGCTTATAAATTCAGTTTTAACAAGCTTACCAATGTTCTTACTATCCTTTTTCGAAATTCCAAAGGGAGTTAGAAAAAGGTTAGATTTTTATCGTTCTCGGTTTTTCTGGCAAAGTAATCAGCTCAAACGGAAGTACCGGTTAACTAAATGGAACTTGGTCTGTCGACCAAAAGACCAAGGGGGTTTGGGTATTTCGGTCTTAGAAGTACAAAATAAATGCTTGTTGAGTAAATGGCTGTATAAGATTCTTAATGAAGAAGGGGTTTGGAAAGAATTATTAGTTAACAAGTACTTAGGGGATAAAGTGTTGTCTCAGGTACAAGTTAAACCTATGGATTCACCGTTTTGGAAAGGGATCATAAAGTTAAAAGACGATTTCTTTAAGCGTGGAAATTTTTCAGTTGGCAATGGAGAACAAACTCGGTTTTGGGAAGATACTTGGTTAGGTCGTACCCATCTCTATATACCATTGCCTCTAACAAACATAGCACGGTTCATAATGTTCTTGGGACAGTTCCTATTAATCTACCTTTTCACCGGGTATTAATAGGTAATAATAGAACAAATTGGCTAATTTTAGTTGAGAGGTTAATGCGTGTTAACCTCATCGAAGAAGAGGATAGGTTCAAATGGACTCTTACTTCTAACGGAGCCTTTACGGTTAAGTCATATTACGAGAACTTATTAAATGAACACACTAGATATTTGCGTAAGTATCTATGGAAGCTAAAGATTCCACTAAAAATAAAGATCTTCCTTTGGTTTCTTAATAGAAAGGAAATTTTGACCAAAGATAATTTGCTTAAAAGGCGGTGGATCGGGTGTAAGAAGTGCGTTTTCTGCGATGCGGATGAGTCCGTTGAGCACTTGTTTATTAAGTGTCCGTTTGCTCGAGATATTTGGAGACTAGTGCATTTCACTTTCAATGTTTACCCACCTACGAGCATTGCGAATTTGTTTGGTAGTTGGTTAAATGGAATAGACAAGATCACAAAAGCTCGTATTCGAATTGGTGTTGCGGCTATATTATGGGCTATTTGGAATTGTAGAAATGATATTGTTTTTAACAAATCAAATTTCATCCATTATTTGCAGGTAATACACAAGGCATGCTATTGGATCCACTCATGGTCATTCTTACTACCTGCGGACCAGCGTGGTCTTATGGATGCCGGATGTACACGCATGTTGACTGTGGTGCGGGCTATCTTCAGCCGGGGTGGATGGTTTCAACCTAGACGCTTAGATGCTTAATAATATTATCTTGTTTGAGTGGCTGGTCTTTGTAGCCACCTTAAGTGACCCATGAATTGTGAACTTGTACTTTTGGATGTTTAAATAATTACGGATGACTGTGTGCATCTTTTGGATGCAGAGGCCGGGGATCCGCACCCCTTTATCTAAAAAAATCAATAAAAATTGAAGTGAAAAGAGAACTGTGTACGTCACAGTACAAGCTGCGACACATTTTTAGGATCCGGAAGGAGTACTAAGCACGCGATCGATATATCTTGAGATCCACCTAATCCACAGTCCCGCTTCTCGTCGGAAATCTGGTGCCACTAGGGAGCCAGAAACGATCGGTTCGGACTCCACAAATTTTGTTTGGATGGTAGCCCCACTAGCCCATCCGGTCAGCCGAAGTGGGCTCATTTTTTTTAATAATACATTTTTTTAATTAAATTCAAAAAATATTACGCAAAATAACGAAATTGCAAAAATAATACGGCCTCGGCCCAGCTTGGGCCGATAAGGGCCCGTCGGCCAGGCTTGGGCCGATTTGGCCTTATCGGCTTTGTTAAGGACGACCAGATCGCATGGTGGGCCAGGCCTGCGCCCGACAGGCCGTGAGGGGGCACTAATCGGCCAGAACTCGGCCGACCGGCCTGTCGGCCAGGGCTGGGCCGACAGGACGCTGGATAAGGCCAGCCCTGCCCACATCTTCCTCCTCGCGTCCTCTCTCTCCTTTTCTTCTTCCTCTCGAAACCAGCAGCTCCTTACTGCGTTTCAGCGGCGATCTGTCCATCCAGCCACCAAATCTTCCTTCTAGAAGTGTTAGAGAGTTAAGGCAGCTCAGATCTACAGATGTGTTGGATTATTGTGTGATTTCGTGTTGTTTGGTTGGAGCAATGGTGGAGTTTAGGTGGAGGTTGCTGTAGGGTGGTGGATGGTGCAGCGTGGTGGTGGTGCAGCGGTGTTGCATTGGCGGTGGTGGTGACGTTGCTGGTCCATTGAATCGGCACGCTTCAAGGGTATGCGTTTATTTTGCTAACAATATTAAGTATATAGTTGTTCCCGGTTGTAACAGTAAATTGGTGTCACATTTTTAGGTTGTTGAGATGAGTAATTTAGTGAAATGTTTGTTTTTCTACGGTCCTGGCGAAGTTGTAGTAAATGAGCATGGAGCTGATTTGGGTGAGTTTCGATGGTCAGAGTTGGAACTGAGTGACCCACAAACATGGTCTATAAGTCAGCTGAAAGATTGGTTGGCAGCGTGTTTAGGGCTTCCTGAAACAGACACCGTCGGTGTGCATGCACTGTGGACGAAGACAAGGTCCCCGGTGTTTTTTTATTTGAGGCCGATAGAACGGACCTCTCAGATGGTGCGATGGTTGCAAGGCTGCGCAAGCAGGGGATGTACCCCTCATGCCTTACTGATACCTGTCGCGAAGGAGGTGATTGCGCCTGAAGGCGAGGGAGGGCACGATCCTGGCCAGAGTAGTCAGGAGATGCAATTTTCTGGACATGATTATAATCAGGGAGATGTTGGAGGTGGTGATTATGACTGGCCAAAATAGTCAGACAGAGCAGATGGAAGAGGAAGATGTTGGAGGTGGTAGTTATGAATCTGGCCAAAATAGTCAGACAGAGCATATGGAAGAGGGAGATGAAGATGCTGCTGAGGCAGCAGCAGACGATGTATTCCAAGAAATGATGGAAGAGGAAGACGAAGATGGTGGTAGTGCTTATGGGCATGATTCCGACGAGTCGGATGACGAACATGTGGTGCCAAATCCTGCGTCATGGAGTCATGATTTCTCGTCGTCAATGACAGTGAACGATGGTCATGATTCTGCCTGGGAATACCATCAGAACCAGGTTTCTGCGGGTGCTCTATATACCGACAAGCAACATTTGCAAGATGCAATCATTAAGTGGGCAATGTCGACTTGCAAGACATTCAAAACCAAGGTGTCGAGTAAAAAATATCTGACAATGGAATGTGAGGTAGCAGGGTGTCCTGGAAGGGTGCACGGTTATCGTCCTCACTTCGGCATAAACTGGAAAGTGAGCGACGTAGTACAACACACATGTAGAATTGAGAGTATTCCTCAAGATCATCGTAACATTTCGTCGACGCTTATAGCTCGGTTGCTGTACTCAGAAATAGTACAGGGCAAAGCTATGGAAGCGAAGGCTATTATACATAAGGTGTTCACCAGGTTCAAGTACACAATATCTTATGGCAAAGCTTGGAGGGCTAAGCAGATGGCACTTGAGAAAAGATTCGGATCGTTCCTAGACTCATATGACTCAGTTGTTCGGCTCCTCTACACATTGCAGGCCCGTAATCCAGGCACATATGTTGACGTCAAACACTTTTGGATGGCAGAGTTTCCAAACGTAAAGGTGCTGCATCGTGTGTTCTTCTCTTTCGGTGTATGCATAGAAGCTTTCACTCATGTCGACCAGTTATCTGTGTTGATGGTACATTTCTTACTGGCAAGTATAGGGGACAGATCTTGACTGCCATTGGTCAGGATGGCAACAATCAGATCGTGCCACTTGCATTTGCTTTTGTGGAGAGCGAGAACACTGAAAGTTGGACTTGGTTCTTCAGGCAGCTTAAAATAGCAGTAGTAAAAGATAAGCCGAACGTGTGCATCCTTCATGACCGCCATGCTGGTATACTGAACGCCGTCAAGGCACTCACAAACCCTGTGGCCGCGGAACAAACGCCATGGCTAGACCTGCAGAGTCGTTGGTGCATGCGCCATTTGGGGGCCAATTTTTTCTCACAGTTCCGAGATAAGGCTTTGATGAATCTATTCAAAAAACTGTGCAAGCAGAACCAATTCTGGAAATACACATTCGTACGTGGTAAGCTTGATGACTTCACTAACCAGCATGTTAGGCAGAGGAGAGCTGCACGAAATGTTGCAGTAGCAGCACATGTGCAACTTGTGGCGCAACAGCTAGCAACCGGACCTCCACCAGCTGAGGATGTACCTGTTGGGCTTTGTGACTTGCCAGGATTTGATCCCCTGGTGTTAGGAGAAAGACTGGGAGGTTGATCAAAAACTTTCAGCAGTGGATAGAGCACGAGCCTCTTGAGAGGTGGTCTTTGCTGCACGACACTTATGGAGCCAGGTACGGTGTTATGACTACCAACCTGCTGAAACATACAACTTTGTTCTTAGAGGAAATAGGGCATTGCCACTTACAGCCATTGTGGAGGGTATTTTTGAGGGCACAGTCAAGTACTTCAGAGAAAGACGCCAGAAAGCTCACATGCATATCGTTAACAACCCAAACACACCTTTTTGTGAGAAGATTACGGAGTACATGGATAGGAAGATGGCAAAAGCTCGTACTCATGCTGTGCAGGCCATAGGAAATCAAGAAAGGAGGTTCGAGGTACGCTTACCTTCTGACAAGTTTGGTTGCGGAAATCAGCTCAGAACGCATGAGGTGAAATTGGAAATGAAGCCCGACCAACATGTGACTGCACATGCAATAAACCAAAATTGCTTCACCTGCCCTGCTCCCATGTATTGGCTGCGTGTGGGCAACTCGGACTATCAGCCATCTCGTTCGTTTCACCATATTATTTGAACGAGTCTGTTCTTAATACCTGGACCGGTGAAATGGTGGGATTTCGAGCTGTGGGTAATTTTAACACGGTTGACCCTAATGAAAGGCAGTACATCCCCGACCCAAGGCTACTGCGTCCTGGTAGAGGTAGACGACCGTGCAAGCGTATCAGAAATGGTATGGATGAATCTGAAGCCGGAGGCCCGACAGTGCAATGTTTCTTGTGCAATGATTTTGGTCACAGGGACACTGCTTGTACAAAATTCCCACCTACGAATGCTGCTCCGGCAACTAGAGCAGCTGCTCCACGTGGACGAGGCAGCCGAGGACCAAGAGGAAGGGGAAGAAACTAGGATGTTTTAAATTTGGACTGTGCTTTTATTTATAATAATGTGGATCAATGTTTTAAAATTGGACTATGTTTTTATCTGTAATATGTGTGGATCAGTGTTTGTAGACTATGTTTTATATGTGTGCATCAGTGATTTAAATTTGGAGTTTGATTTCATCTGTAATTTGTCTGCATTTGTGTGGCTAAAAAAGAGGAGGGAGAGGTGAAAAAAAAAATCAACAGCCAGTCGGCCCAGCTTGGGCCGATAAGGGCCCGTCGGCCAGGCTTGGGCCGATAAGGCCTAGTCGGCCCGGCTCTGGCCGACAGATTTCGCTGACAGGCGCAGGGCGGCCGACAGGCCAAATCGGCCCAAGCCTGGCCGACGGGCCCTTATCGGCCCAAGCTGGGCCGAGGCCGTATTATTTTTGCAATTTCGTTATTTTGCGTAATATTTTTTGAATTTAATTAAAAAAATGTATTATTAAAAAAAAATAGCCCGAAGTGGAGTCCAGTCGAGGCTTGGCCCGTTCGGCAGGGGTGTTGGAATGAGATTGGGATCAGGTGACATGGCATGTCACGCTCTAACATGCTCCATCACTTCCATCCAATCATCATTCAAGGGACATCAAGGACCCAAAATTTGAACTCGAAAATCCAACATTTTAGAAAAATTTGAGAAAATTTCTTAAAGTTGTATTTGGTCCGCTGTGTATTATGAGAAAGTTTCGCTTCATTGGATAATTAGTTTATCATTAAATAGCTTTTCATATTTTAATCTTAAAATGCTATAACTATTCAACGAGTGGTCCAAATGCCACGATATTTTCACACAATAAACAACATACCACAAAACTTACTGAATTTTTTAATTTTCTCAACATTTTAGCAAAATTTGAGAAAATCTCATAAAGTTGTATTTGGTCCGTCGTGTATTGTGAGAAAGTTTCGCTTCATTTGGATAATTGGTTTATCATTAAATAGCTTTTAATATTTTGATCTTAAAATGCTATAACTCATCAACGAGTGATCCAAATGCCACTATATTTTCACAGAACAAACAACGGACCATATAATACTTACTGGATTTTTTTGAATTTTTCTAAAAATGTTTTATTTTCAAGTTCAAACTTTGGTTTTATGATGAATAGATGGCAGATATGATGGCGCATGTTACAGCGTGACATAAATGGTTTGGTCTTAACTTGCTACAAACAAATATTTTTGGCGAACAAAACAACACCAAGAAAAATGTCTGTTTGGGCCTTCAGTAGAATGTTTATGCACCTTGCTCACGTTGTTTACTAGCAGATGCACACCAACAGCTTGCGCTGGTCTCACATTAACTAGGCGTACTGCGGTAACTACAGAAAAAACATTCAAATGACTCACAAGAAAAGTTTTTCCAGATTCCTCTCATTACCAATATGATGTATGCGTTCAACTCCAACCAATCAATTAATGTTCTATTTTTCTAATTTCAATTTAATCAACTCAGTGAGTTATGAGTCGCTTCATGGCGGTTTTGGGACAGGCAAAAACCTCACAAACAGAGCGAATGGATGTGTACATAATTAAGAAGACCACACCCATAACTTATTGTGCATCTGCGTCCTTTATATGAGTGGGTCATGTATCTGAGGAAAGGTTGGCGGATGCATTAGCTACCAACCGTTCACCCCACATATTAAGATTCACAGCTCGTATATATCAATATATGAATGGGTCGTGTATATTCTACTCCCTCAGTTCGAAAAAGGATGTCACAAAAATGAACTATAGATAGACCATTTTTGTGACATCTTTTTCCGAACGGAGGGAGTAGTAAAGAAAGGAAAATCACAAGTCTGAATGGGTCGTGTATATTCTAGTAAGGAAAGGAAAATCACAAGTCCAAACATTTGTGGGTGTCATCTCAATAGTCCATGCACCCGGTATTTTAAATTATATCATATCAGAGATATAGATGAAAGGATGAAGGAATGATTTTGATTGTTCATACATCTCGGACACAACATATTCGAAACAAGGCACCGCATGACATAATGTGTTCTGGTGGAACATCAGGCATGCCATGATCTTGCAAAAGTAAAAAAAATCTCATATACGATAAATACTTGGAAGAAAAGGTTTTGCGGAGAATAACATAAGAGTAAGAATACAAACAAATATTTTTGGGGAACAAAACAACACCATGAATTTATTTCGACTACAGATAGCTATGGTGGATGCAGAGGCCAATAGATTAATTCCTTCCTTTTCTTGGTGGATGCAGAGACCAATAATTTGTTTCGACTACAAAGTCACGGACCTAACACACTTCATGATCACATACACGTATTGCATTGCGAAACCCATCTTCTACATCATTCTCTTAAGAATATCACACTTCACTCTGTCATATGCTTCGCTCATATTGTGTTTTACCGCGTTTTTTTGATTGCACCAAATGGGTAATCTCATAGGCCAATAGGATATTGTCCGTAATTTTCCGGCCAGGGACGAAAGCTGATTGTGTTCGTGAGATAATCTTCGATAAAATTGTCTTCAAACAATTTGCCAAGACTTTGGAGGTAAGCTTGTAAAGGACATTGCAGAGTCCGATGGGCTGGTCCTCCGTGATTTTCTCTTGAGTTTTCACTTTAGGTATTAAGACAATAGTTGTCTCATTCAAGTGTTGCTAACATATAGTTTTGTGTTGCACACAAGAGCTACGGCAAAATGAGGCGTTTCGCAAAAGAAATATTGTGGTAATGGATTTTGTTACAAAAAAATCTCGAACAAATAGTGCTACGTGCAATTTCCTCATTCTCAAAGGAGGAGAGAAACCCTTACGCAGAGCCACCGAGCGGCGTAGCCTCATCATATGCCGTCCATTCGAGACCATATGCACAAGATCGACTCAAATTTCAAAGTCAAAAATAAAAACTGTTTCGAAAAATTCCACTAGATAAAAACAGGTTCGAAGTGTATTAGAAAGTTTCAACTCATTGGGCCCAATGGTTTGTGAATACATAACTTTTTAAGCATAAAACGCAAAAACCTATTTATTCAAAAACCACTAATCAAAGGGATGAAACTTTTCCAGAATACACAACGAACCTATTTTCGTTTACAGGAACTGTTTCAATTTTATCCGAACAATGTTTATCTTTCACTTTAAATTTGAGACGATTTTGCACATCGGATCTAAAATGGACGGCACATGACGAGGCTAAGTTCGCTCGGTGACTAGGTTCACCACGTCTTCGAAGCTGTCCGAGAAACCCCGAGAAGAAAAAAGAAAAAAAAGGTAAGCCGCCGCCGCCGCCGCCGCCGCCGCAGCCGCCATGGCCGACGAGCTCGACGAACTCCTCGATTTCCTCTCCAATAGCTCACCGCAGGTGCTCGTGCTACGTCCCTAAGCCCCAATCTTCCCGAAATCCACCCCCCAAAGCCTTAGCTCCTCTAACTAGCGACGCGTGCTCCATCCTTGCAGGTACGGGGCGCGGCGGCGGATATCGTGCGGGGACTCACCGGAGATGAAGACGGTCTGCGCTCTCTCACGGCGCGCGCGGACCGGGCGCTCCCGGCGCTGCTCCGGCTGCTCGCCTCCGTGGGGGGCAGCGCGGGCGAGGCGGCCGCGGACTCGCTCGTCAACCTCAGCCAGGACGGCGCGCTCGCCGCCCGCCTCGTGGTGCTCGGCGGTGTCTCCGCAGCCATGGACGTGATGGTCAAGCGCAGCGGCGAGCAGCCCAAGCTCGCGCGCAGCCTCGTCATGCTTCTTGTCAACCTCACCCAGGTCGAGTCCGGCATCGCGGCCCTCCTCCAGGTCCGCCCGCCCGCCTCTTGTCTCTCAGATTGGCTCCAGAGCTGCTGTTTTTACCTTCATAAAATTCGAGTCCCTGCCATGTGAGATTGTCAATTCTTATCTTTCCTCTGTCTGTGGCAATCTGATCTGTTAATGGCGTTACAATCACCTTCCTATCGAGCCGGCCACGGACTTCCTGATAGAAGAATGCTTGTAACTCGGTTGCTCGAGTATATTCCTTTCTACTATGTGCATAGCTCATGTTGGCTTCCAAAAAAATAGCTTTAGTTTCCTAATGTCGCTGTGGCTGTTCATGATGATGCTGTCCAAATGTTTTGGTTTTGAGGAGGGAATAGAGTTGTGATCGTCGAATGATTTAGGAGCACTAATTTCTCGAAAGAAGGTAAAGAAGAAAGGTTTTGAATTCTAACGAGTAAATATCCACTGGAGTTTGCATTGCCTGGTATTTATCATAGCACATGTGCTATTGTTGTCAATCGTTCTGATGATTTCATTCTGTTGGTAAAATTCAACCCCTGGTGTCGTTGAATCTATATCTGATCAGATTGTTTGATTTAGTGGTTATGACCTGGCACTTGAAAAATGATAGAAGCTACATGTACGATTATTATTTCAATTAATCAACTTGTCAACATTCCTATGTTGGTGAGCAGCAAGCTCCCTTTCGTCACTAGGTTTGGCTATTGTCCACTGAGACCTGCACTGATATTCAAGTTACTTTGAAAAATCATTATATTTTTGTTTTTTGGTTGAGTTTTGAGTGAAGTCTGGTGTCAGATGAGTAAATACTGGGAAGGGTAATGCAGAGAAAAACTTGTGGAATGGATATGCTGCTTCTAAGTTTTTTCCCCTTTGTTACTGAACTGAATAGTTTTTGTTACTGAACGTAGCTCTCTTCTGTATGAAAGGTTGGTGATGAAAAGGTTCAAGGATTGTATGTTGCGAAGCTTGTGCGGTCATTCTGTAGGTCATCCAGTGATTCTGAAGGTGAATGTGTTCTGTTCTTTTGTTCCTTACTTTCATTAGCTGCATTCATGTTATTTCTGTTGTTAGCTAACAATCGTGCTTTATCTTATTATTGTTCATCTCTCAAATTCTGCAAAAGTTAGTTTGTAGACTTTGGAACATGGAAATCCTGATAAGTGTGTCAAGCCAGCATCACAACTTAGAATACTGCCAGAGGACATTATAGGTAGGGTAAACTAGCTTAATATTTGTGCATTTCTATGGATCCAATTAACAATCACCAGCATATTGCACCATGTGGTGTTTCATGCCACGTCCTTGGACAGAGTTGGGAGTTTTTGCTAGGGAGGAACACCTTGGGCGGATTTGAAAATTCTAATTATAGTGGGTGGATGAGAAGGACTTGGTTCCATGCATGGGCATATATGTCTATCCGAAATGTTGATATGGTCCCACAAATAAGAAGAGGAAGGAGAAGGTGTACTGACTGCCGCCACCAATTGCCATGTTTATAGGAGTACAGAAACGTTAGAGAATATGCCGCTATGGCTCAGCTTGAAGGGTTCAGGGTACTAAATCAGGGAGAGATGAACAACCATAGGTGAGGGAGAAGACTCAGATGAGGGGAAAACTCTTATTTCTTATTATTTGCCTTTTGGATACGTATTTTCTCTTTCTATCAACGAGGTGTGATGTTTAATCAAATAACTGACTGCCGCCCCATATAAGAAGAGGAAGGGGAAGGTGAACTGTTGCCCCCACCAATTACCATGTTTATAGGAGTACAGAAACGTTAGAGAATATGCTGCTATGGCTCAGCTTGAAGGGGTCAGGGTACTAAAACAGGGAGAGATGAACGACCATAGATGAGGGAGAAGACTCAGATGAGGGGAAAACTCTTATTTGTTACTGTTTGCCTTCTGAATACGTTTCTTCTCTTTATATCAACGAGTTATGATGTTTAATCAAATAACTGGCGCAGTTGCTATCTCAATCAAATGATACGAATGCAATTTTTATATTACTAATCAGCCAGCCTAAAAAGGTGCAGTGGCTGTGTCTTGCGCCATCTCCATGGGATGGGCAACAATCTGGTCTCGCAACATGTTATTGGATATTGGTTTTCTCGTCAAGGAGATATCTAGATTGTTTTTTCTTTGCAAGCTAATCCATTTTCTATCTCGCTAATCGCTTTTGTTATTGTTTGGCTTAGCTGAGGAGTCATCATCCAACCACCCATATATTGACTTAGTTTTTCCATTGATACGCAGATGAAGATATTTTTGAACACATTGCCTCTATACTTGTGAATATCTCAAAGGTCGAAGCTGGACGGAGAACACTGATGGAACCTAAGAGAGGCCTTCTAAAGCAGATTATACGACAATTTGATTCAACAAACCAACTTAGAAAGAAAGGGGTATGCGCAGCTTATCTCTTATTTCGAATCTCGACATTGATGCTGGTGATAGTGGGGCTTGCTCTGTGCCTTACATGATTTTCTTACATATGTTGACTAGATTTGTTTTCCCAGTCTGAATAGTGTAATAAGATGTGGTATCACATGATTTTTCTACATACTTTGACGAGATTGTTTTTTATTTATTGCTGAAAAAAAAACTCGACCAACCAGGCACTACTAGTAGCACCTACTTCCATGGTTTGAATAAGAACCACCGAGATATTATGTTTAACTAGTTGAATGCCCGTGCGTTGCCACGACTTCTATATTTTTTTCCTTTGTTCTAGATATTGGATGTGCAAATATTGAAAAACACATAAATATTCTTCACATATATAACAAAGATAGACATGTGACATTACAAAAATATAAAAATTAAAAATCGGGTAGGCGGATGTGTCCTTCCTCGTCAGTTTCCTCGGTGCCATTGCCTACCCTCAGTGCACATAAATATTCATGTATTCAACAACACACAAAATCCAACAAACAGAAGTGACACAAGTTGAATGCCCCTACTTTGCCATGGCGTTTTCATTTTTACCATCATCGAACATGTAAACATGAAGTGCACATAAATATTCATGTATATTGAAAAGATAGCCAGTGTATATTGAAAAGGTAGCCAAGTGGTAATTCAAATGCATATATATGTCTCAAATCTGTCAGCAAACATTACATTTTTTAAAGACTAAAGATCATCAAGAAAGCAGCTCAAATGTGGTCCAGCTACATCAAAATAAAATGAGCATGGGGGAGGCCCCTCTTCTGAAACTCTACCACATAGATGCCCGCCTTTAGAAAGCCTGTGATATCCTTCTTGGTAAGCATCTCTTTCATCGTCTCAAGTTTGGACCTGAACACTCGGGCCACAAGATCTGGATGGTCCTGCAAGGTTCGGCCTGGAAGCAGCACGTCCTGTATCTCGTGCCAGTTTGGGTTGCAGGTCATCGTCACGAAGATGTCAGGCTTGCCGGATGTCGCCAGGGTTTCTGTGATGTCCGCATGCGTCCACTTACTTGGGAGTTTGATGGGTGCCATCTACATAATAAAATACCAATATTAATTCTCCACATATGGTCATATTAAGTCCATGTATATTCCGTGACGGCAAGCATAAATAGTTCGTACAGTGTACCCTCTTACCCAAATTTTGACATGGATTTGGACTACTTGCAGTTTGCTTGGAAGTGCTAAACAGAAATTGCTTTAAATTCATTTCAAGTATAACTTTAGAAAATGCACAGTACAAACAAGTGGCAATTGAAGAAACTGACAAGGACAGGAGACGAAAGCAACTAAACATGCAACTTCTGTTTGAGGTATTAAAGAACCAGCATTGAAAAGAAACTTGAACTCTTTGTAGTTTTGTGTAAATTTTATTCTTTCAGCAACACACTAACAGATATATATGGTTCCTCATCCTACCTATGAAAAGATACAGAAAAGATGACACCCTACCAACATAGATAAATTAGTGAAAAGGCACTCAAACAGAAAAGATAAGCCAAGAGAATTTTGAACAAAAAGCTATTTTGAGTGTTGGTTTCCAAAAGGGTACCTCCTACCCTGATGTGTGCTAGAGAAACTCGATGTAAAATGCTGGATTACCTGAGAATGAAACCTGCACATATTACATGAGGAAATCATGAGTTTACAGCTTAATCCAGTTAGAAGTAACAACATCTACAAACAAGCTCAGTATCCCCGTGCGCGGACACTTTCTAGATATAAGTCACCTTTGTGACTGCAACTTCTACATGAGCTTGGTTTTAGACAACTTCTCTGGATCATGAATGAGCAGAATGATCTTTCTAGATTAATGGTCCTTTGAATGATTCGGGTCTGGTGATATAATTCACCTTTGTGACAGCAACTTTTACATGAGATTAGTTTAGACACCTTTTCTAGTTTTCTGGAACGTGATGTTGCACTGGGAATGGTCTCAGTAGAATGATCTTGCTAGATTAATAGTCCTTTGATTTTACACAAACCAATCGATAAATCAAACCCAGAGAGCAAGCGGCAACAACACAGCTGATCAATGGTAATAATAAAATGCGTGCAATGTCAGACCATGAGCTGAAATAAAAACAGAGGTACATTGTGGGGATTTGCATGCACAAATATGACGATACAATTTCCATATATCTAGCTGATACAATGGAATCCACATTTCAGATTTGACGAGACACTTAATTTGCAACTTTAATTAGGACAAAACTTTCATATTAACGCTAGTGACTTTATGTAAAATTTCCACAACAGAAATATAGGTAGTTTAAGAGAAGAGCTTGTGGTGCAAGTTGCAGCCAACAAACTTTGAGCCTTCAGGATAGTAGGAAGCTGATGCAGATATATACACATGAATAAAGAGGACCCTAGCCAATAAGTAAAATTAGGAGAAACAGATCTTTGACATACAAATGGCAATAAGATTCAGTCATGACTCAATAAGGCAGTTGTCACAAGGTAATCGTGGACCAGACTTCAAGAAAGGAGTCACTCCGTAGAATCAAATTTCAGCTTTCAGGCATCATTACAGATAACTACAAATGGCATATGTAGTATATTAGATATGCAACAGCAGCAAGGACCACAAATCCATTGCTCTGGCAGATCCTTATCTCTACTACTACAGCAAAACCGGGTGAGAAGCTGAAGCTACAGAGGGAACCACTGCTCAGCTAGGTCATTAATTTTACATTGAAGCTAGTACGAAGATCAAACAGGGCTGGAACTAATTAGATATGCTGGGCAGAGAGTAAGTCAGTACATCTATTATGGCTGTGTAGATCGAAAATGCTTATGACCAAAATCTTCTTTGTGGAGACTTGTGGACTGCCATGCATCATACAGTCGACATTTACAGACAAAATAGATAACCATGTCCTAGCTCGGATACTCCGGTGATATATGCACTCACCTACTGACCCAGCTCAAGGAATCGGTGGTCAAGGAATCGGTTCCGAGCAGAAGGTCGCGGACGCCGAACTCCGCCGTGTACCTCGTAAGCGCCTCCGCAAAGCTACGATGACCCCCTCCAGAACCACCGCCTCCACCTGCAAGATCGACACCTCAAACCCAAATAGAACGTAGCAGCAGCGTGGTGAACATATCGAGAAGTGGAGCAGACTAACACTTCGGCGACGGAAGGAGGGCGTATCTGGTCCCGGCGGCGGCAGCTGGTGCGACGGGAGGCGAGAGGAGAGGAAGTGGCCATCATTGAGGGCTCGGGGCATTTTGTACTGCGCGAGATTGGAACCACCAAGACCTCTACGATCGGCAGTCCCCACGTCCTGAGCTGACCGGCGGTTGCACATGCACGGAGCTGCAGCGGTTGCCATGGGAGAGAAGAAGCGGCGCTGGGGGATTGGGGAGGCGACGCCCCTGGACGGTGGAAGCAGCACGTCGGGCGATGGCGTCGCGGCGGGCGGTGGCGACGCTGAGTGCCGGAGCCAGCGTGGAAGGAGAAGGATCGGCGGCGCGGCAGGAGAAGGGGATCGAGGTCGATGATGTGTTTTTTTTTCTGCTCTATTTGCAGCGAGGAGGGACGGTTGTTTGGTATTTTCTCCTTTTTTTTGCTGCCGTCGTAATTGGTTCTTTTTACGATTTTTTTTTAATTTTGCGATTTTGCTCCTGCGGATGCGGGAAGGGTGGGAGGACGTACGACCATCACCACCGGCTCCGCTTTAAGGAATAGTAAAGATGCACCAACCAGTAGGACCATAATTCCAAACTGATGGAGAAGGTTGGGGAATGTGCATATACTTCAAGACCGCCTCTCACATGTGGTTCGGTAAGGCCTAAACTTGGACAGAAAGTGGGCAGACAATTTTTTTTCTAAATTGCAAAAGCCGACACTTGAACCCATGGTCTCTGCCCTGACATCATATATTAAGTTCGTGCACCAACCAGCAGAACTAAAAGTACGAACTGATGGAGAAGGTTTGAGGATCCACATATACTTCAACAGGAGACACTTGCCAACTCTGCGGAATAAATTCCGCCGAGTCAAACCCTTGCGGGCAGGTTGGCACTGGTGCACCCCAACCAACTGTGCTACGCTCGGTTCTAAAGACTCAGCCAACCAGGCACTGGCACATGGTGACCCTCTTTAAAGAAGGACGACGGAGACGCCAGTCACTGCGCGAAATAAATTCCGCCCCATGGGAGCCAACGCCAGTTGGTGGGTACCAAGTGATGCTCGGTTCTCTTAATCTCTTTCACATACCATTTGATATTGTGGTAATATAACGAGGAGGTGCTACATGATGTCCTAGTGAATCTTAGTAAATGAGTAGTAGTGGTGGTTCAGTTTGTAAAGTGGAATCATATTGATTTATAACTCTTCATGATGTTTTTTCACGCATTTGCCTTTTTAGTACATATCCCAGTATATGTGTTCATTATTTTTGACTTCAATGTTTTTAGGTTCTTTGCAGAATATCTAGATTTGAATGTCTTAGGCATCTGAATTATATGATGAGTAACGAGTATGTTATTTCAGCTTAAATGCTTGATACTACTAACATATTGGTATTCATGGTGTCACATCTGGTTGGATTGTTGCACGCTTCCACCAGTGTTCCTGCTTAATTACTTCTGTGAATATATTTGCAGGTTGCGGGCACCATCCGTAACTGTTGCTTTGAAGCTGATGTCCAGATACAAAATCTGCTTTCTATAGCAGAATATCTTTGGCCAGCTCTACTTTTGCCTGTAGCTGGAAAGAAGGTGAGGTTCTTTTAACATTTGTGGAATCACTAGTTATGTGAAATTGGCTTCGAGTGCATTACATCCCCCTCCCCCTTTTGCTAATTGTCATTTTTGTGGTAATGATTGGATCTCTCGTCCCTCGCATGCATCGTCTTTGACAACCACTTTCTTTGTGTCCATAAATGTTGGTTGCTCCCAGCTCTCCTGCCCCCAACCCACCCACCCACACCCACACACTTGAATGCACCCATGGAAAATAAAACTTTCATGTGTTTAGTTGTCCTGAACATAGATCATTCTGTAGAAGACTTAAGCTCTGTTTGGGATTGGTACATTCAGTGATGGTGCTGGCTTGTCGCAGAGCTGGGTACAAGTCTAACTACCACCACGTAGATTAGTGCTTGCCCATGAAATTATTCTGATATAGTTCATGTTGGAATAATCCTGTGCGTTCTAGAAATATCTACCATGTAGTAAGGTAGTAGCTAGTAGAAGTCTCTAGAGTACACATGAGTTGTACCTAGTGGTAGTCTCTAGAATACACGTGTTGTAATCTAGTAGAAGGCACTAGAAGGTAGGTCTAGATATTTCCTACCTAGGTCGGTTGTAAAGTCCTATAAATAGGACATGCACCCAAAGGGGTGGAGTAGAGTGAACAGGTGAGATGTAGTCTCCGCCAGGACCGTGGTGTGTGCCCGGCCGGCAGGAGAGCTCCCTGGGTTGTACTGTGTGTGTGCGTGTGTACATTCATGTACGTGTTGAGTGAGCTGAAGAGGAATAGAGTAGGGCGTATGTGCGCCCACGGCGGCGTTCGTGCGCCGGCCGGGAAAATTCCGTGTCTCCACCTCCATTGCTTGTTAGTACGAGTGAGAGGAAGAAGAGAGAGAGGTGCAGCCAAGGTGCTGCGTCAACAATTGGTATCAGAGCCGCAAGGTTTGGGGCCGTGGTGCGCAGCGGACGGAGGCTGCGGAGGCGCTGCGTGGTGGCGCAGCGGCCACGGCGGCGCGGCGAGAAGGCCGCGGAGGTCACGTGTTGTGGCGCAGGAGCCGCGGTGGCACGGCATGGCGGCGGCGTGGAGGTGCTGCGCGGCCACGGAGGCCGTAGCGGCGCCATGCGATGGCCGTGGCGGTGGCGACCGGCGCGTGTGCGCGCCAGGTTGTGTCCGTGGCGGTGGCGACCGGCGTATGTGAGCGCCAGGTTGTGTCCGTGGCGGTGGCGACCGGCGGATGTGAGCGCCAGGTTGTGTCCGTGACGATGGCGACAGGCGCATGTGAGCGCCAGGTTGTGTCCGTGGCGGTGGCGACCGGCGTATGTGAGCGCCAGGTTGTGTCCGTGGCGGTGGCGACCGGCGTATGTGAGCGCCAGGTTGTGTCTGTGGCGGTGGCGACCGGCGCATGTGAGCGCCAGGTTGTGTCCGTGACGATGGCGACCGGCGCATGTGAGCGCCAGGTTGTGTCCGTGGCGGTGGCGACCGGCGCATGTGAGCGCCAGGTTGTGTCCGTGGCGGTGGCGACCGGCGTATGTGAGCGCCAGGTTGTGTCCGTGGCGATGGCGACCGGCGTATGTGAGCGCCAGATTGTGTCCGTGCGGTGGCGACCGGCGTGTGTGCCAGGTCGAGTCCGTGGCTGCTAGGTTTCACAAGTGAACGCATCAGGATTAGGGGGGAGATTGTTGGAATAATCCTGTGCGTTCTAGAAATATCTACCATGTAGTAAGGTAGTAGCTAGTAGAAGTCTCTAGAGTACACATGAGTTGTACCTAGTGGTAGTCTCTAGAATACACGTGTTGTAATCTAGTAGAAGGCACTAGAAGGTAGGTCTAGATATTTCCTACCTAGGTCGGTTGTAAAGTCCTATAAATAGGACATGCACCCAAAGGGGTGGAGTAGAGTGAACAGGTGAGATGTAGTCTCCGCCAGGACCGTGGTGTGTGCCCGGCCGGCAGGAGAGCTCCCTGGGTTGTACTGTGTGTGTGCGTGTGTACATTCATGTACGTGTTGAGTGAGCTGAAGAGGAATAGAGTAGGGCGTATGTGCGCCCACGGCGGCGTTCGTGCGCCGGCCGGGAAAATTCCGTGTCTCCACCTCCATTGCTTGTTAGTACGAGTGAGAGGAAGAAGAGAGAGAGGTGCAGCCAAGGTGCTGCGTCAACAGTTCAAATTCCTGCAACAACTTCAATAGAGATTTGCTTCTTAAGCACGCGCAGCCGCCCAGGGTACCGGGCGTTGGCTCCACCAGTATGGCCATTTCGTATTTTCAATCAACTCCACCTTACATATCCGGAGCTTAACAAATTATTTGGTTGGAGGTTAGCTCTAGATTCAGATTTGGAATGATTTGCCATGAAAAGTTTATACTAACTTGTTTCTTCCTATTCTCTTATTCTTTGCACGTTGACTCAAACTGGAGTAGAATAAGACTCTTAACGTATTAGAATACCAACTGCACCTCTGCAGTAATACTCAAGCCTGGGCTATTTACTAATTTGAAAGCCTGCTTGAGCTCTTAGCAGTTAGCAGAGTCATCCTCCTCCAGCACGGTCGCAGCTCCTGAACTTAGCTGCAAACATGGCAAGTGGCAGCCATGACGCTTATCTGCCTGGCCCAATATAAGATTTACTTACCTGTGCATGTTCAAAGTCACAATAAATGATTTTCTGTCTTCACTGAATCATTTGATTTTCTGGAGATTGACACAACATCACCACTCTCTCTAGTGAGTGCACAATGATATCATTGTATTTATTTTGGCAAAATCATAGCGAGATTACCATATTGCCAACAGAAAGAATTGTTTGGAAGAATATTTACAGTATATATAAATACGTCCACAATATAAAAGAAACATTTGATATAATATCAGTTTAAACTGCGCAGGCTTTTGTACAACTATATTTACATTCTGAATGCACATAGTCATTAATAAATAAATCTACAAGTTGAAAATAACATCTCAGTTATGCTTTTTTAATTTTTATTGCTACATGAAAGCTATATTCTTAGTAAGGAGCAAGAAAGCTGCCAATTGTATGGAACTAAACAACATCATAACAATATTTTCTTATGGTAAACAATATTTTCTTGCTCGCATGATGATTTCTAAAGATCTGTGTAGGCATGTAAATTTGGAAAACATTCTGCTGCGGAGTGGCCTCGACGGCAGGGTTGACCTAACAAAAAACAATTCTGAACATCAATCAGTGAGCACCATTTAGAGAAAAAATCATATCAATCATTTGATTCATGAACGATATCAAGCCTCATTTGCACACTACTATTCTTTAAAACTAACTGTTGTCTAAGCTAGCGTAATCCAGGACAATCACTCCATGGCATGTCCTTGAAAAAGCGGAAACGTAGTGAAAGTGTGAATCTGTTCTGTAGTATGCAAGAGGCACGTGTCTGTTTCTGCAGATCTATAGCGAAGAAGATAGTGTGAAACCCACTCCTCTCCCCCTTGCGAATTATCCATGATAACTTGTTTTTCTCCTTTTCTCTCTTTCTTGTGGCCAGTGATGAGTGTCCATATGGTACCTATTACTTGTACAGCGGTGGCTTATATTGCATGATATTGCAGATCTATAGCGAAGAAGATAGATCGAAAATGCCTCCTGAACTTGCAAATGCACTATCTCATGAACGAGAAGCTGTTGATGATTCTGAAATTCGAGAACGGGCACTGGAGGCTATTTATATGATCGTGATGCAGGTGAGTTTGATATTCCATAGGAATGGCTTATGTTTTTTACTCTCTGCTAATAAATATGTCGTTTTGGACATGAGCATAGCCTCCAACATGCAACTTTGACTACTTTTTGTATGAATATGGTAGTAAGAAATATATAATTACCATATTGCAAATTGTTTCCATGATAAAGCTAATGATGATATTTTTCACATGGCAAATGTATTACCAGTAAAACTTTACTTTGTAGGACGTCATCTATTTCGGAACAGAGGATATCTACATGCTTGTATCCAACTGTTCAGATTTCCACACATTTAAAATATATCAATACTAAGTAAACTTCTCCCCCTACTAATCTTACAACTTAGTAGTAGTAGTAGTAGGGGATGGGGAGTTAGGCTATGTTTGGAACACAGGAATACAAAACAAAGGAAATGGATAAGAATGAAAACAGGTGACTGAAAAAAGCAGGAAATTTTTCCTATTACTACTACTAGTACTACTATGCAGGAAGAACACAGGGAAATTTAAAAACACCGGTGTAGGAAACTTTCCTTTACTTTTCCTACAGTGGCTCTATTCCAAACGGCGCTAAAGGGCGTTCCCCGAAAAACCTATGTTCGAAACAGGAACTTAACATGTCCCTTACTGGGCTTAGGCTTGGGCTGTATGAAGTATCAGGGATGTATCCAAAGCATATCTGAATTTATTTCTATATATTTGGTCACTTTGAAAGTATTGACTTTTGACCAAGTTTATACGCCACCTATTTAGGGACAGACTACAGAAGGAATATTACTTTCTCTTTAACTTTTTTCGAAAAGGGGGCATACTCTGGCCCCTGCATCAATCGATTCAGACAACCATCTTTATTGCGAAGTTCATCATGCAAAGTAATACAGCTCAAGGATCACAAAATTCTCTTAAACTAAAGTAATGAGACCTACATTTTGCTTCCAGTTTTTGCCCCAAATCAAATTCTCAGAGTAATGATGATCTGCAAAGTAGATGTAAGCAACGAAGCCAAAGCAACATCAACAAGCAAAGTAAATGAAATAAACAGCAATGAAAGAACCATGACAATAATACTTGCATCCTAATCGATATCTTTTCCTGTACTCTTCTCTTACCAGGATGATGGACGAAAGGCGTTTTGGTCAGTCAATGGGCCACGGATCCTGGAGGTTGGTTATGAAGACGAAGAGGACTTGAAAGTGATGGGAGCATTTGAATTGATTGGTTCTCTGGTATACAACTAAACTTCTAGCATGCCTATATTTTGTTCTGCTGTGTTCGAAAAGTGAATACTTTGCTTCTAAACCAACATATCCTTTTTTCTTGCTCCTTCAGTCTTCCTGATGTTCAATTTCAGCATTCAGTTAACGTAAGCAATTACAAAAGTTGTAAACTAGCTGTTTGGTTAAACCTGTGTTAACTTTTATTACAAGTGTTGGTAAATTCTTAAAATGTTGGTGTTTCGAGAAGTGCCGTTATATGGACCTGAAACATTTATGTACATAATCGATTTTAATTTGGAAGAAACGAAACTAGAAATATGTTACAGAACGATGGATCTGCAGTCACACGTGACCATATAGTTTTGCAGAGTAACATAACACCCTTTTGCCTACACCATCAACATCTTGAGACTTTTTGGAAGCTACATACAAAGTTTAGACATGTTTATGCAAAGTTACATGTAATTTCTGATGCGTCAGTACCATATGGAAATTTCCTACATCTAATCTCCCTAAGATCATGTTATACTGCATATAATCATTCTTGTAAACCCATCTTTTACAACCTTAGTTGTTAGTTCGAAAACTCAGACTGGTAAGTGAGCCACTTACCGTCCTGTCGTTTCACCCAACTGTTGGAACCATGGCTCTGTATGGGGTATTTTAGTAGTTGTATGCCTGTAGTAATAAGCATGGTAGCACAACAACTCACCGGTGGGATCCATAAAAGTACTGGTTTATTGGCAGAAACAAATATCTTTGATGGTTGGCCCTCTGCGCATTGCTTGTTGGGCCACTGACCAGTCAGAGCTCTTCCAATCTCTCTGTAAACTAGTACTTCTATGAATTTTTTTTAGAAAACGATCCAAACAGTGAACTAGGTCAGGCCTGGAACTGATTATTTTTATTTCCAGTCGAACCTCTGCCTGGTCCGATCTCGTTGACTATGCTTAAATGTAATCTTTGGCTACTTGTATTCATCATTCTGCATGAGCCGGCGAGATCCTATAGATTTGGCTCTTGATAGGACTGCATGCAAATCAGCAATCCATGTGCCGAATCTTAATTTACTCGTACTTTGTTTCCTCTTCTCTCCCTCTCTCTCTTTTTTTGGTTTCCATATGTTGCCTACCCCAACTTGCTTGGGAAAAAGGCTTTGATGTTGTATGGTAATTTATCGGTATTCATTCTTTATAGTACTATATGTCCCATTTTTTACTTCAAATGATTTACTCGAAACATATATCAGGTAAAAAAAATTACATGGTTGACTATTTCAATTAGCCCTTCTATGATTTTGATTTCTATGAGAGCCAAGTCATAGTTTACTTCAAATTGAACATTGAAGGTCATGTTGTCTATGGGAGCTAACTTATAGTTTGTTACTTGATTTGATGTTGGCAGCTTGTTGGCAAGGGTGAAATTGATCAAGATCAAGTGCAAGTAGAAGAGAAGCCTCAATAACTCCCTCAACTTTGTACTATTTGTCCTATGTACTTGTTGCAAAAAACTGGGTTACATTGCTTCTGATCTTATGAATGTTCTGCTGTATGGACCAAAGTGGTTTTCTGAAGAATGATTGACAATTCTTTTCGTATTTGTAACATCATTTTTTTTAAGCTTGAAACGGTAGAGGCTCAAAAGCCAAAGAAGTAAAATACAAAAAAGAATGAAACGGTTAAAATTATTCTTGCGCAACAAGAAGGGTGTTGCCTTCGTCCTGAGTACCTGCTAGGGTTTCTGTCCTCTCGTTGGCGATCTGTGATCCATTCCCCCGCCTTGTGTGTGCACTGGCTCCTCTTCGGTATAAGGGTAGATCTCGATCTGCTTTCCTGGACCGTGAACCATGCATTGTTGGGGCTAGGGTTGGGAGCTGTCTGCCTCCATGTTTGACGTTTGCCCCGAAGTGAAGGCTGCTGAAGCAGCGCCTGATGTGGATGCAGGTAGACCTTTGGCCTCCCAATTCTCCCTTCAACCTCTGATGAGGCATCGGCCAGCAATGGTGCTCTGAAGGAGGGGAGGGCTTGACTCCATGTTTGACAAATTGGACATTATTGATGAAGAATTTGACGACTTGGTGCTGAGATCGTTGAGAACACCAGATGGATTGCTGTGGCACGTTTGGTATGTTCGAAGAAATTCTCCCATGAGTGATGAGTCCCTGTTTCAGCAAATGCAGGATGCATGGAACCTAGCACTGGTGGAAAGGTGTTCATCGTGCAATGTTTCTGGTTAGGGGACATGGGGAAGGTCATGGAAAAAGGCCTCTAGCCGTTTTGTGACTGGGCACTATTTCTCGCCCCATATGATGCCATGATGGTTTTTCTGGTCCTTGAGCTTGAGTTCATGCTGATCTGGCTTCAAGTCCAGCCGCCAGAGGCAGGAAAACAAATACAATGAGAAGTTAGTGAGTCGTACTGCCGGCAAGGTCACAGGGGTGGAGATGAACCCAGCAGGTGGTCTCTGATGTGATTATGTTTGATTATGGGTCAAGCGGTGGAGAGCCGGAGAACAAAGGCGGCGCGTCAATTGTGATCGCGCTGCCGCACTTGAGTACGACGGCGTGTGATGTGAAGACCTGTAGGAACTGGCCCAACTCGAGGAGAACTTGGCTCTTTCTAGCTACTGAAGATATGTTCCCTTCATATCCTTCATTTGCTTTGCCATCTCGTGCGTCTTCTGCTTATGGTGGCCAATGCCGGCAAGCAAGGCTTTCTTCGCAATGTGGAGTCATAGAGATTCTCTAATGGAGGGATGTATTTCCTGATGACTCGCATTTCCAATGTTCTGCAAGTACACGTCTCAATCATAGAAGTAGTTTGTGTGATTGTCATCTCTCTTAACTCCTCCGAAGTCTCAATACCAGCCGTGTTTCTACGGGGGTCTAGTTTTATAAGGAGAACTAGCTAAGAAAGGTATGATGCTAGTTATAGGATAGATTGCGCATACCCGCTGTATATATATTGATTTTTTTTTGAGGTATAAGGTGGTCGTATCCAATTAGTATGTACTTTTGAAATTAGAACGTGTGGCAGCAGGGAGATCACAAAAGCAACTAAACTCATGAATTATACACCGCGCAAAAGGAAATGTGTGCTTGCATGTTGTCTAGAATGATTTCACACCACGCGCTTCCAAGTCGAGGAGTACACCAGAGGTGCACACCTCAAGTTGCAGTTACAATTTGCGATTAAAAGTGTGGCTAGGCTGGATCGATGACTAGGAAAAATATGTGTTTGGAGGAGATTTCGTAAGACAATCCACCTTACCCCTTTAGAGTTAACTCAAAGGTTTAAATCTTAGATTGGTGATTGAGAAAAGATTAGTTTGGTTTGAATTGTAAATAATGCTAATAAGGCAATCGACAACTATTTACCAATACATTAGATGCGCACAAAACCTTGGACATGTGCACTTGGATCTTCAATTCACAGTCATATACTTGGACCTTGGACATGTTATTGAAGATCAAGCTCTATCTTGTGGTGGACTACCCTTCTAGGAAGACGCTTGGGAAACTGGATTGTCAAGTATGACATCTCAAATTCTTTGCACTCAAAAGTTTCAGATGAAAATGTATTATGTGTATTGGATTTTCTCTTATGTTAGCATGAAAACATGAATGAGATTCTTTTCATTCTTCCTGAATAACCAACTCCCGGAGGCCCGGCCGCAGGGCAGGGGACAGCTAGGCGGTTGCCCCTCCCCCCTAGGATCGAGAGGGCCTATCTAAGTTCTACTACTCGTCTTGGCCTAAATTAGTATCGATGGCACCACAGCGCTGCTACCACGCATGAGAAGGGAAAAAATAGCACGCACGAGGCACGAGGGAGGGGAGACTGGAGACGGAGACAAATTTAGGTTTTAAGGCTTGAATGTTTGAGTTTTTTCTTTGAATCTCACTTAGTCATACCATTTTCTGCCTGCCTTCCCCGATTTAAGTCGCAGCACGCTAAGAAATTGGATCCGGTATGCGATCATGCATAATTTTTGGTTATCTAAGGAACGAAAAGATCCCCGTGCACGGAAATGCGAGGAGACCTAAATGTCAGTATGTAACTGATTGCGCAGAATTGGTTAATTAATTTCGTCATTTGTATTGATTGTACCCAAGTACGCTCGGCTCGTAGTATTTCTACGTGTTGACGCCGTGCTGTTCGAATAATTTACACTAATCGCCAGTTTAGATTACTCTTTTCGGTGATCTATATTCCCCAACATAATATCACTACAGGAACAGCCGGCTATGCCGACGGCTGTTTTGCCGTCGGCACAGGCCACAAAGCCGTCGGCACAGACCTATGCCGACGGCCACCGTCGGCACAGGGTCGTCGGCATAGGTGCCCGTAGGCACAGGCCAGCTGGCCGTCGGCACAGAGGAAAGCCGTCGGCACAGAGCTGTGCCGACGACCAAAAATGTACCGTCGGCACACAGGTCGTCGGCGTAGGTACGGTGGGGCCCACAATGGCCGACCGTGATGGCAGCTCCAGTGCCGACGGCAAAGGCCGTCGGCATAGGGTGGACACACATTCTAAAAAAATCCCCGCCGTCCATCGCTGGGGACTGGCTGGGGACGGTGAACGACGGCGAGAGAGCTTGGACCTTCTCGTGCTGGAGCGCGGCTGCGGTCCGGAGGCGTGGGTGCTCCGGCTGGAGCGTGGCGTCGTCCCGGAGCCGTGGGTTCTCGGGCTAGAGCTCGGCGGCGTCCTGGAGGCGTGGGTGCTCGGGCTGGAGCGCGGGGCGTCCCAGAGGCGTGGGGGCGTGGGCTGGAGCGCAGCGGCGTCCCGAAGGCATGGAGGCGTGGGTGCCCGTTCGCCATCAGGTTCGCCCTCCCGCCCTGCTCACGGTCGACCACCACGACGGCCTCGGCGCGGCGCGGCACGAGCACGAAGGCGTCGCTGGTGACGTGGTCCTCTACCGGCAGCGCGCGGACGAATTCTCCCCAGCCCGACGCGGTCGCCGGCAGCGGCGTGTTCCTGGCGGCGGTGACGCGGTCGGCGGCGGCGGTGGCGTGCTCGCGGACGAGCTCTCCCCAGCCCGATGCGGTCGCCGGCAGCGGCGTGCTCCCCAGCCCGATGCGGTGGCGTGCTCCTTGCGGTGTGTCCGACGGGCAAAGAAAAGGGATATAGACAGAAAAGAAGGTAGAGAGAGAATGTGGATCAGGGCAGGTCGGAATGAGTGGCCACGGGGTGAGAAGAGAAAAGATAAGGAAAGAGAGAGGATTGCATGCATGCCACGTCATCGATCCACAACAAATAGTCTCAACCAATCAGATTGTAGCATTTAGAATGACACGGATTGTGTGTTTCTTCTCAACGGTTCAGATTTAATCGACGACTAATAGGGACCGAATTTTTCAAAATTATCGACGGATCTCTTAAACAATCACTACTTGTGTACCTTAAAATGATTTTTTTTTTAAATAGAGCAAACTATCACACACTTGTTGTTCAAAATTGAATTACTTTCGGAAAATAGGCATAAAGTCATTTAAATAGGCGAAATTAGGTAGAAACCGAGAAAAATCCTAATATTTCCAGATTATCCATCAAATATGGTCTACTTTGTGTGGAAATTAGATGGGTGCCATTTTCCACCATATTTGTTGTACTTGCTTCACAAAAAATGTCAATTTTGACAATTAAAAATTGAAAAATGATATTTATAAAACTAATTTAAAAAACTTAGTTCTGCAACATTGTTTGTAATAACAAGACACACCTATGTGTCAAATACGGGCACATTATCATAAACTATGGCACGGGGATGACAATATGTAGATCATTTGACTCGAAACTTATACATGTTTATAGATGATAGACCTTTTTGTGAAGAAGTTTTCTGGAAACATTGTCAAAACTCAAGTTTATCATTTTCCCTATCAACTAGTACACATAAAAGGATTCCATGCCAAAAGATTTCATTTTTTGAGTATTTTTTCACTTTCTTTTATCTTGTTGAAAAAACGGTCAAAATGGTCGTCGTGCCTATTCATTCAAAGGGGTCTCATTTTTCAAAACTATCGATGGTTTCGTGATATAACCACTACTGGTGTATCTTAAAATGATTTTTGTAAAAAATGTAGAGCAAACTATCACACACTTGTAGTTCAAAATTGAATTACTTTCGGAAAATAGGCATAAAGTCATTTAAATAGGCGAAATTAGGTAGAAACCGAGAAAATTCCTAATATTGCTAGATTATCAATAAAATATGGCCTACTTTGTGTGAAATTTGGATAGGTTCCATTTTGCACTATATTTGTTGTACTTGCTTCACAAAAAATATCATTTTTGATAATTAAAAAATGAAAAATGATATTTATAAACATAATTTGAAAAAACTTAGTTCGGCAACATTGTTTTTCATAACAAGACACACCTATTTGTCAAATATGGCCACATTATCACAAACTATGGCACTGGGATGCTCATATCTAGGTCATTTGACTCGAAACTTATACATGTTTATAGATGATTGACCTTTTTGTGAAGAAGTTTTTTGGAAACATTGTAAAAACTCAAGTTTATTGTTTTCCCTATCAACTAGTACACATAAAAGGATTCCATGCCAAAATATTTCATTTTTTGAATATTTTTTCACTTTCTTTTATTTTGTTGAAAAAATGGTCAAAATGGTCGTCGTGCCTATTCATTCAAAGGGGTCTCGTTTTTCAAAACTATCGATATTTCTGTGATATAACCACTACTGGTGTATCTTAAAATGATTTTTGTAGAATTTTAAGAGCAAACTATCACACACTTGTAGTTCAAAACTGAATTACGTTCGGAAAATAGGCATAAAGTCATTTAAATAGGCGAAATTAGGTAGAAACCGAGAAAATTCCTAATATTTCCAGATTATCCATCAAATATGGCCTACTTTGTGTGAAATTTGGATAGGTGCCATTTTCCACCATATTTGTTGTACTTGCTTCACAAAAAATGTCATTTTTGACAATTAAAAAATGAAAAATGATATTTATAAAACTAATTTGAAAAAACTTAGTTCTGCAACATTGTTTTTAATAACAAGACACACCTATGTGTCAAATATGGGCACATTATCATAAACTATGGCACGGGGATGACAATATGTAGGTCATTTGACTCGAAACTTATACATGTTTATAGATGATAGACCTTTTTGTGAAGAAGTTTTTTTGAAACATTGTCAAAACTCAAGTTTATCATTTTCCCTATCAACTAGTACACATAAAAGGAGTACATGCCAAAGGATTTCATTTTCTGAGTATTTTTTACTCTTTTTTTTTAAATGGTCAAAATGGCCTTCGTGCCATGATTTGTGATAAAGTGTCCACATTTGACACATAGGTGTGTCTTGGTATGGCAAACATTGTTGCCAAAAACAATTTCTAAAATATTATTATAAATATCATTTTCCAATTTTAAATGCCAAAAATGACTTTTAAACAAGAAAGTACCACAAATATGTTGCAAAAAGTCATATACATGAAGAAAAAGATGAAATGGATGTCATATTTGGATTCCTCTAATTTTTCTAATCGATTTAGACATTTTATTTGTTAAATTTCGATTTATGGATTTAAAGATATGAATTATTCCATATTAGATGAAAAATAAGGGAAAATAGCTATGCCTACGGCTTACCTATGCCGAGGGCAAAGCCGTCGGCATAGCCCCTGTGCCAAATCTATGCCGACGGCATATCCTATGCCGACGGCTTTGTCGACGGGCTGGCCTCGCCGGGACCTATGCCGACGGCCCCGATAAAAAGCCGCCGGCACAGATATTGGCCGTCGGCATAGATCCCCATTCCTGTAGTGACATGGGTATGCCTATCGGGTACCCTACCATGAGGGTACCTGGTACACGTATCGACTAGGCCCAACTATCAGAGCCTACATGAAGCCCATGAAGGGAGGCCCACGAAGATAGAGTATCCTCCAAGTTTGGCGAAACAATAGTCGGTTTAGAGTTTCCTTACTTGTAAATCGAGTCGGTTACGAACACCTGAGACCCAGCCTATTATTTAAGGACTGGGAGGGCCATCGAACCAGAACACGAACAACCAGAGCCACAAACCCTAGCGAGATCGACATCTCGCCGGGACCCTTGTAACCATCATATTCACAAAGCAATAACAGACAAGCAGGACGTAGGGGTGTTACCTCCACACGAGGGCCCTGAACCTGGGTAAAATCTTTGCCCTGCTTGTCAGCCGACGATACTTCCAGCTCTACCACGTTCTCTCCCCCATATCCATAACCTAGGGACCTTAACCATGGGTCTTGATGAGTCTACCCCTCGTCAAGTGGCGCCGTCTGTGGGAACAAATAGCGCTGGACTCGAAGTTTCGCCGGTCCCAACAGCAAACGGCAAATCGCCGATCACACCAGCAAACGGCAACTCGCCGATCTCATCTGCAAACGGCAACTCGTCGGCCATGTCAGCAAACAGCAACTCGCCGATCCAGGCGACACACGGCGACTCGCCGATCTACTCGAAAAGCGGCAGCCTGCCCGCTTCACCCGCAAAAGCGCATCTGCCCTTCCAATGAATTTCAATCCGCACTCGCCAGAGCTTCAGGAGGCGTTTTCTGGCCTTGAATCAGGTTTGAGCTTAACTGTTGGAGCATTCAATTTTTTCGTAAACAATCTTGGCACGCAGGACTCGACAGATCCGCAACAACTGGCGCTGGGCGCACTCGAGGCTCCGTCGACTGCGCTCCCCCCATCGTCGATTCCTGAAGCCTGCTCACCCGCAGCAACCATGTCGACCGGCGAGATCGACAGGTTCATGATGACGGAGCTCCAAGGCGAGGAGGCAGATTCAGCATACCGCACAAGCAGCGTCGACTTCAACCTACCACTCGACGAGAGTTTCGACAGCGGGATCTCCCTCGATGACTTCTACGAGCCCGCGATTCATAACGACAGCAACATCGACTCGGAGATCTTCACCAACACCAACCTCGACTCAGAAATCCATAGTGGCTTCGCCAACACCGAGATGAGCATAGGCGATGAGCACATCGACAGCGAGATTCGCCTCGAAGATCTACTCGATGAACACACTGGCTCTGACATGAGCCTCGACGGCGACGTCGAGTCCATGACTGGAATCGACAGCACATACACCTGTCCACGGGTCACGCCCCATCAGGTCTACGTGGCCTTCTCCGCAGAATCATCCGCAGACGCATCCGCTCGCAGGCCTGCACAATTCCCATGCACGGTAACCATGCCGGATGGGGTCACAACCTTGACAATCACGGAGGAGATGGCAGCAAAAGCAGATAAAGTCATAAAGGAGTCCACAATGATGCCACCAAATTCCACCCCAGAGGAGATGTTGACCTTCCAGTACTTCAACTGGCAGGAGTCAATTCGACTGCAAAACTACCGAGCAACGCTCGAAGAGCGCAAAAGGCAGGCCAGCCTCTCGAGTGCCCGAAGAAGGGAGCAATCCCTCAGGTCAACAAGGCAACCAACCCCACGACCTAGTTCGCGGTTGGCAACCTTCCAGAACATGAAAGGGTAGCAATCACCCGTAACCTGTCGTTCATGACAGAGGACGCTAACGGAATCCCAGTGCCCAAAACTGCTGCGGGTGCATTATTCTCCGTAGGTGCTTACCTCAAGGCAATGCAACCTCCGGCGAATGACCCTAACGCAGCCTTGCATCGCCAACAACTCAAATCGCTAGCTCCTGCTGCGGACGGCGAGCTGCTCCGCGGGTGGCAGATACCCCTGCTCGCGGAACTTGACCAAATGAGCGTCCTGGATGGTGGACTTCGCCCAGTCCCCGCTGCCCTTCTTCAGCGCGGCGGATGCAGATGTACCCGCCACGGCTTTCTTGCCCTTGGTCGCATCGGTCGCGGCGGCGGCGGCAGCACCACGCTTCGCACCTCCACCTTTCGCCATCGCTACAGTGGAGGGAGTGTGGGGCAAAGAACTTGGGCGCAGAACAATGGAGGGGCAGCGCGAGGAAGGAGACGAGGGGCGGCGCAGGGGCAAATGGCAAGTAAAAAACTCTGCCAGCGCCGTCCCCCCTATTTACCACAGAGCGCAAAAACGATCGCAGCCATTAAAACAAATGCATATGCTCCGCGCGAAATCTGGCCATACACGTGGCAGCCCCGGAGAGCAACCGTCGGCGGCCACTCTGCCCACTACGCACGAGAATCCAGGAAACCATCATCACGCCCCGTGAAAATCGCGCCAGAACGGTCAAATCAAGTCCACGCGGCGTCATCCCTGGTCAGCTCTGCAGAAACGGGCCCACAAAACAGGGTCACATCTTATCAAAGCCTCTCCAAGCACGCCACCGATTGTCAGAGATAGCAGTCGCAAAATGCGTCATTGCTGACGTTGTTCTCTCTCTCACAACTGGCATAAAAGTCACTCGATGATATCTTCGGGTGGTCTCTCGCATAAGTCTCGGTTGGTTTTTTAGCAAAGGTCATAGAGGCCAGTCGACATTCTTTCGACTGCAGCATCGTACTCCCATCGAGAGCGTATCAAAAAAATTCTTTGACTAAAATGTGCAGGGTAAAAGATTTTGAGATTATCCTCCATTGCAAGCAATAAAGCACAATCTCGGGGCTACTCCCATCGGGAGCGCTGTCGCGCACCCGATAAAATAATGGCAAAGTATCAGTCGACAATTTACTCGACTCAGTTCATAAGCAAAATCACACTCGAAATATTCCCGAGTTGATCTGACGATCCTTGGATGCTGCATGCATAGTGCAAAGGTAAGACCCACCGATCAGTCGAGTTGGGCTGAGGACCGCTCCAGCAGCGTTATCCTCAAATGTTCCGTGTCAGCAGACATGATGAAAAATCCCCGACGGACGCGTTGGGTTGATTCAAAATTATGTTGCAGTTCGATTCCGTAAGACCTCAACGGCTGTTTCGAGTCTGTCCAGTTTGTTCCAGATTCGAGTCCGGGGACTCGAGTTTGATTGAAATCTAGTATGGTTTTGTCACAAATGGTAGTTAACTGGCCCCGATCCGTCGTGTGTGCCGGGCCTGCTAAGCTAATATCCCTTGACTATCATAGGCAAAAACTCATAGTCGATGAAACACTCGACATAGCTAACATGTGCTATTTCATAAGAATTCTAAATACAGATGTGAAAAATATAACGTGCATGATGTATCAGTCCATGCCCGACTCTTCGAATCAGACAAGTACTCGGGGCTACTGACATGGGTATGCCTATCGGGTACCCTACCATGAGGGTACCTGGTGCACGTATCGACTAGGCCCAACTATCAGAGCCTACATGAAGCCCATGAAGGGAGGCCCACGAAGATGGAGTATCCTCCAAGTTTGGCGAAACAATAGTCGGTTTAGAGTTTCCTTACTTGTAAATCGAGTCGGTTACGAACACCCGAGACCCAGCCTATTATTTAAGGACTGGGAGAGCCATCGAACCAGAACACGAACAACCAGAGCCACAAACCCTAGCGAGATCGACATCTCGCCGGGACCCTTGTAACCATCATATTCACAAAGCAATAACAGACAGGCAGGACGTAGGGGTGTTACCTCCACACGAGGGCCCTGAACCTGGGTAAAATCTTTGCCCTGCTTGTCAGCCGACGATACTTTCAGCTCTACCACGTTCTCTCCCCCATATCCATAACCTAGGGACCTTAACCATGGGTCTTGATGAGTCTACCCCTCGTCATGTAGTGTATAGCACACTGGCTTCATCGAGCAGCGAAGATGAATAAAGCTTATTTGATGGAAAATTTATTGCCTTGATGTAAGTAACGTGATGCGTTGGCATCTAAACTTCCGAATTCATCAATTCTCTTTGTAGTACTGCACGCATGAAAGAGCAGCGTCTGTGCATTCAACTGCAGATTAATCCCGTTGGCACTGGGCACAACTGGATGTTGGACCACGAGCACGAGACCAAGTACTATTCGCACAGGCCGGCCGTGCGGGATCAGCAAAGAAAAGAAGGGGTTTTTTCTTTTCTTTTGTGGGTTAGGAAAAAAAAGGCCTTGACACACGTACCCCTTGCCTAGGCTGAATCTAAGTGGTTGGACCCACTTCCGACCTTGTGTGTGATTAGTATGCATTGAATAGATATAGTATGTCCTGATCTCAAAGCCCTAAGTGGTGGACTACATACTTGTTCCTAAGGGAGTAGCATCCTTGCCCTGGAGCTCCGGAGAAAAAAGTGTTTTCCGCCTGGCTCACTGCTGATCCGCCAGATGAAGAAGGCTGTTATAATATTCTCAGAGAAATGGAGGTGGTCAATGAAGAAGGTTCCTTCCAATATGAACAGCAGACTGAAAACTCTCAGATTGAGCTCACTGGTTTTGATGCGCCACCTATCACTCCGGAGGTCCGGGAGGTTGAAGGAGCTGGAGGTGCTCAAGCCAACAAGAGGAACAAGCCATGGGGGCCAGTTCAAGGCACAAGACAGTGTGACAGGCTGCAGAAACATGGAGGGAAAACCATTCTTCAAATGGCCCAGGAGGTGAAAAAGAGGAAGGACATGCAAGCTCCTGCGGCTTCGAAGCTCAAAGGTATAAAAGATGCAAACCCTTTTTTCATTTTACAGCTTCCTGTTGTTACAAAAATTGCAAATTCTGTTGATATCAATGTAGATAGCTCTGTTTACGCTTGCCCAGTAGATGAGTCTGCTGTTGGTAGCCCTAATTTGAATTCTAATGTTCCTTTAAGTTCTAGTTTAGTTGGTGCTGACAGAAGCCCCGAGGGGCAGCTGCCAGATTTCCCTTTTCATTCACCAAAAACACCTAGTCCCTCTGAGGAGGACGGGTTAGAGGATAGTGAGGCTAAATGGATAAAAGTTTGCAATCGTCGACGGGGCAAGCACCCTAAGAAAAAGTTATTTTATGAATAGTTTAAGCCTTAATATAAGAGGGATTGATGCACCTGGTAGAAAAAAGAGCATCACTGACCTCCTAGCTAAAACTCATGCTGTTATCGTTGCTTTTCAAGAAACTAAGAAGGAGACTTTTTCTCAGTCTTTCCTTGACTCGATTAGTTTATGTAAACCTTTCGCCTGGAATTCTCTTCCAGCAAAAGGTTCTGCTGGTGGCATCCTCGTGGGGATTGACACCAATTTCTTTGAACCCCTTGCATGGGATATCAAAGTTTTTTCAGTGTCCTGTCTTGTTAGAAATAAAATAGATAACACTGTTTGGAGACACATCTCTGTTTATGGGTCCCCATATGAGGAGGGGAAAGATAGCTTTATCTCTGAATTGCATAGCCTCTTCATTGATAATTCTTACCCCACCTTGATCAGTGGTGATTTTAATTTAGTCAGGCATCAGAAAGATAAGAGCAATGGAAAAGTCAACCAAAAGTGGTGCGACAAATTCAATGCTTGGATTGATCTTTGGGGCCTGTTAGAAGTGAGACTCTCTAACAGGAAGTATACCTGGTCTAACAACCAGGAAAACTTGATCATGTCAGTCATCGACAGGGTGTTTTGTACCACTGATTTTGATGCCTTATTCCCTCTTGCTGGTGCACAAGTTTTATCTAGGATAGGTAGTGATCACACGCCGATCATGTGGGATTCTGGTGTTGAACAACTACATCAAGCCCCACCTTATAGATTTGAGAAATGGGGGCTTCTCAGGGAGGATTTCATGGAGCTTGTTACAAAATCCTGGGATGCCCCCACCAGAGGAGCCACTACCATCGATATTTGGCAAGAGAAATTAAGAAGGTTTAGGAAGTCCTCGAAGGGGTGGAGTCGAAACATCGAATCTGAATTGAGAACTCTTAAAAAAGATCTCATGACAGAGTATGATGACCTCGATCTTAGAGCTGAGATTGAAGACCTATCTGAGGCAGATCACAATCGGTTAAAAGAGATTAGTTTAGAAATGCAAAAGCTTTGGCTCAAAGAGGAAGTCAAAGCAAAGCAACGTTCTAGGGACATGGACATCGTTGAGGGAGATAGGAATACGGCGTATTTCCATGCTGTTGCAAACCAGCGCAGGAGGAAAACCCTGATCCTATCTCTTGATGGCCCTGACGGCCCTACTTCTGATTTAACAGGCATGTTGAACGTGGCTACCCACTTCTACAAAGACCTGTTCTGCGCTGAGACCAATTCAGGTTTCTCTCTTGGGGATAATTTTTTCTCCCATTCTGACCTCATCACCTCTGACCAGAATGATCTCCTTGAGAAACCTTTCTCTGAGGAGGAAGTTAGAAAAGCTGTTTTTAGTTCTTACGCCGATGGTGCCCCTGGTCCTGATGGTCTTTCCTTCATTTTTTACCAGAAATGCTGGAATATCATCAAAAAAGACATCATGGCGCTCTTTACTGATTTCTATAATGGGAAACTTGATCTATATAGGTTGAATTTCGCTGTCTTGACTCTAGTCCCAAAAGAACAAGACGCTACCTCCATGAAAATGTTTCGCCCAATTAGTTTGCTAAACTGCAGCTTCAAATTTTTTACTAAAGTTATAACTAGTCATTTAGGGCTCATTATGGACTCCGTAATAGCCCCAAACCAAACAGCCTTTATCAAAGGCAGGTACATCCTAGAAAGTGTGGTTACAGCCCACGAGGTCCTCCACTCTGTCTTTCATGGCAAAGAGGAGGGGGCTGTCCTCAAGTTAGACTATGAGAAAGCCTTTGATAAAGTTGACCTAGATTTCTTAGATGATCTCCTTCTTAAACGTGGTTTTGGTCCAAAACTGAGGGGTTGGATCAAACTAGCTACTAGAGGGGGCTCGGTGGCTGTTAAAATTAACAACACCTTTGGGAATTTCTTCACTACGACAAGGGGGCTGAGACAAGGAGATCCAGCGTCGCCTATCCTTTTCAATTTCGTAGTTGATGTCTTTACAAAGATGCTTGCCAAAGCAACTAATAGTGGCCTCATCAAAGGTCTTTGCTCCAACATCTGTCCAGGAGGAGTGGTCAGCCTGCAATATGCAGACGATACGATCCTCTTCCTGGAAAACAATTTGGAAACAGCAAAAAACCTGAAAGGGGTTCTCACTTGTTTCGAACAAGTCTCGGGGATGAGGATCAACTATAATAAAAGTGAACTCGTTCCCATTAATTTAGAGGAGGGATGTAGCTACACTCAAAGACATTTTTGAGTGTGTGACGGGTACTTTCCCTATTAAATATCTGGGGGTTCCACTTCATCACAACAAGCTTAGGCGTGAGGATTTGCAGCCGCTTATAGATAAAATTTTAAAAAGAATAGCCGGCTGGCGTGGGAAACTGCTTTCCTACGCGGCTAGAGTTACTCTTATTAAGTCTTGTCTGGCTAGCATTCCTGTCTATTTGCTATCGTTTTTCAAATTCCCGAAATGGGCTCTCGAACTCATTAACTCCCAGATGGCTTACTGTCTTTGGAATGATAACAAAGAAAAAAGACGTTTGCATCTTGCTAATTGGGGTTTAGTGAGCATGCCGAAAGATTTTGGGGGCCTTGGGATACCATCCCTCCAGGAGGTTAACCTTTGCTTGTTAGCATCCTGGGTTAAAAGATACACAGAGGCCGTACCAAGCTATGGAAGGCTTTTGTAGACGCCAAATAGCATCCTGGGTTGTGGGCGACGGCTCGAAAATAAAATTTTGGGAGGATACGTGGTTCGGATCCTCCCCCCTCTCAGTTCAATACTGGGACCTGTACTGTGTCTGCAATGAAAATCTTGCGACTATCCAACAAGTTTGGGATGGTAGTTTGCTCAAACTGACGTTTAGACGTAGTTTCACTCCTTGCCAGATGCAAAAATGGACCGAATTAGAGCAGATTGCGGCCAGTATCCAGCTAACGGATGACTGTGACTCGCTGGTTTGGATGTACACCTCGAATGGTGTCTACTCCACTAGCTCTTTGTACAAAATCATTAGCTTCAGAGGGGTTACTCAGGTTTTTACCCCTGCTGTGTGGTCGCTGGTAATTCCTCCGCGCGTCCAAATTTTCTTATGGTTGCTTTCTAACAACAAGTTAATGACCAGGGATAATCTCCTTAAAAGGAAGTTGAAAAAACCTGTGGGATGTGTTTTCTGCAGCGAGTTAGAATCCATCCAACATCTTTTCTTTGAATGCTTGGTTTCTTCCAAAATTTGGGAGAAAATCTCTGTTTTTTTTGGTATTAGCCTAGGAACCGACTACATGTCTATAGCCGAGTTTTGGGTAGCAAATAAAAGGCATTCTGTTCTGAATACTGTTTGTGCTGCGGTGCTTTGGAGTATATGGAAACACCGTAATGCCTTGATATTTGACAACACGACTTGGTTATGCATGAAACAGGTTTGGTGGCTTATACTCAGGACAATCAAGAAGTGGAGGCTGCTCTTCAAGCAGCCCATGTTGGAGAAGGTGGACAGTTTCACTTCCATGGTAACAGAAACTCTAAAAGAGCTGCCGGCGCTTCCGTGGGGGTGATTCCCTGTCTGTCAAGCTTGTCCCTGCTCTCTTCGTCAGCGCATGCTGCTGCGATTGCTCCTGCAACTCCCCCTGGTTTCGCGCTGATGACTTCAAGGCCGCCGCTCCCCTCATGGTCTTCTACCTGGGGGAAGCCACTCCACACCGAGCTCCTGACTCCCCAGGAAACGAAGATCAAGCTGCTGGAGGCCATTGACCACCACAGGATGATGATGGAGTAGAAGAAAGCTCTGGTGTTTCTTTTCAGTTTTCAGTTTAGAATAAAGCTTTGTAGCTGTGGAACTTGTTCTGCCTTAGCTCGACTCTCGTTTTTTGTTTTAACTTAGCCTGAACCTTTATTTTCAGTCTGTAAAACTCAAACTCTGATTTCATTTGCTAATGGAACTGGGGCTCCCCTCGAGGGGCCCTCTTATTCTAAAAAATTGTTGCACTTGTTCCTTATTCGTTGAGGGTACTGTACTAGGTAGAGCAACGTCCAGAGGAACATCAACATATGTCTTTCCGGATTCCTCCCATTTCCAACACGTACGAAGCATTGCATGTGTCCAACCCCGCACAATTATTCCAACTTTTGTTCATTGCTCTATCTCTTCATAATCTATTTTCACTCCCTTCAAGTTGGTTTCGTGTTCCTATATATCTCGCCCAAGAGAGAAGAATTGTCACGATGCCTAAGGTGATACGAGACGGTGCATCTGCTCATTTATAAGAGATGGCCATGGTTGGACGTTTAAAGGTTGTTGGCTGAGTAGCCACCTATTAAATGTAAATTAAGATCATATCTCATAGGACCGCGCATAAGGAAATTCTCAAGTTATATTACGCATGTGCTTCATTTGAATAGTTTGTGCACCCACTTATTAATAGCATTACTAGTGGAATTTGGCGTGCCGTCACGGCACGCCCTTGATGTTTTTTTTTTCTGCAGTATATATATATATATATTTTTTAACCAAAATGTTAGCTAAATTGGTATGTTGGAACATGTTTTTATTTTGTCATGAATAGGTAGCATTTTTTATGAGTATTCTTGTCATATTTTGTGAGTTTTTTTGAGTTTGTTTGTACGATGTCAGGAATGTTGGTGAAATTGAAATGTTGAAATATATTTGTAATTCGCTATAAGTATGTTGCGGTTATTTTTTGGGAGCATTCTTGTCATATTTTGTGGAATATCAGGAAAAGTCGCTAAAATGTTGGCGAAATTACAATTTGCAAACATGTTTTTTATTTTGTTATGAGTAGATAGTAATTCGTTCGATTTTTTTTTATATTTTGTAGAATATTCAAATATTTAGATAGTTGAATTTAGCGCGGCGACACGACGCGCCTTTGTTGAGGATATGTTGTAATAATTTGTTTTTTTTTATTTGCGGTATATATATTGTAAGGGAATGTGGTTGTTCTAATTTGTATAATGTAGTTAGGTGGAATTCAATTTGGAAGCAATCCATAATTAGAGTAGACGTGTTTGTATTTTCTGAAAACATTCATGTAAACAATTTTTTTTAAATGTAACTACATAATTAGAGGGATTTAAGTTATATTACTTGCAAATATGTTAAGCAAATTTGAATGGTTCAATATGGTTTTATTTTGCCATTATTTTCATACGAACCAACATAATTAGAGAGAATATATTCTGGTTATGTCTAAATATTATGTGTCTATTTCGCCGTAAATATGTGATTTAGCTTGTTGGTTAGAGGAAATATGTTGTGTTAACATCTATTAAATTGAATCAATCTTTAGAGGAAACAAATTTTGATTTCTTTAAATGTGAATGGAATGAAGCATTATTTAAATTTGACTACATAATTAGAGAGAGTTAAGTTCAAGTTGAACATTTATTAAATTGAACCACATAATTGAAGGAAGTTCAGTAATATTATTTGTAAATATTAATTTAGTTGAGTTGGTATGATATGGCTGTGTTTTGTGTTAAATATTTAATCGAACTCAATAATTGGAGGGAATAAATTGTTTGAGTGCTTATTAATTTCAATTTAAAATCAAGCCATAATTAGAGAAAATGGTTAACTATGCTTTTTTTTTCCTGTAAGTATGTAATTAGTGGGAATGCACATTTTTTGGATTTGATTCTACAATTAGGGAAAATCTATTTATATTGTATCCAAATATTAACCAAATTGGAATGTTCAAATATGTTTGTATTTTACCATAAATAGTTAGTATTTTTTTCCTGTTTTTTTATAGTTTTTAAAAAATATAAAAATATTTAGCAAGTTGGAATGTTCAAACATATTTGTATTGTGTTATGAATGTTTAAATGTAATTAGAGAAAATGCATTCGAATTATCTCGAAATATTTTCCAAATTCGAATGTTTAAATGCGGTTGTATTTTGCCATAGATATCTAATGTAGTTACGTAATTAGAGAAATGCATTATGTGTTTGGAAGGATTCGAATTTTTTTGGAATTTTCAAATTTGTATGATGTGGCTATGTGGTGGAATTGAAATGTTGAAAATGTCTACATTTTGAAGTTTTGCAGATCTGAAAATTGTTGAAGCTGTCTTTCGGAAGGTACGAAAGTTTTTCGGGGGAAAAAAACCAGGGGAAATGTGGTGAATTTCAATTTTTGGAAATGTCCACATTTTCAAGTTGTAGTGGTTGCGGAATCAGGAGACTTGGAAGTCATATGACACTATGAAAATATTGATACTTGTAATTTGAGCTGGAATGGTGAAATATGATTGCTTTTCTCATAAAATTGTGCACATGTAGGGCAATTTGAATTGTTCGAATTTATTTGTCTTTTGTGGAAAATAGGTGATCCTTTTTTTTTCCTCTAATATTTTCATATATTTTTTTATATTTTGGCGATGGGTATTTATAGTATTTTTTTTTGTTGGTTCTACTCTTTTATTACAGAAATTGAAAGAAGCTTGCAGGTAAAAACTGACAATTTTTTCTGGTGGATATAGTCGAAGCTACTGATTTCGCGGCATTTAGTAGTTTCGCAAAATGGTTCAAATATCGTAAAACAATATGTATAAAGTGTTTAAAATTATGTAAATCATGTTATATTTTATAACTTGGTTTCCAAACATAGTGGCTTAGGAAATAACTGTAGAACAACTATTTCTCGATATTTACAATTGTGGTATTTTAATTTTGATTTATTTAAGCTCATGGTATAGATGGGTACTTGTATTTAAATGATTTAGCAAACTCTATTTAAGTAGGATGGTTTGTACCAAAAAAAAAAATCGGTCTATCATATTGAATGATACTATTGATGTTATTTCTGCTGATTTTATTTGACTATAGAAGAGGGTGAAATACATATTTTTGAAATGTCGTAAAAGCGTGAGCTGCAAATATTTAGCAAATTTGTGGCATAAGCAGTGAGTATTTTTTTTACGTGCATGTTCATATATTTGTCATATTTGTAAATGCTGTCATGGCAAAAAGTTAAATTTGGAAATGCCCGCAGTAAAAAGTGGTTTAGATTTGAATGTATTGAATTTTTTTAAAAAAATTAACATTTGTAAGTATCTGAAATTTTTACATTGTTAATAGTGAGAAAACATTCGTACGTGATTTCTTCTTTACGGTTTTTAAATGCTAAGGTTTGGAAGGCAGGTTTTCTCCGCATACTTGTGAATATCGTGGTGTAAATAATTGAAATTTGGAGGTGTGAACATTCCGAAGGTTTTCAGACTTTAATATGTTCAAATATGGTTTATTTTTGCCATTTTTTTTATCTACCACCATATTCAGAAGAAGCCATATTTGTGAGTATCGTAGTGTAAATAATTGAAATTTGAAGATGTGAACATTCAGAAGGTTTTCGGATTTTAATATGTTCAAATATGGTTTAATTTTGCTGTAATTTTCTTATTTAGCACCATATTGAGGGGAAGTATATTATGGTTATGTAGAAATGTTAACCAATGTGAGCAGTAATTTAAATTTGGAAATGGACGTATCCAAGAATATTTTTTAGCGTTGGAAATTGTTGCAATTTAAAAAAAACGCACGCTTGAAAATGGTTCAGATTTCGAAGTTTGTTCAAACTGTAAAATTTTGAAGATAAGGTTTTTTTTACGCCAGTAAAATGATTAGATTTGGAAGGCATTTAAAAATTTAAAGTATCCAAATTTGAAATTTCGTCGTATGTCGTAAGTAATTAGCATTTAATTTTATGATCACTCTGATACATCAGTAGATATATTTAAAGTCACTGATTTTGCAGCATTTAATACAGTTTGAAAAAATGTTCAAACACCATAGAACAACACCTATGAAGCGTTTTAAATTATCTAAAGCATGTTCTATTATGTTTTTTTGTTTTTTTTCCAAAAGGAAAATACAAAATTCATATTTTGTAAGATGGCGTGAAGGTGTCAAATGAGTCTTTACGCATTATTTGAAAAAGTTAAGGTTTGAAATAGTTTTGGAAAGGGCATAAAGTATCTGAAATGAGTAGTTTGATTTTTTACAATTTGTTAGAAATTAGTCTGAATTTATTTGGAGTTGTATTTGGAAAGGTTTAAAAGATAAAAAAAAAACAGAAAGTAAGGGAAAAAAAAAGGACGCGCGGGCTGCACAGCAGGCAGGCCAGCCCAGCAGCCGGCCCGTGCCCGCAGCCCAGCCCACCGTGACGTCACGGATGACGTCACCGGCGGCGGCCATGGCCGGCTCTGCCGAGGTCGCCGGCGAGCGGGGAGCGCGCGCACGGGAGCGGCGCCGCGCGATTCCGCGCGAGGACGGCGCGGGGAGGCCAGGGAGCGGCGCCCCGGACCATATGGTCGCCGGAGGCGCCGCCGGCGAGCACGTACACGGCGGAGGTAACCGCGGCAAGGCGGCGGCAAATCCGGCGTCTCGCCGGTGTCCCAGGAGGCGGCGCGCGGCGAGGAGGTGGAGGGCGCGCCGGCGACCTCGTCGTCGCCTCCGATGCGTCCGGGGAGGGCCGGAGGGGCGGTAGAGGCGCCGGCGGCGGCGGCAACGGCGCCGTGCGGGGAGAGGGAGAGGGAGATGGTGTGTGTGGCAGTTTTACAAAAAAGAACCCGACGTTTGCGTAATTGCAAAAAGGTCCCTGTCGCCGGTTTTTCTGAGAAGAACATAGAATTTCCGCCCCCCCGCGTGCTTCTCTGCAAAAAAACCGGCGCGCTGGGTCGCTGACGCCAGGGCCCCACCGCGTACTGTAGCAGACTGTAGCTAGCTACAGTTCTAGCTGCAGTAGCACGGGCGCGGAGAGGCCGCGAAAATGGCGAGCCATTATACACTCGCTATATAAGAGAGACAAGAGAGAACGACGAGAGCGATTTTTGGAGACCGGGCTACAAGTAGCCCGGTATCCTGGCCACCGAATTCACGTTGGAGATCTGGGGTAAAAATTATTTCGTAACTATACATGTCTATACGACCCGAGCACCAATGAACCCTATTAATTTTGTTTTTGAAATTTAAGTTTGAAAATTCCGAAAAAAATCCTAGGATACATATGCATGTTTCCTAGCATACATGCCAATTTTGGTGCAAAAAAAGTCGTATCCAAGCTGTATAAAAATAACAAAAACCTAGGCATAAGAAAGAAAGTATATTATGTGGAATCTGTAAGATATATTTCTTTTTTGCCTAGCCCAAAATATAATGATTTTTTAAGGAAACTTTTGGCGTAATGTGTATATGTATTTGTGTAAAAATCCAGATTTTTTGGAAGCAAAACTTTGATTTTCAAATTTTCAAAAAACAAGCTCACTGGTGCTCGGGAGCTACAACGGATTTCCTCTATACAGTCCTGAATACAAGAATTAAGAGTTGTGCCAACGTATTAACTTGACCCATCAAACTGACAACTACATGTGCCAAATTTCCATTGCTAAAGTCACACACGAATGAGACGCTTGCAAAACTTATCGCGTACCCCCTGTCCCCACCTCAGCTCTCTGCCTCCCTCACATGAAGACGCATGTCCATGGCGAGGGATGCCGGCGATGAGGAGGTAGGCGGCCTGATCTACTCTAGTTAAGTCTACGTCCCCACACCCACTGAATCCTGCCAATTTCTTTAAATCAACAAACAAAAATCTTTTTTTATCCACTTGAATTTGTTCAAGATTCACGATTTGATAATATGATTTTTTTTTGGTGAGAACCGGGCCAAAGGCCAACCTGAACTATTTTATGTTTTCATTATATGATGATATTTCCTTGTTGGTGGTATTTTTCAGAAACAAAAGTTATTGAGTGGTTAGATTCGGTCCTTGATGAGCATGGATTGTTGTCCAAATAATTTTGTTATTGCAGTAATTTATAAGAGCTAAGCTGAAGTACAGCGCATGTCGGGTGCTATCTTTATACATTTTAGGTGCACATTTCATGTTTTGAGGTATCAGGTGTTCAGTACGTGTTGATAAATCTGCAATTTAATGTTAAGATCATTTTAGCAATATAATGTTCAGTTCGTTGATATATGTATTTTCTTTCATATCACTAAATCGGGAATCTACTATGGACAATTGTGTTCTGTTGAATACTATCAATAAGCACTTATTGTTTATCTCGGATGAACAGAGATTTCTTTTCTAAATATCTGGAGCATAACAAATTATTTGGTAGGAGGTTAGCTCTAGATTCAGATTTGGAATCATTTTCCATGAAAAGTTTATACTAACTTGTTTCTTCCTGTTCTCTTATTCTTTGCTTATCATATTCTTTGCACGTTGACTCAAAGTGGAGTAGAATAAGACTCCTAACGTATTAGAATACCAACTGCACCTCTGCAGTAATACTCAAGCCTGGGCTCTTTAGTAATTTGGAAGCCTGCTTGAGCTCTTAGCAGAGTCAGGAGAAAGTAACAACGTGCGTCTTGGATTAGCCAACAGCTTCCCATATATTTTGCACAAAAATGCCCGCCTTAGCTATTGCATTTGTGCACAGAACTCCTTTAAAAAACTTACCTTGGAGCATACAACCCTCAAATCTAATACGAGCTGGTTGATAGGTTTCGTGAGTTTAGGATCTGGATATTGTTGCCAGGGCGTGGTTGCGCTAGATTATTGAAGACGTCGAGGATCCTGACCTTGGTTTTCACTTTTAGCTCCCGCTGTTGTTGACGATGAGCTCTGGCCGACGCTGTTGGGCCCATCAAGCCGGTGCAGAACTTGACGGGATCCGGCGGCACGACGCGAGCAGCACCGTGAACAAACTCACTGATCCATTACCCAAATTAATTATGTGAAATCGACGAAATCTGCGCCATGGACAAGCTCACTTCCAGTCCAACTCTAATTCATGGCGGCTGGAACATTTGGGGATGAAGGAGTGGTGAGCTAGGTCGGGAAGGTGAAAGAATGGCAGGGTGTTTCATGCAAAAAATAGCCAGATGGGATGGTGGAGAGCAGAGGTCAATATGGACCAAGCATTTTGGATCCAACGGTAGTTTCCATGTTTCCACTGAAGTTGAGTTTCCATAGGATACTTTCTCAGCAGAGTCATCCTCCTCCTGCACTGTCGCAGCTCCTGAACTTAGCTGCAAACGTGGCAAGTGGCAGCCATGATTTACTTACCTGTGCATGTTCAAAGTCATAATAAATGATTTTATGTCTTTACTGAATCATTTGAATTTCTGGAGATTGACACAACATCATCACTCTCTCTAGAGAATGCACAATGATATCATTGTATTTTTTTTTTTTGGCAAAATCATAGGGAGATTACCATATTGCCAACAGAAAGAATTGTTCGGAAGAATATTTACAGTATATGTAAATACGTCCACAGTACGGAAAAAACAATTTAATATGATATCAGTTTAAACTGCGTAGGCTTTTGTACAACAATATTTACATTCTGAATGCACATAATCATTGAAAAATAAATCTATAAGTTGAAAATAACATCTCAGTTATGCTTTTTTATTTTTTATTGCTACATGAAAGCCATACTCGTAACAAGGAGCAAGAAAGCTGTCAATTGTATGGGACTAAACAACATCATAACTGGCAAAGACCCTCATTCTCTTATGGTAAACAAGCTTTTCTTGCTCTCATGATGATTTCTAAAGATCTATGTAGGCATGTAAATTTGGAAAACATTCTGCTGCGGAGTGGCCTCGACCTAACAAACACCATTTAGAGAGAATGCCGCTCCAGAATGCTTCGTACGGCGCGGACGGCAGGCGACGGTGATCCACGTCTGCTGCCTTTGCCGGAACGGCGACGGTGCTCGCTTCAGCGGTGACAGAAAAATACCCTGCCTGCGTACACCGCCCGCTGCGTGCAGGGTGGAAATGTTATTCTCTTGCCAATTGGGGACTGAAGAACCATGGCTTCGGTTCATTGTTTTTCTGCCTCGTCTGAGGTTAGTTGATTTGATAACAGGAGCTCGAGTAGGCTAGTACTACTTGCCAACCATGCACTGATCAATGTAATCCTAGCTAGGCAGAACATAACACGTTAGATAAGGTCAGTTAACCAGGCTTTTCAATTCATCACTGCAAGCCCTGTCACATACTACCAGTGCCAAAGCCCTCTGAAAGTGGCTGCTTAAACTGTAGACATGTAGGAGCATCTTCCAAGATGCTGATCTGAAGTTCAGAACTGTGAAATTTCAGTGTCAAGGTCTAAACTAGGCAGGGACAAAAGCCACATGACCGACGTCAGTTACAGTAAACCGACCGAATTCTAAACCTAGACAAGGCTAGAGCTCATGGACAATGCGGACACGATTCATGAGCACCGACAAGTGAGTCGTCAACCGTAGATTAGTTATGACGTCCCGTCTCGTAGGCAAGGCGATGGCATCCACGCTATCGGGATCACACAAAAAAACTGGAGCTCCGAGGATGGGAGTGTTAGTCTCTGGCTGGCTACGGCTCCGTCCAACCTGTGCAAACAGGGCAACAAATTAATATTCAGACAGCTCAAACTAACTGGGCACATCCAAGAGCTCAAATTAATCTTTATACGCGTCAGTTTTTTGTCTTTTTTGTACAGGTCACAAAAAATGTTTTTTCACCATGCCATTTTTTGTGCTAACACATCATGTTGTAATGTACATCCAGATTTTTTCTGGAATTTTTTGACATTTTGAAAAAAAATAAAAAACATTTACATAATGGGTGTATCTAGACCCTAGAGCCAAATCGCCGCCTCCAAAAGATATTTATTAGAAAAAAAACACTAAAATAATCTAAAACAACTAGAAATCTAACAATATAACATAACTAATAATCTAAAACAAGCAGAAATCATTTAAATGTAACAATTTAACAATCTAACACAACTAATAGAAATCTAACAATCTAAACCATTAAAATAGAAATCTAACTATCTAATATAGATGTGACATTTAGAAATCTAACAATCTAACATAACTAATTATCTAACACAACTAATAGAAATCTAACAATGTAACAATATAAATATGACAAACTAAAACAACTATATTAGTACAACTAATGCATCTCCTAAATCTAAACAATTAAAACAACTAATACTACACATTTTACATCTAAAAATTAATACTAAATGTAGCTAACACTACACTACACTAAATACAACAATCTAACACTAACTACACTAATACTACACATTTTACATCAAAAACTAATACTAAATCTAACACTAATACTACACATTTTACACAATCTACCACTACACTCACCGGCGAGGTCGACGGAGGCGTCGGGCACAGGCGGGGCGGCGTCGGGCTGGGACAGCGGCGTCGGTGCAGGCGGGGACGGCGGAAGGCGGCGTCGGGCACGGGGCGAGGTCGACGGAGGCGGGGCCAGGGCAGCGTCGATGCGGCGGAGAGGGCGACGTCGATGCGGCAGGGACAGCGGCATCGACGGAGGCGGGCCGGGGCGGCGATGCTGACGGGAACGGCGAGGGAGGGGACGCGGTGCCGGGGAGGGGACGCGGCGGCGAGGGAGGGGGGTGTCGGTGCCGGGGGCGGAGAGGAGAGGAGAGGGGCGCGTGATGCGGTTTTAGGAACTGCGTCGGGGAGAGAGAGAGAGAGAGGGGGGTTAGGAGGCCGACCGGGCCTTTTTTTCATTTTTTTAGTTGGTTTTGGGAGTTTTTTATCAACAATATGCATATTTTTTGTTGTTTCAAACAACTATTACAGAAGAAGTTACCGGCGTGTCTTGGTAGTTCCACGCCGGTAACATGTTTCACCGTGGTTCGAATCTTGGGCCCACAAATCACCGGCGTGTCTCTAAGATGGCCACGCCGGTGATTCCACCGTAACACCGGCGAGGAAAAATTCCCACGTCGGCGATTACCTGCGAAATTTGGTCGCAGCAGATCACCGGTGTGGGATTTACGTGGCCCGCCGGTGATTACAAGCCGGCTATTAGCTGTTTCCTTGTAGTGCCCTCATCACTCGGTATCGGTTCGGCCTTGTGGCTTTATTATATAACGGGGTGAAAACCTATTTCGAGAGGTAGAGTCTGTATTGTAATCCTATTCGAATGATTCGTCTGTCGTCTGACTCTTGTACGATTATGATTCCGACTCGGTTGAGGAAACGTCGGATTTGGGATTTGTTGGGACGTAGGTTTGCTGATTTTTTGGTCGGGTATCGGAGTTGGGACGTACCGTTAGAAGTTAAGATAGAAAAAGAGCGGTGCAATTTTACTATAAGACACCCTTATTTGCTGGCATTTACGAAATTATGTCGTGAAATTGCGAAAAGTCCAAATGGAGCCCGAGCTCCATGTAGCTCGGTTTTTAAAAAAAATTCAAAATCAGCATATTTTGGTTTCCAAAAATCGCGAAAAAAATACCAGGTGTAGATATTACCTAGATCTACAAGCATGCAAAATTTTAAGTCAAAATTCGTTTTAGTCTGGGCTACATAAAAAAGACAAATTTGGAAAAGTTCAAAATTTTGAAACTGCATATTGTTCCTCACCTAGATCCACTCATTTGTCATTTTTTCCCAGCCCAGAATACAATGAATTTTGCATACTTGTAGATCATATAAATATCTACATCTGGGAATTGTTTCCCGATTTTTAGAAACGTAAAAATGCAAATTTTGAATTGTTCAAAAAACGAGCTACATGGAGCTCGGGAGCCAAAACACCTCACTCGTGAAATTGTGCCTTTGCTAGTTATGATTTTGGCTACATTTGACATATCGCACTGGGCAGCCAAATACGAAAAGTTTGACGAGTACCCTTGGGAAGTTGGGATGACCCTCCTTTGACCGGTTCTGAAACTTTTTTCTCTCTAATTTAATCGTTTAACGCTAGGGAATCTGGATGTCTGGCTTCTGCTAACAAACACCCAACTGGAGCGATCAAACAAAAGTTTGCATTTGTGCATCTCAAACGAAAAATTTGGTGATCACTGGTCGGTTCCCTTTTTCACGTGATACTTGAATCTGTACATTTTGGGAACCCAGGCCAGGCCGGCTCCATCATCGTTTTCCAGGGCAAGGGTGCCAATGGCTCCAAAGTTCCGGTGTTGGGGCGGTGCACGAGCCTGAAGTCCTCACGGTGCCATCCACTGCCCGACGCACTGGCCGGTGGACGTGAACGACCAGGTTTTTTTTTTTTTTTGAGGGTTACGTGAACGACCAGGTAAGAAAAAGATGTTGGAGGCAGGAACTGATGCGTCCGGGAGAAGGGAGAGCACGTTCGCCGAGCGAGGTAGGTGGGCTCGGAGGAGATGAAGGAGGTTGGGCCGACTGGCGATGGAGGCGGCCTCACCTAGGAAAATAGATGGTGGTGCTATGTTTCATGTCGATGTGGCTCGTGGAGTCCAAAGATATGGAGAAGAATGACTCGAAGAGGTCATGTTTGATTATTTCTCAACACTAGTGAACGTGCACGTGCAACGCACGTATCATAATCTAAATAAAAAACATCTATATTTAAATTTATTTTTATTTTGGCGAGTTTTTTACCAAGTCATTTAAATGTATCTAATACCCAACGATTTATTTGCAAATCTGTCAATTACAATGACATAAGGGTAATGTATTAGCACACAAAATAAACTGAAAAATGTGGCTTACTCCAGTAAAGAGATATCAGTTTGTTAATTGGCATACAGTGAAGGAAAAAATGATTGTAAGATGATATCAACTTCTGATGGTGCGTTAAATGCTTTTGATTTCTTAGAGGGTCTATCCATAAGCATACAATCCGTGTGATTTGTGTTGATTTGGGCTGAATACCCGTGCGATTTCACGAAAATAAAGAAAAATAGATAAACGTAGGGATCAAACAATTGTTTTAATTTAGACAAAGTTGTCAAACATAATGGTGTGTGTTATCTAGTAATCTTGCACGCGCAATGCACGTCTAATATCTATGTCCTCAGGAGACTATGTAAACCGAAGAAATCCATATCCACAACATTGCTAATTTATTTTACCTGGTTTTCTCATCACGTTTCTTTTTAATTTCAATAGTAATGTTAGACTATTCTCTTATCCAAAGTCAAGACATCACATAACATCACAAAGATATATCTCTAATAAACATTGCATTAATTCTGCATACTCTCCTTCCATGAATTAATAAATCAACACATACCATATCCCTCGAAAAACAGAGACATCTTTGACAAAGCAAGCATACACAAATATGTACCGAGACAATAAGATATTGAACTAATCAAACAAAAGAAACGAAATTAGAAGATTACCGTGGACTTCACTGGTACATCTTTCTGTCACATTTTCTTCTACCCGAACCCCTGCTATTCCCGCGGGCTTCGCGCCACCACCAGCATAGCCCTGCGATTACATCTTCTTTGTGATTCGTTGCTCTTACTCATCCGTTCAGCTTCACAATCAAACAATTACATATGTCTCATCATGTCTTCCTCTCATAAACTTCATTCATACGTACATAGTTGGAGTAGAAAAAGATATATGAATTGCACATTATATAGCTTGATTAAGTGGGTGCTATCAACTTATGATCAATACAACTCATAACATGAATTAATTATCTAAAGAGGTGGCACACAACAAAAGGTTATTTTCATGTGGCACCCAGGTTCATGACATTATAATACAATATTGATTATTATATAGCTGAATTTAGTAAATGCAATATTCTGTAGTGTCATAATCTAAATAAAAAACATCTATATTTAAATTTATTTTTATTTTAGCGAGTTTTTTACCAAATCATTTAAATGTATCTAATACCCAACGATTTATTTTCAAATCTGTCAATTACGATGACATAAGGGTAATGTATTGGCACACAAAATAAACTGAAAAATGTGGTTTACTCCAGTAAAGAGATATCAGTTTGTTAATTGGCATACAGTGAAGGAAAAAATGATTGTAAGATGATATCAACTTCTGATGGTGCGTTAAATGCTTTTGATTTCTTAGAGGGTCTATCCATCAGCATACAATCCGTGTGATTTGTGTTGATTTGGGCTGAATACCCGTGCGATTTCACGAAAATAAAGAAAAATAGATAAATGTAGGGATCAAACAATTGTTTTAATTTAGACAAAGTTGTCAAACATAATGGTGTGTGTTATCTAGTCATACCAAAATTACCACTTATCTGTACGGTCGTCTTTCTTTCTTGGCACATTATTCGAACTTTAGCAAATCAAACATATGGTCCTCACATACCGTGAAAGATTTTGGCAAATAAAATAACTCATTCATAAATAGTGAGTATAGTGCAATGACTCTGTTTGTGTCTCCTTATTCTTTGGTGGCAATGAACAATGATTTTGTGACTTCAACACTCATAAAAGAAAACAAATATGCTATATACATGAGAAAAAACTGATTTAACATAAAGTGCCTCGCTTCATTAAATTTATCCCACGTATTACATATATTTGCTAAGGACATGTTCATCAATAACCAGTAGCTTCAGTTTTTCATATATGCATTGAAATTACGCTACCAAACATCAACTCAATGTTCAAAAGCATGTCATCTGTCTTCTTAAGAGGGATGCAGAAAAAACACACAACCAGCTAAGTGTGAACTTTTACTTAAGCTACATATGTTAAACATTCCATATCGGTGCTTAGTTGTGAGCTTTCTATATGAGATGGATCATGGGAATACTACTTCCAACGAATACAAATGCTGATAAGAATAATACATAAATTGGCATATCAATCCACCCTCCAGTGTTGATGAAGTCCCTGGTAAACTACTAATCAGTTTGATTCCTTTGATCAACAATTTTCAAATCATTTCACCTGAAAAGAAATGTAGATATCTTGTACTCCCTCCGTTCCAATTTAATTGACTTGACATCCACATTCATCCACCAAATGTGGATGTATCTAGACATATTACATGTATAGATACATCCACATGTGGTGTATAGCAAGTCAATTAAATTGGAACGGAGGGAGTATATATTTAAGGGGTTAAGAAACTCAAATTTAATGGCTTCCATCACCTAGGTGTCGGCATCAGCACCACATTGACAGACAACAAGTAGAGCCTGCGAACTGAGCTGAAAAATGGTGGACAGAGGACTCCCCTTCACGATGTGCAGGTTCGGCTGCAACACCACACTCATCTCTACCCTTTTGTGCTCCAGCACCATGGCTAGCTTCGCACCTAATCCAATCACCAAACAGGCTCAAGAAATTCTTCAATCCGCCATTTAATCCTCTATTAGAGAGGACCAAGCCGATCTGGACCATGAAAGCACACAACTTGAAGCCTCCAGGAAGATTCAGAGGAGCACCACAATGCGACACTCGTCTCCAAGCCCATGCGCGTCTCTACTGCAATCAGTATCGATATTGCAGATTAGAATTCCATTAACGTGACCAGCATGTCTGCCTCTGTGGACTCTCAAGACAGAGGACATGAGCATATTCAGGACCACACACCCTGAGGGCCACCCGGCTAGCCAACTCCAGCGCTGAACGCCTCGGGGATATGTTAAGAAAAGCGGTGGGAAATCACGATGGCAGACGGAGGCGACAAAGACGGCCACAACGTCCTTGGCCGAGGCTGCGCACGATCCGCAGGTGAGCAGCGTAGCGAGCGACGGTGTGCAATCTTTAGCACCAGAACACACCCGAAATCGGACTGGTACAACTTCGGCGTGGAGATCGACGCCGGCGGCTCTTCTAGGGCCAGCGGATGTGGTGGCGCACAGGTACACAATTTTCGGTGGAGGGGAATCGGGGACCGTGGGTTAATTCACAGGACGTCGAGGACGTGCAGAAGAGTGTCTGGTGCGGATGCTAAGGACAGCCGGAGCTCCAGGGTCGGGGCAGCGGCGGACGACTCCAGGGCAGAGAGACGACGCTCGGCCGCTCGGGGCTGCCTCGTCTCGGCTCGCAGTGCAGGTCAGGGCGGCGGCGCGGACGTCTCCAGGGAAGAGAGTAGGCGCTCGGGGCGGCGTCGTCTCGGCGGGTAGTGCATGTCCGGGCGGGCAGGCAGGTCGAGGCATAAGGTGTCGGGGTGGAATTTCTGGCGGCGACGACGGCAGTGGACATATAGGAAGGCGTCACAGGCCGGCGTCCGATGCCTTTGCCGCGTCGGTGCCCTTGCGGCCTGCGGGTCACGCACCGGGACAGATCAGCGAGGGAGCTGGGTAATAAGAGCGCGGCGGTGCGACGGAGGAGTCTAGAGTTCAGGAATCAGCGGCAAGACCGAGACAGGGAGAAGGCAAGAGGAGTTTGCTTCCTGGACTGTTTTTGATTTGGGCCGATCGGAACGTTTATTCCTTTCCTATTCTCCGTCCTGTACGAATCATATTGAGGGTATCCGAGCCGATCTGGATCGTTGATTGAAAGTTGAACGGACAAGATTTAAAGTGTTTGGTGCTCGACATCGCGACAATCTGGATCGTTGATTGAAAGTTGAACGGACAAGATTTAAAGTATCCCAACATGGTTGCTCTTTTAATAGTAGTATAGACATAACTAAAGGTCAATTAGGTAATTCTAGTGCCTAATCGTCAAACTTTCCTTTTTGGCCGCCTAGCAAGTGCACCCAAAAATCATAATTGTAAATGGATACAATCAAGCAAACAAGGCCAATAATTCTGAGGTTTCACGAAAGAAAGGAAATTTTAGGGACCAAGTTGCACATAACAAGGCCAATAATTCTGAGATGACTTTGTTTTGTTTCATTCTGAAAGTTATCTAGAGAAAACTTATGGGTTTCGTGAACTGATTATATATGCAAACAATGAAACCTTCCGTAGAGCGACTGCGTGCCAAGTCGGAACGATAGCGATGTCGTTTGCTCACGCGGAAGTACGTGATAGGATTAGCATGTTGACATGTTGTGTTCATGTCAACTTGAGCGGAGGAACTAGTTGCACAAAATTCGAGATTATGACAGTTTATTATCTTGACACCAGGACGTTAATCATAGTGCATTTCATAGCCTAGAAATTTCGCTGTCCATTTCCAGCCTATACGCGTCCAAAACGCGTAGTTGACTTTACTCCTCGAGTCATGAGTCATGCAGGTCACGTAGATCACCCCCGCTGGCTGCTACACTAATTGCCCTCCACCATCACCAGCGACAAAACCACCCCCTCCCCTCCCACCACACCACACCGTAGTATACCTGCGTCTGCAGATCGATCCTCCTCGCCGGTCCGACAGATCTGCCCGCGCCAGGAGCAGCCGCATCTCGAGCTCCGCCTCACTCGTTGGACTTCACCGCCGCGCCACTCTTTGCTTCGCCTGCTTCACGGGCAAGTGCCGTTATACTGCACCGTCTCGCTTCATATCGCCGTGACGCTCACTTGCATTATTAAGGCAAAGTGTAGCTCTTGAGCAAGAGGGCGAGCCGCTGTAGCTCTTGTCTCTTGAGCCGAGAAGGAGTCTCGCATCGAGAATGTCAGCACCGATCGTGAGCGCCACGATGGGGGTGATGAACCCGCTCATCGGCAAGCTCACCGTGCTGGTGGGTGACGAGTACAAGAAGCTCACGGGAGTGAGGACACAGGCCTCGTTCCTCAAGGATGAGCTCAGCACCATGAAAGCTCTCCTTGAGAAGCTTGAGCTGATGGACGACCTCGATCCTCTGGCCAAAAACTGGAGAGATCATGTCAGGGAGATGTCCTACGACATGGAGAATTGCATTGATGACTTCATGCGCGATCTTGGAGATAACGATGCCAAAGCAGGATTTGTCAAGAAGACGGCTAAACGTCTCAAGACGTTGCGGAAGCGTCATCGCATTGCAGATCGGATGGAGGAGCTCAAGCTCCTTGCTCTACAGGCAAGTGAACGACGCATGAGGTATAATGTTGATTTTTTTTGGAAATTATAGGAGCTCTCCTCGCTCCCAATTCAATTAACATGAAATCGCTAAATATCAAGTTTTTGTTGTTCTCATGCAAAGGTACAAGATTGATGATTGCGTCAGTTCTACTACTGGCATTGTTCCGGTCGATCCTCGCATGTCGGCAATATATAAGGAGGCAGCGGGACTTGTGGGTATTGACTGCCCAAAGAAAATTCTTTTAGGTTGGTTGAAAGATACCCAGAAAAACCTCAAGGTGGTGTCTATTGTGGGATTTGGAGGTCTCGGTAAGACTACACTTGCTAAGCAAGTTTACGATGAGATCGGAGCACAATTTAGTTGCAAGGCATTTGTATCAGTTTCACAAAGACCTGATATGTCACGCCTCCTCCATGGCCTACAATTGAAGCTTGGGATGGGGGAGTCATCTCGCGATTGCGAGGTGGAAGACATGATTCACCGTCTTAGAGAGCATCTCACACATAAGAGGTAACTCAACTCCAGCCATTCTTTGGCTTTCTTCTTCTATCTATTAATATACATGCAGCGCTCCTGCATGGTTCTAAAAAAATAAGAGGTAACTCATTTCTTCTAATTGTTTTATTTAGATAAAAGGCACACGGTGCCCTGCTTTAGATTAATAAAGTCCCAACTGCCGCAACGGTAAAAATGTATGCCGAGGAAACAACCTTATTGTTACAAATCTGTTTCTTCCAATATATTGTCACACTTGAATGGTTAATTACTTGCAAATAGTATTATATTACTTACATCCCTCTAAACATTTTTGCACTGGGTCAGGGATATTTAAGTATCTTTAACAATGACAGATGTATGTTTTATTCTTTTAACCTAAGGCCGAATCTTGTCAGCCTTTTTGGCCACTGAAAGGATTTTATCCAAACTATATTACCTTCTTATATGGAGTATGACGGTTTATAAAGGACGGGGATACATTTATGAGAATTTCTATAGCTCGTTCGATTTAGAAATAGTTATTCCTTAGCGGTGATTGACAAACGTCCGATTAAGATCTTGTAATCTCTTTTGTACAATTGTAAATTCACAAAACTTTGTTTAGATTGAATGGTTCCGAGTAGGCGAGTAGTGACTTAAAAATAGTTATTTTTGCTACTCATGAACTAGATCTTAGTCTTTCATTTTGAGAGGAAAGTAGCTGATGACCCACAATGGGTTTTATATTTCAAACAATACGTACCCAAATTTGTGCCCGTGGGGGCTTAAAACCCCCTAGACAAGTGATCTAAGCTCATTTATTAACTAGATCTTAGTCTCGTCATCATATCAATCATCTATGTTATTCGGAAGTGAAATAGAGAGGACAATTGCACTTGTAAGATGATTCATGAGGACACTACTAGGAAAAAGGGTATCTGTGGCGCACCTTTTTAACATTCTGTGGCGCACCCGCAAATTTGCTGGGTGCGCCACAGAATTGTCGCCACTAAAATTATTAATTCTGTGGTGCACCCCCCTCCGTGCGCCACTAAAATATTTCTGTGGCGCACCCCCACTTGATGCGCCACGGAATCTTTTCTGTGGCGCACCCCCACTTGATGCGCCACTAAAAGCTCTTTTCAGATTTAAAAAAAAATACAAAATACGACCGCCGTCGTACGCCGCCACCGCACGGGGATGGGATGGGCCACGCTCGACGCGCCGTTGAAGCAGGTGCACACGACGCGGTCAAAGTCCCAGGCCACGCGCGTGCCGTCGGCGTAGAGCAGCTCGTCGGGCACCACCGCCCAGCCCAGCCGCACTCCCGTGAAACCGGCGAACTTGGAGAAGGAGGAGATCTCGATGGCCACCTCCCGCGCGCCCGGGATCTCGTAGATGGACTTGGGCTTGTCGGGGGTGGCTGAACGTGCTCGCGCAGGAGGCAGTCTTCGTGCGCGCGCTGCTCGTGCACAGCGGCGGCGACCGCGGCCGCGTCGGGGGCGGCGAGATGGAGGGGCCGCGGCGCCGGCGAGGCGGAGGGCGCGCGCTGGGGTTCCCCGAGCATGAGTAGGTGGCGGAGTAGTTCTCCGTGAGCGCCCGGCGGGGCTTGAGCGCGGCCTTGACCTCGGCCGCGGAGGGCGCGTTGAAGGCGGGTCGAGGAGGTCGAGGAAGGGGTGCGACGCCGGGGCCGCCGCGGAGGAGGGCGGCGGGCGCGCGCCGCGGATCATGGGGGCGAGCGGCGGTGGGATGGAGGAGGCCGGCGGCGGGCGGCGTGCGTTGATGTGTGTGCGTGCGTGAAGAAGAGACGACAGAGACAGAGGCGTGGGCGTGCGTGCGTGTTGTGGTGTGCGCGCGTCGTGCGTGAAGCAGAGAGAAAAAAAAATAGAAGGAGAGTAGAACGTGCGGTGGAGAATTAGGATAAGGAAAGAGAAAGAAGTTAGTTGCGGTGGGCTTTCACATATTCTGTGGCGCACGATACTGGGTGCGCCACAGAAATCTGCATTTCTGTGGCGCACGGGTCAGCATGCGCCACAGAAATGCAGATTTCTGTGGCGCATTTGGCTTTCGTGCGCCACAGAATTCCAAATTTCTGTGGCGCACCAGCTGCCATACGCCACAGAAATAATTTCTGTGGCGCACCAATTAAGGGTGCGCCACAGAATGTCAACCTACCTATAACCCTTTTCCTAGCAGTGGGAACGCATAGTTGGAGGAGATGGGGAAAAATGCTTGGCGCTCGCGTCATCCTCACAAGGGTGACTAGGGTTTCCCCTCGCTCCGCCATCTCCCTCCAGCTCCCCTTCCCCCGCCACCGTCTGAGAAGCCCACCGGGCAGACCCGCATGGCCTACTGGTGATGGTGGCGACTAGGATCTACCGCTATGTGTCCTCCGTGGAGGGTTTCGGGTGCCGAGCCAACGACCTTAGGAAAGGCGAGGTCGACGGTGCTGGAATCGAAGAAGGTGAGAGGGGAAGAGGGGACATTTTGCAAGAACATCCTGATTGTTACTAAACTGGAAGTAGTTGACATTGTGTAGCAAATCCTAACATAAAAAATGGTGCCACCTGAAGAAAGAATGGCATGACTATCATACCAGCAGTGTTTTGGTTGCCGGTCGGTAACCGGATATCCCGAGCACCCTCAGGATTTAGTCATACCGGGGATAAAATCACGAAATTTTTGTATGTTTTTTGAATTTTGACGAGAACTCTCTATAACTATTTTTGCATTTCGAACTTCCGTTTTCAAAGTCGTCCGGTAACCGATCGGGATTTCCGGTTACCGACCCCCTCGAGAATTCTTTCCTACCGGTAACAAAAACCTTGCATACATGGGACCGGTGAGAATGGATGCAAACCTGTGATTGGCATATAAGGGAGAGAACATTGGGGGATCAACTTGATTTTAGTTTTCATTGAGTATGTAAGTAAGAGAGGCAATTTGCTACCCATGGGGTAGCTACACACTCATGCGTTATACGGCGATGCAAGCCGTGTATATCTGTTTTAGCTTGTTTTCCTAGTAGAATATGGTTTTTTGGGATACAAAACTTATTTTAGAATTATTATTTTAAAAAATTTACCTCTTGTCTAGTTGACTTTTGCATTGACTTGTCGATCAAACTTTAATAAAAATTATAGTGGGCAGAAAATAACTGAAAAAATGCAAACAATTTTATATAATTCTATCAACTCTACTAGTGACATCCCCCGGTCTTATTGAGCAATCTCCTTTTACCATTGCACATACGATTCCGTCAAACTTAGAGTGTATAGCTACCATATGCACACCAGAATTTTTCCCACGTAACTAAAGTTGAAATGGCAGAGGTGGAACTAAATTTGAGTAGGCCAAGGTAATCTCTTTTTGCAAGAAAAACTAAACAAATTAGTTTCCAGATTAGAATGACATCGTTGCATTAGATTAGTTGGATCTAAGAAACTAGTACTTCTTATATATGTATAGAAATGAGATAATATCTAATGCTACCACCTATTTAGGTGCTCCCCGTGCTACCGTTAAAAAAATCAATTGTAGAAGTATCAAAAACAATCTATGAAAAATGTGAATATTCAAAACAATTGTATCTACAGCCTCAAAAATTTCCAGATTCAAATTTAAGAAGGGTGTTCCGAAATAAAAAGACAGATCTTTCATGAATAATGTCTTTTTTCTTGCCACTATTCATGCCAGATTTGTCTTTTTTTGTTTCTCGACGCTTATTTAGATTTTGAATCTAAAATTGTGGATGTTATAGAAATATCTTGTGAATATTCACACTTTCGTAGAATTGTTTTAAACATTTACAATTGATTTTTTAAGGGTAGCACGGAAAGCACCTAGATAGGTGGTAGCACTAGATACTCTCTCGTATAGGAATGTGCACGCCCATGTCATTATTTTAATAGAGCTTTAATATATAATAGAAAGTTGTAGTCTTATGTTCAAGTATTTCTCAGATAATAATCAACTTTATTTTAATAGAGCTTTTAAATGTCACACGTAAATTAACATTGTTCAGGTATGAATTTTATGTGAACACGCTAAATTAATCTAGAGAATATTTTTTATGTTTGTTCATTACCAAGTTTTGGTTCTTTCATCTGCACCCTTTAATCATGCAATAATTTGACGTATCTAATATGAGTGGGGGAAAATCCGCAGGTACCTTATTGTAGTTGATGACTTGTGGGATCAATCGATATGGAATGTTATGAGTTGTGTCTTTCCACAAGTTGGTAATGGAAGTAGGGTAATAGTAACTACACGAGTGGATGATGTAGCAATTTGGGCGTGCCACAATGACCGTGAGTGTGTTTACAGAATGAAGCCCCTCAAAGAACATGACTCAAGAATGTTGTTTTTCAACAGAGTATTTGGGACAGAAGATGGGTGCCCACCCCAGTTTAAAGAAGTTTCAGCTGAAATTTTGAGAAAGTGTGGAGGATTGCCACTTGCAATCATCACTATAGCTAGCCTATTATCCAGTCGTCAAGCGAGATCAACGAATGAGTGGGAGAGTATAAGAGATTCTTTGGGTGCAAAGTTTGCTAGCAATCCCACCTTGGAAGGGATGAGGAGTATACTTAACCTTAGCTACATGAATCTTCCTCTTCATCTCCGTCCGTGTCTCTTGTACATAGGCATGTATCCAGAAGACCAGGAGATCAGGAGGGATGATCTTGTTCGACAATGGGTAACTGAAGGCATTGTTGGTACTTACCATGGATCAGATTTGGAGGATGTTGCGAGGGGTTATTTCAATGAACTTGTTAATAGAAGTCTGATTCAACCCGGAGAAATCGAAACCTATGAGCGGGTGGTGTCCTGCAGAGTACACGACATGATGCTTGATTTGATCTTGATCAAGTGTGCGGAAGAGAATTTTATCAGTGTGGCATATAATTTGGAAGACGTGGCAAGAATGCATGGTAGCGAGTACAAGGTCCGTAGATTGTCCTTGAAATCAAGCGCTAGTTCAGCAACATCAGGAAGGATTGATACTATCATGTCACAAGTTCGATCATTTGCAAGCTTTGGAGAGTCGGAGTGCACACCTCCTCTATCGGAATTTAGGTACCTTCGGGTGCTGGTTTTCCAATTCTCATCTCGGGTCGATCTGAAAATCGACTTCACTGGTATTAGTCAATTGTTTCACCTAAGGTATCTGAATGTTTCTGGACAGAACTGCATCATAGATCTCCCTACTCGAATTCAAGGGCTTGTTCACTTGGAAACGCTGGAAATACATGGCCAATCGGTACAACCCATCCCATCAGATATAGTTTTCTTGCCAAAGTTGTCTCGTCTGATTCTTCCGTTTCGTCGAGGGCTACCTCAAGGGATCGTGAGAATTAAATCATTGCGTGTTCTATACTGCTTTGATGGGAGATGAGTTCGGTAGAGGATATTAAGGGCATTGGCCAGTTGACCGGTATGAGAGAGTTGAGATTCTTCGGGGATATAGAGCCAGATGCAGTCGATGCTTTGGTATCCTCAATCGGAAGGCTCCGTGAGCTCAGACGCCTCTGCATCCAAGTTGGGTCCCCTAAAGATTATTGCGAAGCAATGTACTCATTATCCAACCCTCCTCTCCGTCTTGAGGAACTTAGTATGTATAATTTGTTATTGAAGAAAATTCCCAAATGGATTGGCAACCTCCATTGCCTCCGCATCATGTGTTTGTCTGTTGCGTGCTTGCTGACTGAAGACCTTCCTGTTATTGGAAAGCTGCCCTCCCTTGTCCGCCTTGCTCTCTGTGTGTCTCATATTTCTGAAGAAGATGGGCCCGCCGTAATCGGCAAGGGATTATTCCCAGTTATGGAGTACCTTCGCCTACACTCTGAAGATGAGGATGGTATGGCATGCATAGAGTTCAAAGCAGGGGCGATGCCGAACCTGCGAGAGCTCTGGGCAGGAATAAATCATAGGTGGTGTGGTGGTACGCCACTAGGCATGGAGCACCTGTTAGCCCTCGGGCACATTCAGGTATACTTCATATCATCAGTCCAGAACCGTCGTGATGTGGAGGCTGCCTTCAAAAGAGCCGCTGACGTGCACCCAAGATACCCTTCCGTTACGGGCCCTTTTACGGTACAACATACTTGTCCTATGGCCTAGTAGTATTTTGCTTGTTTGGGTAGTTTAAGCAACTTATTATTTCAAGGGGGTAATTGACAATGTTCAATCAATCAATCCGCAGCGCTACCGACAGAGCGTGTCTTTCTAGCACGCGCCGCCGCCGTCGCTGCAGTCCCTGGCGCTGTCGTTGACTTGACACAGATCGCCATCGCTGCCGTTCCTTGCACGCGACCCAGCCGTCGACCTTGCAGGCGCCCCCGCCGTCGTTGGCACGGCCGTCGACAGGAGACAAATCCCAGCGTTCCTTGGCGCCGCCATCGACAGCCGTCTCTGTCGATTCCAGGTGTGTGTGCTGAATTTGTGAATTGTTTGTGTTCTCTTTTTAGTCCAATATACATGATTGTCTCTGTTTTGAGTTCTATTCAGTGTTCTCCTGGAACTAGAAACGTTAGTTCCTAGTCAAACCAGTCACACTCCATAGTTTCATGCATACTGCTGAAATTGTCCTGCAAAAAACTTGCCATATTGCCAAAACTATCAGTTAGAATTTTAGCATGCAACTTCATCCAGTGGTATTGTACTTTGTGAACTAGCAGGCATGATTATATGCGAACTACAGAATGTTCAAACCTTAAGCATGTCTTTCTCTAATTGTGATTATGTATATTCATTGAACCACTTAGTTAGACTGGTGAGTGGTGACAGATAAAGGTGTACCGTGAATATTTATAGGTTGGGAATTTGGAACCTACCAAGTCCTAGTTCTGTTGCTTAACTGATTGTTTTTAAGGTTTTTATTTCAGTATTATGATAGTATGCTTGCTAATTAGCTTCAAGATGTTTTAAAGTTGAAAAGAATATAAATCTCTGTAGGATGAACATAATATTCCAGTTTACCGTACTCTCATTTAGGTGAATGTTAGGAGAAGTTTAGGTTTGTTCGAGTTATGAACTGGTGAATTATTGCTGCGTTTTGCTTCAAAATTTATCGTGTTCTAGTTTGAAACAGAGTGAAAAAATGACATGGTTTTCTTATTGATTGTAGTTGGACAATATGGATGTTCACCATGTCAACATAGAAGAAATCCAAGAGTATTACATGGTGGTTAGTCAGACATTCACAAACGAAGAAGGGTTCGAGTTCTATTACGGATATGCTAAAGTAAAAGGGTTCAGCATGAATTCAAGATAACAAAGCTTCTAATATGTCCATCAAATCGAATTTTAGAACATTGTCATATTTGTGTCGATGGCATAAATATATGAGATTCTGCTCTTGTTTTTGTGATTGAAAGGAGTGGTTTCAGTTATCTGATGTTGGCTGTTTTCTAACATCACACTTTGAATTTTGTTGTTCCTTCTCATTCACAAGGTCGACGGATGAAGCCAATGCATCTTGTAGACTATTGTTTGAACCCGTTGTACGGTAATTGACCATCTATTCAGCATAGTTGTTGAGAAGGTACTCCCGAATTGACAAACGACAACCATGCATACATTAGTATCAATAGACCAAAGAAAAGTTAGTGCAATGCAATTGTACGAAAAAGTGTCAAAATTATTGCACAATATTGCATATGAATACAATATAAATATCACCTCGGGCACATTGCTTTCTTAGGCTGCTTAGGTGACTCCCTCAAGGTTGTTTTTCTCTCTGAGATTCAGTGTGGGTTGTCACCAGCAGGCATGATGAGACTGTGGAATTGCACCTAATCAACCTGGAAGCAAAAAGCTTCCATCAGTATTGAATTTCCAAAGTAGGGACAACAGTCAAGAACTATGAATATCAACAACCAAAAAGTTACCAAGCTCTTGACAGATCCATTTACACCACTCAAGTTGTATAATTTTGCTTACAGTGTTGCGGTTTTCGGTCACAATCTAATACCCACAGCACGATTACACGGCCTTTGCTTATGCTGTTATCCAGGACATGCTAATATGGTTTGAAGTGCAAAGCATGGATAAAAAAATCATCGAACATTACAATATAACAACAAAAGTTGGCTTCTTCCATTCAGAATCATCTCAAGGATACACCTCGATGCTATGAACCAAACAACATGAACAAGCTAGACGAAGAAGAAAGAAACACACCTCACAGTGGCTGGCAGATTAGTCTGTACGCCTCCCCTTCCTCTTTAGCTCTGCACCATTAGAATTGTTTGCATCATCACCCAATGATATCCTTTTATGATTGGACTGCAGGTTGAGTGCTAATAGCAGGTTCAATTCTTGCTATTTTACTAGGTTTTTTTTTCAAGTCGTTTATCTTTCATTTTTTTGAGCAAGTGTTGGAGATGGTGTCTTATCTTAATGCTGAATGAAATAATAATAGGGGCACTGATCACTACATCGATGTCTTCGTGTTCATTGTGTTATAGTAGCAAACTACAATCTACATGTTTACAGCAATGCACACATGCTATTCCCTCTTAGAATGAAAAGCCTGTATCCACCGCAAAAAAAAAAAAATGAAAAGCCTGTATATATTAAGAAATTGTACATACTATCCGTAAGGACACTTATAACAGACCAAAGTCTAAACGCATCTCCATCCCCATGTAAACCTTAAGAAAGACGAACACAGAATATGGACTCACTGTAGCCTAGGAATGCCATTGATTATCGCACATAACATGAACAAGCAAATTTTCAATCTATACCCTACTCAATGATGAACCTGTGCTCTTAGTATCAACCAAATCAAGCACGACCTAACAATGATTCCAGCAAATGTGCAGTTCCAAGCACACTAACTGTTAACAAGTAAATCGAATGAGTATTAGAACGGGAGAGGACGGGGGAGACCTCGCGGTGCTGAACATGCCGCCATATCCTGTAGCCTTGCAGAAACGGCGGTAGAGCGGGATGGCGGCGTACGAGGCGCCGACCATAGCGGTTGCGACTCTGAGAAGGTACGGTCCTCGGAATGGGTGGATGCGCCGCCGAGCGAGCTACTCCGACTGCCTTCAACAGAGCGTGTGTTAGGAGCTATCCCTGACGTCCATTTGCCATCCAACCGCTACAATCCTTTCTATCTTATGATTTGGCTTAGACAACTGGCAATGTAATAATTAGAACTAATTACCATTATTGTACTCTGTCAATTGTTTATGTTCTGGACACGTGGCTCCTCGGGGTACTCAATATAACCCGGGGGAGAGGGAGGATGGGCGGCACGTGATCCCTAAAACCTAAATTCCTTGTTCTTCGTTTCCTGTTCTTTCCCTTTTTGCAAGTTATCTATTTTCCTTCCCAATTGCATACCCAATTGAGCTATTTTCATTACTGTTTCTGCTTAGTTCTTAGTTGCAAACCAAACTGAAGCAGAACTACTACGGGTCCCTGACAATTGGTATCAGAAGCCTCCTCCCCACGCGTGAGATCCCATCCCTCCCACCCAATTCTCCGGCGGCGCCGTCCGCGATTCATGAGAGGTTGCCCGATCTGATCGATCCGGTTGTAAAATCCCTCGATCTAGGAGAATTCACCTGATCTCTCGCCTCGCGGAGCGCAGATCCTTCGTCACCTCGCCAGCATGACACACCGTCGAACCCGCTCGCAAGACCGGCTGGCCAACGCCGCGGAGGAAGCAGAACTCCTTGCCGCCGCGCAGAAACAAGCAGAGGAAGAGGAGGCCATCAGCAATCGCCTTCCTCGTGAGGTCCTCAACCTGCATCGCCAGCTCAAGCGGCAACAAATCTCCGTCGACTCCCTACAAGGTGATATTTCCAAACTGACATCCATGGTGGCTTAGATCGGTCAAGCAATGGTGAAACCACCGACAGATCCTCCACCCAATTCGTCTGTTACAGACCCCAACACATCTAGATTCCATACACCACCTCCCCCACCGCCAAACCTAAGCCCAATTCCCGAGACCCCATCTACCAATGAGTCGCAAACTCCTCAAAGCAGACCACCAAATCAGCCTCAACCAGTTCATTTCGGTCGACTTACTCCTGACCAGCTTCCCCACCCAAAATTCCCTCCCATTTCACAACCAACCAATTTCACCAGCCCGGCCACAGCTACCACAGCTCAAACCACCACCACCATTCCCCCAAACACTAGCTCTCAGTACTACCAGCATTGAAACCCAACAACCAACCCAAACATGTATTCCATACCAGTATACCACCATCTACAACTCAACAATACTCCCATAGTGATCTCTAATCCAATCCCCCCCCCCCCCTGTGCGCCTGGCTTCTCTCGATCTGCTGTTCTGGACCGTGAACCTCGCATCGTTGGGGCTAGGTTTGGAGCTGTCCGCCTCCATGTTTGACGTTCGCCCCGAAGTGAAGTCTGCTGATGCAGCGCCTGATGTGGATGCAGGTGTCTGATGAGGCATCGGCCAGCAATGGTTGCTCGGAAGGAAGGAAGGCTTGACTCCATGTTTCACAAATTAGGCATTGTTGATGAAGAATTTGACAATTTCGTTATTGAGGATGTTGCTGAGATTGTTGAGAACACCAGATGGATTGTCGTGGCACATGTGGTATGTTTGAAGAAATTCTCACATGAGGCCCTGTTTTAGCAAATGCATAACGCCTGGAAAACCTAGCACGGGAGGCGAAGATGTGCTCGGCTGGTGAAAATCGGTTAATTGTGCATTTGGCCGACATACCAGCATTTCTGGTCCAGTTGAAGGGATGGACGACTCCGAAAAAAGCGGAGCGGAGCCGTTGGGGCGATTCTGGCTCATCTCGCCGGAATCTGAAGATGAAGGCGAGGAGAAGACCGGAGAGGGCACCACAGGCCTCGCTTATCGCTGTGGTACGCCGGAGGAAGACGAAGGTAGGGACATCCCGGAGGTTTCCCAGCGGGAGGAGAAGAGAAGAAACAAGCGCCAGGCTTTGGCGGCACTACTGCTCGCCAAGGATGGAAAAGAAGAAGATCTGATGGCCAGCCAAGAAGATGACCCATCCCACCAAGGTATGATATCTAACAAGTTCATGTAGGAAGATAAGAAGCTGTCGACCGGAGGTTCGCGATCTCCGGTGCTTTCTCCGTCAACGTTTTTTCTGGATGACTTTGATCCCAAGGAGTGGATCCAGGTGGTGCGAAGAGCAAGAGTTCGTTCGCATGGGAGGCGGCTCGCCGGCCGATCACCGCCGACGAGAGATGACGGCAGCTGTTCTAGGAAGAAGAATTCGAATTTCCGTGATTATAGCTTGGGCCAAACGGGTCGTTTTCCTCGTGCTGCGAGATGCCAAGCTGGCCATATGGGCCCATTATGCAATTGCCGATCTTCAAAGGCAGGGAACTCGTTCCGAAATTTCCTAGGTCTTTTCTGGTCCCGTGATTTCGTGCCTGCGCCGCGAGTTGCACGACGTCCGCTGATGGCGACTCGAGATGGTGGCGGAGGCGGCAACAATCCGGGGAACGGAGGCGGAAACAACAACTTTCGCTTCCATGGCGCCGGTGATCCTGGAGCTGGATCAAGCAAGGTTCGTGGAGGTGGTGGTAACAATCACCAAGGTTATGGAGGACGCGGTGGATATAGAGCTGTGGGGTTCGATTACGGCCGTGGTGGCAACGACAACGGTCGTGGAGAGTATTTTGATCAGGGCCGAGGTAACTTCAATGGAAACAATGGCGGCAACTATCAGGGTAATAGGAATTACGGCGGAAACTTCCAAGGCGGCGGCCATGGCGGTTTTCACCCTGGAGTTGGAGGTCCTGGTTCATATGATAATGAACAGAGAAGGAGGGAGTTCCGGGGCCAGCGTGACGGAGCTTTTGATCGACGTGGACGCAACTTTGTGAGGGATAATCGTCGTCCACCACCGAGGCGTACCCCTTCTGCTTCGGCCAGAGATGACAAACTGCCACAGGATGCTTCAGCGTCGTCTTCTCAGCCGGCTGCTGTTCAGACTTCTGTCGGAGTAGGTATGGCTCCGCCGCATCCTGCTGCCAATGCTACCGTTAATGAGGTTACAGCTGTTGTTGATCATATCAAATCTGCTGAGAAAAAAGATAAAAGTGTTGAAAAGGTGAAGTGTTTTAGGTGTGGAGATAAAGGGCATTTTTCTATTCAGTGCAAAGCAATTTTATGTGATATCTGCACCTCGGTTGATCATACAGACGAGAACTGCCCGCTGCATGATGCCCCAAAACCATCTTTATCTCTGTTGGGTTTGGCTCATGAGGATCTAATGCTCATTGAGGCACATGCTACTCCTAATTTTCGGCCTAAATCTGCTAATGGCCGGATGGGTCGGATTACTGTTTCTGGAGGTACTTTGTCAGTCCAAAAAATTGTGGAAGTGCTTCAATGGATCGTAATTGATGATGATTTCCAGTGGGATGTGCAGCCGGCAGGAGATAATGTGTATAAGACACAATTTCCTAGCAAGATGGAATTAATCCGAGCTACACGGTTTGGCAAATTTGACACTAAAGATGGTAAGTGTTCGGTTCAGTTCGAGGAGTGGAAATCTGAAGTTAAGCCCTCTTTCCAGTTGGAGGACGTTTGGGTGTTGATACATGGTGTTCCGGATGACCTGAGGCAGGATTACTTGGCACTATGGGCGCTTGGAGACTTGCTTGGAAAAACAAAGAAAGTGGACATGGCTTACACAAGAAGATTTGATGTGGTTCGTGGCCTTTATAGAGTAAGAGATATTTCTGCCATACCCTATCACAAGGATATTCTTTTCAAGGGAGAAGGATATCGTTTGTCTTTTGAACTTGAAGAGGAACAGGAGTTGCTGCTTGTGGATGAAGACATGCCACAAGCTCCGGATGAGAAGAAGGATGATGGATCAGCTGGGAATGGAAGTAAAAAAGATGAAGGCTTGGACGGGAATGCTGGGCACAATAGTGACCTTAAAAAAGATGATGGTTCTGATCAGTCAAACACCAAGAACGACCCCAAGGAGGCTGTTGCGGGTCAAAATACTTCCACACGTTCTGAAGGGTCCAAGGCAAATATTACTCCAAAGGTTGGAGTCATCTTGCCCCCGTCTCATTCGCGCTCTGCGGTTTTTGAACCAACCATTCGGTTTGGTTCCTTCTCGGATCGATGGGCTGATATGGTAGAGGAAGAGGAGGCTGTCTTATCGAACAAAGAACAGGAGATGGAGGCAAGAAGATTGTTTGACACCCCAACAAAATTGGCTCAAGAAGATGTTCACAATGACTGCACCCTGCTGCACGCCGGAACCGCTGCAGCAGCATCTTCTGTGTTCCCTGCCTCGGCGCAGGATGGGATAGCTACGTGCTCACTCGCAGGCGATGTTGTGGCTTCTCCTGCTTCTGCTGTTACGGGACAGAAGATGGCCACTTCCGAGCCAGTTTGCTCTTCATTTCTGAATGCTGCTGCTGAGGAGATCGTTGCACCTTCTTCTCCGACTTCTGTACTCTCGGTACCTAGTGTAGTGCAGCCGGTGTTGCAGCCTTCTCAAAGGCTGGCCTCTCCATCGAGTTTGGGAGCGGCTGCACCTTCTCTGGACTCGTGCTTTAAGAAGACACCCATGGGAAATCTGGTCTACTGTCCTGAAATATCTGTCACGCCATCACATGCAGCTGGAGTGGGCGACAGTTTTCCTTCTCCATCAAAGGTCTCGACTGCGGATATTGTTGCTTTTGGTGGAATTCCGGAGCCATCCTCGGTGGGTCTGCGCTCGAGTAATCGTATACGGGCACAACCAAATGCCGACGTGCCCATGCTGGAGAGGGCGATGCAAATGGCTGAAAAGCGGGATTCACCTACTGTTTCAGGTACAAAACACAAGTCCAAGTTTTCTATTCTAAATTTTTCAGATCATGATTTAGTTAAAAATGCTAGTGCGATTGGGGTATCGTTGGGACGTTCACCATCTCAAGCTGCGGGTTCTATTAATACTGTGAAGGCATTAGAAAATGAGAGGTCTTTAACCATTTTACAGAAAACTGTTAGTTCTGATGAAGAACAACCTAAGAATCTGCTTCTTTCCAAAGTTTCGGCACTTTGTGAAGATTTAGAGGAGGAAGAAGCTGTGGGTTTGGAGGATCATACGGATCTTGTCACCAAACCTGTGAGAGCTAAGAATTCCAGGGCCAAAAAGAAAATTGATTTTTCTAACGTAAGGCGTAGTTCTCGATTTAAAGTTAAAAAGTCTACCTGAAAATGAGAGCGTTTATTTGGAATAGCGAGGGCCTTAGAGACCCGGGTAAGATTTGGTTTATTCAGGAATCTATTAGAGAGCGTAATCTAGATGTGGTGGCTATTCTGGAGACTGGGAAATCCAACTTCTCCGTATCTTTTTTGAATCACCTGTCTGGGGGGAGGGACTACACGTGGTTCTGCCTACCTCCACATGGGCGATCTGGAGGAATTCTAATCGGTATTAACTTTAGCTCTCTTGTTGTCAAAAAAGTTGATACGGGAGATTATATGGTTAAACTTCAATTGCGTTCTAAAGTTGATGGGTTTGAGTGGATTTTTGTGGCTGTTTACGGTGCAGCCCAAGATTCACGAAAACCAGACTTTTTAGCTGAGATGGTTCGTATGTGTGAGGATCAACCACTGCCTATGTTGGTTGGGGGCGATTTTAACATCATGCGTCGGCCCCAAGATAAGAACAATGACAGATTTTCCACTCGGTGGCCAATCATGTTCAACGCCATCATCGAATGCTTAAGCCTTAGAGAGATCGATCTCTCGGGTAGGCAATATACTTGGGCTAACCGTCGGGACACACCAACATATGAAAAGCTGGATAGAGTTCTAGCAACGGTAGAGTGGGAGCAAAAGTATCCCCTTGTTTCGGTCCATGCCTTGACACGGTCGGGGTCAGATCATACACCTTTGTTGATTGATTCCGGAGATCAATCCTACTTAGGCAATTCTAGTAGATTCTCCTTCGAGCTTTCCTGGTTAAGTCAAGAAGGGTTCTATGACATGATTAAGAATGAATGGAATTCAGTCCATACGGGAGTGACTCCAATTCAAATTTGGCAGCACAAAATAAGGCACCTTAGACGTTTTCTTCGAGGATGGGCTAAAAATAAAAGCGGTGTCTATAGGCAGGAGAGAGATAGACTCTCTCGGATCATTGATGAATTAGATATTAAAGCTGAATCGACTCCCCTAAATAACGTAGAAAGGAATACGTTAAAGGATGCATCTCTCACTTTAGAAAAACTTCGAAGGGACGAGGAAATTAAGTGGGCACAACGGGCTAAGGTGAAATATATCCAGGAAGGGGGGAGTAATACGAAATACTTTCACCTAATCGCTAATGGTAAGCACCGGAAGAAGAAATTTTTTCAGTTGGAGCAAGATGAGGGGATTGTTGTAGGACAAGATAATTTAAAACTGTATATCTCAAATTATTACAAAAAGCTGTTCGGAGCACCGGCTCCTAGTAACATCAGTTTAGATGAAACTTCAGTTGAGGATATACAAAAACTCTCTGATGAGGAAAACAATCTCCTTGTGGCGGATTTCACCTTAAAGGAGGTGTATGAAGCTATTATGCAAATGGAACATAATAAAGCTCCAGGACCAGACGGGTTTCCTGCCGAGTTTTATCAAATGTGTTGGAATATTGTTAAGGACGATCTTATGGCAATGTTTGTACAGCTGACAGCAGGCGAGCTTGATCTGTACAAGCTAAATTTTGGTATTATAACCTTGCTTCCCAAAAAGGAAAATGTTGTGCAAATTCAGCAGTACAGACCTATCTGTTTACTCAACGTGAGTTTCAAAATCTTTACGAAGGTTGCAACAAATAGGATTTCCACGATTGTTGATAAAGTTATTAAACCGACGCAAACTGCATTCATGCCAGGAAGACATATTCTTGAGGGGGTGGTCGTTTTGCACGAAACCATTCATGAACTTCATAGGAAAAAAATGGATGGTGTTCTTTTTAAGATAGACTTTGAAAAAGCGTATGACAAGGTTAAATGGCCTTTCTTACAGCAAGCGTTGCGTATGAAGGGTTTTGACCCGCGCTGGTGTAGGATGATTGAGGATTTTGTTCAGCGTGGTAGTGTGGGAATAAGGGTTAATGACGACATTGGCCACTATTTTCAGACAAGAAAAGGGTTACGTCAAGGGGATCCGTTATCTCCTATTCTATTTAATATTGTAGCAGATATGCTTGCTATTATTATTAATAGAGCCAAAGAGGATGGGCAGGTTGGCGGACTAGTACCTCATCTTGTAGAAGGGGGGTTTCAATTCTACAATATGCTGATGATACGATCCTTTTCTTGGAACATGACTTGCAAAAAGCTGTTAATATGAAACTAATTTTGTGTTTGTTTGAGCAAATGTCCGGTTTGAAAATTAATTTTCATAAGAGTGAGATTTTCTGCTTCGGCAAAGCCCAGGGTGAGATAGATGCCTATAAAGAGATTTTTGGCTGTGAATGCGGTTCATTGCCTTTTAAATACTTAGGAATCCCAATTCACTATAGGCGGTTGCTCAACAGTGAGTGGAAACTGATTGAAGACCGTTTTGAACGCAAATTTGGATGCTGGCAAGGAAAGCTACTCTCATACGGAGATAGGCTTATCCTCATTAATTCGGTGCTCACTAGCTTACCAATGTTCATGTTTTCCTTCTTTCAAGTACCAAAAGGGGTACGCAAAAGATTGGACTTTTATAGGTCGCGTTTCTTCTGGGATAGTGATAGTACTAAAAAGAAGTATCGCTTAACTAAGTGGAACATTGTTTGTAGACCCAAGGATCAGGGAGGTTTGGGTATAGAGGTTTTTGATATTAAGAATAATTGCCTTTTAAGTAAATGGCTTCACAAGCTTTTGAATGAGGAAGGAATGTGGCAGGAATTGTTACATAATAAGTACCTTAGACACAAAACTTTGTCACAAGTGACAAGTAACCCCACTGATTCTCCTTTTTGGAAAGGCCTCATGGCTGTTAAGGATGAATTCTTCTCGCGTGGTCATTTTGTTATCGGTAATGGCATGACCACTCGCTTTTGGGAGGATGTCTGGTTAGGGAATACGTCACTAGCTGTTCAATACCCTCTCTATATAATTTAGTGCGCCATAAGAATGTGTTGATTTCACAAGTGTTTTCGACACAACCTTTAAATATTGATTTTCGGCGCTTTTTGAGTGGGCAGAACTGGGAACGATGGGAGCATTTGATTCAGCGTCTCATGCAAGTTGGACTGTCCGATGAGCCGGATAGATTTGTGTGGAACTTAACCCCTAATGGTCTTTTTTCAGTAAAATCAATGTATCATGATTTGGTTAATGATCATACGGTTTTTTTGAGAAAGTATATTTGGAAGCTGAAGGTACCGCTAAAGATTAAGATCTTTATGTGGTTTCTTTATAAGAAGATAATCCTAACTAAGGACAATTTGTTAAAAAGGAAATGGAAAGGATGCACGAAATGTGAATTCTGTGACTCAACGGAGTCAATTGAACACTTGTTTCTAACTTGCCCGTTAGCACGTTTTATTTGGAGAATTGTCGAATTCACCTTTAATTTACCACCACCAGCTAATATCACAAATATGTTTGGGAATTGGCTGAGAGGGATGCAAAAAATAGATAAGGCACGTGTACGAGTAGGCGTGTGTGCTATACTTTGGTCCCTGTGGACGTGTAGAAATGATTTGGTTTTTAACAAAACAAAACATATGAATTATTTGCAGGTCATCTACAAGGCTACGTCCCTGCTTGGTGCGTGGTCCTTCCTCCTCCCCTTGGAGCAACGGGAGGAAGTGGCTTCTGGGTGTGGCCGGCTTGAGGAGGTCGCCCGAGCTTTCTACAACTTCGCTGGCTGGCAGATCTTCAATAGATTAAATGATGCATAAGTGTTTCATTGTTCTTTTTGTTTTTCGCTGGCTAGTGTTTATTGCTACTCTTTCAGACGCATGATTTGTATTCTGTCGAACCTGATACTTCAAATTCTGTAATAAAATGGCCGTATGCATCCCCGTGATGCAGAGGCTGGGGCTTCTCCCCATTTCTAAAAAAAAAGGGACATGGAGAAAGGCCCGTAGCTGTTTCGTGAGTGGGCACTATTTCTCGCCCCATATGATGATTTTTCGGGTCCTCGGTCCGTTGAATTTTAGGTCATACCGATCTGACTTCAAGTATATAAGCTGCCAGAGGCAGGGAAACAAACACGGTGAAGCAGTTGGTGAGTCGTACTGCCGGCAAGGCCACAGTGGTGTAGATGAACCCAGCGGGTGGTTTCGAGGTGATTATGTTCAATTACGGGTCAAGCATGATGTGTGCAAGCCCTTGACATGCTTTGTGTCGATCTCACTTTGCTGGCAAGAGGTATATGTATGAGAAGTTTGGCTAGATATGTTATGTGCGTGTGGCCCCATTGGCCACAACTACAAGGAGTGTGGTATTGGAGAAAAAAAAACCTAAAATTTGGAGTGGATCTATGGTGGGCACTACCGGAAAATCAAAATTTGCCGTGCGGCTAGGTCTCTGCCGTGAGCCTCCAGAACTCGGAACACGGCAAATAATACTTTGCCGTGTAGGCCAAAAAGAATCACGGCAAACTAACAAAACATGGCATAATAAAAAACGACGCACGGCAACGAAACACTGCACGGCATAGCAAGCTTTGTCGTGATCCTTGGTATACATGCACGGCACACATGTTGACCAGGATCCCAAACTCTGCCGCCGTCACCAATATTTCGCGGGAAATATATTTGCACTGGCGGGAAAATCTTTGCCGTGCGCTTCTAGAAAAACGCACGGCAGAGAGTGGACAAAATTTCCCGCGCACTAAATAATTTGGCGGCAAAAGCATTGCCGTGCAACACCAGAGAGGCATCACGGCAAACAATTCCTTTGCCGTGTTCCTTCTTTATCATGTCACGGCAAAGAGTGTGATTTCATTTTTTATTCTTTGCTTTGTTTATTTACTTTGTTAAGTCTTTTGGTACATTCATTTATTTCACTTAATATGTTTCTCGAAAATATATATAAACCCTCCGGTGTGGGCCGCATATGTGTCGATCGAAACCCCGAAATTAGTGAACCTAACGTGTGAGGCGTCGTCTACCCCCGTTTCTATGGTTTCGCCGAGTCGGAGCCCGGAGCGTCGGAAATCCACCCAAACCTAGGTTGTGCCATAATATGTGTGTACAAGTGTGTTGGGTGTTTTGGAAATGCAAGAATTTACTCCGGTGTGTGACCGTCTTCACCGGCCGCACTCTCTCTCCACTAACTTTCAAGACTTATAGGTGAAATCTCCCGATTCGGGGGAACCGGGGGCAATCTTGTGAGAACCTGTGATCCTAGTTGGTTTTCCATGTTCCTATGTCCTTACCTAACACAACCAAGCAAAAAAGTCCACTGGCCTACCCCCTTTCGACGCCGTTGAAGGGGGTAGACGAAAACGTTAGGGTTTTTCCAGCGGATTCAGAGTTTCGCCGAAGCGGGGCCCCGGAGCGTCGGAACCCCACCCAAACCAAGTGTGTGCCATACCATATGTATACAAGTGTGTTGGGTGTTGTAAATGTTCAATATCCTACTCCTAGGTGTGACCGGCTTCACCGACTTCACTTTCTCTCTAGTGAGTTTCTGCACTTAGAGGTGAAAACTCCCCTTTCGGGCGAACCGGATGGAATCTTGTGTTGATTTGGGGTAGAATTTGGTTTCTCATGTTCCTATGGCCTAAGCTAACACAACCAAGCAAAAAAGTCCACTGGCATACCCCCTTTCGACGCACGTCTATGGGGATTGACGAAAACGTTAGGGTTTTTCCAGCGGATTCAGGGTTTCGCCGAAGCGGGGCCCCGGAGCGTCGGAACCCCACCCAAACCTAGGTTGTGCCATACCATATGTATACAAGTGTGTTGGGTGTTGTAAATGTGCAATATCCTACTCCTAGGTGTGACCGGCTTCACCGACTGCACTTTCTCTCTAGTGAGTTTCTGCACTTAGAGGTGAAAACTCCCCTTTCGGGCGAACCGGATGGAATCTTGTGTTGATTTGGGGTAGACTTTGGTTTCTCATGTTCCTATGGCCTAACATAACACAACCAAGCAAAAAAGTCCACTGGCCTACCCCCTTTCGACGCACGTCTATGGGGGTAGACGAAAACGTTAGGGTTTTTCCAGCGGATTCAGGGTTTCGCCGAAGCGGGGTCCCGGAGCGTCGGAACCCCACCCAAACCTAGGTTGTGCCATACCATATGTATACAAGTGTGTTGGGTGTTGTAAATGTGCAATATCCTACTCCTAGGTGTGACCGGCTTCACCGACTGCACTTTCTCTCTAGTGAGTTTCTGCACTTAGAGGTGAAAACTCCCCTTTCGAGCGAACCGGATGGAATCTTGTGTTGATTTGGGGTAGACTTTGCTTTCTCATGTTCCTATGGCCTAACCTAACACAACCAAGCAAAAAAGTCCACTGGCCTACCCCCTTTTGACGCACGTCTATGGGGGTAGACGAAAACGTTAGGGTTTTTCCAGCGGATTCAGGGTTTCGCCGAAGCGGGGTCCCGGAGCGTCGGAACCCCACCCAAACCTAGGTTGTGCCATACCATATGTATACAAGTGTGTTGGGTGTTGTAAATGTGCAATATCCTACTCCTAGGTGTGACCGGATTCACCGACTTCACTTTCTCTCTAGTGAGTTTCTGCACTTAGAGGTGAAAACTCCCCTTTCGGGCGAACCGGATGGAATCTTGTGTTGATTTGGGGTAGACTTTGGTTTCTCATGTTCCTATGGCCTAACCTAACACAACCAAGCAAAAAAGTCCACTGGCCTACCCCCTTTCGACGCACGTCTATGGGGGTAGACGAAAACGTTAGGGTTTTTTCAGCGGATTCAGGGTTTCGCCGAAGCGGGGTCCCGGAGCGTGGGAACCCCACCCAAACCTAGGTTGTGCCATACCATATGTATACAAGTGTGTTGGGTGTTGTAAATGTGCAATATCCTACTCCTAGGTGTGACCGGCTTCACCGACTTCACTTTCTCTCTAGTGAGTTTCTGCACTTAGAGGTGAAAACTCCCCTTTCGGGCGAACCGGATGGAATCTTCTGTTGATTTGGGGTAGACTTTGGTTTCTCATGTTCCTATGGCCTAACCTAACACAACCAAGCAAAAAAGTCCACTGGCCTACCCCCTTTCGACGAACGTCTATGGGGGTAGACGAAAACGTTAGGGTTTTTCCAGCGGATTCAGGGTTTCGCCGAAGCGGGGTCCCGGAGCGTCGGAACCCCACCCAAACCAAGTGTGTGCCATACCATATGTATACAAGTGTGTTGGGTGTTGTAAATGTTCAATATCCTACTCCTAGGTGTGACCGGCTTCACCGACTTCACTTTCTCTCTAGTGAGTTTCTGCACTTAGAGGTGAAAACTCCCCTTTCGGGCGAACCGGATGGAATCTTGCGTTGATTTGGGGTAGACTTTGGTTTCTCATGTTCCTATGGCCTAACCTAACAGAACCAAGCAAAAAAGTCCACTGGCCTACCCCCTTTCGACGCACGTCTATGGGGGTAGACGAAAACGTTAGGATTTTTCCAGCGGATTCAGGGTTTCGCCGAAGCGGGGCCCCGGAGCGTCGGAACCCCACCCAAACCTAGGTTGTGCCATACCATATGTATACAAGTGTGTTGGGTGTTGTAAATGTGCAATGTCCTACTCCTAGGTGTGACCGGCTTCACCGACTGCACTTTCTCTCTAGTGAGTTTCTGCACTTAGAGGTGAAAACTCCCCTTTCGGGCGAACCAGATGGAATCTTGTGTTGATTTGGGGTAGACTTTGGTTTTTCATGTTCCTATGGCCTAACACAACCAAGCAAAAAAGTCCACTGGCCTACCCCCTTTCGACGCACGTCTATGGGGATGGACGAAAACGTTAGGGTTTTTCCACCGGATTCAGGGTTTCGCCGAAGCGGGGCCCCGGAGCGTCGGAACCCCACCCAAATCTAGGTTGTGCCATACCATATGTATACAAGTGTGTTGGGTGTTGTAAATGTGCAATATCCTACTCCTAGGTGTGACCGGCTTCACCGACTGCACTTTCTCTCTAGTGAGTTTCTGCACTTAGAGGTGAAAACTCCCCTTTCGGGCGAACCGGATGGAATCTTGTGTTGATTTGGGGTAGACTTTGGTTTCTCATGTTCCTATGGCCTAACCTAACACAACCAAGCAAAAAAGTCCACTAGCCTACCCCCTTTCGATGCACGTCTATGGGGGTAGACGAAAACGTTAGGGTTTTTCTAGCGGATTCAGGGTTTCGCCGAAGCGGGGCCCCGGAGCGTCGGAACCCCACCCAAACCTAGGTTGTGCCATACCATATGTATACAAGTGTGTTGGGTGTTGTAAATGTGCAATGTCCTACTCCTAGGTGTGACGGCTTCACCGACTGCACTTTCTCTCAAGTGAGTTTCTGCACTTAGAGGTGAAAACCCCCTTTCGGGCGAACCAGATGGAATCTTGTGTTGATTTGGGGTAGACTTTGGTTTTTCATGTTCCTATGGCCTAACACAACCAAGCAAAAAAGTCCACTGGCCTACCCCCTTTCGACGCACGTCTATGGGGATGGACGAAAACGTTAGGGTTTTTCCACCGGATTCAGGGTTTCGCCGAAGCGGGGCCCCGGAGCGTCGGAACCCCACCCAAATCTAGGTTGTGCCATACCATATGTATACAAGTGTGTTGGGTGTTGTAAATGTGCAATATCCTACTCCTAGGTGTGACCGGCTTCACCGACTGCACTTTCTCTCTAGTGAGTTTCTGCACTTAGAGGTGAAAACTCCCTTTCGGGAGAACCGGATGGAATCTTGTGTTGATTTGGGGTAGACTTTGGTTTCTCATGTTCCTATGGACTAACCTAACACAACCAAGCAAAAAAGTCCACTGGCCTACCCCCTTTCGACGCACGTCTATGGGGGTAGACGAAAACGTTAGGGTTTTTTCAGCGGATTCAGGGTTTCGCCGAAGCGGGGTCCCGGAGCGTGGGAACCCCACCCAAACCTAGGTTGTGCCATACCATATGTATACAAGTGTGTTGGGTGTTGTAAATGTGCAATATCCTACTCCTAGGTGTGACCGGCTTCACGACTTCACTTTCTCTCTAGTGAGTTTCTGCACTTAGAGGTGAAAACTCCCCTTTCGGGCGAACCGGATGGAATCTTCTGTTGATTTGGGGTAGACTTTGGTTTCTCATGTTCCTATGGCCTAACCTAACACTACCAAGCAAAAAAGTCCACTGGCCTACCCCCTTTCGACGCACGTCTATGGGGGTAGACGAAAACGTTAGGGTTTTTCCAGCGGATTCAGGGTTTCGCCGAAGCGGGGCCCCGGAGCGTCGGAACCCCACCCAAACCTAGGTTGTGCCATACCATATGTATACAAGTGTGTTGGGTGTTGTAAATGTGCAATATCCTACTCCTAGGTGTGACCGGCTTCACCGACTTCACTTTCTCTCTAGTGAGTTTCTGCACTTAGAGGTGAAAACTCCCCTTTCGGGCGAACCGGATGGAATCTTGTGTTGATTTGGGGTAGACTTTGGTTTCTCATGTTCCTATGGCCTAACATAACACAACCAAGCAAAAAAGTCCACTGGCCTACCCCCTTTCGACGCACGTCTATGGGGGTAGACGAAAACGTTAGGGTTTTTCCAGCGGATTCAGGGTTTCGCCGAAGCGGGTCCCGGAGCGTCGGAACCCCACCCAAACCTAGGTTGTGCCATACCATATGTATACAAGTGTGTTGGGTGTTGTAAATGTGCAAGATCCTACTCCTAGGTGTGACCGGCTTCACCGACTTCACTTTCTCTCTAGTGAGTTTCTGCACTTGGAGGTGAAAACTCCCCTTTCGGGCGAACCGGATGGAATCTTGTGTTGATTTGGGGTAGACTTTGGTTTCTCATGTTCCTATGGCCTAAGCTAACACAACCAAGCAAAAAAGTCCACTGGCCTACCCCTTTCGACGCACGTCTATGGGGATGGACGAAAACGTTAGGGTTTTTCCAGCGGATTCAGGGTTTCGCCGAAGCGGGGTCCCGGAGCGTCGGAACCCCACCCAAACCTAGGTTGTGCCATACCATATGTATACAAGTGTTTTTGGGTGTTGTAAATGTGCAATATCCTACTCCTAGGTGTGACCGGCTTCACCGACTACACTTTCTCTCTAGTGAGTTTCTGCACTTAGAGGTGAAAACTCCCCTTTCGGGCGAACCGGATGGAATCTTGTGTTGATTTGGGGTAGACTTTGGTTTCTCATGTTCCTATGGCCTAACCTAACACAACCAAGCAAAAAAGTCCACTGGCCTACCCCCTTTCGACGCACGTCTATGGGGGTAGACGAAAACGTTAGGGTTTTTCCAGCGGATTCAGGGTTTCGCCGAAGCGGGGTCCCGGAGCGTCGGAACCGCACCCAAACCTAGGTTGTGCCATACCATATGTATACAAGTGTGTTGGGTGTTGTAAATGTGCAATATCCTACTCCTAGGTGTGACCGGCTTCACCGACTTCACTTTCTCTCTAGTGAGTTTCTGCACTTAGTGGTGAAAACTCCCTTTCAGGTGAACCGGACGAAATCTTGTGTTGATTTGGGGTAGACTTTGGTTTCTAATGTTCCTATGGCCTAACCTAACACAACCAAGCAAAAAAGTCCACTGGCCTACCTCCTTTCGACGCACGTCTATGGGGGTAGACGAAAACGTTAGGGTTTTTCCAGCGGATTCAGGGTTTCGCCGAAGCGGGGCCCCGGAGCGTCGGAACCCCACCCAAACCTAGGTTGTGCCATAACATATGTATACAAGTGTGTTGGGTGTTGTAAATGTGCAATATCCTACTCCTAGGTGTGACCGGCTTCACCGACTTCACTTTCTCTCTAGTGAGTTTCTGCACTTAGAGGTGAAAACTCCCCTTTCGGGCGAACCGGATGGAATCTTCTGTTGATTTGGGGTAGACTTTGGTTTCTCATGTTCCTATGGCCTAACCTAACACTACCAAGCAAAAAAGTCCACTGGCCTACCCCCTTTCGACGCACGTCTATGGGGTAGACGAAAACGTTAGGGTTTTTCCAGCGGATTCAGGGTTTCGCCGAAGCGGGGCCCGGAGCGTCGGAACCCCACCCAAACCTAGGTTGTGCCATACCATATGTATACAAGTGTGTTGGGTGTTGTAAATGTGCAATATCCTACTCCTAGGTGTGACGGCTTCACCGACTTCACTTTCTCTCTAGTGAGTTTCTGCACTTAGAGGTGAAAACTCCCCTTTCGGGCGAACCGGATGGAATCTTGTGTTGATTTGGGGTAGACTTTGGTTTCTCATGTTCCTATGGCCTAACATAACACAACCAAGCAAAAAAGTCCACTGGCCTACCCCCTTTCGACGCACGTCTATGGGGGTAGACGAAAACGTTAGGGTTTTTTCCAGCGGATTCAGGGTTTCGCCGAAGCGGGTCCCCGGAGCGTCGGAACCCCACCCAAACCTAGGTTGTGCCATACCATATGTATACAAGTGTGTTGGGTGTTGTAAATGTGCAATATCCTACTCCTAGGTGTGACCGGCTTCACCGACTTCACTTTCTCTCTAGTGAGTTTCTGCACTTAGAGGTGAAAACTCCCCTTTCGGGCGAACCGGATGGAATCTTGTGTTGATTTGGGGTAGACTTTGGTTTCTCATGTTCCTATGGCTAAGCTAACACAACCAAGCAAAAAAGTCCACTGGCCTACCCCCTTTCGACGCACGTCTATGGGGATGGACGAAAACGTTAGGGTTTTTCCAGCGGATTCAGGGTTTCGCCGAAGCGGGGTCCCGGAGCGTCGGAACCCACCCAAACCTAGGTTGTGCCATACCATATGTATACAAGTGTTTTGGGTGTTGTAAATGTGCAATATCCTACTCCTAGGTGTGACCGGCTTCACCGACTACACTTTCTCTCTAGTGAGTTTCTGCACTTAGAGGTGAAAACTCCCCTTTCGGGCGAACCGGATGGAATCTTGTGTTGATTTGGGGTAGACTTTGGTTTCTCATGTTCCTATGGCCTAACCTAACACAACCAAGCAAAAAAGTCCACTGGCCTACCCCCTTTCGACGCACGTCTATGGGGGTAGACGAAAACGTTAGGGTTTTTCCAGCGGATTCAGGGTTTCGCCGAAGCGGGGTCCCGGAGCGTCGGAACCGCACCCAAACCTAGGTTGTGCCATACCAGATGTATACTAGTGTGTTGGGTGTTGTAAATGTGCAATATCCGACTCCTAGGTGTGACCGGCTTCACCGACTTCACTTTCTCTCTAGTGAGTTTCTGCACTTAGTGGTGAAAACTCCCCTTTCAGGTGAACCGGACGAAATCTTGTGTTGATTTGGGTAGACTTTGGTTTCTAAATGTTCCTATGGCCTAACCTAACACAACCAAGCAAAAAAGTCCACTGGCCTACCTCCTTTCGACGCACGTCTATGGGGGTAGACGAAAACGTTAGGGTTTTTCCAGCGGATTCAGGGTTTCGCCGAAGCGGGGCCCCGGAGCGTCGGAACCCCACCCAAACCTAGGTTGTGCCATAACATATGTATACAAGTGTGTTGGGTGTTGTAAATGTGCAATATCCTACTCCTAGGTGTGACCGGCTTCACCGACTGCACTTTCTCTCTAGTGAGTTTCTGCACTTAGAGGTGAAAACTCCCCTTTCGAGCGAACCGGATGGAATCTTGAGTTGATTTGGGGTAGACTTTGGTTTCTCATGTTCCTATGGCCTAACCTAACACAACCAAGCAAAAAAGTCCACTGGCCTACCCCCTTTCAACGCACGTCTATGGGGGTAGACGAAAACGTTAGGGTTTTTCCAGCGGATTCAGGGTTTCGCCGAAGCGGGGCCCGGAGCGTCGGAACCCCACCCAAACCTAGGTTGTGCCATACCATATGTATACAAGTGTGTTGGGTGTTGTAAATGTGCAATATCCTACTCCTAGGTGTGACCGGCTTCACCGACTGCACTTTCTCTCTAGTGAGTTTCTGCACTTAGAGGTGAAAACTCTCCTTTCGGGCGAACCGGATGGAATCTTGTGTTGATTTGGGGTAGACTTTGGTTTCTCATGTTCCTAGCTAGGCCTAACCTAACACAACCAAGCAAAAAAGTCCACTGGCCTACCCCCTTTCGACGCACGTCTATGGGGGTAGACGAAAACGTTAGGGTTTTTCCAGCGGATTCAGGTTTCGCCGAAGCGGGGCCCCGGAGCGTCGGAACCCCACCCAAACCTAGGTTGTGCCATACCATATGTATACAAGTGTGTTGGGTGTTGTAAATGTGCAATATCCTACTCCTAGGTGTGACCGGCTTCACCGACTGCACTTTCTCTCTAGTGAGTTTCTGCACTTAGAGGTGAAAACTCCCCTTTCGGGCGAACCGGATGGAATCTTGTGTTGATTTGGGGTAGACTTTGGTTTCTCATGTTCCTATGGCCTAACCTAACACAACCAAGCAAAAAAGTCCACTGGCCTACCCCCTTTCGACGCACGTCTATGGGGTAGACGAAAACGTTAGGGTTTTTCCAGCGAATTCAGGGTTTCGCCGAAGCGGGGTCCCGGAGCGTCGGAACCCCACCCAAACTAGGTTGAGCCATACCATATGTATACAAGTGTGTTGGGTGTTGTAAATGTGCAATATCCTACTCCTAGGTGTGACCGGCTTCGCGACTGCACTTTCTCTGTAGTGAGTTTCTGCACTTGGAGGTGAAAACTCCCCTTTTGGCGAACCGGATGGAATCTTGTGTTGATTTGGGGTAGACTTTGGTTTCTCATGTTCCTATGGCCTAACCTAACACAACCAAGCAAAAAATTCCACTGACCTACCCCCTTTCGACGCACGTCTATGGGGGTAGACGAAAACGTTAGGGTTTTTCCAGCGGATTCAGGGTTTCGCCGAAGCGGGGCCCCGGAGTGTCAGAACCCCACCCAAACCTAGGTTGTGCCATATCATATGTATACAAGTGTGTTGGGTGTTGTAAATGTGCAATATCCTACTCCTAGGTGTGACCGGCTTCACCGACTGCACTTTCTCTCTAGTGAGTTTCTGCACTTAGAGGTGAAAACTCCCCTTTCGGGCGAACCGGATGGAATCTTGTGTTGATTTGGGGTAGACTTTGGTTTCTCATGTTCCTATGGCCTAACCTAACACAACCAAGCAAAAAAGTCCACTGGCCTACCCCTTTCGACGCACGTCTATGGGGGTAGACGAAAACGTTAGGGTTTTTCCAGCGGATTCAGGTTTCGCCGAAGCGGGGCCCCGGAGCGTCGGAACCCCACCCAAACCTAGGTTGTGCCATACCATATGTATACAAGTGTGTTGGGTGTTGTAAATGTGCAATATCCTACTCCTAGGTGTGACCGGCTCCACCGACTGCACTTCTCTCTAGTGAGTTTCTGCAGTTAGAGGTGAAAACTCCCCTTTCGGGTGAACCGGATGGAATCTTGTGTTGATTTGCCGTGATCTTGGTTCCCACAACCTACCAACACACTCTTATACATATATTAGGGACCCATGCTAGTTTTGGTGGGATTCCGACGCTCCGGAGCCCCGCTACGGCGAAACCCTACACCCGCTGGAAAAAGTCAAACCTGTCGATCTACCCCTTTGACCGGCGCCGAGAGGGGGTTGATGCATGAACTTTTTAGCTTGGTTGTGTTAGGTAGGTACATAGGACCATGGGGAACCAAGATATCATGTGTTCCGTCGCATGATTCCATCCCCGGCACCCGAAACGGGAGTTTTCACCTCTAAGTGTCGGAACTTACTACGAGATAGCGGGTCGGTGAAGCAGGTCGCACCTCGGAGCTGTATCTTGGTTCATAAATCAACATATAGATAATTAATGTATTAACTAATACTAATAAACAGTCCACAAAAATAGTAAAGAAGAAAACCAATTACAAGAAAAAACAAATAGAAAGAAAAAAAATGAAAACCAGTCTTTGCCGTGTACTTTGCACCTTCAGCACACGGCAAAAGGCCGTCTTTGCCGTGAGCCACGCTTACATCCACACGGCAAAGGAATTCTTTGCCGTGCGCCACGCCAACACGCTCACGGCAAAGGTTGTCTGAACGGATAGGGTTCAGACAGGCCGCATTACTCACACCACTCACCTCACCCGACCCCGCACACGCACACACGCACACCGGCCGCCGCCGCAGCGCCGTCCCCCACCCCGCGCCGTCCCCACCCCGCGCCGCAGCGTCGGCCACCCCACGCTGCCCGCGCCTCCCCCGCATCGAGCCTCCTCCGCCCCGCGCCGCAGCGCCGTACCCCACCCCGCGCCGCAGCGCCGTCCCCCAACCAGCGCCGTCCCCGCCGCCGCAGCACCGTCCCCCACCCCACGCCGCTCCTACCCGCGCGTCGGCCTCCCCTGCCACGCCTCCTCCGCCCCGCCCCGACCCCGACCCCGCCCACCCTCGCCTCCTCGCGGCGCCTCTAGTCGAGGCCCTCACCGGCGCCGCCGCCCGCCGAGACGACGCGCTCGCCACCCAGGCGTCCGACCTCGCCGCCGACCTCGCATCCGCCGTGGGCGCCCTGCCGCCTCCGAGCTCATCGCCTGCCTCGCCCGCATCCTCTCCTCGGGTTCCCTCTTCAAGCACCTCCACACGGTACGTGTGCCGCCTATGAGCGTAATCAGTATCCTCCGCCGTGCTACGTTGTCCTGAGATGCCTGTTAGATATGGTACTGGATGTGAGGCAGAGTGAGATGAGCGATTTCTAGAACACCATCCTACATTAATTAGGCTGCATAGACTGAGCTTGATTGAACATATTGTTGTCAGGGTACTGATTGTTTTACAACTCTGATATGGTACATTGTTAATGGTGCATAGACTGAGCTTGATTGAACAAGGATATATACTAGTTGAATGCCCGTGCGTTGCCACGATCTCTTACTCGTTTTAGCCCCACATGAAAAACAATAAACCTATGCGTTGATTCAGATTGTTTTTTGTAGAACGTTTTTGGGTTAGCGAGAATTTTATTACTCTGGGAATGACGATGCAGGCAGTTACTTTGCATAAGTCAATCTTGTTAAGGTTACAATCTTATTGTCAGCGAAATTACTACTTGGAGCGAGATTTGTAGAGGTCAAGTTCATGGGAAAACTAAAGGATCTACGATGAATAAAGACGATAATTGTCATATTCTTATCTTACTTTTAGCAAAGATATTATTCATGTGACTGACACAACACAAGGTGGTAGAATCCTCAAGGTTCAAATAAACCTTTGCGAAACAATTTCTCTTAATTAGCTAGTACCAACACAATCTAGTGAAGTGAAGGAAGCTGATGGAAAAAAGAAAAAAAAAAAACCAATTCACACTCAATTTTATTTGTAACGATATTTAGCGGCTTATGATCATTGCACTAACCAAGCATCACTATTTAGTTTCTCACAAGTGGCATAATGATCTGTGTGGCTGTGACTCTATGGATGTTTACTGGTACTGGAATTACTTCTCGAGTACGTGCTTCACACTGGCCCCGTGCCTCATCTACAACAGGTTAATTGTTCACCCATGGAGCACAGCCAGGCTTAAAACCAGAGTATCGATTGTATAATAGGAGGGCAATATGTTGTGCAAGTGCCGGAGATTTTAGGGGTCATGGTATATCTGGGCATGTAGCGCCACAAGTGGTCCTTGGGTGCTGGCTACGGGTACCGTACCACACATCACCACCATGACATGACCAGAATAGCAAGATATAAGACTGGTTTGTGGTTAATTGAGAGTGTAAACTCTTGACCATGTTACATTGTTTTTTTAGGTTCAGCTACATTCATTTTTGCATACTGATTGACCTGTTAAGTGAGAGAGCAGTCTAGTACTCATTTGTTTTTACCAGCGACATGGCCAGTTTTGCAAGCGTCTGCCACTGCCTGCATGTCCATCATCGCTCTACGATGCTGTTCGCGATGATAGCGCATTTCTTCATCTTGGTGATCTTCTCCTTGTTGAACATTCATCAGAAACAAAGAAAACAAAGAAGCAATCAACATCAAGGAGAGAAATATGTGGTGCAACAGATCTAAAATAAATCAATACGGTGTCTAGAACCATTGCAATTTGTATGGAAGAGAGTAGAAACACAGGTAAGCTTGATCAATCAAGAAAAGTTTGACCCACTTTGTAGTCTAGAAAATTACAAAATATCAGTTACATTGCGTTAGTGGTCTACCATGAAAGGTATTCTACAATAAAGTTTATTCAGTCAGAGCACCAATTGAGGGATAAAGTAACACACTTGTTCTTATACTTAGTAACTTCTTTTCTAAAAAAAATTGCTAACCTGCGAAGAAAATTTTGGCTGACTCTGTGAATTCTGTAATCAAACCACTCAAATTTCAGGAATGACCAAGGGGAATCATCAAAGGGAGAGCATGGCTTGATAATATGAACCAAATGACAGATAGATGTTAATGTCATCAGCTAAACATTTGCCATCAGATAACATGTGTCGTATGAATTAAGATTTAATTCCAATGAAAGGATAATCCTGAAGAAGCCTTTTGTCAAGCACATTACACATGCGAAGCTTTGACAATTTTACAATCAATCAACACAGAAAGTGGTCTCAGTAGTAATCACAAATATAATTAAAGACAGGTCAGTAGTTGTGAGAGACAAAAAATTGGCAGTGTACTTAACTAAAATATAAACAAGTAATCTGCATCAGTTTGGACATCACACAAACAAATTAGTTTAATCAGCGACCAGTTGTTCAGATTAAGATAAGCTCGCCTTCCATCAACGATCTGGTCAAGCTGCTGTAACCTTCAGGATGAACTGCACATCATCATCGATCAAACCACGTTACTCGAAGTAAAAGCACATTTATCAGGGGCACGCCAAAGGAAATGAAAAGAACGCTGTAGAAAACATGATAAGGTATTACCTACTTCGAAGGGTGTCTACATTCTTTAGTTCAGCTAGCATCCTCTTCAATTAGTAAATCTGCAAACAACAATGCATCACTACTACAGATTAGTTAACAAACGTACTGCACTAAATAAACACGAACTAAGGTTAAGAAATATATTATGATCCTGTGAAGGATTGGCATGGTATCAACAGAACTACAGAAGCGCACTCCTTCGACAAAATAGAATATCCCTGCTTAGTATAATCTGAAGATAGAAGAAATCCTAAATCCAAGCATCCGAGACGTGGAGCAGTTTCTGAATGAGCGTGATAGCAAGGGTTGAGCGCGAGAGAATAATCAACGGAGGAAGCGTTGGACTGCACGGAGTCATCATCGACATTCTTCCACTTGCTGTACGGACGCGTCAACGCCGTAAGGAGCCCCGAGTTGCCCACTGCCTCCGTCATCGGGATGGTTCAGATCTCCTCGGCGCGGTGAAGGTACTCGATGAACCTGGCGGTGATGGCCTTGGACCGCATGCTTCATGTACTGGATCGCCTGCTCCTTGAAGTTGATGGCACCACCTTCGACACATAATCTGGCGGATCGGTGGACGAGATCAGACGGGGGTGTGGGGTGTGGCCGTGTGGGAGAACGTCAGCGGCGTCAGTTGCTTGGCAGTGCCCTGGCGAGAAGAGGAGGGGGAAGGGGAACGAGGATGCAGTGCAGAATCGTGCGTGGGTCATGGGGCAAGTCGTGCGGTCGTGGGTCACTGCTTTTTTTCTTTTTTTGATGTTTCCGTTACCGCGCGGGATTTGGCAGGTGTATGACGGACGACCATCACCACCGTCTCTGCTTTAATATAGTAGAGATGATAGCATATCTAATTATCGGCAAAGTTTTGATGATTTAGTTGCTTCAGTTTTGGACTAATATATATGATGAGCTTTTTAATTAATCATACAGGAGTAGGTTGGAGGGTGAGAGCGGGGCTGTCGACGGAGGGCGGTTTGAAGTAGCGGCGATAATCTTCTTCGCCTTCGATCACGCTTCGAGAGTAAGAAATTCGTCGCCTTTCTTGAATGTACCTAGGGTTTTTTTTGGTCTAGATCACCAAGTCAGTCAGTCGCGTAACCCGAGTCAGATCCCATCCGGAAGGGTTACAAATTTATAAATATGCAGGATTGTCCATCTTTGCATATTTATAACCGTAACACTTCCGGGTTGTCCTGTTGGACAGTCCGAGTACGTGTAGATCGGGTCGTGTTCCATGTTCTACCCCTTCCTGAGACGGAATTTCGGCAGCACCTCCCCGTTGTTCTTCGGATGCACACCCTCTCGGCTTGACAAGCTCGAGACGTGTATTCTGAAGAACAGCGGGGAGGTGCTGTCGAAATTCCGTCTCGGGTCGGGGTAGAACATGGGACACGACTCGATCTACACGTACTCGGGCGGGATAGGCCCCTACCCATTAGAAGTGTAGGTGAACCCTTGCATGTTGTAAAAGATAAAATTTGGCCGTAAAAAATGGTTTTGTTAAAATTCAGTGACATGTTGAACTGAAAGCATTGTGTATGTCTTTTTTGGTACCGATTAAAGGATGGATCCGAGACAGAACCGTGAGTGGATGTATGCTGGCAGAAAGAGTCCGTGGGAGTTTAGTGATGAATGGAGAGATAAGGCCGAGGAGTTTGTGAACAAGGCGTTTGACATCAGCAGCAGACCCATGAAAGTGTTTTGCCCCTGTTCAAAATGCGATAACCGAAGGCGACAGTCGAAGGTAGATGTTAGTACGCACCTGATCAAGAATGGGTTCACACCATTCTACCATGTTTGGAATTACCATGGTGAACAGTTAGCAAAACGTCCTAGAACCGAGCCACGTCAGATTCAGCCAGCGGGAGAATTTGACACTGGGTTCAACAACTGCTTAGACGCCTTTGTCAATGCTAATGCGCCTGAAAGCCGTCGTGTAGAGGCGGAGACACCTCAGGAGGCGGAGACAAGTGAGCAGCCGGATGAAGACACGAAGAAGTACTACGAGACTATGTTTGGCTCGCAGAAACCCCTTCATGAACATACAGATGTTACCCTTCTAGATGCCATCGCTCGCCTTATGGCCGTGAAGTGCCAGAGGAAGATATGCAGGGATGGTTTCGATGATATTCTGGCCGTCGTTGGCAGCCTTCTACCGAAAGGGCATATCTTGGCGAAGAGCTTCTACGAGGCGACTAAACTCCTCCGTGACCTTAAGATGTCATATGAGAAGATAGACGCCTGTCCAAAGGGATGCATGCTATTCAGGAAAGAACATGCTGGAACAAATTATTGCATCCATTGCAATTCCTCTAGGTACTTCGAGGTCGACCTCGGTGGTGGACAGAAGAGGCAGACCGGGATTCCCCAAAAGATTCTCCGGTACCTTCCATTTATACCGAGGATCCAGCGGCTTTACATGAACAAAGACACTGCCCAGCAGATGCGATGGGCCGCGTTAGGGAAGAGATACACGGACAAGATGATACATCCGTCGGATGGTGACGCATGGAAGAACTTTGTAGCGAAGTATCCACTGAAAGCGGGCGACCCGAGGAGCGTAGCTGTTGCTATATCAACCGATGGGTTCAATCCGTATGGCATGTCGGCGGCAACATACAGCTGTTGGCCTGTGTTTGTCATACCCCAGAACCTCCCCCCCGGCGAGTCCATGAGATCACATAACATGTTATTGTCGATGATAATCCCAGGACCGAAATACCCGGGTAAGAACATGAACGTGTACCTGGAACCGCTGGTTGAAGACTTGGCTGTTGGCTGGAACGGTCGCGGGGTCCGAACATATGACGCCTCAACAAATGATCACTTCGATATGTATGTCTGGTACCACACATCCCTGCATGACTTACCAGCGCGTGCTTTGTTCTGCGGCTGGTGTACACATGGGAAGTGGCCTTGCCCACAGTGCAGACAGGCTGTGACTTTCTCATGGCTTACGAAGGGAGGCAAGTATTCATGCTTTGATCAACATCGACAGTTCCTTGAGCCAGGTCATAGATACAGGAGTGACGTAAAGCGGTTCGAGAAAGGAGTCGAGATCCATGCTCCGAAACCACGTCTGATGACCGGAAGAGAAATCAAGGCTGAGCTAGAAGCTCTCGTGCCTAACCCGATGGGAATGGTTTCGTGGGTTATGGGGAGACGCACCAGTGGACTCACATTCCGTGCTTCTGGAAGCTGCTCCCTTACATGGAGGATGTCGAGCTTCCACACAACATTGATGTAATGCACACCGAAAAGAATATCGCCGAGGCTCTTTATAGCACCATCATGGACACTGAGAAGACGAAGGATAACGTCAAGGCTCGAATGGACCAAAAGAACTTTGTGACAGGCCAGATCTTGAAATGAAGCCTCCTGGAGTCAACGGCACTAGGTGGTCTAAGCCAAAGGCTCGGTTCTGCCCTACAAGGCCGGAAAAAAGGGAAATATTACAGTGGCTCGTGGAGTGTTTGTACTTCCCTGATGGTTATGCAGCTAACTGGGCGAGGTGTGTGAACCTGGACACGCAGCGAGTAGGAGGGCTGAAGAGTCATGACTACCACGTGTGGCTTGAGCGCATAATGCCGGTGATGATTCGAGGCTATGTCGATGAGGAGACTTGGCGAGTACTGGCGGAGTTGAGCTTTTTCTTCCGCAGATTTGTGCAAGGGAGTTAGATCGTGAAGTGGTTCTGAAGCTGCATGAACAGGCACCCGAGTTGCTTTGCAAGCTAGAGACGATACTTCCGCCAGGGTTTTTTAATCCGATGCAACATATGATCTTGCATCTCGCGCACGAGGCTTTAATGGGGGGGCCTGTGTCGACCCGTTGGCAGTTTGGGCCTGAGAGAAAAATGAAAGACCTACGCCAGAATTGCGGGAATAAATGCAAGATCGAGGCATCCATGGCCGAGGCATGCCTTAACGAGGAGGTGTCAAACTTCACGACAGGTTTCTATGATGCCAACATTCCCACAATCCACAATCCAGTCGTTCGCTACAATGCAGCCAACCCTGAAGATGTACCCAAGCTTAGCATCTTCATAGGGCTCGGTGGCAAATCAAGTGGCACGAAGAAGTTCATCATGAAAAAGCTCGAGCGGGATATGATCTCCTCGTATATCTTGATGAGTATGGAGGAAGTGAAGCCGTACCGCGAGTAAGTCTTTCACCATTTAGTATTTCACAAACATTCACTCCTATATTCGTGGCTAACTCCTCTTTTCTCATTGGCGTAGACGATTCACTCGTGAAAACTGGAAGCTGAGAAGGGACCCTACCCCGAAAGAGTCGAAGGATCTTTTTGACAACGGTGGTGGTTTTGGCAAGGGTGGTGGTTTCATTAGCTGGTTCGCGGGTTTGGTACTGTTCTGTCTAACTTTTCTAGTACCGTGGACATTCATCGATCATTCCTCGTTCTAAACTTCTCGTGCTAAACTTGTAGGCAAAAAAGGACAAAGAGATGAAGCCAGAGCTTAGAAACATTGCCCATGGCTTTAGCCATTCCGTCAACTCATTCCATGCTTATGACGTGAATGGATATCGCTTCCATACCCATGACACACAACAAACCGGGGCAACCGGAAGACAATAAATAGTGGGGTGTTATGTGAAGGCTCAGATAAACTCCATTACTATGGAAGAGTTGAGGCTATATACGAGTTGAATTATGGTTTTGGTAAAGGGCTAGATCCCGTTGTATTCAAATGCAATTGGTTAGACCCGCGTCGGGTTAGACGGGATCCTACAATTGGATTGGTCGAAGTTGAACGAAGCTCCAAGTATTCGGGAGACGACGTCTACATTTTGGCTACCCAGGCCTTCCAAGTATTCTATCTCCCGTACCCGTGCAAGAAGACATCAAAAGCATATCAAAAGCGTCTACAGGGGTGGGATGTTGTGGTGACGGTACCGTCGCACAGTAGGCCGGCTATGCCTAACGGTCAAGATTACCGCCGCCTAGACCCCTCAACATCTGACGGCGAGTTCTATCAGGATGGAGGGCTCCCTGGGAAATTCACTATCAACTTGCCGACCGATGATGACATGGAATACGGCGAAGAAAACGAAGATGCTGGAATGGAGGAAGACACCGCGCATGATGAAGTCGAGGAGGTTCATAACCAAGCCGACGTGACTTTGCTAGAGCGCTTCCACGCAGGACTTCACGTCGATGAGCCAGAGGGACCACCTCCAGGTTCCGTGGATGGTTGGTGGTGTGGCGACCCTGACAGTGATGACGACACGGGTGGTCCAATAGTTGGTCCCGATGATCTCGACACAGGCTACTGATAGCGATGAGGACACATGTATTAGTAATTGCCAGTCTAGCTTATATGTAATAGGTCAATGCTACTTATGTAATAGTGATTGTCGCTACTTTATTTTGTGAGAACTCATTGTCGCTACTCCATTTACCTTAATTGTCGCTACTTCATCTAATTGTATTCATTTTCGCTTTACTCATTGTTGCTTCATCTATTTACCTTAATTTTGGATCATGTATACTGATGAAACCTATTTTTTTGTCAATGCAGGAAACATGGGGGGAAACAAATTGAAGAAGGCGTTCGCACAAAGGGTGGGCAGCGTGAAGGCACTCCTGGTGGGATCGAGTTCGGCACCTCGACCTCCTCCCTCACCTCCACCCTCACCTCCACCTGCGAGGAGTGGACGACGTGGGAGTACGAGGACGAGAAGGAGGCCTACCAGGACTCCTAGTCCTCTCCCTGAGAGCAGCCCGACGAGGATGACGAGGAGTACGATCAGGAGGTGCAGTCGGACTCTGAGAGCGAGTCGCTGGCTTCTGAGGATGAGCTGCTGCCGGAGGCTTCTGAGGAGGGCGAGGAGGAGGACGAGGAGGATGACAGCGAGGAGGAGGGGCGCGAGGAGGGACCAGGGGAGGACGGGTTTGTGCTTGACCCGACGCTGCAGTGGGTTGATGACGTGAAACACACGTTCGTTGGGAGACCCCAAGAGGAAGGTATGATGTAGTCAGCAGCAAGTTTTCCCTCAGAAAGAAACCAAGGTTATCGAACCAGTAGGAGCAGCAACTCTTCAGAAGCTTGTCAACGGCGCCAGAAAAATAGCTGTCACAGGGAGTCTGGACTGTTGACGTGGAATCTGCACACAACACAATCAAGCTACTTTGCCCCAACGAAACAGTGAGGTTGTCAATCTCACTGGCTTGCTGAAAACAAAGGATTAAACGTATGGTGTGGAAAATGAGTATTAAATTGCAGAGAATGAAAAAGGAACAGTTTGCAGTTTGTGGTTGTTTAATCAGTGTAAAAGAATGGACCGGGGTCCACAGTTCACTAGTGGTGTCTCTGGATCTTTTCGTGGATATTTGCTCAGGTACTTAGGGTTTTCGCGTCGGGGGGAATAAGTAGGCGAAAGGGCGGCGGCTGCGGACCCCCGAGGGGCCCACACCACCCTAGGGCGCGGCAGAGGGGGGCCCGCGCCCTAGGTGCGTGTGGCCTCCTGGTGGCCCTCCTCTGCTGCTCCTTCGCTCCGTCAGGCGTGTTCTGGAAAAATAGGCACCCCCGTGTAGTTTCGTCCAATTCCGAGAATATTTCCAGACTAGCTTTTCTGGAATACAAAAACAGCAGAAAACAGGAACTGGCACTTCGGCATCTTGTTAATAGGTTAGTCCCAAAAAATGTATAAAAGTGATATAAAGTAGATGCAAAACATGTAGCAATTGGTATAAAACAAGCATGGAACATCAAAAATTATAGATACGTTTGAGACGTATCAGCATCCCCAAGCTTAGTTCCTACTCGTCCTCGAGTAGGTAAACGATAAAAACAAAATAATTTTTGAGGTGACATGCTACTATCATAATCTTGATCATATAATATTGCAAGGCACATGTAAATGAATGAAGTGATCCAAGTCAATGGTCTATAATTTGCTACCAAATAGATAATGAGTAAACAATGAATCACACAAGCTAAACGTTTTCATGAATAGTACTTTCGAGACAAGCATCAAACAGTTTTGCATAAGTGTTAACTCATAAAGCAATAGTTTCTAATAAAAGGTATTTAATCAACACAAAGGAAGAATTTAGTTTCAGCATTTGCTTCAACTTTCAACATATTTATCTCATGGATATTGTCAACACAAAGTAGTATAACAAGTCCAATACATTGCATATAACGCATGTTGTAACAAAGTTGACACTAGTGTTTGCTTGTGGAAGACAGAAAGAATAGGAAAACTGACTCAACATAAAAGTAAAAGAAAGGCCCTTCGCAGAGGGAAGCAGGGATTAAATCATGTGCTAGAGCTTTTAGGTTTTTGAAAGCATATAGAGATTGCATAAAATATTTGATACTCCTCCCAACCTTGCTAACACAAGCCATGGCTAACCGAATCCTCGGGTGCCTTCCATCAATCACATACCATGGAGGAGTATCTATTTTTGAGAGGTGTTTGTTAATTGTCAACGAATGGTAGCGGGTGAGAACAGTATTCTACCTGTCGAACGGACTTTTAAGAGCGGCTCCCATGAAGGACGTTATTTCTACCAGCAAGGCAGATCATCCCTCTTTCTCTTTGGTTTACACACATTCAGGTATTTCACTGTTTGTCATTGCTTACTGATGAATCAGGGCAAAAGTGTGAAGAGAATTAATTGGTTAAAGTTGTAATTAATTGGGACTGGGCACCCCGTTGCCAGCTCTTTTTGCAAGTTATTGGATAAGCGGATGTATATGCCACTAGTCCAGGTGTAAAAGTCCACTCGACAAATAGAATAAAGAATAACCACACTAATTCCTCATGAGCTAGTAAACATTGACACAAAAAGGGAATAATAACATTTTGAATAATTTAAAGGTAGCACATGAAAAATTTACTTGGAGTGGCAAGGAAATACCACATATAGGTAGTTATGGTGGACACAAATGGCATGGATTTTGGCTCAAGGATTTGGATGCACGAGAAGCATTCCCTCTCAGTACAGAGTTTAGGCTAGCAAGGTTATGTAAGCAAACAAGAATATCAACCCGTACACCAAGTTTTATATGACAAACATATTGCAAACGTTATAAGACTTCATACCGTCTTCCTTGTTAACCAAACCCTGTTATTAGAAAATATCTAGACCTTAGAGGTACCACCGATGCAAACCAAATTTTCAACAAGCTTTACGGTAGTTCTTCACTAATAGGCTTAACTCATGTGATGCACAATTTAATCATGATCTACTTGTTAACTCAAAACAATTGACAAGCATCAAGTTATCCATTTTAGTGATCTACAAGATTAAGCAAGTTTTTCCTTATACCAATTACCACATGCAACATTTTCTGAACCAACCAAACACCAATCAATTTATTTCATCAACTCTCCAAACAAATATAAGTGAAGCAAGAGAGTACTTTCTACAAAAGAAAGCTAATAGCTCTGACAAGAGATACATGAAAACAAGAGCTAAAAGCTGAACAGCGCTAGATATGAATACTCAACAAATATAAGTGAAGAATAGGAGTATTCTCATGAAAAAGCGGAGCGTGTCTCTCTCCCAATCAAGAATGCTAGGGTCCAGTCAAGCTTTATTGAAAATAAAAGTGCAATACTGAAAATAAAAGCACACAGACGCTCCAAGAAAAGCACATATGATGTGAAAGAATTAAAATATAGTTTCACTAGAGATGACCTGATAATTTTGACGATGAAGAAGGGGATGCCTTGGGCATCCCCAAGCTTAGACGCTTGAGTCTTCTTGAAATATGCTGGGGAGATCCATGGGAGCCTCCCCAAGCTTAAGCTCTTCACTCTTCTTGATCCTATTATATCATCCTTCTCTCTTGACCCTTGAAAACTTCCGTCACACCAAACTCAAAGTAGATCTCATTAGAGGGTTAGTGCATAATCAAAAATTCACATGTTCTATAAAGACGCAATATGATTTGTTACTTTAAACATTAGCTACAGCCACTGATGTTATGTGAAGCTCTTCCACCCAAAAAAGAATTTCACTCAACACTAGTAAAAGAGAGAATGCAAAAATAAAAAGGCATAATCTGTCTAAAACAGAACAGTCCGCAAAGACGAATTTTTTCGAGGCACTTACGACGCTCAGATCGAGAAACTCTGAACTAATGAAAGTTTCAGACATTCATAAAGATTACGCACAAAAATTTCAGATTTAATTAACAATCTGGTGATTTTAGGAATTTCGTACAGTGAACAGCAAAAATCTGTTTCTGCGCAGCAATCAAAATTAAGCATCATCTTATCATTAGAGGCTACTCTTGGCACAACAATGCGAGAAAATAAAGATACAAAGGAGTTGCTACAGAAGTAAACAAACTCCTTGACTCAATAAAAGAAAAATTGCAGAAAAATAAAATGGGTTGCCTCCCATAAGCGCTTTTCTTTAACGCCTTTTAGCTAGGCACAAAGCATGCATCAAGTATTACCAAGTGAAGAAGCATCAAAGAGAGGTCGGAAGTTTTCTCAACAATGCAATTTATCTTATCTATGTAGTTTCGGAATTCCCTTTCTCAATACCTCTAGGCTCATCATTTCATCAAATGGGTTCTCAGGAACAATCCAATCAAAATTCTTTTCTAGTGCCTCCTGCATTCCTATAAGCTTAAAAGGTATTGGTATTTTAACTTCCCCCTCACCATTAGTTTCCTTAGTGTACTTGAGCCTCTCTTTTTCAAGTTTTTCAAGTGTATTAACAACGTCAATACAATAACCAAGCATCTTGTATTTAATAAAAACTTTTCTAGCTTCCCTAGCAACATCACCAAATTCTTTAAGTAGGGTTTCTAAAACAAAATCTTTCTTTTCACCATCTTCCGTATCATGGAGTTTTAGAAACATGTGCTGCATTATGGGACTAAGGTTGACAAACGAGCTTCCAACATGTGAACTAGAGAAGCTGTAGCAATTTCATAATTTGGAGCAAGTTCTACCAAGGATCTATCTTCAAAATCTTTAACCATACTAACATGATTAAGAATTCCTCAATGTTATCTCTTCCAATGATAGACCCACTACCCACAGATATTTCTTTTAAAGTATACTTAGGGAGAAGCATGATGAAATAATAAAAACCAAACAGAAAATAAACTAGATGCAAGTAACTAATTTTTTTGTGTTTTTGATAATTGAAAGCAAACAAGATAAAATAAAATAAACTAAGCAAGACAAAAACAAAGTAAAGAGATTGGAAGCGTGAAACTCCCCTTGCAGAAGACTGCTGTCTCCCCGGCAACGGCGCCAGAAAAATAGCTTGATGACGTGAAACACACGTTCGTTGGGAGACCCCAAGAGGAAGGTATGATGTAGTCAGCAGCAAGTTTTCCCTCAGAAAGAAACCAAGGTTATCGAACCAGTAGGAGCAGCAACTCTTCAGAAGGTTGTCAACGGCGCCAGAAAAATAGCTGTCGCAGGGAGTCTGGACTGTTGACGTGGAATCTGCACACAACACAATCAAACTACTTTGCCCCAACGAAACAGTGAGGTTGTCAATCTCACTGGCTTGCTGAAAACAAAGGATTAAACGTATGGTGTGGAAAATGAGTATTAAATTGCAGAGAATGAAAAAGGAACAGTTTGCAGTTTGTGGTTGTTTAATCAGTGTAAAAGAATGGACCGGGGTCCACAGTTCACTAGTGGTGTCTCTGGATCTTTTCGTGGATATTTGCTCAGGTACTTAGGGTTCTCGCGTCGGGGGGAATAAGTAGGCGAAAGGGCGGCGGCTGCGGACCCCCGAGGGGCCCACACCACCCTAGGGCGCGGCAGAGGGGGAGGCCCGCGCCCTAGGTGCGTGTGGCCTCCTGGTGGCCCTCCTCTGCTGCTCCTTCGCTCCGTCAGGCGTGTTCTGGAAAAATAGGCACCCCCGTGTAGTTTCGTCCAATTCCGAGAATATTTTCAGACTAGCTTTTCTGGAATACAAAAACAGCAGAAAACAGGAACTGGCACTTCGGCATCTTGTTAATAGGTTAGTCCAAAAAATGTATAAAAGTGATATAAAGTAGATGCAAAACATTTAGCAATTGGTATAAAATAAGCATGGAACATCAAAAATTATAGATACGTTTGAGACGTATCATGGGTCCCGACGGAGGAGTGGGTGGAGACTGAGAAGGATATCCCCGAGCCACGGATCAGGCCGCCATATCAGGGGGGCGGCGGGACTCCCCGATCCCCGATATTACGCCTACAAGAACTCTCTTTTCCTGCCTGTTGGAAAAAGGTACTTATTATAGTTTTTGTTCAATTTTAGCTTCTCATTGTGTTTTGACCCGCTAACTATACTAATTTTGGTTTTCTCATTGTGTAGGACATTTGAGTACCAGCCTCCTAAAGTGAAGGGACAGTGTACCTACGCGAGCATCCTTGGATGTTGTCTCAGGAAGTTCTTCCCAGGGATTGTCACCCTCCCAGAGGGTGGCAAGAGTGTAGCTTGGACTTTCAGGCACTACTGTTTCGCGCCGGATCCCGATGGCGAGTACCGCAACATGGCGCTTAAGACACTCGCCTATTTCTGGGTAAGTTTGTTTGACTTCTCATCATTCTATAAATCCGAGATTGCACTAATGGCTTTGACCCTATTTTACCTATGTGTGCATGCTTGTAGAACTTCTTCACCTGTCGGAAGGAGGATTTTGAAAAGTGCGAGGCCATCCTTTTGACGATGGCCTCTAAGATGGTGACGGACATGCACTACGAGGCTCGCGTGGAATCTGTCCGCAATTGGTACGCCGAAAAGAAGATTGGGCTGGACAAGAAGCGTGCTCGGGACATCTTGATGCAGCCATGGCAGTACCTGCAGGTAGCGTCATTTCTATATTATCGATTTTGTTGACTGCCGTGTAATATCATTAATATGTGTGTTCTGTGCACGTAGGTGCCTCCTCCGTACGTCGGTAACAACAACGAGTGCCACGTCATGATGGTAGCGTGGTGGACTAGCCAGGAGTATCTCAAGATACACACAGAGGGAAAGGCAAAGCGGGCGGAGAACAAGGGTGGAACACACCGCCAAGGCAACCTCAGCCTCTTCCAATGCATACAAAATGAGGTGAGCAAATGCATTCTTTAATCCACCTATGTTCGTGTTCTCTTTTGCAATATCGTCTCCTTTTCACCTATGTTCATGCTCTCTTTGTAGAAATTGAAGACCGGCGTGGACCCCTCGCCCTTCGCCGTCTGGTCAAAGATGCGTACCAGGGATGTGCCGGATCTGAGACAGGGTCGATGTGGATCAACCAGAGCGCCGAGCTCCGGAGCAAGGGGTACACGGAGAAGTTCAAGGAGCGCAACGGTGATGAAGCTGACCCTCTCACCAGTCCACTTGACGTCGAGGCTGTCGTGCTTGCGGGGCAAGGCGCGGCGAATGGCCGCTTGTGGATAGCTGATGGCTCCATCGACCCTCGCACCGTCCCGTCTCTACGCCAGGTCCGCCGTGGGAGGGCGCCTGGTGCGCCTGCTGTGGAGACCCGCCCACGAGTTTCGAGTCTAGCTGTCGACGAGCTCCGGCAGAAGCAGGTGCTCTATGAGCAGCAGCTGCAGCAGCAGCAGGAGGAGATCCGGCAGCAGCAGGAGCAGATGCTGCGGCAGCAGCAGGAGCAACATCAGGAGTATTGCAGGCAGCAGCAGGAGCATCAGAGGCAGATGATGGAGTGGATGTTTGGCACGATGCAGCGCATTGCTCCTGGGGACGGGGCTGTTGCCATGGGAATGTTCCCTCCACCGCCTCCACCGATGTTCCCATGGGTATGTTCTCAAACTTGTCATTCTATCCATCTTATTGTTGTAACTAAATTACTTGTGTAATGCGAGAGTTTTTTCATGTTGTAGGTGAATCCAGGATCGGCGGGTGGATCTCACTCGATGGCGCCGCCGCTTGGTGGCCAGGACAATCCGGAGGGGCAGCCCCAAATCTCGAACCCTAACGTTGTCCGGAGGCTCCCGTGGGTATGCTCACATGACTTGTCAAAATGCCATTGCCACTTTAGTTAGCCATGCCATTGCCACTTTAGTTCAACTTGTTAAAATTTAGTTAGTTGAACTTGTCAAATTTTACCCATTAGTTGAACTTTTCAAATTTTAGTTAGTTCAACTCATCAAATTTTAGTTAGCTTTCTTTTAATGCCATGACTATGCCATTTCCACCTATTGTCGAACTCATCATTTTTTTTGCAAACATGTAGGACGATCCTCCTCAATGATGCTGAGGACCTACTCCGCCGCCGGAAGGCCAGTAGAGGTTAGTTACCATTTCAACTTGCTACCACTCTCGTTCGAAAACTTACTTCCTGTCTCACTTAGATCGACATAGCCAATCAATGAATCTCCAATGGTAACTTGTGTCTTTTGGTTTACCACATAGATCAACTTGTGTCTTATTGTTTACTACATCTAACTTAGATCATGTCTTTTGGTTTACTACATCTAAACTTGTGCATATCTTGAATTTGGATTTAAGAGTGTGACCAAAATATGCACCATATATCAACTTGTACATGATTTACTTCATGTCTTCTATGCAACATAGTCTAAGAATCAAAAATATGCACATTCATTGATTTAAACATCTAAACTTATACATGGATGCGTTGCAGGATGATATCGATGGCATGGATGCGTTTCACGATGATTTGATGCCACCATTTGTTGTACTGACCTTCCGTATCAGTACTGTTGTAAATAATGATACCTGGATGTAATAATTGTGAAGTTTGTGCTCATTTTGTGATGTTTGTGCTCAAATTGTGATGTTTGTGCTCAAATTGTGAATTATGTGTGATCTGGCCCCTATATGGGTTGAATTTGATGTCGTGGGGTATTCTGGGATATATGGGTATATATATGTGTTTAAATTGCAGGAATGTAACCAGAACAGAAACAAAATGGGACCATATTGTCAATTTGCCGTGTAAAGACACACCTCTTTGCCGTGATGGGGCGCACGCAAAGAGGACACGCGGCGCGCACCTGTGCAACCTGGCATTTGAGTGATGACCAAATGGTCACTTTGTCGTGCTGCCTAGACACATGCACACGGCAAAGGGCTGAGGCTGGGGTCTAGGCAAAGATCCTTTGCCATGCTGTGTGGAGCGGAGCGCACGGCAAAGATAAAGTGTGTGCCGTGCAGTGTTGGGCAGAGCACACGGCAACGATCAAATGTGTGCCGTGCAGTGCTGTGCAGGGAACACGGCAAAGAACAAGTGTGTGCCGTGCGTCGTCACGGAGAGCACACGGCAAAGAACTGTTGACCCGGGGTGAGGGTTGACCCTCTCTGACACATGTTTGCCGTGCTGTGGTTGGAAAAGAACACGGCAAAGCCTTTGCCGTGCTGTTTTTGTAAAAGAGCACGGCAAACGTTTTTTTACCGACATGTATTAGGCCGTGTGATGTTTGCCGTGCGATTTGGCACGGCAAAGCCTTTGCCGTGTTCCGAAGTGGCTTTGCCGTGCACATTTGCCGCACGGCAAATTTCAGATTTCCGGTAGTGGGGTCGGGGTCAGGGGCGTGGAGCTAGTAAAGCACGGGGTGCTATATGTGGGGGTCATGGTGCTCCGCCCTATGACAGTGGTCGGGGAGATTCACTAGTAGGAAAACACTTATATAAAAGAGCCAGCTACTAGTAACGTTTTGGACCAAAGGCACGTCTGCTATTCAGCTACACATGGAATACCGATGGAGTGTCGAAAAGTGGCACGTCGCTGCTATTGATGGCGTGTCATGCCATTGAAGTTTGGGACACAGTGGACTGACCAGGCCTACAATGATAGCGGCGTACCAAAAATTAATGCTTCTTCTCTAATAGGATATGACGTGTAAAATATGCAGGTCTAATTGCGGAAACAACATGTCAACTGCGCAATAGATCCGGGTCTATATGCGAGTGAAATTCTTAACTACAGTGGTAAGAAACTATCGTAGAGTGGAAATTCCGTGCTCCTGAGCTCCACTGGTCCTGATATTTTTAAAAAATTGAAATAATTATTTATGAGTTTCAGAAAAATATGAAAAAAATCCTGGATGTAGCCAGTCGTGTATTTCACTAACGTGCAAACAAAAAAAAATCAAATACTTTGTATTTAGAGCTACACAAAAATGACAAAATTGTGGAAAATCTATCAAACCCAAGTTGTTTGAGAGCTAGATCCGTGGGTGAGAAATTGTTTGTGGTTGACTTCATGAGTCTATCTGACAAGGACCATGCTCTAGATGGTCCACTGTCAGGCTGGGTGCCAAACCCAACGAAGTGTTCACGAGATAACACTCTAATTGTCGGATTCGCCTCAGACCATTTTGGTTTGGTACCTCCAAGGGAGATACAAAGCTGCTGACAAGGTGGACTTAGAGACTCATTCGTGCATAAGATAGGATAGATTTGTGGACGGCCGGCCATCAGCCTGGTTTTGGTGCCTTTCGCGTCACTGGAATGACAGTTGCGTTCAACGATGCATGGCCGGCCTTTGTAGCTGTAAGTCTGTAACGGGAAGATTAGGGAAGAGTACGATAGTGGCACTTAGCTGGTCTCTTTCCTAGTGAGGTATTCAGTTTCCCACAGACATTGCCGATGTGGATGCTGAGGACGGAGATAATAGGAATCAAGGCCCGATCTGGGTCAGTCTGGGCCAGCTCGGTTTCCGTGTACTTCTGTTTCCGGTCAGGATGGAAGAGCAGCTCGTGATGGGGATGGCGAATACTGCGACGTGTCTGCTGCAGCGCAGCGGCGGGAGCTTTACGGGCCCGGCCAGGCAGGGTGGCCCGGTGTGCTCCTGCTGCTGCGTGCGGTCTACTACTGTCTTTGGCGGTGGAGGTTGTTCCCTCTCACGAGGCTGCGGTTGTGCTATCCCTTGTCTACAGCTTGTTCTTCTCGGTCCGGCCGGCCTCGTAGCGTTTGCCATAATGAGACGTCATGGATGACATCAAAACTGTTGGCGCATGTTCGTGGGCGGCGAGCTAGGTGGAGGTGACGGTTTGTCCGGGGTGTGGATTGCCATTGGTCGGGAGAAATCCATGTCGGCTCTTGCCAGCACCGATCGACGCGGTGACGTCTCCGGGACGTCGCCATCCTTCTTGAAGGGCGTCGGGTGTACCCCTTCCCTGCTCCCCTCCGTGTACCGGGAGAAATCCTAGAATCATCCGGGCAGCAGCGTTGTCATCGTCGCTTTTCTTCTTAAAGATGCTGCTTGGTGTTGAGTGTATAAGTGGATTGTCTGGCCCTTTTCATCAGATTGGTCTTTTGGAATAGTGGTCAACGCATGAAGCTTGACATGGTATCAGAGCCAAGGTCTCGAGTTCGAGTCCTGTGTAGCGCACTTTTCCTAAAAATTGCTGATACCCCTCCGTCCACGTACAAGGCACCTTTCTCTTCATGCGCCCAACTATGAGTTTACACATGTTGGCCTCTCTCTTCCCATCACATGTGAGGAAGGGTGTTGATCAGTAAGTGTCATATTCGGTTTATCGATCTGTCGCTGTTGGCATTAGTTTCTCTTTTCTTTCTTTTGCTTTTCTCTTTGATTTGTTTGTGTTGTTTGCCTCAACAGTAATCTCGTAGTTGTATTGGGTAGTTGCTATATTAATATTAAGGCTATTTCGAGTATCTTGTTGACAACAAGAAGTAGCCAGCGACGGCCTTGTACATGCGGCTTGCCATTTCTTCTACGAGCTTACTACATCTTCAAGGATGTATTCTTCGAAAAGATTCTTGACTTGTATCAACATTTGGAAATGAGAGCCACTGTTTCCGTAACTTGCTTGCAAATTGGTCGAAGACCACGATTTGGTTAATCTTGTCTACGAGGACGGCGTATCTTGCACTTCCTTGTGATCTAAATCCCTTGCTACAGCAAGTGGAGCACCTATGTTTCTGCGTTGGGCATTCCATGCATCCCTGAATGCCTCCCATTCACAAGACAATACACACATTCAACTTTAAAACTATACATCATAGTTTTCGTATTTTGTATTTCGTATTGACCAATATGTTTTAGAATCCCAATTCCCCCTAGTGGTTGTTTGGGAGCGGTTGGCCTGGTAAGGAGAGCTAAGACATGTGACATCTCATATAGGACTAAATGCAACCATATCAGGCAAGCCTGCCTATGTTTTGGCCCCAGCCTACATATGAGGCAGCCGGCCTGGCGGCTGGCGGGCACAACATGTGCAACTCAATCACATATATGAAATGGACAATACCAATCATCTAAGTGCTTCCAGGGAAATATCGGGGGGGGGGGGGGGGGGGGTGGCTAGCTAACGCTCGAACGATTTCGGACAACCCATTTTGGAAAAGAGCGTGCGGTTGTGTTCCATTCCCTTCTGGTACGATCATGGTCTGTCACGTTTCTTTTGTTTGTACGTACGTCACGTTGCGGTAGCGAGTGTTTTCCCTTTCCGTGCGAGCACGTTTCGCTTTGAGGCCTTTCTAAGCCCACGACGGTGCATGTTTTGGGCCTATTCCCTTTTGGCGCTAAAACTATTCCCTTTTGGCGCTAGATTTTGAATTTTCTTTCGGCAATTACAAAAATATAAAGGAAAAAACGAATATTCTTCAATTCCTTTTTGGGCCAGTGATATTTTAGGGTAAAAAAATGGGAGGGAGATACCCACTTCCTACTAGTTCAAGAAATTGGAACAAAATTGAACGGTTACTTTCTACTAGTATAAAACAATTGGGAACAGAACTGCTAATTAAACCCATAAGGGAGGTTACCAACATACTGCCCCACGTGTTATCAACTCAAAAAAGGTAACATCTGTTAAAAAAAGTAAAGCATGGAGCTGTGATTATGATAAAAAGTTGCTATTTTGCTAATTTAGAACTTCACACATTTGAAGCATAAAAAATGAAACACCAATATGTTATCTCCCTTTCGAGAATCACGGAAACGACCTGCGCGAAAAAAAGTGCAAGAAACAAGTATTTGATAAACAATAAAATGATCCAGAATAGAACTAGTCAATCCAAAAAAAAGCCAAAATAAACATCCTAGCATCATTAAAATACCCTGATAACTTAATAAGCACCACGCAGTTCACATATTACAGGTGCATACTTAGCAAACCACCACACAGTCCATAACTTATACATGTTTTAGCAGTCCATACAAGGAAACCATATAAAACATTCCTTGACATACTTACCATCTACTTAGTAGTTTTCATGTCGGCACTTCACAGGAGCGTGACAGTCAGCTCGAGTTTGTTAAGGGTTGATGGGAGGAACATGAAGATGTAGATCTGTCCTTCTGTCATGTTGAAACCCTAACAGCTGCAGCCCATCCAGCGGACAGCATCGCCTTCTTTGTTCCCTTATGTTTCTTCAGAGTAACAATGTAGAAATAGTCACTTGTATCGGAATAAACCGGGATTTCAATATCATCTTTTTGAATGAACTTTCGCAGGCTCTTTGCGGTGAAGGCAGCACCAAATTCCTGCCAACATTTAGATATTGAAAAAAGTTAGGTAGCATATTTAGATATTTATGCTTATCCCGTCGGTTTTACTCTGACTAAAATTGTTTAAAATGCATAAAAGCACAAAAAAAGTGTAATATCCACTACTATGTTTCATTGGACGAAAGCAAAACATAGTGTTATAGAGTAGCTACAAAGAACAGAACAGACCATAGAATCCCCAAGTCATAATTGAAGCAAACTAGCGACAGTTTCAGTAAAATGTGTCATGTCATCTATTCTCAGTGAAGTTTCCAGTTAGAAAAAATTGCTTGTACTGTATTTTGCACTGGTGTTTAGAAGATTTACACTAAATACAGTGTAATAGTCCAGGGAGCATGTAAAATTATTTGCCATGTAATAGCCCAGGGACTGACCAGGCCTACAATGATAGCGGCGTACCAAAAATTAATGCTTCTTCTCTAATAGGATATGGCGTGTAAAATATGCATGTCTAATTGTGGAAACAACATGTCAACTGCTCAATAGATCTGCTTCTTTATGCGAGTGAAATTCTTTACTACAATGGTAAGAAACTATCGTTAACAAGAGTGGAAATTTCGTGCTTCCGAGCTCCAGAGGTCCTGATGTTTTTAAAAAATCGAAAACATTATTTACGAGTTTCAATAAATATGCGAGTGAAATTCTTAACTACAGTGGTAAGAAACTATCATTAACATTTAGAGTGGAAATTTCATGCTTCCGAGCTCCAGAGGTCCTGATGTTTTAAAAAAATCGAAAAATTATTTACGAGTTTCAATAAATATGAAAAAATCCCGGATGTAGCCCGTCGTGTATTTCACTAACATGCAAAAAAAAAAATCAAAAACAAATACTTAGTATTTAGAGCTACACAAAATTGACAAAAGTGTGGAAGGGATCTCTCAAACCCGAGTTGTTTGAGAGCTAGATCCGTGGGTGAGAAATTGTTTGTGGTTGACTTCATGAGCCTATCTGACAAGGACCATGCTCCCTAGATGGTCCACTGTCAGACTCGGTGCCTAACCCGACACACGAGATTCAGTCCTCAGTTAACTTCAGAGTACAACATTAACATTGTCGGATTCGCCTCAGACCTTTGATGGTTTGGTACCTCCAAGGGAGATACAAATTAAGCTGCTGCCATGGTGGACTTAGAGGCTCGTTCGTGCACAAGATAGGATAGATTTGTGGACGGCCATCACCCTGGTCTTTTGGTGCCTTTCGCGTCACTGGAAGTAGCCAACGACGGTCTTGTACATTGCTGCTTGGCATTTCTTCTACGAGCTTACTACATCTTCATGGATTTATTCTTCGAAAAAATTCTTGACTTGTAACAACATGTGGAAATGAGAGCCACTGTTTTCGTAACTTGCTTGCAAATTGGTCAAAGATCACGATTTGGTTAATCCTGTCTACGCGGATGGCGTGTCTTGCACTTTCTTGTGATCTAAATCCCTCGCCGCAGCAAGTGGAGCACCTGCATTTCTGCGTTTAGCATACGATGCATCCCTGAATGCCTCCCATTCACAAGACAATACTACACACATTCAACTTTGAAACTATATATCGTAGTTTTCGTATTTCGTATTGACCTTTTTTCCGAATCGCAATTCCACTAATGGTGGTTTTGGAACTACTGGCCTGGTAAGGAGAGCTAAGACATGTGACATCTTATATATAGGACCTAAATGCAATAACATCAGGCATGTCTGCCTATGTTTTGGCCCCAGCCTACATATGAGGCAGCCAGTCTGGCGGGCACAATATGTGCAACTCAATCCCATATAAGAAACGGACAATACCAACCATCTAAGGGCTACTAGGGAAATATCTTGGACAAGTGACTCTTTAGCAGCATATCGAAGTTGATAAAATCACCGTGCATGAGAGTTGACTGTGCTAACTGCTAATTCAGACAAAATTTGATATTCCAAAGAACGCAACTTTGTAGTTTGGGTGCTACAAGCAGGAGGTCACGACGCGCCTAGATTATTCTTAATTGTTTTCTTCTTTCCAACAAATAATAACGTACTAAAAACCGACATTATTAATTGATTGTTGTCTCCATACAAGGGTCAATATTTTGTTTTACAAATGGGGGTGAGGATCCCCGGCTTATGCATCAAAATGATGCACACAACCTGCACAAGGGTCAATATACAGACCCTAGTACCACCAATAGACACCACGCTGAAAAATTGGTGATATCAAGCAAGAAACACACTTACATTGAAAAAACTGAAGAAGCTAGCTAGATTAAATTATCACGTGACAGCCTGGTCGATCTGGAACGGGAGAAACGGGCTAGCTAGATTCGTGGAGGACATTATAAACGAGGCAAAACAATGGGCCCTGGCAAGCAGGGGTCGCTTCATTTTGTCTGAAGATTGCGTTTCCCTGCAATTTTGGGTCGCCGGATGATTCAGGTTTTTAGAGTCATAGGTCGTCAGTGTTCCAGGGCCGCGTTAGGCCGCGTCGTCAGGTTTCTAATTCTCAGTTTACTGTATTTTCAGGGTTGTTGTCCTGCCAATGGCTGATCATCAGCCTGTTGCAAACTTCGGCTTTAAGGCCTTTACTCTTTCTTCTAATCAAATACATGCAGTTTTGCTGCATGGTTCGAAAAAAAAGTACTAAATGATGAACATGGGAGTTTTGCGAGTGAGAGGTAATTATACAACTTACTAAAAAGGGGAGACAATATTGGATAGTGAATGAGATCAGTAATGTACTTGGTGGGACGCACGTGCTTTCCAAATGAACTCAGAATAAAGGGTGCCAATGTACAAGGAAACACATCAGCAAATGATCGATGGGGGCAAGGTTTCAGATTTCGTTTTGTGTTTTTACTTTTTACCACCCTTGACTTAAAAAGAAAAAGAGTGGACTTCGGCTTAAATTACTGTAAAACAAAATTTAAAATATGGAAGTAAACATAAATCTTTTTTTATAGAAGTGGGAGCAAAGCCTCCGCCTCTGCATCGTGATGATGCACACGGCTTTTATATTAAAAAATAGTTCAGAAAGTATCCATGTAGCAAAGTATGAAGCCAAATTATTACAATCACGGGCCAGCTAAGGAGGCAACATGAATCAGCCACCTAAAAAGCTCAAAACTAAAAGACTATGGGCCCTTTTGTTTGGGCTTATTTTAGCTTTTTGGTTTTGGCTTTAAGTCAGAAAAGCACCTAAATAGGTGTGGTACTTTTTGGCTTTTGTATTTTGGAAGCCAAAAACAATTATCCAAATCTTTTGGCTTCCAAAATCCAAAAGCCAAAAAAACACCTCTTTAGGTGCTTTTCTGGCTTAAAGCCAAAACCAAAAAGCCAAAATAAGCCCAAACAAAATGGCCCTACACATCTTGAAATCTTCTAGTATGCATCCAGACACCTTGGGACAAAGTAGCCCGCACCACTGCCAGCAAACGGTTGCAGCCAGTATCCATAAGCACCTAGTTGGTCCTCCGGTAGAAGGACAGACCACTTGTGGATCCAATATAAAGACTTGTGTACAACCTGCAAAAAATGAGTAGCTCCGACCTTGTTAAAAACGACATCATTTTTACAATTCCAAATAGCCCAAACAAAAGCACAAGTGAAAATGCGAATACGAGCTTTTGTTTTCATATCCACTCCACCTAGCCAATTGCTAAACAAGTTATGAATCCTTGTTGGAGGAGAGATGTTAAAGGTAAAATGAATAAGTCTCCAAATATTCTTGGTGAAGGAACATGAAATGAACAAATGTTCCACCGTCTCTTCCGACTAACAAAAAACACATTGTTTACATCCATTCCAACGTCTCTTTAGTAGATTATCTTTGGTTAGCAGAACTTTAGTAGATTATCTTTGGTTAGCAGAACTTTCCTATGTAAAAATCACATAAATATTTTTATCTTCAAAGGAACTTTTAGTTTCCAAAGATACTTGTGCAAAAAGGGGGTATGATCATGCATACAGTCCAAGTACATTGATTTAACAGAAAATCTCCCATTTGGAGTTAGGTTCCATATGAACTTATCTGTTTCATCCGTCAGTTGGACACCCATTAGACGTTCAACAAGTTGAAGCCAAGCATTCCACTTATCTCCTAACAAAGGTCGTCTAAATTCGATGTTTAAGGGATTATGCTGTAGAACATGTGCAACAAGAACATTTTTCAGCCTTGCAATATTATACAACGTGGGGGTATGGTGCAACTAGCAATTCAGTTCCCAACCAAGTATCTTCCCAAAATCGAGTTCCTAATCCATCACCATGTGCAAAGGATCCTCGTTTAAAGAACTCATCTTTAACCTTCATAATCCCCTTCCAAAAAGGCGAATCATGTGGTTTCATTTCCACTTGTGCCAAAGTCTTTGTCCCTAAATATTCATTAGATAACAGCTCTAGCCAAACTCCCTCTTCATGAAGAATATTGAACAACCATTTACTTAAGAGACATTTTTTTTATATCTAGCACCTCAATACCCAATCCCCCTTGATCATTCGGGCGGCAAACTATATTCCACTTAGTGAGTCTATACTTTTTTTTGTATCACTTTGCCAAAAGAAATGAGAGCGAAAAAAAGTCAAGTCTTTTACGCACTCCAACTGGGATCTAAAAAAAGAGAGTAAGAACATGGGTAAGCTGGTAAAACCTGAGTTTGTTAAAACAAGACGGTCACCATACGAGAGCATCTTTCCTGCCCAACTCCCTAATTTCTTTCCAAACCCAACCTAGATCATCTTCCATTCCTTGTTCAACAAAATTTTCTGTAATGGATAGGAATGCCTAGGTATCGAAATGGTAGAGTACCAACCTCACACCCAAAAATTGTTTGTTACTCTTCATGCACCTCCTTAGCTTTGCCAAAGCAATAAAGTTCACTTTTGTGAAATAAATTTTAAGCCCAGAGAGTTGCTCAAATATCGATAGAATCGAATTTATATTGATGGCCTTCTCATGCTCAAGAAACAAAATGGTATGGTCAGCTTATTGTAAAATTGAGATCCCACCATCAACCAAATGAGGTATAAGAGACCCAACCTGCCCATCTTCTTTTGCTCGAGCAATTAGAACAGCCAACAGATCGGCAACAATATTAAACAAAACTGGGGACAATGGATCACCTTGCTTAAGACCTTTCAAAGTTTGGAAATAATGACCAATATCATCATTCACCTTAATTCCAACACTTAGGCCGCCCTGAACAAATCGGCCCACCTAATCGCACCACTTGGGATCAGAACCCTTCATGCGTAGTGCTTGTTGTACAAATGACCAGTTAACCTTATCATACGCCTTTTCAAAATCAATCTTGAAAAGGACCCCATCCATTTTCTTCCTCTGAATTTTATGAATGGTTTCATGTAGGACCACCACCCTTTCAAGGATGTCCCTACCTGGGATAAAGGCGGATTGCGTAGGACGAATTACTTTTTGGGCAATGGATGAAACACGATTCCTAAGCTTCACCTAGTTAAAGATCGAAAGACACCACTCATCTCCATTTTTATTCCAATAAAAATGCAATCGAACTTTTAACAATTCAGCGGTAAAACATGCTACCCATTTACAACAAGTCTTTATTATGAGCTTTATATCTATCCGAATATAAAAACTAGACCATATTTTGCTCTGTTTCGATGATATTTTTTTTTCAAGTTATCACCGTATGATTTAGGATTTTGTCATGGTATTGGTAATAAAGTTATAATGTGTTGACTTGTTACAAATTTCGGTAACAACAGAATCCGAAAAAAGGTTTTCCGAAGTTTACCTAATTGGTACTAGTTTTGAAGCCCGCATAGATACGAAACCAAGGGTGATTTTCTTTTATGAGTAGAAGCAATTTTTTGTCTTTTTCATTAATTAAGAGGTAGAGTATTAGAAGTTTTGCGGGGTAATTCCTAGAACACGCCCTAAGACTTTCACAAAAGCCTACTATGGACATTACATTAATCAAAAACTTAGCTCCAGCCATCCCCATATTTTGGCCTCCTCTTTAATCGTCTCAATGATGACATTGGATGGGGTGACATGATGCCAAAGTTCCATAGCGTTTCTATCCCTCCAAATTTACTAAGAGACCATCATGGTCAAGATAGCCAAGCCTTTGTGATCCCAACCCTTTTCCAAAACGAATTTTGACCACCACTCTTCGACATTAGGTTGTTGATCCACAAAGCGGGAGAGATGTGATGGAACCAAGTGAGGAGAGCCGACCAAATTCTAGTGGGGACAGCATAAAAAAAATCTAGTGGGGAAACGACATTTGTAGAGGAAGTGAGCCGCCAACTTTTGAACTTGGCTGTATAGAAGATATTTTTTTTTGCAATTTTACCATTTCCTACATCGAAGTCGATCCGGTGTCAAAATCTTATCAATTACGTGTCTTCTTTGGGTGTCAAGATGGCTCACGCACAAGTTGTTTTCAAGTGCTTTTTAACCATGCAATTCCTATTTTTTGCGAGGACAAAGAGGTTTGGAGCGATGTCTATCTGCCGTTGCCCAAGCAACCACGAGGATTTCCAAAATAAAACATTTTCCCGTCGCGGCGTCGCCCACCGTGGCCGCCGCAACAAATAAGTCTCTATCATGGTCGTTGCATGTGTTCCCAAGCCCGGCCAATCCAAACTTTGGTGTCGTCCCACCTATTGGAAAACTGATTTGTGAATCAGGAAAACGGTCTGAGCTATATGACAAATTTTATTGCAAAAACTAGGTTCTTAACATCCCTACATAGTATTTTTTTTTTTCCCTTTTGTCTTCCTGCATATAGCATTAGCACCTTTTTCTTTTATGTGTACACTACACTATTATTTTCTGCGTCCTACAACTGAGTCTCGACATTAAGTCAACAAGGATACATGCCCATCGCGCAACGGATGGAATGTTTGTCCCTACGAATACGGAAGAATAAATGTCTCATGTTTCCACGAAAAACACTCAAAGGTGATGTTTGTGTTTATGCACACGTGGGCGCTGTTGTAATCCAACGCAGCACAACTACTTTTGGCGAGGCAACGTCAACGAATGGTGGCGGGACACGCGCAAGGTCACTAAAGCACATTGTCCCTTTGTACCGGTGCAAGATGGAGCTCCCTGTAACTGAAATATATTAGGGTTTTTTAGTATAAAGCTAAGGAATTCGAGGCAGTATTTTGCATAATGCAAGTGTTATACTGCTACTACTTATACGGCTCAGCCACATTGGCAAAAAGCCCATAAATTAACCTTTTCTGTCAGTTCGGTTAGTGTCGTTGATTGCTTAACTTTTAGAGGCATTTCTCCAAAGAGTAAAACGCACCTGGAGTCTATCAAGTTGCATGGTTGGAGCGGATTGGTCACCTACTGGGAAAATGCTAACTATTGGTCACTAACTTGTGCAAATGTTGCACGTTCGTCATTCCGTCACTCCCACCGTTAAAATGCTGGCGTGGACGCTATTTTTTTACAAAAAAGACCTTAACCTTCCGGAAATTCACATCCGCACCCGAGCTCATATGCTACAGTGATTTTTGGGAAAATAAAAAAAATAGTAAAACTTTTCAAAAAAATCTGAAAAAAATCACAGGCAAACATGAGTATGGTACGTACACCCGTGATTTTTTTCGGATTGTTTTGAAAAGTTTTACTATTTTTTTTATTTTCCCGAAAATCACAGATCTGAAAATTCAAATTTTTGGATCTGATTTCGGTCAGAGATTTGTTTTTTTTTGCACAGGGCGTTCACAATGTCATTTCATGACGAAATTTTACACGGGTGTGCGCACCATGCTCATGTTTGCCTGTGATTTTTTTCAGATTTTTTTTGAAAAGTTTTACTATTTTTTTTATTTTCCCGAAAATCACTGTAGCATATGAGATCGGGTGCGAATGTGAATTTCCGGAAGGTTAAGGTCTTTCTTGTAAAAAATGGCGTCCACGTCAGCATTTTAACGGTGGGAGTGACGGAATGACTAACGTGCAACATTTGCACAAGTTAGTGACCAATAGTTAGCATTTTCCCAGTAGGTGACCAATCCGCTCCAACCATGCAACTTGATAGACTCCAGGTGCGTTTTACTCTTCTCCAAAAGTGCCGTGATTTGCTCGACTTTTTGAGGCAGTTCTGACAAATGCCGTAGACTAAGAAAGATATGTAGGCACTAACCGCAAGCTGCCTCCGAAATGACTATTTGACGCAATATGCAAAAATGCCTCAACCGAAGTGCTGTAAATTAGCTACCTATACAGGGTGTAACATCCGGTCAGTCACCCCGTAATTATTGTATCGGGTCATCTCCCTCGGGTTCACGACATTGCTGCTAACCACCGCCTTGTTGTGTACTCGTTGTTGCGACGAGTGTGCAGTAATCGCATAGTCTCTTTCTCTCTCTGCCTTGGCATGCCTGCCTGAGGTCAAATACCCATCCACCCTCTTTCGCTCTCTTTCTTGCACAATCTTCTTCTTTTAACCTCCCCGTCTGAGTTTCCAAGGCTAGCTCAGCTCACCTTCAAATCCATTTGGTTTGTCCTAGCTGCTTTGTTCCCCAAAGTCCATGGCTTCCACGTCGGCTGCTGCCACTTCCAGCGACCCGACGGAGCAAGAGCGCCGCCAGCTCCGCCTCTGAGGCTCTGACCTCACTAACTCACCCACCCAGCTACCTTCAAGAACAGTGGCTCAGCCCGCTCCGCTCAGCTCATCTCAACTCAAATCATGGCTCCCTCCCGCTCCCACCGCCGCTCCCCAGCCCCCAAGCCCTCCGCGCCGGCTGCTCGCTCCGACGACCGGCGCCCACTCCCTCCTCGATCCCTCGCGACGGCTGCTCGCTCCGACGGCCGCCGCCCACCTCACTCGGCCCCTTCTGCCCGTCCTTCTCCTTCCTCCCCAGATCTGGAGGTTGTGGAGGAGGGCTGGACACGCGTCACCAACCGGCGGAAGCGCCACCTTCCAGCCCTGCCGCCCCCTCCCGCTCCGCCGCGTCCGAAGATTCCCAGGTGGTTGGTGGGCAGGTGCTTTAAGTGCCTCGGCCTCGGCCACCTTAAATCGACCTGCGAGGAGGAGCTCCGCTGCTACCTGTGCTGGTTCACTGGCCACTTCGCTCGTGAGTGCGAATCCTGCCCCCGCCCAGGCCGTGCTTCGTCCTCCTGCTCCTCCAGCTCCCAGCCGCGGCCTCGTGCCCCGCCTTCCCCACCTCCGGCCGCCGTTCGCCCGCCACCGCCGCTGTCGATGGCGCACTACCCGCCCCTGGCGCATGTGCGGTTCCCGGAGGAGTTCATGGCCCGCAGTGACCCAGATCTGCGCCCTGCCACGGGCCGGTGTCTCGTCTCCCGCTCCGCTGGCATGAACGCCCTCGAAGCGGACTTCCGAGGCCGGTCTCTGCTCGCCTCTGTCCAAGGCCGGCGCCCGCCGGTCTCGCCGGAGGAGATGGTGCAAGCCCTCGAGCTCGGCGGAGTGGACCGCGACCTTGTGAGGGTGGAGGTGTCCTACCCTGCTGACTTCTTCATCACCTTCGCCTCCCCGGAGGACTGTGAGCGGGTGCGTCTCCTCTCCGAGCAGTTTCGCTGCAACGGAGCTCGAGTCGCCTTCAAGCGCTGGCATCGCTCCTACCAGGCCTCCGCCGGCAAGCTCGAGTTCTTCACCAAGCTGAGCTTCGACGGGCTCCCGGCGGATGCATGGGACCATGAGACGGTCCGCCAGGTGGTCAACAGCCTCGGCGGCCATCTCGTGGAGATCCTGCCCTTCTCTGATCGCTGGTGCCTCCTGCTCACGGCGTGGCTGCGGGATCCTAGCGCCGTTCCAAAGGAGTACGAGGTCGAGATCCCGAGCCGGAGGGGTTGCCCGACTCGCCGCGGGACCCAGAAGACCCCGAGTCGCCGCCGCCTCCCCTGCCCCCCACCGCCAAGCGCACGCTCATCCACCCCTTCATCATCCACATCCACGATGTGATTGACCCCACGCGCCGCCACACCTACAACTGCTGGGGCGGCCGGATTGATGGCTCTGCGATGGGGAGCGCTGCCCACGGCGGCGGCCATCCCTTCGCTGCACCAAGTGGCAACTCTGCTGACTGGGGGCGACGCCGCGGCTCCCGGGGCCTCCGCTGCCCGGCCACGGCGGGCGGCTGGGGACACTCCCTCCTTGGCGGGCTCCTTCCTCCGGCCGGAGGCATCCCTCCTCCCGGGACTAGGTCGGTGCTGCCTTCTTCGCCCTGCGCCCGCGGCACTCCGGCGCTGGACGGCGGCCCTCCGTCCCGCAAGCTCGTGACTCCGTCGTCCTGTCCGCCGACGGCGGTCGGCTCTGCTGCGGCACGCTCAACCCCCGAGCTGGGCGCTGGAAGACCCTCCCCCTCCTGCTCGCCAGCCCGCGGGGCCCCCTCTTCGCATCGCCGGCGCCTTCCCCCAGGTCGCCTTCCAGCCGCTCGCCGCCGACGGCGGTCGGTTCTGCTGCGGTGTGTGCCACTCCGGAGTTGGGCACGGGGAGGCCTCCCTGCCTTAGCTCGCCGCGCAGCCCTCGGGGACAGCTCCTCCCATCGCCGCCGGAGTTGCCCCCTCGCTCGCCGCCGGCGGCCCGCTCCGCTCCGCCTCGGTTTCGGGTGCCAACGGTCGGGGCCCAACGGCTAGCTGACCAGCCTAGTGACAACGGGCGGCTGACCGAGTCAACGCTGACCGCCCTGGACCCTTTGGACTCTGACCAAGCGGCGGCTGGACTGGACTTGGCCCATGAGGGCTCGGGCTCGGGCTCCTCCGACTCGGCCCAGCTCGAAAAAGAGATTGGGGACCAAGGAAAGGCCCAGGGCGAGCATCCCTTTGGCCCAGCTTCTGCCGCCGAGACTCTGCGGCTTGGCCTGTGCTCCTCCCCCGCCCCGTCGCTCCTCGGCCCACGCCCCACCGTCACGGCGCCGGCCAGGAGGAGGAAGAACGCCGTCCCTCCCGACTTCACGCCACGCAGGAGCGAGCGCCTCAGCTCGCTAGGCGACGGCACCCGCAAGGATCCAGTGACGAAGGCGCAAGCTGTGCTGATCAAGCGTTTGGGATTTGCGCCTGAAAGGGAGGAAGTGATCTCTGTCGAAGCCCAGAACGAGTACTTTAGCATGTACAAGGACCAGATGGGGCCGCAGCACCTCCGCGCCGTCGCCGCCCTCTTCGACCCCGATGGCCTGTCGTTCGACGAGCCAGCGCAGGACGGCTTCGCGGCCTTCTCCCTCCCGGCCGAGCTGGTTCCCCTCGGTGCTTAGGCGGTCGGCTGCTCTGTGGTGTCTCCCCCCCCCCCCCCCCCCTTTTTTTAGTTTCTCTATGGCTGTCGATCTTAGAATCCTTGTGTGGAATGTGCGGGGTCTCAACTGTCGTGCTCGTCGCAATGCAATAAAATTGTTCATTCAGAACTTAGGGCTGGCGATGGTGTGCTTCCAGGAGTCCAAGCTCTCTCTTGTGGATGCTTCTGCTATTACTGAAACCCTGGGGCCGGCCTTCGACGGCTTTGCCTTCCTACCAGCAGAGGACACAAGGGGTGGTGTGATCATTGCTTGGAAATCAGACGTGCTCGATGTTAATGTCTGCCATCTGGGGGAGTTCTCTATTTCTGCTGAGGTGCGATCTTTGGCTGATGATAAAAGATGGGTTGTCACCTCTGTCTACGGCCCCCAGCTGCGTGCAGACAAGCTGCGCTTCCTTCAAGAGCTTGCCCAATTTGGTGCCACGGTGCAACTGCCTTGGATCCTGAACGGTGATTTCAATCTGGTCCGCAATGCAGAAGAGAGAAGCAGCGGAAGAATTGATAGGCAGATGGCCAACAGATTCAGGCACACGATCAACACTCTTGGCCTGCTAGACATGCCCCTGATCGGTAGGCGCTTCACCTGGAGCAACGGCCAACAGGACGCTCTCCAAGCTCGGCTCGATCGTCTCTTCTTCTCGCCATCCTGAGAGGACATCCACCCCATCAGTGACTTGCTGCCGCTCAGCTCCAACATCTCCGACCACACGCCGCTGCTGTTGTCATGTTCCTCTGCCCGCCCGCGCTCCTTCAGGTTCAGATTTGAGCACTTCTGGACCAAATTGCCCGGCTTCCAGGAGCTCGTCAAGCAAACCTGGGAACAAGAGGTCGACTCGAGGGATCCGATCGTCACCTTCGACACCAAGTTGCGTCGCACGGCGAAGGCGTTGAGGCAATGGGGACAGCGCAAACAAAGCGCCAATTCTCTGTTGTTTCAGGTGGCGAACGAGGTGATCCTTCGCCTCGACGGTGCCATGGAGCACAGGCAATTATCGGCGGGCGAACGCCGCTTGCGCTCGTTTTTGAAAGGCAAATGTCTCGCTCTTGCCTCTCTCGAACGAGTGCGGTTGCGCCAGAGGGCTAGGATCCGCGACCTGCAGGAGGGCGACGCGAACACTAAGTACTTCCACATGAAGGCCAATGCTCGCCGCCGCAAGAACCTTGTTCCAATCCTGCGTTCTGGGGACATGGTGGCCACTGGCGCGGAGGCTAAGCTCCAGCTGGCGGTCGATTACTTCTCCGGCATCATGGGCTCCGTCCCGGCTCGCGATCATGTGCTGAACCTGGACGAGCTGGACCTCAAGGGCGTCTCGGCGCTGGAGGCCGCGGCGCTCGACGCACCTTTCTCCCGCGAGGAAGTACGCAAGATCGTCATGGACCTGCCCGCCGACCGTGCGCCGGGGCCGGACGGTTTCTCGGGGCTCTTCTTCAAGCTGTGCTGGGACATCATCGCCGACGACCTCCTGCTGGCGCTGCACCACATGCACCAAGGCCACTGCCAGAGCCTCGGGTGCGCCAACTCGTCGATTATGATTCTGTTGCCAAAAAAGGAGGACCCGCTGGATATCAAGGACTACCGCCCAATCAGCTTGGTGCATGGCTTCTCGAAGATCTTTACCAAGCTTTTGTCTGCCCGCTTGGCCCCCCTCCTCCCGCAGCTGATCTCGCACGCACAGAGCGCGTTTGTCGCGAGCCGGAGCATCCATGAGAACTTCAAGCTCGTCCGGAATACAGCCAGATTGCTGCACAGGAAGAAATCTGCGGCTGCCTTACTTAAAATCGATATCTCGAAGGCCTTTGACTCGCTTTCTTGGGAGTTTCTGCTAGAAGTCTTGCGACGTCGGGGTTTTGGGCCACGCTGGCGTCATTGGATCTGCTGCCTGCTGTCGACCGCCTCTACCTCCATCTGCATCAATGGAGACCGCAGCGATTCGTTCCGCCTTGCGCGCGGTGTGCGCCAAGGCGACCCGTTGTCGCCTGCTCTTTTCATCCTGGCCATCGACGCCTTGCAGGCTATGCTGCAGTGGGCTGTTGATCACGGACTCCTCTCCGACCTGAAGCTCGACCCGAGGGTGCCGCGCGCCTCTATTTATGCTGACGATGCTGTGGTCTTCTTCCGTCCCTATCGGGCTGATGGCGAGGTTATTCTTGCCATTCTGGAGTTGTTTGCAGAAGCTTCGGGCCTGAAAATCAACCTGAACAAAAGCACGGTCACCTGCATCCAATGCGACGCGGACACGGCGGCGGAAGTCGCCAACCACTTCCGCTGTCAGCTGAGCGAGTTCCCCATCCGCTACTTGGGGTTGCCACTCACCACCGGCAAGCTGCGGAGAGAGGACATCTGGCCACTCATCGACGGCTTCTCGGACAGGCTACCTGGCTGGATCGCTAAATTGCTTAATCATGGAGGCCGGCTCACCCTCACCCGCTCGGTACTGATGGCTTTACCCCTGCACTTCTTGGCCGTGCTGCAGCTGCCGGCGTGGGCGCTCAAGATCATCTACCGCCGCTGCCGCGCCTTCGTCTGGCGGGGTGAAGAGGAGATAAGTGGTGGCCATTGCCTCCTGCCTTGGTCAAGGGTCTGTATGCCGATTGAGTACGGCGGGCTCGGCATTCTTAACCTGCGTTTCTTCAGCTGCGCCCTCCGCTGTCGGTGGCCTTGGTCGCGATGGGCCGATCCCCCCCCGCCCGTGGTGCCTTGTACCGCAGCCAGATGAAGCTGATGCATCTGCTCTCAACATGGCAGCCACCTATGTCAAGCTCGGCAATGGCGAGCGTGCACGTTTTTGGTCTGACAAATGGCTGCCTTCCAAGCAATCCATCTCGGAGGCCTTCCCCATCTTGGCATCCTTTGTCCGTGACTCCGGCATCTCGGTTGCCGATGGGTTGCGCAACCGCAGATGGATCAGAGATATACAAGGCGGAGTATCCACGCAGGCGATCACCCAGTACCTCCACCTCTGGGATCTTCTGCTCACGATCGAGCTGCTGCCGGGCGTGAATGACAAGCTGATCTGGCGGCACTCCAAGGATGGCATCTTCTCCACCAAGTCAGCCTATGGGCTGTTCTTCGCCGCAAACGTCAGGTTCCCCTGTGCTGGACCAATCTGGAAGTCGAAGGCGCCTACGCGCTGCAAATTCTTCATGTGGCTCGCTGTCCATCAACGCTGCTTGACCGCGGACAATCTGCGAAAGCGCGGCTGGCCCCACAGCGACACCTGCCAGCTCTGCCTCTCGGCCCCTGAGACCTGCACGCACCTGTTCGTGCACTGTCCGTTCAGCTCTCGGGTCTGGCATAAGGTCAGGGCTTGGACCAACGCCGACTTCCCCACTCCAGGCGCGGCTTTCTCCAGCACGGAGGACTGGTGGCTGCAAACCAGGAAAAGGGCTCCCAAGAACTTGCGGCGGGACTTCGACACGGTGGTCATCCTTGTGCACTGGAAACTCTGGAAGGAGAGGAACAGCAGGATTTTTGAGAATGTCAGCCACCAGGAGGAGCTGGTGTTCGATGGCATCCGGGAGGACATCGCGATGTGGCGCTCTGCCGGTCGTGTACTGGCTTTCTGAGCTCGTCTACTCATCGGCTCCTCCTTAGACGTTGAGTTGAGTTGTGCGTCCCGCTGGCCAGGTCTGTCTGGCGCAGCTTCAGCTGTCTGTAGCTGATCGCTGGCACACATTTTGTGTGTTTCAGCTTGCTGTACTCCTTTCTATCTTAATAAAGATCGGCCAATGGCCCTTCGGACGAGTGTGCAGTAAGACAAAGCAGAGCCGTAACCGCGCACGTCGAAGAAGAAACACGGCCGGCCAAGAGATTGATGCGGCTGAATGGGCTCGCTGGGCCAATGACGTCCAAAACATTGGACAGTACATGAGGCTTCCCACTGTGAAATGCATCAAGTTCGCGGAGAACAACGGCAACGCGTCCAATCAGAATGCATCATGGTACTTGGCTGGGCAGTCATACGATGTGCGATAGCGCACAAGCGAGATCGCTGACGACCCGTATGAACTGGCCTAACACAAGGAGAACTTGTCTCTCTTGCTACTGAAGATATGACGTGTTCCCTTCATACCCTTCATTTGCTTTGCCATCTCGTGCGTCTTCTGCGTATGGTGGCCAAAGCCGGCAAGCAAGTCATGCTTCCCAACACAGAGTCATAGAGATGCTCTAGTGGAGGGATGTATTTCCTGATGACTCACATTTCCAACGTTCTGCGAGAACACGTATGAATCATTAGTTTGTGTGATTGTCATCTCTCTCAACTCATCCGATGTCTCGATACTCGCCGTGTTTCTACGGGGGTCTAGTTTTATAAGGAGAACTAGCTAAGGAAACTATGATGCTATCTGTAGTTAGGAGGAAGATTGAGCACACCAGTTGGTATATATTGAGCTAGGCCGGTGTGGAAGCTTACATTTGCACTGTGTCTTTTGCACGTGTGGGTATGATTAGAGATGGGAGGTTGGTGGGTACATTAGCTAATCATTTATATCTAGCTAGTTGATCAGTGTATCTTCTAGTATAAAATAATCTCATGTGTATGATACAACTCATCAATGGTCGCTCCTCTTATATATCTTCGGAAGGATAGGGTAAGGATGAGAGAAAAGGTTGTGTTCAGTTCGAAACCTGGACCATGACAGTGTATACTTTAGAACGTCTGCCAGTAGGTAGATCGCAAAAGCAACTACAATATGTCATAATTATATACTCTGAAGAAGGAAATGTGTGCTTGCATGTTGTCTCGAATGATTGTGAAGCCCTAGGTCTTAATATGATTTTACACCACGCGCTTCCAGGTTGAGGAGTACTGGTGCACATCACAAGTTGTCATTATGTTTTGCGATAAAAAACCTGGCTTGGCTGGATCGAGAACAAGGCAAATAGGTGTTTTGGATATGAGATTTTGTAAGATAACCCACCTTACCCCTGTAAGACAAGGTTTAAATCTCTGATTTTTGATTGAGAAATAGATTAGTTTGTTTGAATGTAAATAATACTCCCTCCGATCCATATTAGTGGGCATAGCTTTGTCTAAATTCATATGTATCTAGTTAAGTATTTAGACTAGATACATGTGTATCTAGACAAAGTTGTGCCCACTAATATGGATCGGAGGTAGTACTAATAATGTAACCGACAACTATTTACCAATACATTAGATGGACACAAATCATTCAGCCATGTGCACTTGGATCTTGAATTTGCAATAACATCATATAGTTTCCATACAAAAATCAAACAGTAAAAAAATGCAAGCCATAGGTTTAAGCTTAGACTAAATATCTCAATAATGCTGACTATATATAGGTACTTTTTCGGGATTCTAAATTGTCATCATTAATTGGGCACAACTTAAAACAAACATTTTGTATTTGAATATATGAAACATTTCACTACAAATCAAGTTCATTTTACAAAATATAGTTTGAGATGTTCGCAAAAGTTTATCTACAAACCTGCATCCAACAGGTACTCTGATAGAAAACAAATTGAATTCTCACTTAATATATGCCACCATTAGCGATTTGATCTATCATTCATTCTGGGTATACTTAGCTGATTGCGTATGTGCTCATTATTTTTCATTTGACATCCTTCAATCTCCGTGAGAAAATGATGTGCAAAGACATAATTAGGTTTTAGAAAGGTAAGTTCGTCTTATTACGAATAGATCATACTAAGCATTATATCAAATTAAATAAATGGTATAGAATAGCTTGGGTCCGTCTAAAACTTTCTCAAGAGGAGTGACTACATAGCAAGTCTGCACTGATAATCCTGCATTGTAATTTACTTGGAAAAGAGGGCTTGGACATTTCAGTAGGGTAATGCATGCAAGATAAAGAGACAATGCCTACTCACATAAGATACATCATAAGCATGTGTCGTGAAACCATGGAATCTCTTTTTTTTACTTTGTTTTTGTTTGTCACACATATACGGGGTAAATGAGTAACCGCGGGTAATAATATGCACACTTGCGTCTCATTATATTTTTAATCACATGGTAGCTGTAAATAACAATTTATGTTCATAATTTATGACCATCGCCTCGAGGATGGATTCCTTGAGGTGGGCCATCGGGACTGCCATGCCGAAAAACACGCCACCGGAGTAAGATCACACCTTCATCAAATACTGGCACATTTTCGCTACCGTGTCACCTGCCTCCACCTTCAAAGAAGGCCCTTCTTGCCCTTGATCGAAGGGCACCAAACCGTCGAGAGGGAGAGTAGCTCACACTAGAGCATGCATGAGCACATAGGTTAAGCCAAGGAAGGTAACTCAGAGAGCCAACACCTTATCACGCGAACACCCCACAAACACCACCACCAGCCAAGCACCGAGCACCCGGCAAGAGGCAAGCTGAAGGACGAGATTGCGAAACAAAGACACAACAAGAATATGGCCCGCCATAACAGGTCAGAAGTTGTTGTCTCAAGACACATCCGTCAAGACACTGCCGCCGGAGAGGAGAAAACATTCCCCTCTCACCTAGGCCAAATATGTTTGGGTCATGGCTTGGGGGAATAGATAAGAAAACTAAGAACCGTATACGCATTGGCGTTTGTGCTTTTATTTGGGCAATTTGGAATTGTATAAACGATGTGGTTTTTAACAAAATTGAAAATGCACACTTTTTACAGGTTGTTCACCAAGCTACATACTGGATCACTATGTGGTCTTTCCTCTTGCGGCAAGACCAGCGACTCTTGATGGAGTCTGGCTATACCCATTTAATGGCTTTGGTCCGAGCTATCCTCAACCGCGATGGGTGGCAGCATGACCGAAGAATTTGCGCTCCTTAGTGCTTTTGGTTCCTTTATTTTAGTGGCTGGCTTGTAGTCACTTGGATGTCTTTTTATCTCTTTTTGTAATACTCTAAATACTCTTTAAGACTATGCAATAAAAGGCCGTGTGCATCACCCTGAGGCTGCTCATAGTGGGGAGTAACATAGTAACATACACATGTTACTTGTCTATGTTACTACCTCTATAGTTGGTAGTAACATATATGTGGTGTCATGCAAGTGTGCATTTATTAGATTATAGACTCATATTGCATTGGAAAATGTGATGTTACGGTAACTAGCTATGTTACTCCATTTACTTCTCTCTACAGTAATTGCATGCCACATCATTATTTTTGCTTATGTGGCATCTATATTACTACCTATGTTAGTCCCACTATGAGTAGTCTGATGCAGACGCCGGGACTCCCTTTTCGAAAAAAAACCTAGGCCAAAGTGTACCGACTGGCCCACAAACATAACAACCTGTGGAATGTGAGCACAACAGGCAGCGGAGGAACTTCGACCAATCACGGCAACCCAGCGCCACAAGAAGACCACGACCACACACAAGCACACAGACACAGCCTGAATACCTTTCCCGTAGTTCCAAGGCGGCGCCGCCTCCCAAATGGAATGATTTAGGGTTTTCACCCGGGCACATAGCAAGGAGAGGAAGGGTTATGAACCTCAACATCTCCTCCATGGTGCAAGACGACGTCTGAAACGTACCGCCTCCGCCGGCCAAAGATTGAGGTGAACTAACAATTCCTTCTGTCGTGTATCCTCGATTGATGCGGCCTCAGATGCTTCAATTATGGATTTGAATCCAGGGTTAGAGCCCCAGACCCAACTACCCCAAGACAAGGCTGCAGATCCGGCAAACACACCACAATAGCCCGCGGGGTGGGAACCACGCAGAACAAGGTCACCATCTTCAGATTTGGCGCCTAAGGCCGACGGGGCAAACCCTGCTCCACTACCGCCAACCACCACCTCCTCGCCACCCTCGCGTCTGGAAGGCGGCCAACCCGCCAGCAAGAACCCGAAACTCGATAGAGGAGGAGCAGAGCAGCAAGATCATGTTCACTACCGTCCTTGGCAGCCGCGTGACGGCTTCCCAGCAGACACCCTTGACAGCGGCTAGGAAGAGGAGGGGTGCGGGAGGGGCGAGAAGCTGGTACAGTGTTTCGCCGCCCGAATCACCCTTTTTTTACCATTTTTTTCTTATTTGGAAGTTGAAGCTCATCGTGCAGTAAGTTTATTTTCTCCTAGTAGGAACTAGAAAGTTTTTTTTTGGTTCGATATGAAGCTAGCTGGAAGCCTGGAAGGAACTGGAGGTTTGCACTTTCTCGACTTGACAGCTAGTATCTATGGAGCTGGGAGCTTGCAGATCTGGAGTTTAAGGCTTGATCTCTTTGATTTGAGTTTGACCCTTTGAATCGAACTTACTCGTACCAATTTCTGCCGGTCCTCCCCTATTTAATTTGTGTACCGCTAGAACATGGATCCGGTGAGTGATCATGTACAATTTTTGGTTTATCTGAGGAACTGAATATGATCCCAGTGTGCAGTGCGCGGCTACGAGGGGAGAACAAAATGTAACTGGTTGTGCAGAATTGTTTGCCCAGTTGATCTCGTCGTTTGTCTTGGCTGTACCCAAGGACGCTCGTCTCGTAGTTGTTCTATGTGTTGGCGCCGTGCTAATCGAATAATTTGCATTAGTCGTCGGTTTAGATTACTCTTTCCGGTGATCTATATTCCCCAATGTAATGTAGCACATGGGAAGATTTATTATCTTGATGTAACTAACGGGATGGATTGGTATCTAAACTTTTCCTAATTCATCAACTCTCTATGTACTGGACACATGAAAGAGCAGCGTCTGTGCATTCAACTGCAGATTAAACTACGACGGCAACTGGATTGTGGGCCGTATATGTTGGCTTTTTGATAATTCCTGGACCACGAGACCCAGTGCTATTTGCACAGGCCGGCCGTCCGGACTCGGCACAGAGAAGACGGCTTTGATATATTTACCCCTTGCCCAGGATGATGCAGAAGGTTGGCTCCACGTTTAACCTTATGTCTGATTAGTATGCATTGAATTGATATAGCAAGTCCGGATCTCAAAGCTTTAACTCGTGGACTTGATAGCGTCCTTGCCTGATACCATGGCCAAAAAATCCATGCCGTTGCACTTGTCCCTGATACATTGAGGGTACTGCTGTAACTAGAGCGACGCTGTCCTGAATTGCCAAGTATGTCTTTCCGGATTCCTCCCAACACGTACGAAGCATTTGCATGTCTTCATACTCCGCACAATTATTCGAACTGTGTTCCTTACTTTTCCTCTATCTCTCCTTTATCTCACTTCACTTCTTTCATGTTGGTTTGCTATATATCTCGTCAAAGAGAGCAAGAATGGCAGGATGCCTAAGGCACGGTGCATCTGCTACTCCCTCCGTCCGGAAATAGATATATTTGATTTGTCCAAATTCGGATGTATATGTACACTAAAACATATCTAAATACATTCAAATTTAGACAAATTCAAGACAGCTTCTTTCGGACGGACGGAGTACTTTGTAAGAGATGATCATGGTTGTATGTTCCAAGGTTGTTGTTGGCTGGAGTTGCTGCCTATTAAACCGAAATTATGACCATATCTCATAGTACATGACATCATGAAATTCTCAAGTTTTAGCATGGGTGTGCTTCATTTGAATAGTTTGTCCACCCGATAATAACTGCATACAAGACATATATGCGAGAGAAATGACAAAATAATTTCTACTAGTGATTCAAGCTATTGAGAGACATCGTAAGCCAATGAGCACATGCGCTTTTCATCCAAACTAGCACCATGAGACTCGCAAATGCGCAATGGCTAACCATGGTTGTGTGAGCATCAGCCAACAACTATGAAGTTTTATGTAAAGTTGATTAATCTTTGGATTAGAACGACCTTGTGTTCAATCGTCAGATATATGGACACATAAGAATTTGACCAATTCTCTACGGGAAGATATAAATATAGTAACATGTAAAAGTCCATCATCAAATAATTCTCAACCAACATCAACCGTTTCTTTAGTTTCCACATATTATGCTTACTTACATAATATGGATATAGTCGTTGAATTTAATACCCTAAAGGACTTGAATACACTAAAAATAACATTAATCCATGAAATGTGTAATGCCATCAGGAGCTTTTTTTTAGAGATTCTTTTTAGGGAAGATGTACCATAAAGAGCTTATTCAAGATGATATAGTAAATAGCAATATAACATGTCCATAAATCTATACTACTAAGAAACAAGCGATAATTTTCTTTCCTAGAAACACCAGACAAAACATACCCAAGGCAATCAGTGCCACCCGATAAGCCCACCTGATGGGATGTAACTCACGATTAGTCTAATCCTTAGCAAAAAAGGCGTTTAGCAATTTCAATTGGTGGACCACACTCTGCAGAAGATGAAAAACTTCTACACCCCGCGTCCACCCAATTTTTGTGGGTCTAAATTGAAAGTCACATAGACGCGGACGAAGTGACGCACCACGATGTGTTTCAATTAGATAGTATAGATGAAATTAAATTACGACGGAACTAGGAAGCCCCCGGGTAATATGGTGCAAATATCCCCAACCTCCCATGCCGTCTGTTCTCACTTAAACCGAAATCTTGTCCGTTTGACCAATTTAGCAGATTCCATCCCGCAGTAACAAAAAGTTGGTGTTATTATTTTATTGTAGTAGATTTTTTCTTCCACACTTGTTTAAAACAGCAAAAAAAAATGAAAGCATTTTGAAAACAGTAATAAAGGAAATAAAATATGAGTATGCAACGAAAAATATATGGTATATAGCAAATCCCTTCTAATTGTAGAAAATCCACATCCTCGCATGAAATACTCAAAAAAAATCAACACGTCTATGTAGCATTTTGAAAATAATGATGTAACAAACAATATATGAGGATGAAGCAAAACAAGTATGTGTATGTAGCAAATCCTCGCTTATCGTAGCAGATGCATATCTCTCACAGGAAAAACCCGTAAAATGTGAGCACATCTATGTATCATGGGAGTAGGACGGTTGCAACTCGTCACAAAAAAATTTGTGGAGTTTCGATCGTACAATACTATGCGACATCGAAAAATCCGCATATACGGTTCGTGTGCGGATTGGACTCGCCAGTGACGAATCCGCTTTGCCGGAGTCCAGTCGACGCCCGATCTTGTTAGTATGGACTATGAACTCCTTCCTCTTAGACCATTTTCTTACCGACGCGAGGAGACAACAACAAAACAACATGTATGTAGATAAAACAAGCAGTAGAGCAGCAGTACAACATATGTAGTATGCAACTGCGTGTATATATATTTGTATATATGTTGCGACTTGCGACCTACAATGCAGTATTCGCGCATGTCGGTCGTGCGGGCTCAGCCTCGCGGAGATGGCTTTTTGGATTCCTGTATCTGATTAGTGTGCATTGAATCGATATAGCAAACCAGGATCTCAAAGCCCTAACTGGTGGGCTGGATAGCGCCCTTGCCTGGTACCATGGCCCAGAAATCCATGCTGTCGAACTTGTCCCTGATACATTGAGGGTACTGCTGTAACTAGAGCGACAGTTTCTGGAGTCGCAACGTATGTCCTTCCAGACTCGTCCCATTTCCAGCACGTACAAACCATTTGCACATCTCCAAACTCCGCACAATTATTCAAACTTTGTTCATTACTTTTTTCCTCTATGTCTCCTGGAATCTATCTTCAGTCCCTTCATGTTGGTTTGGGTGTTGATATATATCTCGGCAAAGAGAGCAAAAATGGCAGGATGCCTAAGGCGATAGGAGATGGTGCATCTGCTCCTTTATAAGAGATGGCCATGGTTGGGCGTTCAATAGTTATCGGATGCAGTACTGCCTAATAAATCTGAATAAAGATCATATCTCATAGTACAACACAGAAGGAATTTGTTATGTCATAGTATGCAACTATGCATGTGCTTCATTTTGAATAGCTTTGTACACACCTGATATTTAATTGCATACAAGAGATAGACTTGAGAATTAAAGTGGAATCCATCACGGAGGCTTCTTCTGTTGTCTCCATAATGATTTGTCTCTCCCTTGTAGCTCAATACAAAGGTCCTCTGTACTACATGATTGTGATACATCTGTAATATCTGTGTGTTTTTTGGGATATTATAAATTTTAACTTTATGATCAGATTTGTCCATGTTACATATGGATGCTTATTCATCTCAAAAAATATTTGGATGCTTATTGATATCTTGATGCATTATTTTATAGTGTTGCATGCTCTCCGATCTATTTGTATACTTTGACTCAATTTATCTTTTAGATCATCAAGAGAGAGTTAGCGTAACCATGCAGTGCTAAGTGCCTATATGAAATCTTGTCATGAATAATCATAATCATAATTAGTAGTGATAAGTACAATCTAATTGATGTCTAACTATAATTTGTTCAATCAACAGTGCTATGTGTACTTAGAAAGATGGCTGCCAGTCCATTATTAATATCATTTACGTTCCATTTTTACTTGTTTTAATAATATTTCCTTGCTTGTCATTTACTTTATTTATTGTATTTATCACTCCGTCCATACTATCAGGGACGGATGAAGGGGGGGACGAGCAGGGGCTAAGCCACCCCCAACAAATTGATTTCCTTCATAAACTCCCTTATAATCATGCTTATAATTAGTAGTTCTAAGCTATTTCGCCCCCTCCAACTTGATTCTGCCCCCTCCAATACTCAGTGCTGGCTCCGTCCCTGCATACTATACATTTAATTCTTATAAAGCAGAACAAGAAGTTTGACAACCTTCATGGATGTTGAGGACAAGGGTGTTTTCTGTGCATGTACCATTAACTTATGTGTTGTTCTGATACTCCTATTGATTTGATAAACATTGGTTTTCAACTTAGGGAAATTCTTGCTACTATTACATCATCACTTGCTCTTGACGGAATACTAGCTAACAACTTCTGTGGAAATATAAGGGGCTAATGCGGGGGGGATAATGATCAGGTAGCCCATGGAATTGGCATACTCCCTCCGTACTTGAATCAGTGTGCTTCTACCTTTTGTGAAAAGTCAAACTTATTAAATTTTGACCAACTTGAAAACTTGCCAACATTTATGACACTAAATTGGTATCAATAGATTCGTCTTGAAACAAAGTTTCAAAATATACCAATTTTATGTCATACATATTGATACCCTTTTCTATAAAGTTGGTCAATATTTTAAAAAATTGACTTGGTACAAAAGCTAGATGTACAAAACGGAGTATTTGAGTACGTCCTTGCCAGGGGAAACCCGTCAACAACGACCAAAAAAGTGGCTTTCTGGATCTTTCCCATCCCCCAACGCCGTCAGCTTCAGTTCGAAAAAGAAAAAACGCCGTCAGCTTATGGACTGGTTTGTTACATTCGTTGGAGTATACTCAAGACGGAGCTCTACAAAGGAGATTCGAAAGATCAGAACACGTCGTCTCAGTCGCCTGCTTGATTACCAGGTAGTCTGGAGAAAACCACAGGGCTAATTCGTATCGGATCAGCGATCAAATTAAACAGCTTGCACGAAGGCAATGGCTTCTACAGTATCTTCTGTAACAGCAGGAATACTACATGCAGCAGCTAAGACAAGATCACCTACATAGTCTCTCCCGATAGCTCCCAGGCAATCTTACAGATTTCGTTGTGTTACAGACAAACGCACCACATCAATATTGACCTTGCACTAGTACAGAACGACACATCGGATACCCCTCTATGCAAACGGCAGGTGTTAGGCGACGGAGAATCGCGCTTTCCACGCGGCCGGTGCGTACAAACCTGACCAGGCCCGCCTACATTGGCAACGGACCCTTTCCAATCTCCGTCACCTATTATATTGGCAACGGTTAATAAACTTGTCCGTTTCCAATATTTGTCTCTATGGTAACGGATAGAATTTTCCAACCGTTGAAAATGTTGATACGTGGAGGCTAGCGAATGGGCAGATGGGGAGGTGGGCGGAGCAGACCCGCGAGTATAAATGGCGAGAGGTACCAGCAGCGGTCTCTTTGAAGCCCCAGTCCATCGCCTATAGTTATTCAAACTTCGCCAGATCCCCTCCGTCCAAATCCATGGCGAGAGGTACCAGCAGCGGTCGCGGCCGTGGACGAGGGCAAGGCCGTGGTAGGGGGCGCAGCGGCAATGCCATGCCGTCGGTGTCGCCCTCACCGTCCCCGGCGAGAGGTACCATCAGCGGTCGCGGCCGTGGACGTGGGCGCGGCCGTGGACGAGGGCGCGGCCGTGGTTGGGGGCGCAGCCGCAATGCCACGCCGTCGGTGTCGCCCTCACCGTCCTCTGAAGACATGTCCCCGGAGCTGCGCGGCTTCGAGTTCTTGGTTATCCTGTACAAGGGCATCGAGAGCCGCCTGAGGCTCCCGAGGGCGTTCGCAGAGAAGCTCCAAGGCATGGTGGCAGCTACCATGCATCTGAAGATGGAGGACTGCGAGAATGGCAGCTGGGCGGTGAAGACGGCCGTGAGTGCCGGGTGGAATTTGTACCTCGGCCAGGGATGGAAGTCATTCGCCCAAGCATACAAGCTTGAGCAGGGGCACTTTTTGTGCTTCGAGTTCGACGGCGACAACGGGTTCTTCATCAAGATCTTCGACGGTACCTTATGCCGGAGGGACGCACTCGTGTACAGTGACGACGAGACCGAGTCTTCATCAGCAGCTGCTAGTAGTAGCATTAGCTAGTAGTAGCATATATGTAATCGTTTACTTCATTATCAAGTCCGTATGTAGTAGCACTAGCTGCTAAGTGGTCTCTGCGTTCATATGTAATTTAGAGTACATGTTAGTAAGTTTACTCTTTCGCTGGTGTAAAATCAACGGAAACGGTTATATAAAATGTCCGTTGCCAATGTGGCGCTTATATATACTGCCGGCTCGGTCTCATTATCACTCTCTCACTTGTCTCTCTTCCAACCCTAGCCGCCGCACACTGTGGCTTTCAACTCTCCTCACTCTCTCTAATGGCTACCTCTGTCGGCACTTCTAGATCCGGCCATCGCGGCCACGGCTCTAGCCGCCGCGGCAGCACTGTTCTAGCGGCAGCCCTTCGTGAGGGGAAGGTCGATCTGGAGGCGGCCATGCGTCCGCAAATGATGCGGCAGCGCCACCATCTGACGCCCTCCTCCTCCGGTGATGCCCGGCTTCTTCTGAGCTAGGCCGATGTGGAGGAGGTCATTCATGAGGTGGTGGTGCAGCACCTCCGGCGAATCTACCAGCAGAAACCCATCTGGAGGAGGAAGTGGCCGATCTGGAGGAGGAAGTGGCCGATCTGGAGGTGGTGGAGGATCTGTAGGTGGTGTCTGATCTGGAGAAGGAGGTTGAGGTGGATGTCGACGAAGGAGAAGGAGGAGGAGGTGATTGCGTCGCAGCGCGCTGGTAGCATCTCAGCGCATCTGGCAGAGGCCTGCACCTCCTATCCCGCCGGGTGAAAGGTATAAATCTTTCTGTGACCGGCTGTGATGCCGATGAACTAGGTTCTACGTATGAGCATTTCATCACATAAACAAATTCCTAGTGCAAATTCACACATACATGTTCTGATAATTACAAACACTTATTGTTAAAGCACCAACTGTACAAACTAGTTAAACACCCACATCCAAAGCCTATTGCAATTCACCTAGGGCATTCTTGCACCTAGGGCAGAGCATTTCCTGCCATGTTGGACGTAGCCTGTCCTTCAAGGTTAGGATCTTGCGATACAACTCGTAGGTCACGTACCCATCTATTGCTGCGTAGTCGAGGTTAACTTTGTGCAGCGGCATCCACTCCCAAAAATCGTGCTGGTTGGATGGGAACTCCTTCTTCATGTTGGCGTATGATTTGTCGATGAGGTCTGCCGCTAGATCACCCATTCCGTCCCTCTCGTCTCCACCCTTGATTTTGTATACGAGTTGGATGTCCACGTAGTACTCCGGTGGAATGTGGAAGCCGGCAGAAAAAACAAGCACCTTGCTGTCGTTGGTGATGTCCACGCTTGCGAAGGTGATATTCTTGCGTTCAAAAAATTTGCCCAACTCTGGACAATTCTTCTTGGACTTGCACCAGTGGAACACGAGGACATGCTGGCGCATGGCGAGTTGCAGGACAGACATGTGCCGACGCTTACGGGTGTACTTGATGTCAAGGCCGATGAACCGATGCTTCTCTTCTGCTAGCCATTCCTCGTACTTGTCGAGGATCCGCTTCACGGTATGCTCCTCGTTCGTGTACACCACCTCCAGAACGGTGCCGTGGGTACGGACGGTACTGTTATTCTGTTGCGGTCGTCCATGGCGGGTGGGGGATTGGGGTGGAACGAGGAAGAAGAGAAGGAAGGAATGCGAACTGTCTGCCACCAAACAGAGCAGTTCCTGGATATTTGCCGTCGATCTTAGCAGTTTCTCGAAAATGGCAACCGAATAAAGCAGTTGCTGAAAATTAGCCACTGATTTTTTTAATATCCAGATGTATTTTGTACATTTCGCTAATAGTTTTTTTTCTTTCACGCAGGAGTTTATTTCGGCAACACTGCATAAAAGTACCAATGTATCATTCCGAGAACCAGAAACCTTAAGGCAAGGAAATTTCGTGGATACTGGTCTTGGAGTGGGTACAGCGACGACGAGAGCTCATAGAAGGTGAACTCCAAGTTAAAGATGGAACGCTGGCTTAATTAAGCCAGCCTTCCATCTTGTTAGGTTAGTTGCTTATAGGTTTAGAGTTCATGATTGTAGTCAAAGTGTAATAGGTGATAATACATTATGCCAATGTGTGATAGATATGATTGTAGTCAAATTGTAAAAAAGGTGATATTATTGTATACCAATGTAATGATGGCGTTTGTTCTATGTTATGAATTGAATAACGTTTTAGTGCATTGTGCAATCAGCCTTTCATGTATTATGGCATATAACCGAAATATGAGAAAAGCTCAGTGCAAACGGGTAGATGGAAAACTCTGTATCTGATGTAGGAAAACTAAAGCAACGGAGGTCTGCGCACAACCGTTGCCAAATGGAGACCTCATCGGAAACGGTTTTTGGCCTCCGTTACCGATGAGGGCCCTCACATCAGTATCGGAAGCGGGGACACGGACCCTTTCTCCGTTGCCGAAGGGGTTTTTGGCCCGTTTCCGATGTGTCGTTCTGTACTAGTGTTGTCATCTTATTAATTAATGACATCAACCTCTTTGAAACAGCTTAATTGATTTTAAGTCTCACTGTACAGCAACTCAGCAAGCAATGAAAGAGCAGCGTCTATGCATTCAACTGTCGATTAAGTTACTAGGGCACACCTCAGTGTTGGGCCTGTTAATTTTGGTGCGATTGGTAGCCTGCATTCACTTTTGATCCCTGTGGGGCAGGCCAATCAGGGTCAGGTTTAGCGAAATCATCCTCTTATCCATGTTGTGCACTTCGTTGGGTAGCCTGCATGTTTTCAGGCCAGGTCCATCATATGCAGACTACCAAACAATATGATTGTGTTCATGTGATAGTTAGTCTCACATTTTTTTCACATGGGTGGAGTTACCTCCCACCACCACACTTGGACAGTTCTAAGTCAAAGATCCATGACGAGTGGTGAGCGACCGTGGCGGTGGAGGTCGTCGGCGAAGAATGCGGTGGGCACAACGACGGTACGGGCGGTGGCAGCGACGGAGCTCCTCGGCTAAATTTGTAGCAGCGACGGAGCTTGTCGGCGAAGAGGTCGGTGAGCCTACTAGGTGCTACTACAACGACGGAGTTCACAACGAGGAGCGGCAGTTGAGCGGAGCTTAAAAAGACATGTACACCAAGAACAGTCTAAATACACACACATACAGTAAAAGATCTATTCACCTACGACAACCGAAACAAAAAACTTACAACACGAGAGTTGTGTGAAATGGTGACGCAAAACTACTCCTAAAATGAAATTCAAACCGTTGTTGATCGTGTGCGATTAATTTGACAAAATTCGTCAAAAAACGTTAAACAGGAACACCAAATTAGAAGTTAACAGTTAACGAAATTCATAACCGATTGTCAGAATGAAATCACGTCATCATTGCGCATCATATTCGTGTTGAGCTTATTTTGATTCGCATTGTGTAGTACTCCCTCCATTCCAAATTAGATGACTTTTATTTGTCCAAAAGTGGATGTATCTAAACTTATAACATGTTTAGATACATCCACCTTTAAACAAGACCTCAGCCACCACCACCCAGACCTCAGCCCCTACCAAGCTAGCCTCGCTGCTGCTTCAGCCCTCCTCGACCAGGTTCTCGTGGGCGGATGAAGTGGAGAAGGAAGAGAGCGTTGACTTCGTGCCCGATTCGCAAGATCCAGATCTGGAGTCTGTGCCGGATTCGCAAGGTGCGGACCTTGAAGACGGCGAGATCTCGCGGTGGTTAGGTCTAGGGACCGCTATGTCCCGCCGCAGCGCCGCGGGGACGCGACGGGCGCCTTCAATGCGGCTTCGCCAACTTCGCGTCGACAGCTCGACGATCAGGCCTCTGCGATGGGCTTCTATGCGGGTAGGCGGCCGCCCCCTCCCCCACCGGGTCCGCCTCCCCGTGGTCAGCCGCTTCCATTTATTGCTCGGGTGGGTGCTGCATACTCCTTGACTTCAAGACGAAGCAACGCCGGAGTCAGGAGACAAGATGTGCCTTCTTTGGAGCGGCATGGCGCGCCGCGAGGACAAGACGGATGGGAGACTGTCCGTCCACCGCATTGGTGGCGACGGGACTCGAGCGGAGCTAGGGGACGGCCTTGGAGCGGAGGCGACAGCCTGGCGCGGCGGGAGCTGCTCCTTAAGAAGATGCGGGGGCGCTGCTTCCGGTGCTTGAGCCATAAACACTTTGCAATCGACAGCAGAGAGCCTCGGGTCTGTTGGCAGTGCCACCGCGCAGGCCACCTTGCTGGGAGCTGCACCGAGCCTCCAGCCTCCCCGCCTCCCGCTGCCCCACCGCGTCGGCGCACCGCTACCCCGGTCTCTCCTCTGCGCTCCTTCCGCGACATCCTCATGGCGCCACAAGACCTTTCGGAGGTGCCACCAGATCGTCCACGACCGGCAGGCCTTCCTCAACTTTGCTCATCGCCGGTCAGCCCGCTACGCTCCTTCAGGGAGGTGCTCATGGAGTGTGAGCTTGACATGTGCTGCTCCACGGCGGCGGCGGAGGTGTTACTGCCCAACGAGCGGTGCCACAAAGAAATCGTGGATGGAGCTCTCACAGAGGGGAACGAGCGGGCCGGGCTGATGCTGCCGCCAGAGCAAGCTAAGGATGGCGACCGCGAGGCGAGGGAGCAGGTATCCGCGGCAGTGTCTGTGGAGATGTTGGCGTGGCAAGGTCTGATCGGCGAGATTTCGGCGTGGGACTCGTGTCCGGCCTCGGGGTGCTCCCCGCGTCCGGTTGTGAGCGACGAGCCGCCTTCTATCGTCTCGCCAGGCGATGCGTCCTGCGAGGTGGTGCTGCTGTGCGAGGAGGTGGAGGATGAAGAGTGATGGCTACGTGTTGGTGAACCCCAAGAGGAAGGTTATGATGTAGACAGCAGAAGTTTTCCCTTGAGAAATCTACCCAAGGTTATCAATCCAGTAGGACTTGACGATCTATCGGAAGGTTGTTGATGTTGACTCCCCCTGGCGCTAGGGAGCTTGCACCAACGTGGAATCTGCACAGACACAAACCAGAACTTTGCCCAACACGAAACAGAGAGGTTGTCAATCTCTCCGGTCTTGCAGAAACAAAGAGTTAAACGTATGGTGTGGAAAACAGCAGGAAAAACAGCAAGTAACAGGAAACAGATGATTGCAGCAGGTTGTGTAAACAGTATGAGGAAATTGGACCAGGGTCCACAGTTCACTAGTGGTGTCTCTCTCAGAACAGATAACTAGCATGTTGGGTAAACAAATTACAGCTGGGCAATTGACAAATAGAGAGGGCATAACAATGCAATACATGCCAAGATGTCTACTATGAAATCTAGTTGGGCATTACAACAAAGTACATAGACCGTTATTCCAACAGCATCTATGCCTAAATAATCCACCTTCAAGGCAGCATCCGCATCCTTTCAGTATTAAGTTGCTAACAACAGATTATTGCATGAAGTAAAGTGTGTAATGTAATCAATACAAGTGCCCTTGGACACTGCACCAATGTTTTATCCCTAGTAGCAACAGCACATCTACCATCTTAGACCTTTCTGTCACTGATCCAGATATCTAGAGACTGAACCCACTATCGAGCATAAATACCCCCTCTTGGAGTCACAAGCATCTACTTGGCCAAAGCATCTACTAGCAACGGAGAGCATGCAAGATCAAGAGCACATAGATAAACAACTTGAATAAACATGGTATCAATATTCATCGGATCCCAGCAAACACAACATCTAGCATTACAATAAGATGATCTTGATCATGTTAGGCAGCTCACAAGATCTAAACATGGAGGCACAAGGTAGAGAGACAACCATCTAGCTACTGCTATGGACCCGTAGTCCAGGGGTGGACTACTCACGCATCACTCCGGAGGCAGGCATGGTGATGTAGAGCCCTCCGGTGATGATCTCCCCTCCGGCAGGGTGCCGGGAAGAGCTTCAGAACTCCTCCGATCTGAGATTGACGATGACGGCCGCGACGGAACTTTTCGTGGAATATGATCGACCGTAATAGGGTTTTCGCGTCGCGGAGAATATATAGGCGAAGAGGCGGCGTCGGTGGCCGAGGGGGGCCACCACGCCATAGGGGGGCGCGGGCCCACCCTGGGCCGCGCCCTAGTGTGGCGTGGCCCCCTGGTGGGTCTGCTCCGACTCCCCTTTGGACTCCGTGATCTCCTCGTGATATTATTGACGATGTCTTTTGTTTCGTCCAATTCCGAGAATATTTCCTTAATAGATTTTCTGAAACCAAAAACAGCAGAAAACAGGGAACTGGCACTGTGGCATCTTGTTAATAGGTTAGTCCCAGAAAATGCATAAAAATGATATAAAGTGTAACCAAAACATGTAGCAATTGATATAATAACAGCATGGAACATCAAAAATTATAGATACGTTTGAGACGTATCAAGCATCCCCAAGCTTAGTTCCTGCTCGTCCTCGAGTAGGTAAACGATAAAAACAGATAATTTTTGAAGTGACATGCTACCAACACAATCTTTGATCAAATAACAATGTAATGCACATGATCTGAATGAAGTGATCCAAGCCAATGGTCTATAGTTTGCAAGCAAGTAAATAAAGAGTAAACATAAGTGATCACACAAGTGCAAACTTTCATGAATAACACTATAAAACATTTAGAGATATAATAGTCTAACATAATAGTTAGTTCACAGCAGCAATAATTCTCAACATGAAAGTGTTTGTATCAACACAAAGGAAGATAATAGCTTCAGCTTTTGCTTCAACTTTCAACATGTATATCATATAGATAATGTCAATGCAAAGAATATGATCAACCAAACACAAAGTTATGTAAAAACTGTTATACTGGAGTTGACAATGATGTTTGCTTAAGTAGACAGAAAGAAGTGGGAAAACTGACTCAACATAAAAGTAAAAGAATGGCCCTTCGCAGAGGGAAGCAGGGATTAACATCATGTGCTAGAGCTGTAGTTCCCGAAGGCATATAGAGAGCATAAAATATTGTTTTGTAAGGTAATGGTGTATACAGGTGTCAACAAATCAAATAGCAGGTACTTGTCATCTTCCATGGCTAACTAACTTTTAGAGCGGTTCCGAGAGTTTTTAGGACTGCACTTGTAACAAGCACTTATTGGTGACACTCCTCCCAACCATTTACTTTCCACAAACCATGGCTAACCGAATCCTCGGGTGCCCACCAACATTCACCATGGAGGAGTGTCTATTTATTTATTTATAGGGTGGACTAACCAGCTCTTTAATGCAAAATAAAAGGTGGAGAAGCAGATGAAGCTGCCAATCCTTGTAAATTAATTAGCATGGAAGATGACAAATCTCACTACTACGTCCTTATGAGCTTTTCAAGTAGTGACACAAAAAGGAAATGTAACAGTTTTGAGTAGTTAGTAGATAGCACATGAAGAAATTTACTTGGAATGGTGAAAACACCACATAATAGGTAGGTATGGTGGACACAGGTGGCATGGATTTGGCTCAAGGTTTTGGATGTACAAGAAGCATTCCCTCTTAGTACAGAGTTTAGGCTAGCAAGGTTATTATAAGCAAACATCATTATCAACTGGAATAGCAAGAGTGTACATAAAACACAAGGTTTGACGAACCATAGACTCCCACTGTCTTCCTTGTTAACACATAGCCTTCATCCAAAAATTATCTAGACTACTATGGACTTCCAATTATGCAACAGATTATTATAGCAGAAAATCCTTATAGTAGTTCTTCATTAATAGCCATTACTTACATGATGCACAAGCTTAAACATTAATTACTTGACAGCTCAAAACAATTGGCAAGCATCAAATTACTCAAGACAACGATCTAAAAAGATTCATGTAAGCATTTTATACCACTACCACATGCATAGCATTTTTCTGGTCCAACCAAACACCAATCAACTTATTTGACAACTCTCCAAACAGATATAAGTGAAGCAAGAGAGTACTTTCTTCAAAAGAAACTGAAAGCTCTAACAAGAGATATGAAAAACTGAGAGCTAACAGCAATAACAGCAACTAGACAGGAATACTCAACAAGTATAAGTGAAGCACAAGAGTATTCTAATGAAAAAGTGGAGCGTGTCTCTCTCCCAAACATGAATGCTAGGATCCAACAAGTATAGCACAGCAAACAAAACAAAACAAACTGAAAACAAAAACACACTGACGCTCCAAGGAAGAGTACACTAGCATGAAGCAATAAAAATATAGCACCATTAGAGATGACCTGATAATTTGTAGATGAAGAAGGGGATGCCTTGGGCATCCCCAAGCTTAGATGCTTGAGTCTTCTTGAAATATGCTGGGGAGGTAAGCCTCCCCAAGCTTAAGCTCTTCACTCTTCTTGATCATGTAATATCATTCTCCTCTATCAACACTTGAAAACTTCCTTCACACCAAAACTTAACAGCTTTTCTCATTAGCAGGTTAGTGCACTAAAAGATAATACTTCAAAGTTCTAGCAAAGACAAAACTCACAAGCCAACTATTTTAAACATTAGCCACTGTTACTAGGCTCAAGTGGGCACTTTTACACGAAAAGAAACCACTTAAAAACTTGTAAAAGAGAGAATGCAAAATAAAAGACAGAATCTGTCAAACCAGAACAGTCTGTAATGACGAATTTTTTCGAGGCACTTACGATGCTCAGATGAAAACTTTTGAAATAATGAAAGTTGCGTAACATCATCAGGAACATGCACAAAAAGTTTCAGCATTTTTCGATTTTTTCTGATTTTCTACTGAATTAAACGGTGACGAACAGCAATCTGTCCCAATGCAGTCCCGAAAATAAAACCAACTTTGCATTAGTAACTCTCCTTGGCACAACAAAACAGCAAATAAAAGATACAAAGGAGTTGCTACAGAGGTAAACAAGCATCCTTGACTCAAGAAAACAAAAATAAAACAGCAAATAAAAACATGGGTTATCTCCCAGAAGTGCTTTTCTTTAATGCCTTTGAGCTAGGCATGAAGAGATGCATCAAGTATTGTCAAGACCAGAAAATCCAAAACCATAATTTGTCTTGACACTAGTATCATGTGAGTATTTCATCTTCTTCCTAGGGAAGTGTTCCATACCTTTCTTGAGTGGGAATTGAAATTTTATATTCCCCTCTCTCATATCAATAACAGCACCAACAGTTCTCAGAAAAGGTCTTCCCAAAACAATAGGACAAGAAGGATTGCATTCAATATCCAAAACCACAAAATCAACAGGGACAAGATTGTTATTAACCATTATCAAAACATCATCAACTTTTCCTAAAGGTTTCTTCATAGAAGAATCAGCAAAGTGAACATCCAAATGACATTTTTCCAAAGGTGCAAGCTTGAGAATATCATATAAATTTTTAGGCATAACCGAAATACAAGAACCAAGGTCACACAAAGCATTGCATTCAAACTCACTCAGTTTCATTTTAATAACAGGTTCCCAATTATCATCTAACTTCCTAGGGATAGAAGCTTCAAGTTTTAATTTTTCTTCCCTAGCATGCATGAGAGCTTTGATAATATGTTCAGTAAAAGCCATATTTATTTTACTAGCATTAGGACTCTTAGCTAGCTTTTGCAAGAACATGATGACTTCAGTTATGTTACAATTTTCGAAATTGAAGTTGTTGTCATCAAAAACAATGGAGCAATTATCACCAACACCTCTAAAAATTTCAGCACTTTTACTAGGAACAAAAGTAGTGCTATCAGGCAATTTAAACTTTTTGTAGAGGTAGTAGAGACATTTCCAACACTTATTATCTTTTCACTAACAGTAGGGGGCGCATTAGCATGTGAGGCATCATTTGTTTCATTAGTAAAAATAGTGCAAACTCTAACAACACTATTTTGTTCAGCAATTTCAGCTTCTCTTTCTTCTCTCTCCCATCTTTCATGAAGTTCAGCAAGCATCCTAATGTTATTATCAATTTTAATTTGGATAGCATTGAGTGTTTTACTCTCTCTAATATCACTAGGAATAGCTTTTATTTTCAGCATTTCAACATCATGAGCAAGACTATCAACTTTAGCAGCAGGGCAACTCGAAATTAAAAACTAGATGCAGGAATTTAATTTTTTTGGGTTTTTGATTTTTAACAGCAAGCAAAACAAAACTAAAACAAGACAAAAACAAAGTAAAGAGATTGGAACTGAGAGACTCCCCTTTCCAATAGCCTCCAAGTCCCCGGCAACGGCGCCAGAAAACAGCTGGTGCGGGTTGACGGGATATTTGAGGAAGTGTTGGTTCCCCGGCAACGGCGCCAGAAAACAGCTTGATGGCTACGTGTTGGTGAACCCCAAGAGGAAGGTTATGATGTAGACAGCAGAAGTTTTCCCTTGAGAAATCTACCCAAGGTTATCAATCCAGTAGGACTTGACGATCTATCGGAAGGTTGTTGATGTTGACTCCCCCTGGCGCTAGGGAGCTTGCACCAACGTGGAATCTGCACAGACACAAACCAGAACTTTGCCCAACACGAAACAGAGAGGTTGTCAATCTCTCCGGTCTTGCAGAAACAAAGAGTTAAACGTATGGTGTGGAAAACAGCAGGAAAAACAGCAAGTAACAGGAAACAGATGATTGCAGCAGGTTGTGTAAACAGTATGAGGAAATTGGACCAGGGTCCACAGTTCACTAGTGGTGTCTCTCTCAGAACAGATAACTAGCATGTTGGGTAAACAAATTACAGCTGGGCAATTGACAAATAGAGAGGGCATAACAATGCAATACATGCCAAGATGTCTACTATGAAATCTAGTTGGGCATTACAACAAAGTACATAGACCGTTATTCCAACCGCATCTATGCCTAAATAATCCACCTTCAAGGCAGCATCCGCATCCTGTTCAGTATTAAGTTGCTAACAACAGATTATTGCATGAAGTAAAGTGTGTAATGTAATCAATACAAGTGCCCTTGGACACTGCACCAATGTTTTATCCCTAGTAGCAACAGCACATCTACCATCTTAGACCTTTCTGTCACTGATCCAGATATCTAGAGACTGAACCCACTATCGAGCATAAATACCCCCTCTTGGAGTCACAAGCATCTACTTGGCCAAAGCATCTACTAGCAACGGAGAGCATGCAAGATCAAGAGCACATAGATAAACAACTTGAATAAACATGGTATCAATATTCATCGGATCCCAGCAAACACAACATCTAGCATTACAATAAGATGATCTTGATCATGTTAGGCAGCTCACAAGATCTAAACATGGAGGCACAAGGTAGAGAACAACCATCTAGCTACTGCTATGGACCCGTAGTCCAGGGGTGGACTACTCACGCATCACTCCGGAGGCAGGCATGGTGATGTAGAGCCCTCTGGTGATGATCTCCCCTCCGGCAGGGTGCCGGGAAGAGCTTCAGAACTCCTCCGATCTGAGATTGACGATGACGGCCGCGACGGAACTTTTCGTGGAATATGATCGACCGTATAGGGTTTTCGCGTCGCGGAGAATATATAGGCGAAGAGGCGGCGTCGGTGGCCGAGGGGGGCCACCACGCCATAGGGGGGCGCGGGCCCACCCTGGGCCGCGCCCTAGTGTGGCGTGGCCCCCTGGTGGGTCTGCTCCGACTCCCCTTTGGACTCCGTGATCTCCTCGTGATATTATTGACGATGTCTTTTGTTTCGTCCAATTCCGAGAATATTTCCTTAATAGATTTTCTGAAACCAAAAACAGCAGAAAACAGGGAACTGGCACTGTGGCATCTTGTTAATAGGTTAGTCCCAGAAAATGCATAAAAATGATATGAAGTGTAGCCAAAACATGTAGCAATTGATATAATAACAGCATGGAACATCAAAAATTATAGATACGTTTGAGACGTATCAAAGAGCAGTGCATTGCCGAGCCTGGAGCGGGCTCTACCCTGTTGTCTGCTCGGGGTGAGATCGTTGTTGAGAAGGTGGATGGGCAGCAGTTCGTGAAGGACTTTGTCTCGCCGGTGCAGGCCTGGGCAGCAGGACATGGAGGTCAGTGCATCTCTGTGCCCCTTGTCGGGATTCTTAGCCCGGATCACGGTGCCACTTGCGGCCACCGTTTTGGGCACGCCGGCCACGCCGTTGGTCCACGAGATGGAGGTGGAGGCGCCGTCTGTGTGGAGGAGCGAGAGGCTCGCCAAGCTGCACCCGAAGGGCGCCAATATCAAGCGGCTGGCCAGGGAGACCGTGGTGCGCCGTCTCGGCTCGCTGACCGAGGAGGCCCACCCCTTGGGGCGCCGGCGAGAGGACTTCTTGGCCTTGTTAGATGTCTCGGACCGGCCCTTCTCGGACCAGGAGGTGGCGGCCATCGACGACCTCGTCCTCGCCGTGAACAAGACCAAGAAGAAGAAGACGACGACGTCAGGGACCAGGATGGTGCGGCAGATGCCGCCGGGGGAGGCCTAGATGATGAAGCTTCTGTTGCTTGGACACTCCTCCTGGCAAATGCTGAGAGGAGGTGTTTTTTGTGTCTGTGGGGCACAGGGAGAACTGTGCGTTGCTGATCGAGGTTGTCTGTTGTCATGGCGAGCACTTGTGGGTTCTTCACACGAGGCTAGGAGAGCGACTAAAGAAACCATCATCCACTTGACTTGGCGGACATGGAAGGAGAGGAGCCAAAGGACCTTATGCAATGTGGCAATCTCGCCTTTGGAGGTGGCGGCTTTGGTGCGGGAGGAGTTGGCGATGCAGGCTTTCACCCACACACAAGATACTGGAGACTAGTTTTTGTTGTTTTTTTGCTTGCGAAGGGATTTTTTCCCTAGCTCAAAATTCTGTACATAACACTCTATTCTATCTAATCGGATAACGGATACGACCGTTTTAAACCTCAAAAAAACCTTCGGGGCTGGTGTGCACACTACCAAACGCGCCCAGCCCCCGACCACGAGACCCAGTATTAGCACATATCGGTCATGCCGGCTTATAGGTTTTGGAGCACTAGATCTAGATGATACAGGCGGCCGCACGCCCAGGTACAGCTTTGGAAGCTTCATCGAGAACTAGTACTCGTTCGTGAACAGCTAGATTGACGTTATTCTGATGGATTCATGTGCGTGTACGTGAATCAGCTTAGTGAACTAGTAGAAAAGAAGTCTTTCGTCCACCACCATATTTGTCTTTAGTCCTGGTTGCGTCTCAAACCGGGACTAAAGGGTCCATTTGTCCCGGTTCGAGGCGGCCAGGGCGTCCGCGGGCTTTGGACCCGGTTCGGTTGGGACTTTTAGTCCCGGTTCGTGGCTGGAACCGGGACTAAAGAAGCGAGCCCCTTTAGTCCCGGTTGGTGTCTCAAACCGGGACAGTCGTCCCGGTTTGAGACACCAACCGGGAATAAAAATAAAATCGAATTTTTTCCCAACAGTTCTGCCGCGGTTTCAGATGGCCGCTATTTCTGCATACGATGTCGGAAAAAAGGTATAATATATCAAAATGATCGGCAAAAAATTAGCATTCCGAATTCAACAGCTTAAGGCCGTTTGGAATTTTTTTAGATTTTTGAAATTCGAAAAGAGTCAAAATTCAGATTTTTAAAATTTAAGAAAAAATTCAAAAAATAAAAATGATGTCATATTTGGATTCCTCACATTTTTCTGATAATAATGGATATATTATTTGTCGATTTTTGATTTACAGATTTAAAGATTTGAATTATGCCATATTAAATGAATAAATGCCAAAAAAGTAATAAAATATTATTATTACTTATTTTATTTTCATTGTAACTCAAATATTATTATTACTTATTCATTATTGTTTACTTAAATAATTATTTGTGGTTCCAAAAAATAAAGACGTGTGACACAATGGTATAAGAGTTAATAGAATTGATATGGTAGTATTGACAACAAGGAACAACAAGATTCGCGGGACCACCGCAAGAAGGGACTGAGAAGTTAAGCGTGCTGAGGGTGGAGTAGTGTGAGGATGGGTGACCGGTCGAGAAGTTTGACCAAGACTGGAATTTGACCAAAGATTAAATGTAATTAGTGCTAAAAAATGTCCAATTGAGAGATTAATGAGTCAAACATTCGAAAAAAAAAAAAATCAGATTTTTTCGTGCCCGACCCTTTAGTCCTACCCGGGACTAAAGGGGGACCTTTAGTCCCGCTTCTTTAGTTTCGGTTGGTCAAACCGGGGGACTAAAGGGCCACCCCAGCCAGGACAACAGGCCCATTTTCTAGTAGTGGCTTCCTCTTTGGCGATCGGAACTAGTGCTTGTAGGTATTCCCTCCCTATTTCTTTTGTGTTTTTCGTTGTTACAAGCAGCAGCCCTCGAGTGATCTTTATACACGTCCATGAGGAATATAAATTCTAGTTCTATTAGGACTCATACTCCTACGTAAACTGGAGCAACGAGCTCCCTTGCTCCACCGTTGTAACTGCATCTGATTAGTACTCCTTAAATCGATATGCTAAGTCCAGATCTCATTGCGCTAATTGGTGGAATGGATAGCATACTTGCCTACTACCATGGTCCAACTATCAGCCACGTGTCCCTTGTTCCTCATTCATTGAGGGTTCTGCTGAAACTAGAGCCACATTGCGAGGAATCGCAACCTACATCTTTCACGATTCCTCCCATTTCTATGACGATACATTGCATGCATATGCTCAACTCCGCACAATTATTTCAACTTTGTTCAGTAGTTATGGCTATATCTGTCCTCAGTCTATCTTCACTCCCTTCATGTTAGTTTGGATATTGATATATTATGTGGGCAAAAGATAGCAAAAAATGGAAGGATCCCCAAGGCAATAGGGAGAGGCTGCATCTGCTCCTTTATAAGAGATGGCCATGCATGGTTGGACGTTTAAAAGATTATAGCTACCTATTAACTATGAATTAAGATCATATCTCATAGTACAAACAGAAGGAAATTAATAGTTTGTGCACCCAATAAGGGCCTCTTTGATTCGTAGGATAGGAAAGTCGTAAGAATAGGAAAATCGTAGGATTCCATTGTCATGTACACTCCAATCTTATAGGATGTTGCATGTACCAAAGTGTGTTTGATTCCACCAAATGAATTGTAAAATGAGCTTGGGGTGAATGTTATAATTCCTATGCGAAGTAGTACAATGATTCCTATAGAAATTTTTCCTATAGGATCCAATCCTACAAATCAAATGACCAAGATAGGAATTTCCTATAGGATTCATTACTCCACAAATCCTTTGCAATTCCTTTGAATCAAAGGAGCTCTAATGAATTGCATACAAGAGATACACTTGAGAGAAACTACGAGAATAAATTTCTACGAGTGTATCGTTCAAGCTGTTGATACACAAAGTAAGCTAACGAGCACATGCCCTTTCATTCAAATTAGCATGGCGGCCCTCACGAATGTGAGGGCATTATCGTTCATACTTTGAAATTTTTCTCTTTATTTCCATTCTTAGTACACAAATTTATTACTTCTATTTTCTCTCCTCGGTTCAGAATTGGGACATGAATATATTCATGAAGGTGAAATTTTCACCTTTTCCGTATGACAATATTGATAAGACTAAAGATGTGTGCGTGGAGAAGAATAAGGGGAGGGCACTGTGGTCAGTCTTGATCTGGAATCTGGATACTGGGCACCTTATAGTTGTACGCCTTTGAGAAGAAATTTGGAAGCGATTTTTTATCATACCATCCTAGTTCGCACAATATAACACAAGTTTGAGTTTTGTTTTACGTTTGGAGCCCACCGACCACTGAGTCACTTCTTGGAAAGAGCATCTCCAACAGGCGTTGGATAGTGCGGCGCGCTAAAAACTATATACAACGCTGAAATAGTGTTTTAGCTCGCGGGGGAGGGAGATGGCTTTTCCAGGCACTGCAAATTTTAGCACGTGCAGTGTGAACTTTTTCAGACGCGCTAAAATAGCGCCACGTACACTGTTGAAACTAGATCGACTGATGAAACTAGATCAAACTGACGATAAAATTAACTGAAAAATAAAGTTAACCTTCTTACTTAAAATAAAGCTTCTAATCTACTCGTCGTCGCAGTAGGAGGTGTCGTCGATGTCAGTCCACAAATCATCCCACCTGAGATATTCGTCGTCCCAGGTGGTGTGACCGTAGAGTTGCGCCCCCGCCGCCGCCTTGCGCCGCCGCTTGTCGGCCCTCAACTCCGCGCGCTCAGCCCTCCTCTCCGCCTGCTCGGCCGCCCTAGTTGCCCAAAACTCTTCCTCGGCGGCGACGTCTTGCGGGAAGCGCGGACGCCACTGCGCCATGGCGCGCTAGTCCGCCTCTGTGACGAGGAGGCGGGTCTCCGTTTGGCGGTGGACACGGCGGTCTTCGTCGGTGACGAGGCACGGAGGAGGCGCCAGTTCTTGCGCCTGATGCGCGTTGCGCGCGTCCTGAAATTTCATCTGCCGGCGCGGGCGGCCGAGCCGCCACGCCGCCGCGTCGTACATGCAGGTGGCCTCGTGCGCGGTCTCGAAGGTGCCGAGCGAAATCCGCTCATCGCCGGAGCGGATTTCAGCGGAGAAGGTGCCAGCGGAGCGGGCGCGGACGCCGCGGTAGCCAGAGGAGCTTCGGCGGCGTGGAGGCATGGCGGCGGAGGCGAGCGACGGAGGCTGCTGGAGCACGCGAAACTGCCGCGCGCGCGCGAAATAGCAGTTTTTCCCGTGCGATGGATTTTGCAGTTGGAGATGCTCTAACAGATGTGGCATACTAAATAAACTGAGTGAAATTATTCTACTCCTTCTGATCCGAAAATACTGTCGCGGGTCTAGCGTTAAAACATATGTACGTAGTTCTTTTTCTACGATCCTTAATCTGAACCGGAGGGAGTATATTATTAGACTCGATGGGATGTAAAGTCAGTGGAGATTGCCCCCAGAATTGCAGCGATTCTTTGGAGAACAAAGGCGGTGTGACTGCATCCGGAGACTTGACGTAGTTGCTTCCTTTGGCCCTTTCGTTGGCTTCGCCATCTTCGTATATGGTGGCCAAATGCGGCAAGCAAGGCTTCACTTGCAACATCTAGAGACTCTCTAGAGGGCGAATGTATTTCCAGATGCCTCGCATGTCTACATTATATTTCATTGGCATTGCTCTCTCTTCCCCTCATGTCTCTGACTCCGTTCGTTCTTCTTTGTAGGCTTGTTGAATTTTAATAAGGAGAGCTTCGTAAGATAAGTATGACGCTAGTTATAGGAGGAATATTGCGCAACATCAGGTATATATTGCGGTAGGCCCGTGTGGACACATGCATTTGCGTGTAAGTATGGGTATGCTGTTAATCATCATATCTACTTGTAATAATGTAATAAAGCAGCCGCATGCATCATTTTGATGCAGAGGCTGGGATGCCCCTTTTCTATTAAAAAAAAATATCTTCTATAGTACAGCACTACGTAACAATCTCACACGTGTGTTACAACTCATCAATGGTTGCTCATCTTACAAAAGCAGAGATATATATCTTTGCAAGGACAAGGGTGCGATTTTAACAAAGTAGGGTTCAGTTGGAACGTGTTATATGTATGCTTTAATACATGTGGCAACATGGGGATCAGAAAAGCAACAACAATAAGAGATAAATTATACCCTCGGCAGATGGAAATGTGTGCTCGCATGTTTTCTTGAATGATCGTGACCTTGTCATACCGTAGGATGAACCTCTTCAGCATTTTCGATAACCGTCAATCAACATTTAGGGTTTTTCTCCTCCCAGCCGTCGCCAGGCGAGAAAAAGCGATCTAGGTCACCAGCCTTCCGCCTCCGTTTTCCGGCGGCTCCCCTCCGCTGACGACCTCCTGGTCGTCTTGGTGGTGAGGGGGTTGGGGAGGGGGGCTCACCGCATCCCACGTGTGCGGACCAGTTTTAACTTTAGGTTAGGCCTCTGTAGTTTAGGTTTTCGGCCTCTCGACGTGTTGGATTCGGCGAATACAGCGACGGTGATGAATAGAAGTGTTCCAAATCATTCTCCGCTGGGGTGTTCTACTCTATGGTCGGCGGGGGATCTGGACTTTAGTCTGTCCAATCGGGAATAGCGTGGTGGTGGTGGCATCCTTGTGGTGGACGTGTGTCCGCAGGCTCTGTCACTACTAGGACGCTCTCTCCACTGTCGAACTGGAGCTCGGGACATCGTCCAGGAGTACGCAGACGGTTGTCTGTGCCGGTGACAGCTGGAAGATGGTGCATCTTGTGCTGAGTTCATAGTTGGAGGCGGGCAATTCCTGTTTCGTCCTTTGACGTCGTCGTGCGAGGGTGTCACATCTAGAGTTCGATGGATGGTGTGTCCGCGGTCGTGCTGACTCGGTCTGATTCTTTAAACGACAATGGTTTTGCCACTCGGTCCGCGTCGCTCTTGGGTGAAAAGGCGATTTGTCCTTTTTCCGGCTGCTACAGTGGTGTCGAAGGAAAGGGACATGTGTTGATATTTTGTTTAGGATTCTCCTATCTTTTCAATAATGTAAAACGAGACACGTATCAGGAATGAGTGTTTAGGAGGAACTAGACACTACTTTAATATAGTATAAGCTGAGGATCGAACCCAGGCTGCCTAATCCACCATCCGGAATACATTTTTAACCTCAGGTTGTAACTGCATCGTGTGATGTGCACCTCTCAAGCCCTGGAGTATTCCTCAATTGGGAAGCGAGTGATGTGAAATTACATCAAGTTCTAGGGGATCTCTATCGTTCAGTTAATACAGTATACGAGCGCACATTTTCTTCTGCAGAGTTTATAATCACGCGTAGATTTGACACCGTTCTACCACACTTTAAAAATTAGCTAATGCAACCACAAGCTTCCCGTCCCAAGCAGTCAGCACGCCCACATTTATAAACGGCAGGTGCAAAATTCATGTTGCACTCCGGCATAGCTCAATACATACCAGTTGGTTGCGAAGTCTATTTCTCCTATAACATTATACATATCTTAGCCAGTTGTCCTTGTAAACCCAGAAACCTACGTAGAAACACTGAACCTATTCAAAGACATGGGAGGAGGAGAAAAATTATGACAATGACAAACAGATCATGTGGGAAATGCGAGATATCTGGAAATACACCACTCTTCTCGAGCATCTCCGTGTGTATTGGATTCAGCAATTAATTTAGGCCAAGGCAAGTAGTAGAACCTAGATGGACCCTCTCAGTCCTAGGGCCTCCTGGGCAGCTGTCCCGCTGGCCCTGCCCTAGGGCTGGACGTCAAGGAGTTGGTTTTATTTATGAAGAATAAGAAGAATCTCAGTCATGTTTTCATGCTACATAAGAGCGAATACCTGAGGCAGAGAAAAGAGTTGCGCGCACAAGGGAATCGAGACAAGCACATATCTGAGTTTTAAGCATGATCTGTTTGAGTTTGTCCCTTTGAATCACACTTAGTCGTACCAATTTCTCATGATCTGTTTGAGGAACTAAAGATCCCGGTGTGCGGGCTATGAGAGGGGACCTATATAACTGATTACGCATAATTGTTAACCCAAATAATTTCGTCGTTTGTCTTGCCTGTACCCGAGTACGCTCGTCTCGTAGATGTTCTATGTGTTGGCAACGTGGTAATCGATTAGCAGTAATCTTCAGTTTTGATTATTCTTTCCGGTGATCTATATTCCCCAAATGTAATGTAGCACAAAGGATATGGGTGCCATCGATCATCCATGATTAATGAATCTTATCTGATGGAAGATTTCTTGCCTTGATGTAAGTAACGTGATGCATTGGTATCTAAACTCACTAGTAGAAAAATGGCTTTCAGTTCGGACCTTTAGTCCCGGCCAAAGTTGGAACCGGTACTAATGTGGGCATTAGTCCCGGTTCGAACGGTCGGGACGCGGCACAGCACCAGTCCCGGTTCGTAGGGAACCTTTAGTCCCGGTTTGTGAGGTCCGCGGCAGGCGGCCGCAGAGGTGGGGCCGGCGCGAGCACCTTTACTCCCGGTTCGTATTATGAACCGGTACTAAAGATGGACCTTTAGTACCGGTTCGTATCACGAACCGGGACTAAAGTGTTCCACCCCTATATCTCTTCTTCCACCCCGAGCCAGCTCCATTTCCTGCTCGAGAACATCTCCATTTTTCTGTGCCCTAAACCCTAAACCCCGAATGCCCTAACTCTAAACCAGGAAAAATAAATAAATAGAAAACAAAAGGCAGAAACTCACCAACCGGGACTAAAGGTCTTCCCGCAGTGGGCGCCCAGCCGTGGCCACGTGGAGGTCCTTTAGTCCCGGTTCGTGGGCAACCGGGACTGGGGGGGGGGGGGGGGGGGGGGGGGGCTTTAGTCCCGATTTGCTTGTCCCGGTTGCAGAACCGGGACTAAAAGCCCTCTGGAACCGGTACAAATGCCCCGTTTTCTACTAGTGACTTGTCTAATACATAAAGTCTCTATGTACTGCACACATGAAAGAGCATCGTCTGGGAATTCAACTGTAGACTAAACTAGGAGGGCAACTGGATGTTGTGCCGTATTTGTTAGTTTTTTTATGAGTGCTGGTCTCTTGGACCATGATTTCCTTGATATATGTACCCCTTGCCCAGGCTGAACCAAATGGTTGTCTCCACCTTCAACCTTCTGTCTGATTAGTATGCATTGAATCGATATAGTAAGTCCGGGCCTCAGAGCGCTAATCGGTAGACTTGATAGCATCCTTTTGTGCTACTATGAACCGAACATCTTTGTTGTTGCACTTGTTCCTTTTTCGTTGAGGGTACTAGTACAGTTGCTAGAGCACCACCGTCTGGAATGACAAGATATGTATTTCCGAATTCCTCCCATTTCCAACACGTATGAATCATTGCATGTGTCCTCCGCACAATTATTTGAACTTTGTTCATTGGTTATTCCTCTATCTCGCAGTAATCTATTTTCAGTTCCTTCATATTGGTTTAGGTGTTGCTATATATCAAGGCAAAGAGAGCAAGGATAGCAGGATGCCTAAGGCAATAGGAGAAGGTGCACATATGATCCATTATAAGAGGAGATGGCCATGGTTGGACGTCTAAAAGGATACTGGCTGCAGTAGCTCCTATTAACTCTAAATTAAGATCATATCTCAAAGTGCGAGAGAGAAGAAAATAATAAGTTATAGTACACATGTGCATCATTTTTGTGCTTTGTACACCCGATTATTAATTGCATACAAGAGATAGGCACGAGAGAAACGACGAATAAACTTCTACTACAGTGTATTGTTCAAAGGGCAGCCCAGCCTCTGCATCGATTGATGCATGCGGCTTTTATTTCATTTATTCAAAGTCAAGTCTTACAAGAGAGTACATCACGAGTCACAAAGTGTTGATACATGTATCAACCATCTAAAAAGCATGGACATCATGGAAAGACACTGCTTCAATATGATATCCTCAGATCAGAACGCCAGCTGAATCAGTTGTACAAATCCCGTGCCACCAATTCCAGCCGGTTGCACCCAATATCCAGGGCGTTGTGGTGATCCGTGGACTCTAGGTAAGACCAAGTACGGATCCAGTGGGTAGCCAAATGTATAACCTGCAAGAAGGAAGATGTTTTTGCATTGTTAAAGACATAATCATTGCGTATGTTCCATATACACCCACTCGGATTTGAACTTTCTCTTTTTTATCAACACCCCTTAGCCAATTGCCAAACAAGTTATCTGTACTATTAGGGGCCTGCAAGTTTAAAGCCATGAAAACAATACGCCAAACCATATAAGATCAGGGACATGATATAAATAAATGCTGAATCGTCTCCTCCTGATCACAAAAACAACATTTTTAGAACCATCCCAGTTCCGCTTAGCAAGGTTATCTTTAGTTAAAATTTCTTTACGCATAAGGAACCACATAAAAATCTTAATTTTTAGTGGCACTTTCATCTTCCAAATATGTTTACGTAGAAACCTAGTATTATCACTCATATAATCCAAATACATAGATTTAACCGTAAACTTTCCTGATTTAGTTAAACCCCATGTAAACTTATCAGGTTCGACTGTCAAATGAATGCCGATTAACAGGTTAACAAGATGCAGCCATCTATCCCCGGTTAGAGTTCTCCTAAAACTTATATTAGGAGGAGGCGCATTCCTCAAACAGAAGCCACTGAGACCTGTTTATGGTGAACAATATTATAAAGGGAGGGGTATTGGTTAGAAAGGGGCTTGTCCCCGAACCATGTATCCTCCCAAAAACGCACACTTTCACCATTACCAACACCGAAAGATCCCCTGACAAAAAAATCCTCTTTGACTTTCATGAGGCCCTTCCAGAAGGGTGAGTCATGAGGTTGCACTTTAACCTGGGATAGAGATTTAGAGTGTAAATACTTATTGTGTATTAGCTCATGCCAAACACCCTCCTCTGTCACAAGTTTGAAAAGCCATTTGCATAACAAACTTTTATTTTTTGACTCTAAATCCTCAATACCGAGACCCCCGCTCTTTTGGCCGACAGATGATGTTCCATTTAGTCAGTCTATACTTCCTTTTATGGCCATCGCTTTGCCAGAAAAATCTTGATCTAAAATAATCCATTCTTCTGCGTACCCCTTTAGGTATTTCAAAAAATGATAACATGAACATGGGTAAGCTACTTAGGACTGAATTGATTAGAATCAACCGGTCCCCGTAAGACAACAGTTTTCCTACCCAGCTAGCTAGCTTTTTTTCAAACCTATCTTCTATAGGTTTCCACTCCCCATTTTTCAACTTTCTAAAATGAATGGGAATACCCAAGTATCTAAAAGGGAAGGAACCAGACTCGCATCCAAAGATACTCCTGTATTGTTCCTCCACTTCCTTCGCTTTCCCAAAACAAAATAATTCACTCTTGTGAAAGTTTATTTTCAACCCCGATAGTTGTTCAAACATACACAAAATGAGCTTCATATTTAAAGCCTTTTCTAACACTACTAGGAAATAGGCTATCTGTGGTGCACCCAAAAAAAAAATGTGGCGCATGGTGGGTGCGCCACAGATATCTCGCCACTAAATTATTTTTATGTGGCGCATCCGGGCGTGCGCCACAGAATTCCAATATTTCTGTGGCGCATGCAAAACAATGCGCCACAGAAAATATTTCTGTGGCACACCCACCACCATGCGCCACATAATTTTTTTTGATTTTCAAAAAAAAGGGCGGCCAGATCTAGATCTAGATCTAGCCGCCGGAATTTCGCCGGAATTTCGTCGGAGCTCGTCGGAGGCCGTGTTGCCGTGGGTGGAGGAGGGGGTCGCCGGAGGTGGGTGGGTGGAGGATGGGGGTCGCCGGAGATGGTGGAGGAGGAGAAGGATGTCGCCGGAGGAGGTCGCCGGGGTGGAGGAGGAGGTCGCCGAAGGTCGCCGGAGGTGGAGGTGGAGGTCGCCAGAGGTGGAGTTGGAGGTGGAGGAGGAGGAGGAGGAGGTCGCCGGGGTGGTGGAGGAGGTCGCCGGAGGTGGAGGTGGAGGTCGTCGGAGGTGGAGTTGGAGGTGGAGGAGGAGGAGGAGGTCGCCGGGGTGGTGGAGGAGGTCACCGGGGGTGGAGGTGGAGGAGGAGGAGGAGAGAAGAAGTGGAGGAGAGGAGAGGAGAGGAGAAGGAGGAGGGAGGAGAAGGGGAGAGGAGAAGTGGAGGAGAGAATTAGGAGCGAAGGGGAAAAGAGAGGGAGAAGGGGGTGCCTGCGGGATTCAAATTTGAATCCCGCCCAACAATTCGGTGGAGCATATGTGGATATGCGCCACAGAATTGTCTTTTCTATTTTTTTGATTTTTTTTATTTTGTAGAAAAAAAATCAACTTTTTGAAATAACTTTTTTTTCTTTTGGAATTTCCCGAATCTGAAAAAAGTTCACCGGGTAAACCCGGTGAAATCGAGCTCCAATTTTTCTCTAGTTTTTTGTATATATTAAACGTATTTTTTCGACGTCGTATGCAAAAGTTATGGCCGTTCTATTTTTTTTTCTGTTTTTTGCAAAAAAAAAGGTCAAAATTCATATTTCAAAATTTCTATACCAACTAGACAGTAAAACCTAACTATTTATCAAAGGATTTTATTTATTGAATTTTTTATCATTTTATTTTCTTATTTGCAAAAATGAAAAGGCGATCCGGGGGTTCTGTGGCCCCATGTGGCACAGAAATGACTCTTTCTGTGGCGCATGGGTCTTCCGTACCCATGGGCCACAGAATTCCAAATTTTCTGTGGCGCATCTAGCCCCATGCGCCACAGAAAGGGCACCAACCCAATCATTCGTGGCGGGCCCACCATATTTCTGTGGCGCATGGGTCTAGATGCGCCACAGAAATGTGACTTTCTGTGGTGCATGGGGCTTCCGTGCGCCACAGAATTCCAAATTTTCTGTGGTGCATGCAAAACAATGCGCCACAGAAAATATTTCTGTGGCGCATGGCTATTTGGTGCGCCGCAAAAAGTGATTCTATCTATAGCTAGTTTCCTAGTAGTGTAAGTCATGACTCATAAAGAGGATAGTATCATCAGCGTATTGTAGAATTGACACCCCTCCCTCTACAAGATGTGGTATCAATCCTTCTACCTGACCATCCTCTTTGGCCCTCGAAATTAAGATGGTCAACATGTCCGCAACGATATTAAATAAAATAGGAGATAGCGGGTCTCCTTGTCTCAATCCTTTTTTAGCCTGGAAATAATGACCTAGCTCATCATTAACCTTAATACCAACACTTCCATGACTAACAAAATTTTCGATCCAGCTACACCACTTACGATTAAAGACTATTGACTGACGTCGTAAAATATGTTTTAGTCTTTATTTTCATTTTGCCTACACATTTATTCCTTCTATTTACCCTCGGTCCCAAATATATTGGATATGGATATATTGGTGTAAGGTGTAATTTTCACCTTAATTTTCTACGTGACTATATTGCTAAGAACTAAATTTATCCCCGACAATTAATTTCGTCGTTTGTCTTGGCTGTACCCAAGTATACGCTCGTCTCGTAGTTGATGGCGCCGTTCTAATCAAATAATTTGCAGTAATCGTCACTATAGATTATCTTTCCGGTGATCTATATTCCCCAAATGTAATGTAGCAGTAGCACACAGGCTACAGGTTACCATCGACCGTCCATGATGAATAAAGCTTATTTGATGGAAGATTTATTGCTTTGATTTAAGTAACGTGATGCATTGGTATGTAAATTTGACTAATTCATCAAGTCTCTATGTACTGCACACATGAAAGAGCATCGTCTGTGTATTCAACTGCAAATTAAACTACGACGGCAACTGGATGTTGGACCACGAGACCCAGTACTAGTCGCACAGGCCCGGGTGTGCGGGCTCAGCAAAGAAAAGACGGCTTGGATATATATATGTACCCCTTGCCCAGGATGAACCAGCTTATTGGCTCCACCTTTCACCTTCTGTCTGATTAGTCTGGATCTCAGAGCGCTAATCGGTAGTCTTGATAGCATCCTTGCGTGCTACCATGAACCAAACAGGTTCCTCTCGTTGCACTTGTTCCTTTTTCGTTGAGGGTAACTGCAGCTGCAGTAGCTAGAGCAAAATCGTCTATTTTGGCAACATATGACTATCCGGATTCCTCCTATTTCCAACACACGCACGAAGCATTGCATGTGTCCAACCCCGCACAATTATTCTAACTTTTGTCCATTAGTTAGTACTCGATATCTGCTTAATCTATCTTCACTCCCTTCAAGTTGGTTTGGTGTTTTTATATATCTCGGCAAAGAGAGAAGAAATGGCAGGATGCCTAAGGCGATAGGAGACGGTGCATCTGCTCTTTTATAAGTGCTTGGACGTTTAAAGGTTGTTGGCTAAGTAGCCACCTATTATATCCAAATTAAGATCATATCTCATAGGACAACGCAGAAGGAAAATTCTCAAGTTATAGTATGCGCATGTGCTTCATTTGAATAGTTTGTGCACCCGATAATTAACTGCATACAAGTGAGACATCAGAGATGGAATAAATTTCTACCCCAGTGTATTATTGTTCAAGCTATTGAGAGACATCGTAAGCCAATGAACATACATGTGCTTTTTTGAAATGGAGGTGGGGCGAAAATCGATGATAATCTAAAAAGAGAGGCAGAGCGAGCATCACGGCCTGGAAAGCGCGCCGGTGCACCTTCTGGACCGGTGCGCGCCGGTGGTGCATGGGATATGATTAACGAACTGTTTATTTTAAAAATGGCAATGCCTATAATTATTACGAAAGTAAAAAGTAGCGTTGAATTGTCAAACATTAAAATGATATGGTTCGTTGTCAAATATTGACGTCTCAAAATTTTATGTATCAACACATGTTTGCTATTTTAATAGTAGTATAGATAAGGGGATCTGGATATTTGAACCAGCTTAATTCATTAAGTCTCCCTGACTCCCTGTACAGCACGGGATGAAAGAGTAGCACGTGTGCAATCAACTATCGATTAACTTACCGAGTCAATGAGCTTCGTGACTCCACTATGGTCCGTGCGCCTGATTAGTATTCAGCGAACCGAGATATTAAGTCCACATCTCAGAGCGCTAATCAGCAGACTTGATAGCACCCTTCCCTGGTACCATGGCGAATAAACCTTCGTTGTTGCACCTGTTCCTTATTCGTTGAATGTACTGCAGTAGCTAGAGCAGCACTGTGTGGAATAACAACATACGTGTTTTCGGATTCCTCCCATTTCCAACACGTTCGAAGCATTGCGCGCATGTGTCCAACTCCGCACAATTATTCCAACTTTTGTTCATTAGCTATTCCTCTATCTCTCCTTAATCTATGTTCACTTCCTTCATATGGGTTTGGGTGTTGCTATATATCTCGCCAAAGAGAGCAAGAATGGCAGGATGCCTAAGGCGATAGGAGACGGTGTATCTGCTCTTTTATAAGAGATGGCCATGGTTGGACGTTTAAAGGATGTTGGCTGAGTAGCCACCTATCTACATTAAGATCATATCTCATTGGACAACTTAGAAGGAAATTATCGCGTTGTAGTATGCATGTGCCTCATTTGAATAGTTTGTATTGAGAGACATCGTAAGCCAATGAACATACATGTGCTTTTTTGAAATGGAGGCGGGACGAAAATCGATGTTACTCTAAAAGGGAGTGAATTTCACCTTTTACAACACAACTAGTTAATTGCTCGTGCGTTGCAACGGGGACATAATAGTTCAACACAAATCGTGTGAAACAACATTTATATCCCCATGCAAATCAAGCAACATTGTGGACCTTTTCTCTTACCACTAATCACTCTTCAACTTCTTCCTCCACCAAATATTTCCTCGTCCCCAATACAACTATATGCAAGAGAAATGTTCCATCAAATAAATCTAGGATATTGTATAGAAGACCATCAATAAAATCGGTATTTCGCAATTCTTGAGTGTCGAGTGGTGTTGTCGGTGGCCAGGAGTTGTTCTAGGCCAGTCTATTCGAGAATTTCGATCTGGGCAGGATACTATTGCAACGTATAATAGTGTTCGGTTTACAAACTTTGAGATTGCAGTTTGAAATGAAAATGAACTTCCAGGCTTCAAGTGGGTAAAATCAGCCTGAAAGCTAAAACTGTCTAGGAAAGCTGAAAGATGCCAAACTACAAATATGATTTTTATTTAGGAACTAAATTCATATTCCATTTCAAGAAAAATAAAACAGAGTTGGGATAAACGGAGTTAACCAGAACAGTGCTCTGCCGCACGAACAAAGAAAGATTGAAAGACACTCTAACAGGAGAATAAGGAAGACTATGGAAGGACCCTGATGACAGATCAGGCGAGAACTCCAACGTGCAACCCAACCGTAGTCTTTAGTGCACTAGTATAGATCGGGCGAATGCACACGGTCGACTTTGACCATCACACACGAGTATATCGCCCGTCGCTATCCAGTGGTGGGCGATATGGACAGACATCACAGACGATGAAATAAATCGTGTGCGATGTGGCGAACTTCGCAGACGAGTGTATTAAATGGGTTGTGTGCAATATGGATAAGAACACAAACGCTTTATTGTAGCTGAATCGTATGCGTTATGTAGCATCGCACACGGTTTATGTGTCCGTGCTATGTCTGCTTTATTTAGCTTCGCACACGGTTCAACTAAATGAACCATCTGTGTATGTCTTCCAATCGCCCACGTTTAAACAAACTTAACTGTGTGCAGTCATTACCATAATTCCATTATTTCATCCAAATCACGGTATAGCACATCTGAATCACATAAGTCATTGAACATTTCATATATATAAACAGTGACATATCACAATCACATAAATCATTGTTCGTTTTAGAACCCATCAGTACATATACATTGGGACATAGTAGGTTATACAATCGAGAATGATCAAGAAACAAAATACTCTTGGTTACATCTTTGCATCTCTCCATCTTGGGTTGCCACTGTTGTCCCAAGACCCTGACATTGGCACTTGTAGTCTCTAAATTTGTGTAGAGCCATCAGCATACTCTTTGCGTCACCGGTGTGATATTGTGGACGCATTTTACAAGACACTCTTAACTAAAAAGTGTCTTATGCAGTGAACCAAAACATCACATGTGCGACGGTTTGGAGGAGAAAATTTTGTGAGGCCAGCTTGTGGACTCCATTGTGTCATTGTGACTCATGTGTTTAAGTATAAAGAAACGAGCCAGTTCTATTGTTAGATCAATAAGTCATATAGCTAGAGCAAATAATGATGGATTTATGTATACTAACTATTTTCAAAGCACAAAAGGGCCGTGCATGGGACAGAAGCACTTAAACCCCTCAGTGAATGCCCTGCTATTTAGAGAAGAGATGCCACTCCATGACACCGCACGCTTGATAAATTTCCAGCCACACGACGTTCATGAGAAATAGTGACGAGGGGTGGACTCGGCAAATCCCTGGGTTATACACCCCGGGTTGATTGAGGCGGAGAGAGTTGAGCGCTGGTGATCACGACGGCTGACAAGCAAGGCGTTTACGCAGGTTCAGGCTCCCGGAGGATAACACCCTACTTCCTGCTTGTCTGGTTATTGATGGTGAGCTGTGGCTACAATGGCGAGATGGCAATCTCGCTAGGGTTTGTGTGGCGGCTATGAGCGTACCCTAGACGAAGGACCCTCCTAGCCTTTATATGGTAGGCTAGGTCTCAGGTGAACGGTGCCGATGGCGCTTACAAGCATGGCGGGGTCGCATGACCTAGCGTCGACTATCTTGGGCCGCACGTCGTCCTCCTTGGGCCTTCCTCGGGCCCTCGTCATAAGGTTGATGGGCTTGGCGTGACCCAGGTATCCTCACCGTGGGGTAGTCGAAGAGTGACCCCACGACAGGAGCCCCCGAGTGCTTAGTCGAATCGTAGAGTCGGGTAAAGGACTCCATCCTCCTGGGCACGCCTTCGAGTTCCTGAAAGGGACAAGTAAAATTAGTCGACTCCGGCCGTTCAGGGCTTACGGAGGATTCCTTAGTCGAATCGTCGACTGCAGGGTTAAATACTGTGAATACGGCCTTAGTCGGTGATTTTTCGACTGCTTTTGTTCTGAGTCACTCGGGAGCGCGCTCCCGATGGGAGTAGCCCCCGAGATTAAGCTGAATTGCTTGCAATTGAGGTTAAACTCAATTTTTCTTCAGTCGAAAAGCCCGCTCCCGATGGGAGTAAAGAAGGGACTCGACATGTTGGAGTCGCGACTGGCTTTGCGTGACTTACTGTGTATTCATCCTGTTTAGCTTACTGCACAGGTTTCTTCAGCTCTTGGAGCTTACTGAATCTTCTTGCACTCGAATGAGCTGTTCGAGTTTATTCGGCTCTTAGAGCTTACTGAATATTTTTGCACTCGAATGAGCTGTTCGAGTTCTCGATAAGCCCATTGGCGTACTTGCTACGCCTGCGTAGTTGACGTCAGTACTGACGTTTTCTGGCTCACTCTGTGTCCGACGGGACGCGACAGTGCGGGCCCACTATCAGTATTGACTGGAGACAGCGGTTGCCGCTTTTTCCTGACCGTTGGGCGCGAAAATTTCGCGGTGTGATGATGGCGCCTTGATTCCCGCGCGTAGTGGGCGGCGTGGCCGTCGACGGTTGCTATCTCCGCGTGACACGTGGACGGCCAGATGATGTCGCGGAGAACGGTTTCAGCAGGGATGGCCAAGATTGACTGACTGCGCGGTATATAATTTTCACCGCGGCGGTGAACAGTTCATCCATCCCCATTCCTTCATCGTCTCCACTGCTTCTGTTCCGCCATTGCTGCGCTGCGTGCTCTCTGTCAGCTTCTTGTCTCCTCCCTCCATGAGCAAGGCCGCGATGAAGAGGGGGAAGGCTGCTGCTGGCGCCGGCGCTGCCGCCGAGGCGAGCGTGATGAAGAAGCCCGACGGCGATTGGGTCAAGTCGTCGGTGAAGAAGGCCGACCTTGAGGCCCTCCGCGCGCAGGGGCTGCTGCTGCCGGTAGACCAGGCGACGGTGCGCGCTCGTGGGAAAGAGGTATTTCCCGCTCCTCGCGAGGGGGAACGCGTTTGCTTCGTGGATTTCCTTCCGCGGGGTTTCGGGTTCCCCCTCCACGATTTCGTTCGTGGTCTCTTGTATGCTTATGGGATTCAGATCCACGATCTGACTCCCAATAGCGTCTTGAGCATCGTGAGCTATTTCGTGCTCTGCGAGTGCTTCCTGGGAATCGCACCCAACTGGCTGCTGTGGAAGTCTCTGTTCCTCGTGAGAAGGAACGTGGGGAAGAGCAAGCAAGTATACCCAGTCGGCGGCTTCGGCATCCAGGTGCGTGGCGACACCTCCTACTTCCAGATGAAGAAGTCCGACTCCGTCCAGGGCTGGCGGAAGAAGTGGTTCTACATCAGGTGCGACCAAGCAGGGCTTCCTGAATTCGCGGCTGATCGCGAGTTGCGGAAGACGAACGCGTGGGCGCACCCGCTGTCGAAGGAGGACAGGGAGGCGACTCAGCCCTTGCTGACGCTACTTCGTGGCCTTCTGAAGAGTCTCGGGCGCGAGACGGGTGGAATTCACCTCATCGCCACCTTCTTCAGGCTTCGGGTGCAACCGCTCCGCAGTCGCGTCCACCCGATGTGGGCGCGTGAGGATGCTGGCGATGAGCTCGATGATAACGCCGTTGAGTCGAAGGTGAGGAGCATCACTAGTCTCCGAGCCGCTGACCCGTGCAACGTCAAGTGCCCAGTCGAGCCATATGGGCCTAGTAACCCTGTGCCTGAGGTGAGCTTTGTTCGTCTTGTATCTTACTTCTGTTGAATCGTTTTGCTTGACTCGAATGCTTCATTTGCTGACAGGGTCGTTCGAGTTACGTCAGTCTCCCTCCGTTGATGGAGAATGGACCTCACGAAAAGGCAGAGTTCCCTGAGGACGAGGTGATGACGATGAAGTTCCCTCCGCCACCTCTCCGAGTGAAGAGTTGGAGGAGGATGATGAAGACGAGGAGCCGCTGCGGAAGCGGCAGAGGCGAAAGGGTGGCGACTCTGGTTCTGCCTCGTCGCCTGTGAAGGAGGCGGGTGTGATCGAGGAAGAGACGAGCGAGTCCTCTTCGGGTGCTAGGCACCCGAGTGACCTGGCTGAACCTTTGGTCGTGCCTCCACTCGGCTCTGCACCGCCGATCGAGTTCGCGAGGATGGCCTCCGTCTCCTTGGGGAGTGAAGATGATGATGTCATCAGGTTAGTCGCATAACCTTTGCTTTGTTTTTGTCGAGTGTGCTTTTTCACTTGCGGGTCCTTGAATTGAGTTTTCTTGCACAGCGACCGTACCGGCGCTGCTGTTTCTTCCCCTCGTGAGATGGAGCACACTTCTGCTCCCATGATCGAGCAGACTGCGAGGACGACCGGAGAGGAGGCTCTGGCGGGTGACGTTTTGGCCTTGAAGGCTTCGACCTCCGCCATGCCTGAGAGGTCTGCTGATGCGACTCCGGTTGACGCTGGGCTGCTTGAGCATGTAAGTGTTCTTCGACTCCTTCTGCAAGATCTGTATCGGGTGCGCGTACAGCGCTCCCGATGGGAGTAGCCCCCGAAGATGCGCGTGACTGGAATAGTCGGGCGCAGATTGATGTCTTGTGTTTCCTGCAGCCATTTTATCGCCAGCAGATGGAGGGAGCCGCAGCCTTCGTTCGCATGGAGCAGGAGAGGGATCAGCTCCGCACTGCTCTGGAGCAAGCGAATAGTAAGTGTGAACCCTTGTGTTCGAGGGGTGCTTCGACTGCCTTTATTACTAACTTTGCTCCGTTGATCCGTAGGCGAGAAGGAGAGCATGAAGACGCGGGTCGCGGAGCTGGAGAAATCGCTGGGTGAAGCCCAAGAGCGGGAACAAGCTCGGGCTGTCTGGAGAAGACCCAGGTCGACCGCTTGCTCGCACTCGCAGATGTTGTTGGAAGTAAGTTTTTCGGCTCAGTGCCTACTTTGCCTTTTTTCGACTTTTGACGTCTTACGGGTGTGGATTTCTTTTGAACAGAGAATTGCGGAGGTGCTCCTCCAGAAGGGACTTCTAGCGAGAGTGTCGGTTTGGCGCAGGCTGTTGGCTTCGTCGACCGCGTCTGCGCGTATGCATCGGCAGCGCTGCAGCAGTCGACGGCGGCACTGCAGAAGTCGACGGAGGCCTTAGCGACTGTGCACCGGAATATCTTTCCGAACCAGCCACCACCAGCTGCTGTTGACGCACTCGCGGCTCCATTCGAAGGCAATTCGAATGTCCTGGCGGACTTCACGCGCGCGCAGACGGTACGCGGCTCAGAGCTCACTTTCCAGCTGCTTCTTGGTCACCAAGTCGTAGGTGATTTTGAGAAGGTTGTCAGCGACTTCCCTCGGAAGCCTGATGGCAGAACCGCGTCCCTTAGCGGTGTGAAGGTGCAGGCGAGTCAGCTAGCTGCGAAGTTGGTCGCCACCTTCGAGAAGAGGATTGCCAAAGCTGCAGAGTTGGCTGCTAGGAAGAGCCGTTCCCAGTCGGAGTCTGCGATGTAGACTCTGTTCTTTTAGGATTCTTCTGCTTTTGGTTCTTGAGTCTGTAATGCGCTTTATATTGTGCGAGTGAACATGCTGATGATGAAATGTGAATTCGCTCCCTCGGGGTGCAGTCGCCGAGTCTTTTTTGATATCTGGCTTGGATGAGTTATGTTGATTCTTTTCCTGGCTTGACGCTGTCAATTCTTGGCAGTCTGATATGGGCGAAGCTCCTGACGTTGCTGGAACGACTGGCGCGGCGATGAGGAAGATACCACTTCGGCTGCGCCTACTCGTCGCCGCCGTCAAGCTCCTCCAGCTCCTGTGCGAAGCGTAAATGACCAGAGAGTGATCACCTTCATGAGGAACAAGGTGGTTGAGCTCGAGTCGAAGCTGAAGAGTGCTGAGTTGGAGCTGGAGCGATTGAGGTCGCGGCCCGTTGCGCCGTTCTCCCAGCGTGAAGAGTTTCTGCTTGGCGAGATGGACTTGATCATCGACAGCTGCAAGGTTGGCTTCTAGCGTTTTTGCTTCGGCTTCTGTGTCTACTTGCTATGCTTAATGCTTGGCCTTGATGCAGATGTGAACTCTGACTTGAGGCTGAGCAGCTTCGAGTGGACGAGCGAGTAGAGAAAGAGGCCGCCGGTGACTCACCCGAAGCGCGCCAGTTTTGGTCGAACAAATCCAGAGGTAGTATACTGGCACGAATGCTGGATCGCACCTGGCGGGCTGCTGTGCTCTTAGAAGGTTGCAGAAAAACCCTCTGGCAGATCAACAAGGTGTACTTTCCTCACAACGAGCAGCCGAATGGACTGACTGCGCTTCTGGAGAGGTTCCGTGAAGGCAGTGCGTTGAAGGAAGTCGTGCACGCTCAACTTGTTGCCGGGGCGAACGTGGCGTTGGCATACGTTCGACTGCACCGGCCTAATCTTCCATTGCACAAGGTGCTTGACGGCTTGCCTGGAGAGGGTGATATGCCGATACTCTTGCGGCTGCGCGCCAGATGATTCAGCAGGTCCAGAACTTTAGCGAGCACCTTGTAGGGCCACTTGATGCGCCAAAGGGCGAGCCTGTAGAATAAGAGCAGTAGAGTGCTGTTGCATAGCGTTAGCTTGTAAAAGAATTTTCCAAGTGGAAATATGAGTGTATGTATGTCGAGGTGGGGGTAGCCCCCGAGTTAGTAAATTGTATCTTGTAGACCTCTGTAAACCTGTATGGCGCAGCCCCCGAGCGGATCGAGTGCGGCCTAGGATTTTGAATTAGACCTGTGCGGCGCAGCCCCCGAGTGCTTCGAGTGCGGCCGAGGTGTATCGAGTCAGACTTGTGCGGCGCAGCCCCCGAGTGCGTCGGGTGCGGCACTGGCTTGGACCTGTGCGGCGCAGCCCCCGGGCGCTTCGGGTGACGTCCAAAGGTTTTGCGAGTGACCTGTATGGCGCAGCCCCCGAGTGCTTCGGGTGGCGACCTAGGTTTTCGAGTTGGACCTGTATGGCGCAGCCCCCGAGTGCGTCGGGTGCGGCCTAGGTTGACTTAGACCTGTGCGGCGCAGCCCCCGAGTGCTTCGGGTGACGGCCAAGGATTTTGCGAGTACCTGTATGGCGCAGCCCCCGAGTGCGTCGGGCGCGGCCTAGGTTACTTAGACCTGTGCGGCGCAGCCCCCGAGTGCTTCGGGTGGCGGCCAAGGATTTTGCGAGTGACCTGTATGGCGCAGCCCCCGAGTGCGTCGGGTGCGGCCTAGGTTGACTTAGACCTGTGCGGCGCAGCCCCCGAGTGCTTCGGGTGGCGGCCAAGGATTTTGCGAGTGACCTGTATGGCGCAGCCCCCGAGTGCGTCGGGTGCGGCCTAGGTTGACTTAGACCTGTGCGGCGCAGCCCCCGAGTGCTTCGGGTGGCGGCCAAGGATTTTGCGAGTTGAACCTGTATGGCGCAGCCCCCGAGTGCGTCGGGTGCGGCCTAGGTTGACTTAGACCTGTGCGGCGCAGCCCCCGAGTGCTTCGGGTGGCGGCCAAGGATTTTGCGAGTGACCTGTATGGCGCAGCCCCCGAGTGCGTCGGGTGACGGCCTAGGCTTGACTTAGACCTGTGCGGCGCAGCCCCCGAGTGCTTCGGGTGGCGGCCAGGATTTTGCGAGTTGAACCTGTATGGCGCAGCCCCCGAGTGCGTCGGGTGACGGCCTAGGTTTATGTTGCTTTTTGACTAAAAAAGTAAAGGGGAGAGCTTGTTCCACAAATCACTTCATTGATTTTTGCGAGCAGGCCGCCTCATTAAAACCCTTCCAGTCCCCTCAGGTACCCTGGTAAGGGAAAGAGTGCGTCTGGAACCTGCCGCTTCTTGAGATAGTACACTTTGTTACAAGGGGGAGTCGATTAGGCGTAGAAGCGGCGCAGTTGCGCCACGTTCCACGGGTTGCTGCAGACTGTCCCTGTCTTCGAGTCCTTCAGGCGGTAAGCTCCGCCGCCAATTGCCTCTGTCACGATGTATGGACCTTCCCACGGGGAGGCTAGTTTGTGCACCTTCTTCTGTTTGAGGCGGAGGACAAGGTCTCCGGGGACGAACGCTCTGGGCCGCAGTCGCCGTCCGTGATAGTTGCGTAAGTCTTGCTGATACACGGCTGTGCGGGTAAGGGCGATGTCGCGTGCTTCGTCCAGGGTATCCATGTCATCCTCGAGTGCTTCTTCTGCCTCGGACTCGTCGTAGGCCACCACTCGGGGTGCATCGAACTTGATGTCGCATGGCATGACTGCTTCTGCGCCGTAGACCATGAAGAATGGCGTGTACTGAGTGGATCTGTTTGGCGTAGTGCGCAGGCTCCACAGCACAGAGGCAGCTCCTCACCCAGGCGCCTGCGGCGCGCTTCAATGGTACTCGCAGGCGCTTCTTGATGCCCTTGCAGACTAAACCATTGGACTTTTCGACTTGCCCGTTGGACTGCGGGTGCGAGACAGATGCGTAGTTGAGCTTGATGCCTTGCTCGGAGCAGAAGTCCTTGAACTCTTCGGCTGTGAAGTTCGTGCCGTTGTCGGTGATGATGCTGTGTGGCACCCGAACCTGAAGATGATCGACCTGATGAAGTTAACTGCCGAGGAGGCAGTCGAACTTGTGATAGGCACGGCTTCGATCCACTTCGTGAACTTGTCGACTGCCACCAGGAGATGCGTGTGTCCTCCTGGCGAGGACTTCTTGAGTGGACCCACCATGTCGAGCCCCCATTGAGCGAAGGGCCAGGCAAGTGGGATGGTCTTTAGTGCTGAAGCTGGTGCGTGCGGCTTGTTGGCGAACTCCTGGCAGCCGAGACATTTCCTCACGAGTTCTTCTGCGTCTTGCATTGCGGTGGGCCAGTAGAATCCGGCTCGTAAAGCTTTGGCCACTAAGGCTCGACTGCTGGCGTGGTGCCCGCAGATGCCAGCGTGGATCTCGAGTAAGATGGCTTGACCGTCGACTGGGTCGACGCACCTTTGGAGTACTCCTGAGATGCTTCGCTTGTATAGCTCCCCCTTGATGATGGTGAAGCCTTTCGAACGGCGAATAATGCGCTTGGCTTCGACTGAGTTGACTGGCAGTCTCTGGTGCAGCATGTACGCCAGATATGGGCTCGTCCAGGTGGGCTCGATGAGCAGAACCTCCATTGGCTCCTTCTCTTTGCCTGGCGGGTCGGCGGTGCTCGTTGATGGTGTGGAGGATCCGGGCGTGGGTCGAAGTTTGACAGACCGCTGCGTGATGCGCTCAAGGAAGACGCCGGGTGGCACCTGCGCCTTGTCTGAGCCCAGGTTGGCGAGGGCGTCGGCTTCCTCGTTGCTTTCGCGGCCGATGTGCCGCAACTCGCAGCCGTCGAAGGTGCCCTCCAGCTGGTTGTACAGGTCTCTGTAGGCGATCATGTTGTCGGCGATGGCGTCACAGGCTTCATGGTTTGCTGCACGACGAGGTAGGAGTCGCCGTAGATCATGAGGTGAGTGGCGCCGCAGTTCTTGGCCATTCGCATGCCATGGATTAGGGCTTCGTACTCAGCCTCGTTGTTGGAGGGTGTTGGGAAGTCCATCTGTAGCACGTACTTCAGCTTGTCGCCTTTGGGGGAGATGAGGATGACTCCTGCCCCGGCTGATCTGAACTTTTTGGAGCCGTCGAAGTACATTGTCCATGCGTTGGACAGGTCGGGGACATCTGGCAGCTGGGCTTCTATCCACTCGGTGGTGAATTCTGGGAGCACTTGGGCCTTGATTGACTTCGGGTGAGCGTATTTCAGCCCCCAGGGTCCTAGCTCGACGACCCACTTAGCGACTCGTCCTGTCGCGCATTGGTTGGTCAGGATGTCGGAGAGCCCGGAGGAGCTTACCACCGTGATCGGGTGCTCGGAGAAGTAATGGATTACTTTCCTTGAAGTCATGAAAACTCCGTAGGCCAGCTTCTGGTAGTGCGGGTAGCGCTGCTTGGACAGGGTCAACACCTCGCTAAGGTAGTAGACGGGTCGCTGAACAGGGTAACTGTGTCCTTCTTCTTCTCGTTCGACTACGAGTACCGTGCTGACCACCCTGTTTGTGGCTGACACGTAGAGGTATAGCGGCTCGTTCTCCAGTGGAGCCACCAGTACTGGGGAAGTCGTGAGTGTTTTCTTGAGTTGGTCGAACGCGACTTGCGCTTCTTCTGTCCACTCGAACTTGTCTGTCTTTTTCATCAGTTGGTAGAAAGGCAGGGCCTTTTCTCCCAACTTACTTATGAACCGGCTGAGAGCTGCGACTCGGCCGGCTAGGCGTTGCACCTCGTGAAGCTTGGTCGGTGCTGGCATTGCGAGTATGTTTTGCACCTTCTCAGGGTTGGCTTCGATTCCTCTTGCAGAGACGAGGTACCCAAGCAGTTCTCCGGCTGGCACGCCGAAGACACACTTGTCTGGGTTCAGCTTGATCTGATACTCGTCGAGGGCGGCGAAGACCTTGCGGAGGTCGGCGATGAGGGTGTCCTCCTTGCGGGTGGTGACGACGATGTCGTCGACGTAGACTTGGACGATCTGCCCGATGAGCCCTTTGAGGCATGCTTGCATTGTGCGCTGGTACGTGGCACCAGCGTTCTTCAACCCGAAGGGCATCGTCTGGTAGCAGAAAACGCCGTCGGGTGTGATGAATGCTGTCTTCTCCTCATCGTCGACGTTCAGTCTGATCTGCTGGTAACCTGAGTAGGCGTCCAGGAAGGACAGGCGTTCGCAGCCTGCAGTCGAGTCGATGATCTGATCTATCCGCGGGAGCGGGAAATGGTCCTTGGGGCAGCATTTGTTGAGGGCGGTGAAGTCGACGCACATGCGGAGTTTCTTCGTCTTCTTCTTCTCCACTAGGACTGGGTTGGCGACCCAGTCCGAGTCCTTGATCTCTCGGATGAACTTGGCATTCAGCAGTCGATCGATTTCTCTGCTGATTTCGTCTCGCTTGGGCCCGGAAAAGCGTCGCATGGCCTGTTTGACGGGTCTGGCGTCCTTGTGGACCTTTAAGGAGTGCTCGGCGAGGTTCCTGGGTATTCCTGGCATGTCAGAGGGTTGCCATGCGAAGATTCTCCAGTTCTCACGTAGAAACTCGACGAGCGCGCCTTCCTATGCGGGAGTCAGACTCGACGATACTTTGACCGTCTTGCTGGCGTCAGTCGGGTGGACCTGATGGGTCGTTGTGTCGTCAGCCGCGTTGAAGGCAGCGTCCTTGGCTGGTTTCTTGCGGGCTGGGAAGATGGTCTTGTCGTTGTCGACTGCCATTGCCTCGAAGTGCTCTTCGACTCCGAAGAATTCGGAGATCTTGCTGAACTCGCGGTCGCAGCTGTTGGAGCGGTCGAAGTCGCCGTGCACCGTGATGACGCCCTTGGGTCCAGGCATCTTGAGCATGAGGTAGGCGTAGTGAGGTACCGCCATGAATCTGGCGAAGGTTGGGCGCCCGAGTATCGCGTGGTACTGCGACTTCCAGTCGACTACCTCGAAGTCGATCGACTCCCTCTTGAAGTTTTCGGGTGTGCCGAAGATGACGTCGAGTGTGATCGTTCCCATGGGCGTGACTGCTTGCCCTGGTACTATGCCATGGAAGGTGGTCTCTGATGCCGCCAAGTCCGTCGTTGGTCTGTTTATCCTTCTGAGGGTGTCGGCAAAGATGATGTTAATGCCACTGCCTCCATCCATGAACACCTTTTTCAGGGTGTAATCTCCGATCAGAGCTTCGACTACCAGGCGGCGTGCCCGGGTCGTGGTACTGCAGGCGGGTGATCTGCTCTGGAGAAGTGATTGGTGTCTCTGACCCTCTCAGGTAGTCGGGTACTGCAGGTGGACAGGTGATGGCTTGGAAAACTTGGCGAGTGATGATCTTCTGGGTCCTGTTTGAGGGGCGCCCCTTCTGTATCATGTTGAGTTGTCCGCGTGCCGCTGGATATGCGTCCTGGATCACGGTGGGGCATCTTGTGCGGCTGCTGCTGCTGCTGCAGAAAGGCTCCCGCCGCCTGTGCTGGATTGGCGACTGCGGGTGCGGGGCTGCCTGGATGGCCAGCTGCGCGGCTGGCTGCGCTGCGGGTGCTGGAGTGACTATCTTCTGCATGGCTTCGTATATTTTGCGTGCCTTTCGACAGTCCTTCAACAGGTGGTTGGATCCCCACTTGCCCGTTTCCGGGTTCCTGAACATGTGGTGCCTGCAGGGTTGTTCCAGCTCTTCCGCTGGGCTTAGTGTGCGTTTCTGCCACTCGCGTTTATGGCCTCCGTCGCTGCGGTAGTTGCTGCCGCCGCTTCGGTTGTACTGCCCCTGGCTGTATTGGCGACTCTGGTCCCGCCGCTTCGACTGTACTGTGCATGGCTGTATTGGCGACTGCTGTCGCGCGCTTCATCCTCACGGGGGGTTTGGAATCCCGCCGCTACTAGCTCGATTGAGTCGTTGCCGTTGTAACGCGGCTTCTTCTTGTGGCGCCCTTCTCGCCAGTTGCTTGGTCCGGCTTCGTCCTTCGGGGAGTAGTGTGAACTATTGCGGACCGAGTCCTCTCCGTCTGCCCACTGGTTTGCTATCTTCATGACCTCGATCATGTTTTTCGGCCGGAGCCTACCAAACTCCTCGCGGAGGTCGCGGCGGGAGACGCCGTGCATGAAGGCATCCATCACTCGGTCCTCCGAGGTGGTCTCCATGGTGTTGCGGAGCAAGGTCCAACGCTGGATGTATGACCGGAGCGGCTCGTCTCGTCCTTGCTTGCATGCTTGTACTCGACGAACGTCGTCGGTCTCGAGTACGTCCCCAGGAAGGATTTAACGAAGGCTTCCGCGAACTCGTCCCACGTCCTGAAGGCGTTCTTGGGTTGAGTGTTGAGCCACCCGCGTGCAGAGCCCGTGAGCATCAGCTGGATGTACTGCATGGCCGTAGTCGAAGTACCGCCCTGGCAGCTGCAGGCTATGAGGTAGTCTTCTAGCCAGAGTCTTGGGTCCTGCTTCCCGTCGTACTTGACTGCTTCTGCCGTGAGCTTGAAGCCCTTGGGCATTCTTGTGTCGCGTATGTTGAAGCTGAAGCATGCGGCGCCGCACGGCTCGTAGTCGCCGTCGTTGCGGTCGTAGTCGAAGTTGGCGTGCTGACCGGCGCTGGGTGCGGCTGCGGTCTACCGTCCTTTGTGTGATGACGTTGCGGAGGTCTTCACCTGGCTGCGGTTGTCGCAGTTGTCTTGTCGCCGGGGCTGCGAGTGCTGCGGGCTCGTGGTCGCGGCGATCTCGATCTTCTCGCGCTTTTTCTGTCGGCGCCTTGTTTACCAGTGCGTCTTCGAGTGCCTTGATAGACATGATCTGCTGCTTGTGGAGGAGAGCGCGCGAGTCGCCCTCAGGCGGCTGTGTCAGCCGCAGGTATGTTTCGACTGCCATGAGTGCGGCTCCGGGTGTCTTGGGGACGGGTATTCCGTCTGCGTCTTCTATGTATGATGACTCGAGGTTGCGGGTGACTCTAGCGCGGTCGACCTCCGTCATCAGGGGCACGCGGGCTCTGTGGCGCCTTGCTCCTTGCGAGACCTCTGTTGAGGCAGTGAACGAGTAAGCGGCCCTCCTGGCGCTCGACGCGTCGGCCTCCTCCTTGCGTCGGAGGAGCTCGGCCTTCTCTGCGCGGAGTCGTTCGCCTTCCTTCCGCAGCAGGTACTGGACCGCCATAAGGTCCTCCCGGGGTGCATCCGGTGGGGGGTATGTGCCGTCCTCGACGTGCTTCAGGGCTTTGATTGCCATGTCGCGGGTGATGGTGAGTCGCGTCACCTGGTCCGGCATGACCACCTCCAGTGGGTATGCGGGTTCGTCGTCGTTGCCCTGCGGCCTCTGGCCGATCATGAAGACTTGCGCGGGGTAGATCTGGGCAGTGGGACGGTGCTGCCACTGCTGCTTCCTTCGTCCGAGCCGTGCTCGGAGCTGAAAATGGGTGCGACGTGGTGGACACCACAGTCGCCGCCGAGGCTCCTTCCCTGGAGTTTCGCGACCTTCGCCGCGGACGTGAGGAGTGATGTCGCTGTCGTCGACGTGGGCGCGATTGGCTTGTTGACGATCTTGCGAGTCGATGGAGACGCGAGTGGCGTGGATGAGAACGGCGCGACCTTCGTTGCGCGCGAAGGCGTGGTCGACGTAGTCGAAGTTGATGCAGATCTTGGCCTTGCCAGCGACGCGATCGAGGTAGTTGAAGTAGACTCGATCCGCGCGGTGGTCGACGAGGTGGTCGACGTAGTCGTAGCAGATGCGATCTCCGTGGTAGCCGGAGACGCTGGTGGCGCGGCCGCGTTGGGCGCGATCTCTGCCGCAGCGGAGGCGGTCGGAGTAGTCGAGGCGGACGCGATCTTCTCAGCAGTCGAAGATGCTCGCCGCAGTCGCAGCAGATGCGATCTCCGCAGCAGGTGGGGGCGTGGTTGGCGCAGCCGCGGCAGATGCGGGTGCCACCACCGCAGGCGGTGCGATCGCCGTGGATCTGAGTACTCCACAGCTGTCTACGAAGTAGTGCATGGTACCGAAGGTGAGGCACATACCTACGTGCAGATCGGCGTACACCGAGCGGTGGGCCGGCGGGTGGAAGGTGTACTCGAAGGAGCCGAAGCAGATTGGCTCCTTGGTGATGCAGACGTCGGTCTTCAAAGTTGATGGAGCCGGTGCGACCATGATTCCAGCGCTCGTTCTTTCCCACAGACGGCGCCAATTGACGAGGGTGGACTCGGCAAATCCCTGGGTTATACACCCGGGTTGATTGAGGGGGAGAGAGTGAGCGCTGGTGATCACGACGGCTGACAAGCAAGGCGTTTACCCAGGTTCAGGCTCCCGGAGGATAACACCCTACTTCCTGCTTGTCTGGTTATTGATGGTGAGCTGTGGCTACAATGGCGAGATGGCAATCTCGCTAGGGTTTGTGTGGCGGCTATGAGCGTACCCTAGACGAAGGACCCTCCTAGCCTTTATATGGTAGGCTAGGTCTCAGGTGAACGGTGCCGATGGCGCTTACAAGCATGGCGGGGTCGCATGACCTAGCGTCGACTATCTTGGGCCGCACGTCGTCCTCCTTGGGCCTTCCTTGGGCCCTCGTCATAAGGTTGATGGGCTTGGCGTGACCCAGGTATCCTCACCGTGGGGTAGTCGAAGAGTGACCCCACGACAAATAGAGACACCTTGATGCTCTCGTTTCAGCACGAACTCCATCGCTGCTGGGCGGAAGCGTGGAAAGCCTTGTGCTCAAAGATAAACTTCGTCGAAATGGAGTTGGATAAATGAGCTGTTGTTGAATGCACAGTGTTCGAATATGAACATAGAAAAACTAAGAACAGAAAGACCGAAAAGACTAAATAAGTGGACTCACCCAAAGAGCAATCCTTAGCCGCGGGCGGAAGCGCGGAAAGACTTGAGCTGAAAAATAAACTCCATCGAAATGGAGTTGGATAAATGAGCTGTTGTTGAATGCCCAGTGTTAGAATATGAACATACAAAAATCTATTATATACTAAAAGCAAAATGAGGTAGTTTTTCGAGCCACCACATTAATCCACATCATCTAAATTAATTTTAACAGTTAGATCTAAAATATGTGGTTGAGATTTTAAGACAATTTAGTAGTTACGTAACATTTTTACGTGACACGTCTGTTTAAAACACCAGCCGTGTATAAGACAAAAAACTTGGGCCGTACGTGATGGCTGCAAGCAAAAAAAAATTACTCGACCGTGGCCTGTACGTGATGGCTGCAAGCTTACGAGACGGCTGTAAGGGAAAAAAAATCGATCGTGGTGCCACAATCGTACGAGACTAGCTAGCTGCGAGCAAAAAAAATGATCGTGCCACGTGGTTGCAAAGGGTATATAGGAACTGTTAGGAATTACCAGTTTACAAACAATTAAAGTAATCAGTACGTATTTCCCCTCTTTTGTTTTATTTAGCCTATGCTTTGAATTTAGTCAAAGCCAAAATTTTAAATATTGACTAAATATGTAGCAATAAATATAAACTTTCATACTACCATATTTGTATAATTTGAAGATATAATTTAGGTTTATTATAATAATAATGATTTCATATTATAATGGTTAATTTTTCTATTTATTTGGTCAAAATTTATAATGTATGTTTTCACCAAACCCCAAATACGGGGTAATTGTGAACGGAGGGGTACATTGTTTTTACGATTGAGTACATAGAAATGACTTATTTGACTGCAATCATACCAACACACCAACAAAACGCCTACATAAGTTTGAAGTCGTGGAATTTGTATTAATAAAGTCTCGACATTAGTCGCACTATATACATTGTTTTTATGATTGAGTACACATAAGTAACAAATTTATTCGACTGCCAGCGGAACATCACTCTCACAAAACGTCTACGGAAATCCGGAGTTTAGAGTCGTGTAATTTTAATATTAATGAAGTCACAACATTAGTCGCACTATTTATGGGAACGTCTCTTACACTAAGAAAATTACCGGCTTAATGATATACACATGGCCGAGTTAACACATATTCTCGCGGTGATGAAAATGTCCCTCCACTGAAGGAATATACTGATTTAAGAAGACATAAAACCTCAATCGTTCAAAAATTGATGAAGATACAACATTAGTCGACGCACAGTCGACGGGAATGTCCCTCACATATAAAATATTTTTCTTAATGATACATACAGAGCTAAGTCACAACAGACGCTCGCTTGATATGTTTCATTTAGCATCAACATGACTGTGTCACTACTTTTTTTAATCTGGCGGATATTGCTTGGTTTGTACGGTTGACATCTTTGGAATATTTTATGTGTCTTTATCTCATGTAACAAAATCAACATAAGAATAGATGTCATTCCAATTGCATAGTAGAATCGACGACTAATTAGAGTATTTAACAATGCTATTCAAGCCACGTAGTCATTTTGCATAACACGGAAAATACATGTGACTGGCTATGTAGAACTAATAAACAAAGACCAGCATAAGTTAAGAGTCAAGAAAACATAAAGTCGTACTTCTCTAACTTTTACTATTGATGTATAAACATGTTAACAAATATATATAGAAGAATATAATTTATCGTTAGAAGTACATTCATATGACTGGCTATGTACGTAGAAACAGTAAACAAAGACCAGGATAAGTTAAGAGTCAAGAAAACTTAGAGTCGTACTTCTCTAACTTTTACTATTGATGTATAAACATGATAACAAATATACCTAGAAGGAAATAAGTTATCGTTAGAAGTATATTCATATAAATATAATTGCCAAAGTTTTACCACATCATGTTTCTAAAATTTTGCACATTATAACATGGAGTGTGTAAATGAGAGGAAAAAAACCCGGAACAAGATAACTCACACTATTTAATGTGACCTACCTATTAAGGAGGATAGCGTGTTTTATCACTTAATTATTATGATTTGTTTGGCGGCTATTGCTTGGTTTGTATGGTAGACATATTTGGACCACTGTATGTGTCTTCCTCTCATGTAAAACAATCAACATAAAATCACATGTCATTCCAATTGCACAACAAAATTTACGAGCAATTAAGAGTATTTAACTATGCTATCGAAACCACGTGGTCATTTACGTACCACGGCAAATAAATATGACTTGGTGTGTAGAACCATTGAACAAACATCATGATAAGTTAAGAGTCTGAAACATTTAGAGTCATACTTCTCGAACTTTGACTATTATTTTATAAATATGTTAAAAAATATACATAGAAGAAAATGATGTGTCTAGCGGTATAGTCATACAAAAATAATGTCCAAAGTTTTACTATGTTCATGTTTAAAAAATGCAGCACACTGTCACATGAAGTGTGTACATGAGGGGAAGAAACATCATAACAAGATAAATTACACTATTTAAGTTGACCTACCTATTAAGGATGATAGACCATTCTATATCTTAATTAAACGATTTTTATCAAAGATAACTAACTTCATGTACTGATATAACATCATATAAAACTATACTTCAGTTTACATATCCAACATCAATTACATGGGTGATTCAATATATGGCATGCTAATCATTTTCCCATAAATTTCAGATTGCCAAAGATTTTGCTCGCATACGTAATATTTTGCTTACCAGCACAAATTTGATAGTTGTAGAACAGTTTTTTTATTGTCCCATAATGAAAAATAATGTGATATCAACAAAACTATATTTTATTTCTTTCACACTTTCAACCAAATACAGATGATGCCCTCACATTTGCGAGGGCCACTGTGCTAGTTGAGAACATAAAGACAGAAAAGACTAAATAAGTGGACGCACTCTCAAGAGCAATCCTTAGATGCACTCAAGAGGGGACAGGGGCAGAGCGATTCAGCCATGCACATCCCTGCACACATTCCCTCTTGATCCCCTCTTGGTTACGTCGTCTTTGTTTCTATGTTATAAGCAGAAGCTAATAACATGAGCCAAAGAGCGCAACCACAAATTATTGTACAGTGCCACCAAAACAAGATCCCTATTATATGAGTTTAGCTACCATTAAATATGGAAGAACTTGAACATGTATCCAGCCCAACACAAGAACATGCATCCAATCCAACTGAAAATTAACTAATTAGGCAACAGTACACTGACTAGGAGCAGAAACTAATTAGGCAACAGTACACTGACAAAACTAACATGGATCCGTTCTAATTTGTTATACTAATGAAGCTAAAAAGTACACATGCATCCAGTCCAACAGATCCTCCGGTGCAACACAACGAAATAAGTTGGAACTAAACAGATCTAAACATATGGATCCGCTCTAACCTGTTAAACTAGGCTAGAGCATGAATATTAAAACAGAACACAAAAAGTAAGTAGATCCGGCCTTGCTAACTGTGCAAATGAAACTAGATCAGTCATATAAAAACCAGAAGCATGTGCGTGTGAGAGGATACCTTTCGTAAAGGGACGAGGATGAAGCCGAGGACGAGCCGATGCACAACACGTGCGACCTTCAACCCCAAAGTTCGATGACGACGTCACCACAAGGGAGGGTGAGGCCGAGCCCAGCTCTCCGGAGGTATCCATGGCACCTCCGTCCATGGATCTGCACGCGAGAAAGACATAATCTACAGAAATGCGGGAGAGATCTAGGTTTCTACTCTCGACCAGGTGAGCAGGCGTGTTCCAGAAATGGAGTGGCGGCTGTCGAGTGAAGTGAGACCGGACGGGTGCTGCTGGTCCCAATTTATACAAGAGACAAAGTATGGTTCAGAATACATGGGCCCAAATTGGGCCCAGTATTCGCACACAGTTTACGGGACACAAAACATGTGCATTGTCCCCGTTCGCATACCGGTTTTATTATTCCAATCGTCTGCATACATATTCCAAGAATGCTATGTATATCTCTACTTCCTGCATCTCTATAAACCTGAAAGTGTTATTACAACAGATAAAAGCAGCTAAAGCATAAAGGAGATGATTTTCCTTGTCACGAACATATTTTCTTATTTTTTTCAACTTCAACTTGGCCTCTTCAGCTTTTATCTTGTTATCGTGGACAAGATCTGCAAGTTGCAGCTCCATCTCCATCTTTTCGTCTTCGAGCCTCTTCGCTTTTTCTTCTGCTTCTTCTTCTCCTCGACAGCGGAGTGCAGATACTGTAACAGTGTGCTCATTTTTCCTTCCACAGACTACTTAAAGTCGGCATTCATTTTGCAGTCGCAGCATCTGGAAACCTTCAGATAGAACGAATTGGAAGCAAATATGAATTACCCCGAGCATGAAGCAAATAGCAAGCTAGAAGCTATGCCCAAATGTAGCTCGTCCGAGTCCTTATGTCGCTGGTGATCTCCTCGATCCTGTAGACCATGGCGACGGCAGTGTCTGTGCGCTGCGAGAAGGGTGGGACGGATGGCAAAGGTATGGAGGGCGGCAACGGCTAGAACTGGGGTAGCTGGCCCGCAACGGCTAGAAATCCGTATTTAAATGTAAACGGCACATATCGCACACAGACTCCTATAACTAACCGTATGCGAAGGTAGCCACATATCGCACACGCTTCTGGAAGAGAAAACCGTGTGTGATAGGACGCAATTGCACACGATTGTTGCAACTGCATCCGTGGGCGATACTACCAGCACAATTCATTCATTTTTCGGGTGATACTACTAGAGATTCCATTAATATTTCGAGGGCTCCATTAAAATATGACAGCCCTTACATACGTACACAAAATGTATCTAATACTCCAAGTGTGATGGAAGCAACACCAAGTCTGGAGAGCAGACAAAATTCTAATTGATAGACGACATTTGTAGAGGAGGGAGCAGCCAATTCTTGAACTTGTTTCCATAGAGGACAATTTTGTAATTTTACCATTTTCTACATCAATTAAAGGCGATCGGGTGTCTAAATCTTATCTTGCATTACTAACCATGCATAGATTTTGTATTTCGGGGTGGGGTGGGGCAAGTTTTCGAAATGATTTTCTTCATGTTGGTGACGATACACTCGATATGCATCTTGTAGGACAATTAGGCGCAGTAATTGCCATCATAAGTGAATTTCCAAATGATGGAGTCGCCGGTTTCGGGATGAGGTTGATGCGAGCGAGTATCTCCCATAAGGTCATAAATTGGAAGAGGTGGTCAACATCGAGTCCTCTTTGGGTGTCAGGATGGTTCACCCCACGAGTTGTTTTCAATGGCTTCAACCGTCCTATTCTTATTTTTTGCGAGGCCAAAAAGGTTTGGACCAATATCCATCTGCCGTTGCCCAAGCAACCAAGAGGATTTCCAAAATAAAGCCTTCCCTATCTCCCACCGTGATCACCGTGGCCGCCACAAAGAGGTCTCTATCATGACCGTTGCATGTCTTCCCAAGCCCAATCCAAACTTTAGTGTTGTCCACCCATTGGAAAACTTATTTGTGGATAAGGCAAACGGTATGAGCTATGAGACAAATTGTATTGCAAAAATTAGTTTCTTAACATGCTCACATAATATGTTTCCCTTTTGTCTTCCTTGCATATAGCAATAGCACTTTTTTCTCTGATGTACGCTACACTACTATTTTCTGCGTCCTACAACTGGGTCTTTTTTTTTTTTTTTGCAAATTTACAACTGAGTCTCAACATTAAGACATGAAGGATACATGCGTTGCGCTAGGGATGGATTGTTTGTTCCCTACGAATAAGAAAAAATAAAAGTCTGACGTTTCCATGAAACACAGTCAAAGGTGATGTTCGTTTCCACGAGGGCACCGTTGCACTCCAGCGCAGGGCAACTACTTTTGGCGAGGCAACATCAGCGAAGCGAACGGTGCGGGACACGTACAAGGTCGGTAAAGCACAATCCTAGTCCCTTTGTACCGGTGCTATAGGGAGCTCCATGTCAAATATATTAGGGTTTTTTTTGGTATAAACAGTAAAGCTATGGAATTCGAGGCAGTATTTTCCATAATGCCAGTGTTATACTGTACTACTTAAGTACTTATACGGCTCAGCCACATTTGCAAAACGCCCATAAGACAGTTCGGTTAGTGTCGTTGATTGCTTAACTTTTCGATGCACTTCTCCAAAAGTGTCGTGATATGCTCGAAATTTTGAAACAATTCAGACAAATGCCGTGGAGTAAGAAAGATTTATAGGCATTAATTAACAAGAAACTGCCTCCTAAAATGACTTTTTGAGGTACAAACATTGGACACGACTCGAGCCTGCTGACTTTGAAATGCATCAAGTTCAAGTTGAGCCGAAAAACAAGGGCACGGCGTCCTGTATGAGATCACCACGGTGTACTTGACTGGGACGACATGTGATGTGTGCTAGAACTCGCTGACGGCCTGTAGGAACTGGCCCAAGACGAACTCAACGCTGAAGAGCATGGAACTCGAGATACAGAAGATATGACTTGTTCCTTTCAAACCCTTCATTTGCTTTGCCATCTCGTGCGTCTTCTGTGTACGGTGGCCAAAGGCAGCAAGCAAGGCCTTTCTTCACAACGTAGAGTCATAGAGAATCTCTATAGGAGGGATGTATTTCCAGATGCCTCACATTTCCAACGTTCTGCAAGCACATGTCTAAATCATAGTAGTAGTTTGTGTGATTGTCATCTCTCTCAACTCCCCGATGTCTCTCGATACCGGTCGTGTTTCTACGGGGGTCTAGTTTTATAAGGAGAACTAGCTAAGCAAGGTATGATGCTATTTGTACGTAGGAGGAAGATTGGGCAAACCAGTTGGTATATATTGAGCTAGGCCGGTGCGGGAACTTACATTTGCACGTGTGGGTATGCTTAGAGATGAGAGGTTGGTGGGTACATTGGTTGATCATTTATATCTAGTTGACCAGTGTATCTTCTAGTACAAAATTATCTCACGACACAAGAATATGGCATGTGCCCCGACATGACAGGGCAGATCTCGCAAAAGCTGTTGTTTCAGTACACATCCGTCAAAACGCTGCCGTCTCAGAGGGGAACCCCTCTCACCTAGGCTCAAATGTACCGACTGGTCGGCAAACAGAAATACATGTGGAATGCGAGCACAACAGGCAGCGGAGGAACTCCGACCAATCACGTCACCACAACGCCTTGAGAAGCACGCTGCCACATGAAGACCACGAACACACACAGTCCGACTACCTTCCTGCAGTTCCAAGGCGGCGCTCTCTAGGGTACCATGACAGAGCGTCGCCGCCTCCCCAATGGAATGATTTAGGATTTTCACCCGCGCACATGGCAAGAAGAGGAAGGGTTATGAACCTAAAAGTCGCCTCCAAGGAGAAAGACAACGTCTGAAGGGCCGGCTCTGACCCATGGCCACCTTGTGCAGCGCACAAGGGCCCACTCCTGGAGGGGGCCCATGATTTATACAGCTATAGCACTGTTGTTCCCTGGCATATTTGTGTTGAGCTGAAAAAATTGAGCTCCAAAGACATACGAACGCAAAGTCAGCCATCCGATCAGTCGCCTCTTTGCTTGTCTTTGGCACCTGGCTCTTTGCCACTTTGACTCAACTCTTCGTCTGTTTCGCTCGCATCGCCACCACCTCGGATCGATTTCTTGCGGTCTAGCCCAGGCGGCCAGGCACTCGCCTTGCCCCCTCGGATCGGTCCTCCTCAGTGCTTGCCCTTGCCTGCCCGGCCAACCGGCCTCGGGTACAGTGGTACGTACAAGTATTGATACAAATCTGGTCCCACTATGTCTCTATCAATCCAATTCTCCACGTATTCATGATTTGAATTAGGATTGTTACATGTAATATGACATTGATTAAGCGCTTATTAAATATTTTTTAGACATCTCAAAAAAAGAATATATGCTCGGATGTAAATATTTAATATTTTACGTCATATATCTAAATATGCGTATATGTATGTTATCCTTAGGGGTCCATGTTTTAACTTCGCACGAGGGCCCCGCAAAATATAGAGCCGGCCCTGCTGAAACGGCGTTGATGTCGTGACCGCCTCCGTCGGCCAAAGATTTCTCCTGGGTCAGAGCCCTAGACCCAACTACCTCGGTAAGACTCCAGATCCCGCGAATACGCCCCAAATCATGGCCGGCGGGGTGGGAACCACGCAGAAGAAGGTCACCATATTCAGATATGGCGCCTAAGGCTGACGGGGCAACCTCCGCTCCACTACCACCAACCACCACCTCCTCGCTACCCACGCAGCCGAGAAGGCGGCCAACCCGCCAGCAAGAACCCGAAGCTCGACGGAGGAGGAGCGGAGCAGCAAGATCATGTGCACCACCATCCTTGGCAGCCGTGTGACGGCTTCCCCCCACGGGCTCCCCTGGTAGCGCATGAGATCAGGTTTCCGCCGCCCGAATCAGTAATCACCCTATTTTTACAATATTTTCTTCTTATTTGGAAGTTGAAGCTCATCGTGCGGTAAGTTTATTTTCTCGTAGTAGGAACTAGAAAGTTTGTTTTGGTTCGGTACGAAGCTAGCTGGGAAGGAACTAGAGGTTTGCACTTTCTCGACTTGACAGTTTGTATTTATGGAGCTGGGACCTTGCAGATCTGTTTTTTAAGGCTTGATCTGTTTGAGTTTGACCTTTTGAATCACACTTGCTCGTACCAATTTCTTCCGGTCCTCCCCTATTTAATTTGTGTACTGCGAAGAACATGGATCCGGTAAGTGATCATGCATAATTTTTGGTTATCTGAGGAACTAAATGATCCCATTGTGCAGTGCGTGGCTACGAGAGGACGCTGGTCTCGTAGTTTTTCTATGTGTTGGCGCCGTGCTAATCGAATAATTGCACTAATCGTCAGTTTACATTACTCTTTTCGGTGCTATATATATTCCCCCAATGTAATTTAGCACACAGGCAACGGGGTGCCATCGAGCAACCATGATGAATAAAGCTTATATGATGGATGTTTTATTTCCTTGATGTAAGTAACGTGATGCATTGTTATCTAAGCTTGGCTAATTAATTCGAAATTGTCTTTTGGGTCATGAAAGTATATGCTCCCACTACGCAAGATTCTAATTTTAAGATGTCAAAAAATTCTTATATATTTCCGGACATTAAGTTTCGCGGGAAAAGACATTTTTGTATCTTGTGAAAAAATACAAAATTTGGTGTTTCAAAATGACTTTGTACAGAACATTTTTTTATCTTTTTACACATGCCACATAAAAATGTCTTTTTCACAAAACAATTGTGTACGAACATAAAATGTATGGATGTAGTTCACCCGAAATTTCTGTTTAGAATTTTTATATTTTAGAATATATTTAATTTATTTTACATAACGGGTGCATTTAAACCCAAACCATCACGTGTCGTACTGCACACATGAAAGAGTAGCGTCTTTGTTCAACCCAACTGGATGTTGGGCCGCATTTGTTGGCGTTTCGATGAGTCCCGGACCATGAGACCCAGTAGCTAGAGCAAAATCGTCTAGAATGGCAACATATGTGTTTTCCGATTCCTCTCATTTCCAACACGTACGAGGCATTGCACGTGTCCAGCTCCGCACAATTATTCAAACGATTTGTCAATTGGTTATTCCTCTATCTCTTTTTAATCTATCTTCACTCCCTTCTAGTTGGTTTGGTGTTCCTATATATCTCGGCAAATTAGAAAGAAGAAATGGCAGGATGCCTGAGGCGATAGGAGACGGTGCATCTTCTCTGTGTATAAGAGATGGCCATGGTTGGACGTTTAAAGGTTGTTGGCCACAGTAGCCACCTAGCATATCTAAATTAAGATCATATCTCATACTAGTACAACCTAGAAGGAAATTCTCAAGTTATAGTATGCATGTACTTCATTTGAATAGTTTGTGCACCCGATAATTAACTATATACAAGAGAGATGAAACGACGGAATACATTTCTACCAGTATATTGTTAAAGCTATTGAGAGACATGGTACGAAAATGAGGAAAAATCAAAGCCGAACCATGAAACCCTTATCCGATTGATATGACTTACATATATGCTTTTCTAGACTCAACTTAAAATGAAGGGGTTGAGCCTTTGACTCCAGGATCAAACTCTATCTTGCGATAGACTGCCCTTCAAGGAAGACACTTGGGCAACTAACATAAGGAGTATGACATCTTAAAGTCATCATTCGTATTCAAAGTTTGGGATAAAAAAATCTCATTCATGTTTTCATGCTAACATAAGAGTGAATGCACGAGGCAGAAAAAAATAGCGCACACAAGGGAATTTAGACAGGCGCATATTTGAGTTTTAAGCACGATCTGTTTGAGTTTGTCCTTCGAATCACACTTAATCGTACCAATTTCTGCCCGTCCTCCCCGATTTTTATTTGTGCACTGCTAATAACTTGGAACATGTATGTGATCATGCATAATTTTTGGTTATTTGAGAAACTAATGATCTCGGCGCAAGGCTATGAGAGGGGACATATATATAACTGATCTTGCAGAGTTGTTTACCCAATTAATTTCGTCCTTTGGCTTGGAGTAAACTACATACAAATATCACAATTGGCTCCAAATCACAGATCAGTATTTTTTTGGTGATCTTTTCTAAAATGTATCAATTCTAAGGCATGGCGTTACAGATCGCGCAGATTCGTTTAGACTAGCCACAATGGGGTATCATAGGTGGTATCATGCATGCCATGTTGGTAAAAAGCTGATGTGTCACTGCAATTAATGATGAGAGAGGTGATAGTGGTATCATAGGTAGATACTGTACATAACGGGTTCCAATGTAAGATGAGTCTACAACCTAATAAATGCACTGTTATATGATACCACACATATGTTACTATCCATTATGAAGGTAGTAACATAGACTAGTATCATGTGCTTGATACTAGTATATGATACTCCCCATTGTAACTAGTCTTAATACGAATTTTAACAGCCGCACTTACTGGTGAGACCCATCTGTAAGGGCAGCACACGTGGAAAGTCCAGCTGCATTTTTTTTTCTTCCTTCTTCTTCCTCCTCGTGTCTCATCGTGTCTCTCTCTCTCTCTTTGCGGCCAAATCCTGGCGGCACAGCCAAGCAGCCCCGCTCAAGTCCTCAAAGAATCCACCGCCGCGCCGCTTCGCACAGGTTTGCAGGTCGTCATAGAGCATCCCCGCAGCCGGTGAACACGCCGGGGCTGCCCGACGGTCGTGGACCACGACGGGGTGGTAGCACCTGCCCAGCCGGCTGGAGGCCCGCATCGCAATCGCGTCGGAGACGCGGTGGCCAGGGAGCTGGGCTTCGAAGTCTGCGAGCTCCTGCTCGGCCGCCCTTTACGTACGGGCCCGCAAGGTCCAGCTCGCCCACGCCGCCTCCGCGAGGCAAAGCTCGCGTGCGCCTCCCAGGTCGCCGCCGCGGGGCAAGGCGTACGGCGCAGAGGACGAGGAGGTCGATGACGTCGGTAGCGAGGCGTACAGCACGGAAGACGAGGAGCTCATCGGAGGCAACGGGCCCCGCTCCTTCTTTGCAGACGGCGCGACAACCTCGGTGCTGACCCGGCGGCGTGGCTCCACCAGCAGCTCCCATTGTAAGAATTTGTTTTGAAGCTTGTGCCACATAATTGTAAGAAGCATCTCGTTTGTCCAACTCCAAACAATTATTGTAAATTTTGTTTATTAGTTATTGCTCTATCTCTTCTTAATTTGTCTTCACTCCCATCAAGTTTTGGTTTGGTGTTCTTATATATGTCTCCGAAGAGAGAAACAATGGCAGGATGCCTAAGGCGGTAGGAGACGGTGCATCTCCTCTTTATAAGAGATGGCCATGGTTGGACGTTTATAGGTTGTTGGCTGAGTACACTAGTAGAAAAGTGGCCTTAGAGGCGGACCTTTAGTTGCGGCTCGTTTCCGAACCGCGACTAGAGGTCTCGCGGCTCCGACAGATCCAACGGCTAGGACAGGTGGCGGTTTGTGCTGGAGCTTTGGTCGCGGTTGGAGCCACCAACCGCGACTAAAGGTCCTCCACCTGCGGCCGGAGCCGCGCGGGGCACGCGCGAGGACCTTTAGTCGCGGTTGGTGGCTCCAACCGCGACTAAAGGTCCCGCACAAAAAGGCCGCCTGTCCTAGCGAGGACCTTTAGTCGCGGTTGGAGCCACCAACCGCGATCAAAGGTCAGTCGCCTTCATCTTCCACCCCGAGCCAGCCTTGGCCATTTCGAGCTCGAGTTGAATCTCCATTTTCTCTCCACCGAGCTCGATTTCATCCACGATTTTTTGCACCATTTGTTAAGATTGACGGTGGTGCATCTATCCAAGGGTTAGCAACTGCAAACTCTCTCTTTCGGCGCCCGTTTCGTTGGTTGTCTAGCTCATTTAGCTCAATTCATATTTGTAGTGCTAGGTAGGTGTATGATGAAATGCCTAAGTTAGCTCATTTTGCTTATTTAGCTCAATTTTGTATTGTCAATTTGATCTTAAACTAAATTATGTTTTTGTATTTCAGTGTCACAACATTCACCTCCTCACCGTCGTCGATAGACCGTCTCGTCACCGACACCACCTAGGTGAGCTTTCTTTTTTATTTAAAAAAATCTATGTTGTATGATTTTGTTCCATAATTATTATTTGTTTTTTTGTATAAGTTGTATAATTGTTTTATATATATATGAGCACCTGTTAATTTACCTATATATATATATATATCGATGGGTGTGGATTTCCTGTCACTGGGGGTAGCTGTCGCCTCCTCATCTACCGCACTATATGCACTAGAGATTCGCACCTCTGTGGTGTGTTTAGCTTGATCACCCAGCAATAATGCGATTATCCAGCGTGGTGTTCCGTCCCTTGTAGTAACGCCGTGAAAGGTGTGGGCATCTCGTGTTAGGCCCACCATCTCCTTTGTGCAGTCTCATTTTTGTTCGTACCCCGTGTCTGTAGTTACCTTTCTCATTTGATTCTGTTTAGGTGCTGATGCGTACGCAATTTACAAGTGAGACGCAAAAACGGAACAGCTTGGTTGGGTCTATGTGTAACGTCTCCAAACCAACTAAATAGGTGCCTAGGAAAGTCAAAAGACTCGTTAATGTCTAATACGCACGAGAAAGCTTCTTGCTGCTGGAATGCCATGCAGGCATGTGCTTAAGGCGAGTAATTAACGAGTGCATTGAGCATTAATTAGACCACTAATGTTAAACTCATGGTACTAAGTAAGCGTGAGTTAGGCAAAGTAGGCAGTATATACTGTTGCCAAACTCGGATGGTGGGGGTGGCTGATCTTGTATGGCAATGGGGCTAGCAGTTACACCATTGCATGCTAGGGGTTATCTTTAACTAGATGTCATACACAAAACGACATGCACATGCATGTGGACATGTGTACTCCATGCTTCGGATGGCAATGTATTGTAGTTGCTTAATTACTTGATTAGTATAAGCAACTAAGCATGCTCTGCATGCGCATGCATATGAGTAACACTAATTTTAGGTTAGCCACTGTATAAACAGTGCTAGTAGCTCGATCACAGCTCATGCACATGCATGCTGGAGTTGATCTTTCACTACTTGACAAGGACAAAACGACATGCATATATGCATTCATGATTTTAACACATACTATGGTTTTGAACCGCGTACACCATTCCCGCTCTTTTTTGTAATGTACATACTTGTATTCAAACGGAAGCGAGTACAGAATACAAACAAGCATACACACGAAGAAGCAGAGAGAACAGAGGACAGCAGAACTCGCACACTCCATCTTCAACCTCTTGATCGACGAACGGCGGAACCCCGCATCGCCGGAGACGACGAAGAAACCCGCCGTCAAGATCGACCGCCCGCGGAACAGAAGAACTCCTAGCCCTGAGGCGTTGTTGAGCCGCAATAATCGCCAACTCCGGGGAGCTGGAGCTTGAAGCGATGAACAAGCATCGGCCGGGGGTGGCCCCCGAGCCCAAACTGCGCCGGATCTGGGAGCAGCGTCCCAGATCCTCCACCTTTCTTCCACATACCTGCAAGGACGCCGTCGTGAAGCCTCCCTTCCCGCTGCCAGCACCGCCGACACCACCGATCTGGCAGGAGACAAAGGGCTCGAGCACCGCGCCGGGCCTCGAGCCACCACAAGCCGAGCACGTCGACGCCAGGCCCCGAGGAGCGCCGCCGCCGGAGAAGAACGCCTCGGCACCAAAAACTCCACCGCCCGCACCTACTCCTCCGAGGCGCCGCCGGGGACTCCGCCCTAACCTACCGTATGTACAGGCCGGAGACGGGGATCCCCACCCTCCCGCCGCCGAAGCGGCCGGCGGAGGAGAGGAATCCCGCGCCTCAGCGGCACGGACGCGGTGGCTCGGCGGAGATCGCCCAAAAATCGCCGCTTTCTTCGCCTCTGCAACAGTGTCGGGGAGGGAAGGGATAGCAAATCTAATGTCCAACAACACGACATGCACATGCATGATTGTACCATGTACATGGTTTGAACCGCGTACACCATTCCCACTCTAACGTTCCGTGAGAGAACACGGCTTGCCTGACTATACTAAGCGAGAACATCTCCCATTAAGCTAGAAGACCATGCACATGCATATTTAGCACCTATCTTGGCACAAGCAATCTAAAGGTGGATTCTGCATGCGTAGCTACCGTCGTAGCGAGGAGACAATTTTCGATATATCGATTCAATGACAATTAATATATATCATAGGGATTAGTAATTTATGCAAAGAGACATATCCAAATTGATCTTTATTTACGAAGCATGGAGATGTGAAGTTTTTTTTAGGGAAGCATGGAGATGTGAAGGTTTTTTCTTCGTTTCGAGGGAAAGCATGGAGATGTTTTTTTTTAGGGTAAAGCATGGAGATGTGAATGTGACTTTTTTTTTAATAACTTTTTGCTCTCTTTTATTGATCTTCAAACACACTTACATCGTTTAACAAATTTGGCAAAATAAAGCTAGGGAGATGTGAATGTGACTTGAGGCATCGCCAGGGAGTTATTTGTTTTTCTTTTTTTTGTTGAGAAAACGCCAGGGAGTTATTTGGGCCAGGCAAGCCATGAGGAGGACTGCAGGACAGAAGCCAAGGCCCATGTCGGCAGTACGCAAAAGAAGGAGAACAAAAAATATCCAGGGGCCGGCACACAGCCGACGCCTCCCAATCTCCCCATTCCAGTACAGTCTCGTCGAGGGTTCCCGGCGGCCGGCTCCTCCGCTGACCGCTGCCCTCCTACTTCCGGATCCTCCGCCCTCCGGCGACCGGGCAGGAAATGGCCTCGGAGCTTCCGGAGATCCCAGTCCACCTCCTGGCGGAGATATTCCTCCGTCTGCCGGCCCCAGAAGACCTCGCTTGCACCTCCGCCGTCTGCGTCGCCTTCCGCCGCCTCGTCACCGATGGATCCTTCCTCCGCCGCTTCCGCCGCCTTCACGCCCCGCCTCTCCTCGCCTTCCTCGACCTCGTAGGCTTCCACCCCGCCCTCCCGCCCCACCCCTCCGCACCCGCCGCCCGCGCCCTCGCCGCCGCCGCCGATTTCACCTTCTCTTTCCTCCCAGCCCACTGCGGCTGGATCGTGCAGGACGTCCGCGACGGCCGCGTCCTCCTAGCCCGCGACCATGGAAAGGATGAGCGGCCCCCGGTCTTCAGGGAGCTTGTGGTGTGCGACCCCTTGCACTGTCGGTAGATCCTGCTGATACGTCTCCAACGTATCCATAATTTCTGTTGTTCCATGCTTATATTATACCATTTGCTACATGTTTTATATACACTTCATATCACTTTTATGCATTTTCTGGGACTAACCTATTAACAAGATGCCACAGTGCCAGTTCCCTGTTTTCTGCTATTTTTGGTTTCAGAAAAGTACTTCTGCGAATATTCTCGGAATTGCACGAAATAAAAGGTCAAGTCCCTATTTTTCCAGCACCGTCACGGAGTCCGAAGGAGAGACGAAGGAGGGCGCCGAGGTGGCCAAACCACACCCCGGCGCGGTGGGCCCCCTGGCCGCGCCACCAGGTGGTGTGGGCCCCTCGAGCCTCCACCGACGCCGCCCCTTCGCCTATTTATTCCCTCAGACGCGAAAACCCTAAAAAACCAAGTCATATTCCACGAAGAGTTCCGCAGCGCCGCCGCCATCGACGACAAGTTTCGGGGGACAGAAGTCTCTGTTCCGGCACGCCGCCGGGACGGGGAATTTCCCCCGGAGTCATCTCCATCAACTCCACCGCCATCTTCATCGCCGCTGCTGACTCCCATGATGAGGAGGGAGTAGTTCTCCCCCGAGGCTGAGGGCTCTACCGGTAGCTATGTGGTTCATCTCTCTCTCCCATGGCGTGATCTTTATGTGATCGTGTGTATTGCTAGTATCGCTGAATACATTAATAATGTTTATGCTACTCAAGTGATTTTGTCTAGTTTCTGGAGTCGTTGTGACAACACGGTATCAAGGTGACAGTGTGGGTACTTGTGTGACTCTATGAATAATTTAGACATTTATCATGGCTTATTCTTGGGAACTGTGGTGTTTGTTTACTCAGACTTTGAGGAGTGCTTTGCAGCCCTACACGTAGTACTCTTGTGTTATCAAGAAGGAGAATAATCCCGAGCAGTATTTACTTGTGTTCAGTTGTGCTAATCTAGTTGAATATGTAGATGTTACTCTTTATCTATTATGCACTCCAGAGGTTACTTTAATATGAACTCCGGTACTCTCCACGGTGTAAAGGTGACAGTGTGTGCACCGTGTGTGATTCCTTTATGACGTTGTGGCGCTTGTTTACTCCGGCTTGAGGTGTGCTTTTGTAGCCCTACACAATGAATGGTGTTTGTTATCCAACAAGAGAGTGTTTAAGAGTAGCTTTTACTTATTCAGTTATGAGATCATTGTTGAGAGTGTCCACTAGTGAAAGTATGATCCCTAGGCCTTGTTTCTAAGCATTGAAACACCGTTTACAACAAGTTCTGCTACATGTTTGCTTGCTGCCATCTTTATTTCAGATTGCAGTTACTACTTATAATCATCCCTATCACTTGTATTTCACTATCTCTTCGCCGAACTAGTGCACCTATACATCTGACAAGTGTATTGGGTGTGTTGGGGACACAAGAGACTTCTTGTATCTTAATTGCAGGGTTGCTTGAGAGGAATATCTTTGACCTCTACCTCCCTGAGTTCGATAAACCTTGGGTGATTCACTTAAGGGAAACTTGCTGCTGTTCTACAAACCTCTGCTCTTGGAGGCCCAACACTGTCTACAAGAATAGAAGTGTGCGTAGACATCAAGCTATTTTCTGGCGCCGTTGCCGGGGAGGTAAGTGTTGGAAGGTATCTCCTTTAGATTCTGCAATTATTTCTTTTTGTTTCTTGTTTTTATTTTCACTAGTTAGGCTTAATGGAAAACAACAAAAAAATTAGAGATCTTTATGAACTTTATATTGAATTAGGACATGATGCTTTTGAAGAGAAAATTAAAAAACCTATGGAGGCTTGTTTGCATAATAGTGGTAGTAATGTTATTAGTATAAATTCTTTGGACACCATTATTGCTAAGGCTGTGGAAAAGCCTAAGCTTGGGGAAGCTAGTTTATATGAAAATAATCTTTTTTGCTCCTCAGCTATGGAGGAATTATTTTGCCTTGATAATGCTTTGTCTCCAATATGTGATAATTCTAATGATGTTTGTGATATTCCAAATCCACCTGTTGAAAGTATTTCTTTTAAAATACCTATGAAAATTGTTGAAAGGGTTATGAATGATCAGTATGCAGGGGATGGATCAATCCATCCAAGTGCTCACTTGTCGAAACTTACAGAACTTTGTGAGTTATTTAAGGTTGCAGGTTTATCAAGAGAAAATGTCATGAGGAAACTATTTCCATTGTCACTTAAGGACAAAGCAAAGGAATGGTATAGGCTGCTGGATGAACAACCTTCGAATTGGAAACAGCTTGAATCTCTCTTTTACTCTAAATTTTATCCTCTTCGTGAAGTGCATCTAGATAGGAATTACATTTATAATTTTTACCCTCATGATGGAGAAAGCATTGCTCAAGCTTGGGGAAGGCTGAAAACATTAATACTCAAATGTCCTAACCATGAGCTTTCTGAGGAAATAATTGTTACTAATTTTTATGCAAGGCTTTCAGGTCATTACAAGGATTATGTAGATGCATGTTCACATGGTTCTTTCACAAGCAAGAAGGTTGAAGCTAGATGGGATATTCTTGAAAGAATTCAAAACAATGCTGAGGATTGGGAGAATGACAAAGGTAAAGAATCAGGTATAAACTATGAATATGATTGCATTAAGTCTTTCGTTGAAACTGCTAGTTTTCAAGAGCTTAGTGCTAAATATGGTCTTGATTCTCAAATTATTGTTGATTGTTTTAGAACCTTTGCTTCTCATATTAATGTTCCTAAAGAAAATTGGGACGTGTATCATGAACCTTTCAAAGACACTTGCATGGAAAATGAAATTGTTGTTAATGATTGCAATAAACATGCTCAAACTTCTGAAAATACTATTTCTTATAAGCATGTTAATTTTTGTGGAATGCATAGACCTTGTGGAATTAATCAAATCGAAGATGAATATTGTATCTATCATAGGAATGAAAAAACTAGAACATGGTACAAGGCTCTAAGAGATCTTGGTGAAAAAGTTTGTGACCTCCATCCTTTTATTTGTGAACTTTGCTATGAAGTGGGTCATTTTAATTTTCAATGTTCAGGTCATGATAATAGCCTTTCGAATCCAATTACTGCAAATTTGTATTGTGATAACATGATCACTCCTAATCAACATGATGAACTTACATTATTTTTGGGGTGTGAAGAGTTATCAAGAAAAACTTCCTTGTTAGATATGAGTGATCTTGATATGAATAGTGTGTTGCATGGATGTTATCTCTATTGTGTTAATAATTGCCATGCTAACACCTACATACAAAATATTATAAAGGATGAGACTTTACCAAAGTATGACAGGACTAATATGTGTTTTGTTCTCATTAATGAAAGAGAGGAGTCCCCCCAAGTTTCTTCCATTGTCTCTAATACTAAACCAGGTTATGTGGAGGAGCTTCCTTTCAAACCTCTCCCTCCTAAAGATAAAAAGAAGAGGGGAAAGAAGAAGAAGAAGAGGAGTAAAAGGAGAGAGGAAACGGTATCTTCTCCCAAACTTGTTGCTCCTGTTACAATTGATACTTATAATTCTGAATTCGATGATTCTGAACTTGATGATGAACCTATGCCTGTTACTTATATTAGTGATCATGATTGGGAAAATGAAACTACTTTTGATATTGAAAATCTTTGGGGTACCAATTCTGAAAATGATGATATTAATGATTGCCATACTATTAGTACTATCCATGTTTCTTCCAATGATGATATGAAAAGCTCTAAGCTTGGGGATGAGGTGTTTGAAAATCCTTTTGCTATTGCTGATTATATGCTTGATACATCTCCTTCTAAAAATAATGATATGTTTACGATGAACACAGTTTGGAAGATAACTATTCTATTGCTTATGATGATACTATGCCTCCAGTCTTTGATAATTATTATAAAGAATACTATGACATAGGTTATAATTACAATCATCCTCATGAAACTTGTCATAGTTATGGAGGATTACCCAAAACCATCCCTTTAATATACAACTTGTCTATCATGTTAGAGTTCTTTATGATGATCCTGCTCCCATTGTTATTAATGAGAAGAACTTTTCTTATGTGGAAAATATTGATACTTTTGTGCATATGAATCATGGTAAGAATGTTTCATGTGATGGTTATATTGTGGATTTTATCAATGATGCTACTGAAAGTTTTTATGAGAGAGGGAGACATGTTTCATATATCTCAATAATATTAAGTCTTCTCTCTTTTGTTGAAATTTTTGAAGTTGCACTTGTTTTGCTTTCTATGCTAGTCACTTTGTTCTTCATTGACTTGTTTTCTTACAAGTTCCTATGCATAGAAAGAGTGTTAGATTTAAACATGTTTTATATATGCTTCTTGATGCTCTTTTTATGTTTCAACTCTCATCTATATGAGCATCATAAAAATCACTATGCCTAGCTAAAAGGCTTTAAAGAAAAGCGCTTATGGGAGACAACCCATTGTTTTTATTTTCTGTTATTTTTGCTTTTTTTTTTCTTTGAGTCAAGGAGTTTTGTACTTCTGTAGCAACTCCTTTGTATCTTTATTTTATCGCATTGTTGTGCCAAGTAAAGTTCTATATTGAAAGTTGATGCAAGATTTGGATTTCTGCGCAGTAACAGATTTTTGGCTGTCACGAATTTGAGCTTTTCTCCTGTAGAAAATTCAAAAATTCTACGAAAAATCACGCATCTTCCTGAGATATGTACGCAACTTTCATTATTTTGGGCCAGATCCATCTGAGCAACTTAAGTGCCTCGAAAAAATTCGTCTTCCAGACTGTTCTGTTTTTGACAGATTCTGCCTTTTGTTTTGCATTCGCTCTTTTACGATGTTTGTGTGGATTTCTTTGCTCCACAAAGCATTGGTGGCTGTAGCTAATGTCCAGAAGCTTTAATGATTGTTCATTACAGAATATGAGAATTTTTGTTTATGCACTAACCCTCTAATGAGAACTGTCTTGAGTTTGGTGTGAAGGAAGTTTTCAAGGATCAAGCGAGAAGGGTGATATTATGTGATCAAGAAGAGTGAAAAGCTAAGCTTGGGGATGCCCCCGTGGTTCATCCCCATATTCAGAAGACTCAAGCGTCTAAGCTTGGGGATGCCCAAGGCATCCCCTTCTTCATCAACAACTTATCAGGTCATCTCTAGTGAAACTATATTTTAATTCTTTCACATCTTATGTGCTTTACTTGGAGCGTCTGTGTGCTTTTATTTTTGTTTTTGTTTGAATAAATTCGGATCCTAGCAATCCTTGTGTGGGAGAGAGACACGCTCCGCTTTTTCATGTGAATACTCATGTTCTTCACTTATATTTGTTGAGTATTCTTAACTAGCTACTGCAGTGCTTTTAGCTCCTGTTTTTCATGCATCTCTTTGAGCTGTTAGCACGTGTTTATAAATACTCTCTTGCTGCATTATATTATCATTTGGAGAGTTTATGTTTAAGTAAGTTGTTGGTGTTTGCTTGGAAGAAAGAAAATGCTGCATGTGGTAGTGGTATGAAAACTTGCATAATCTTGTAGATCATTGAAACTTTGATAACTTGATTCTTTGCAAATGTTTTGAGTATTTAGATGGTAAAGCTTGCTGGTTAATTAAGTTAAAATCATTAGTGGATTGTTGTCTTTAAGCTTGTACCGTACTACAAACTCTAAAATTGTTGAAGGTGTAGTTGGACTTGATAGCTTTCCATGTCTGAAAGTTCATTGTAATAACTAAGTTGTGCTGAAGGTCGAGGGATCTAACGGGGTACTTGTACCGCCGTGAACGGCCCTTCTTGGAGTGAATTTTAATCATGCTCTTAATGTTGAACCTGCTAGTTGTTTGCAATAACTTGTGAGTTCTTTTTGACTAATGTTAAGCTACGGTTTTTGGCACTTCCACCATCCATATTTGCTAGCCTCTTCGGTGCTGTGCATTGCCTTCTGCTCACATTGAGAGTTGTGCATACTTCGCCAGTACATCCAACCCCGTGGGAGGACTTCCTCTTGTTCTCCTACACATAAGCCCATACATCTTCCTCAAAACAGCCACCATACCTACCTACCACAGCATTTCCATAGCTGTTCCGAGATATATTGCCATGCAACTTCCATTTACATTACATGACTTGTTGTCATTCATCACTTATATATTGCTTTGCATGATTCTATACAGCTGATGTGTGGTTTACCCATGTTACGCTAGATCATTGCATATCCTGCTACACTGGCAGAGGCATACAGTTTTATACATCATGTTTGTTCATTATGAGTTATTTGTACCAAAAAGTGTGTTGTCATATTAGATGTTGCCCCTTGAAAAGAGCCATGGAGGCCATCGAAAAGTGAAACAGAAAAAGAAAAAAAATAGAAAAAAAAGAAAAAAAAAAAGAATAAAGAAAAAGGGGGCAACATTACTATCCTTTATCACACTTGTGCTCATGTTTAGCACCTGCAGTATTCATAGTCATCATTTGTGCTCATGTTTAGCACCTATACTCCATGTGAGAGAGTTTTCATGTTCTACTAGTATAACTATGTGGGGAATTTACACTATAGAACTTGGGTTGTATATTCCAATGATGAGCTTCCTCAAAAGTGCTCTAGGTCTTCATGAGCAACCAAGTTGGATGCACCCCCACTAGTTCCATTGGAGAGCTTTCATACACATATAGCTCTATGTGCATCCGTTGCATGGCAATCACTACTCCTTACATAGCTTCGATTATAAGACTTCCTCTTGTCTAATGATCACTTATAGCTTTGTGAGACTTTCTTCCATTGGCCTTCCAAACCCCCATTAATGTTCTCTTTGCCATAACATCATGGTGCCAATACCAAATGCTTGCGCTCACGGTTGAGTAGACTTCGAAACAGTTGATTCATGACGTTCATGTTTATGTTTACTTGGCTGAATCCTTCTATGTTATGAAAATTTGCTTGATGCTTGGATTGAAGGATAGAACTCCTATGCTGGATACTTAAACCATCTTTAATGAACCTTGTACGGTTTCATGTCTTTGAAGCAATAGTTCATGAAAACTTTTAGCTTGTTTGACTCTTGCTTTGTCTTTTGATATCAACTATATACATTTGCCTTGAATGATTTGATCACAGCTTACATGTCTTACAATATTATGATCAAGATTGTGTGAAAGCATGTCTCCTCAGAAATTATTTGTTGTTATCGTTTTACCTACTCGAGGACGAGTAGAACTAAGCTTGGGGATGCTTGATACGTCTCCAACGTATCCATAATTTCTGATGTTCCATGCTTATATTATACCATTTGCTACATGTTTTATATACACTTCATATCACTTTTATGCATTTTCTGGGACTAACCTATTAACAAGATGCCACAGTGCCAGTTCCCTGTTTTCTGCTGTTTTTGGTTTCAGAAAAGTACTTCTGCGAATATTCTCGGAATTGCACGAAACAAAAGGCCACGTCCCTATTTTTCCAGCACCGTCACGGAGTCCGAAGGAGAGACGAAGGAGGGCGCCGAGGTGGCCAAACCACACCCGGCGCGGTGGGCCCCCTGCCGCGCCACCAGGTGGTGTGGGCCCCTCGAGCCTCCACCGACGCCGCCCCTTCGCCTATTATTCCCTCAGACGCGAAAACCCTAAAAACCAAGTCATATTCCACGAAGAGTTCCGCAGCGCCGCCGCCATCGACGACAAGTTTCGGGGGACAGAAGTCTCTGTTCCGGCACGCCGCCGGGACGGGGAATTGCCCCCGGAGTCATCTCCATCGACACCACCGCCATCTTCATCGCCGCTGCTGACTCCCATGATGAGGAGGGAGTAGTTCTCCCCCGAGGCTGAGGGCTCTACCGGTAGCTATGTGGTTCATCTCTCTCTCCATGGTGTGATCTTTATGTGATCATGTGTATTGCTAGTATCGCTGAATACATTAATAATGTTTATGCTACTCAAGTGATTTTGTCTAGTTTCTGGAGTCATTGTGACAACACGGTATCAAGGTGACAGTGTGGGTACTTGTGTGACTCTATGAATAATTTAGACATTTATCATGGCTTATTCTTGGGAACTGTGGTGTTTGTTTACTCAGACTTTGAGGAGTGCTTTGCAGCCCTACACGTAGTACTCTTGTGTTATCAAGAAGGAGAATAATCCCGAGCAGTATTTACTTGTGTTCAGTTGTGCTAATCTAGTTGAATATGTAGATGTTACTCTTTATCTATTATGCACTCTATAGGTTACTTTAATATGAACTCCGGTACTCTCCACGGTGTAAAGGTGACAGTGTGTGCACCGTGTGTGATTCCTTTATGACGTTGTGGCGCTTGTTTACTCCGGCTTGAGGTGTGCTTTTGTAGCCCTACACAATGAATGGTGTTTGTTATCCAACAAGAGAGTGTTTAAGAGTAGCTTTTACTTATTCAGTTATGAGATCATTGTTGAGAGTGTCCACTAGTGAAAGTATGATCCCTAGGCCTTGTTTCTAAGCATTGAAACACCGTTTACAACAAGTTCTGCTACATGTTTGCTTGCTGCCATCTTTATTTCAGATTGCAGTTACTACTTATAATCATCCCTATCACTTGTATTTCACTATCTCTTCGCCGAACTAGTGCACCTATACATCTGACAAGTGTATTGGGTGTGTTGGGGACACAAGAGACTTCTTGTATCTTAATTGCAGGGTTGCTTGAGAGGAATATCTTTGACCTCTACCCTGAGTTCGATAAACCTTGGGTGATTCACTTAAGGGAAACTTGCTGCTGTTCTACAAACCTCTGCTCTTGGAGGCCCAACACTGTCTACAAGAATAGAAGTGTGCGTAGACATCACCTGCTCCCCTCGATTCCCGACGCCCTGGCCACTTCGGTGGAGCACCCGGCACCCACGGTACGCATGCCCTGGTGCGAGCCTTTCCTTGTCCCCCTCGGCGAGGACGAGGCGGCATTCATAGTGATCTGTGTGGTACATTGTGAAACTAAGCTGGCCACCTTCGTTTTCTCTTCGACCACGGGACAGTGGCGAGCCTCCGTGTGCAAGGGTTGGAGTGATTTGTTCCGCGGTAGGGCCGAGTCGAACGTGAATTCACAGCCGCGGGCACTGAATTCACAGCCTCCATTACGCCTATGGCTGCTTCTACTGGGAGTCCACTATGATTAAGAGGAAAGATTTGCTCGTGCTTGACACCCGGAGGATGGAGTTCTCGATTGCTGACCTCCCATCCAGAGGATGGGGTGTGCTAGGAGTAGCTATTGTGGAGGCAGGGGAAGGCAAACTTGGCCTGTTTGGTATACGTGATGAACCTGCAGGTGGCAAACGTGATCTCTGTTATACCATTAGGGGAAACAAAGGTGAGAGTTCCAGTCAGTGGCAGATGGTGAAGACAATCTCGCTAGGCTCTGCTGGGGGTGTGCATTATATGAAAGCTTCAACGGAGAGGTACTTCCTCCTAATAAGTTCAGAGGCCCCACGGCGCGTAGGCTCATCTTTTAAGATGCCAGACCTGGAATATTTCTCCATGGATGTCAAGAAATTACAGCTTGAAAGGGTCTGTGTGAAACCTTTCGGCCCAGCCTTGTCTAGGACGCGCATATATACCAACTTCCCACCATCACTGTTGTCTTCACCAACAATATGAAATGGTAAATTTTTACTGCATGATACTTATGTCCTTCCTTTCAAACTTATCACACAACTTGTCTAATGCTTAAATAGTTCATTATTGCAATTGTTCGTTCTTGTTTACACGATTTACTAGTGGCTATTTTCCTTGTGTTTGTGGGAAAGCTAATCAAGCTTAGGAGCATAATTGTGATTCCTTGTCTTGTATGGTCTAAATGCTCTTTCAAGAGAACCAGACAAGAGAGAAGATTGTTCACATAGCTCATGTATCCACTATTATTCTAGGACTCGTGAAATCACAAAAATACTACTCCTAGATCTCATTATTTTAGGAAATAGTTTTGTGGTAGGGGTTAAGGAGAAGCAATGCACTTATAGTCCAGTTTATCTTTGAATTGTTTAACATCAAAAAAATTCAATACAGTCAAGCACGACTCATCTTGTCCACTTCCTTTTCATAAATATAAGGAGCCAGAAAAATTGTCTTCACGTTTAAAAAATTGTCGTGATGTTTTTGAAATAAATCTGCCTAACTGGTCCTTTCACAAATAACAGCGGGAGTCACTGATCTGAATAGCTAGAACAACGTGTACTAACAAGCTGTTTAATTTGAATCAGCCTCATAAGAACAGCTACAGGTTTCACATATATCATTTGTTGACTGTGGCTGCTAAGACCCCCCGATAGATTTCCTTCCGTGACCTATGTTCAATCGTTTTCTATGAAAGACACCTAAGTTAGAAGTTTGTTATATACTTGGTAGGAAGTCACCAATTTAGCACGACTTATGATTTCCAGGGCTCGTTTCTTTTGTGTACATGCGTCTGGCTATGTGGTCCAACATGGATTGCAAATTACAGTGCTACACACAGAAATATGTGACTTTCAGTCATATATTTGAATTCTAGTTGAGATCAGTATCACCTATGGGACAAATGCTATTCTGGTTATGCTCTTGATACTGTTATGCGTAGCCCAATATAAGATTATAACATGTTCCTTTTAGTTCGTAAGGTTTTGAATATGTGTACAATTTGGTGGTTTCATTTTACTTGTGGTTATTTTTCTTGTGTTTGTGGGAAAGCTAATCAAGCTGTGGAGCATAATTGTGATTCGTTGTCTTGTTTGGTTTAAATGCTCTTTTAAGATAACCAGGCAAGAGAGAAGATCTTTCACGTAGCGCTCATGCTTCCACTATTATTGTGGGACTCATAAAATCACAAAAATACTAGGTCGCATTATTTTCAAGGAATAGTTTAATTGTAGGGGTAAAGGAGAATGAGTGCAATTTATAGATCCAGTTTACCTTTGTAGTGTTTCACTTCAGCAAAATTCATTACAATCAAGCACGACTCATCCTTTTCAGTTTCTTATAGTTACAAGGTGGCACAAAAGTTTTTTTTCTCGTGATATTATTTTGAAATAAATCTGTGTAACTAGTGCTGTCACAAATAACAACCTGATTCACTGCTCTGAATAACAAGACAAGTGTGTGTGCTCACAAGCTGTTTGATTTCAATCAGCCTCATAAGATAGGTCTCATATTTATCATTTTTTACTGTGTACCCTAAGAGATTTCCTTCCGTGACCTAAGTTAGATTTTTTTGCGATGAAACACACCTAAGCTAGAAGTTTGTTATACTACTAGTTAATTTACCAAGTCCTGCAAAACTAAATTACCAATTTAGCATGACCTAAGATTTCCAGGACTCAGTTTCTTTTTGTGTACATGCCTCCGTCTAGCTATGTGTTCCAACTTCCATTGCAAATTGCAGTGCTAGACACAGAAAAGTGCTACTCTGCATTCACATATTTAAGTTCCAGTTGAGATCAACATCACATATGGGGCAAATGCTATTCTTGCTTGTGATACTGTTATATCTAGCCCAACAGAAGACCTACAACATGTTCCTCTTATCTTGTAAGCTCTTGAATGTCTGTACAAATTGGACCCAAAATTCCTCCCACCATTGTTGTCTTCACCAACAGTTGTAGACTTTCTATTTCATCCTAGTTATATCCTTCCCTTCGTAGTTATCTCACAACTTGTCTAATCCTTGATAGCTCATTGTTGCACTTGGTCATTCTTGTTTACATGATGCAATATTGGTTAATTTTCTTGTTCTTGTGGGAAGTTAATCAAGCTCATGAACATAATTGCTTGTTCCGTGTAGAGAGTCATACAAGAGAAACTATCTTCCACATAGCTCATGCATCCACTATTATTGTAGGCCTCATGAAATCACAAAAGTACTAGGCCACAACAATTAATTTCAAGAAATAGTTTTAGTGTCAAGGTAATAGAGATGGAATGCAGGTGTAATCTAGTTTACCTTTGTAGTGTTTTACCTCAGGAAAAAAAATCATTTCATTCACTCAAGTACAACTCAGGAGGCAGAGAAGTTTTAGTTTGGTCATCTTCACATTTTTTTTTCTCATGATGTTGTGTTGAAATAAATCTGCCTAACTGGTATGGTCACACATAAGTGAATGACAGCATGAGCAAGCCACTGCTCTGGATAGCAAATATATGACTTGTTGATTGTGACTAACCAAGACCCTCTGATGCATCTCCTTTGGTGATGTAAGTTAAAAGGTTTTTGTTTGTTTGGAACTCCCCTCTGATGTATCTCCTTCGGTGACCAAAGCTAGAAGGTTTCTTCTTTGAAACTATCCTAACATAGAAGTTTGTTGCTACTTGGTAATATATGAAGTCCTAAACAGGGAACTACCAATTTAGCACGACCTATTGTTTCCAGGGCTGTTTTTTTTATGTCTAGTACTTTGCATGCCTCTGTCTAGCTGTGTGTTGCAACTTGCATCGCAAAATACACTTGTAAACACGGGAAAGCAAGCCCTTGCAGTCACATGTTTCAAGTTCAGTTGAGATCAACATCACCAGTGGAACAGATGCTATTTTGCTAATGCTTATCAATCCCAATATAAGACCTGCATAACTTGTTCTGTTTACCTCGTATAAAACTCTTGAATCGATCTGTGTACAAAATTGGACCCAGTATTCTGCTATGTTGTCTGAACTTCTGTCTCGTTTGTGCAGATTCGATGGAGCCGCAATCTGATCAGCGTTCTGAATTCAAAGCAACTCTGATTTCGGTAGCGTGGAGTTCTCCAGAACTGTCCGCCTTGCCCGCAAGCGACACAATCTACATTGCTTCACCCTGTGATGGCCATGTCTATGTTTCGGTTAATTAGTGTGAGATCGTTGTGGGGATGTTCCCTGCCTCAGAGTCTGCAAACTAACAGTGCTTCGGTTGGCAGTGGTCATGTCTATGTTGTTCTTCCTATCATGCCTGAGATCGTGACACTGAACTTAAAGATCCCAATCAGTCAAGAATACCTTGTGTCATTTCTCTCAATTATTAGAACACCTCTCTTGGTTGTTTGCTCCTCTACCCTGCATGTCTACACAGATCACATCCACAGTGCAGGCCCGACAAAGCTCCTGGCGCTGGAGATCAGTAGGAGCATGCACTGTGGATGTGATCTGTCATCTGTGTAGACATGCAGGGTAGAGGAGCAAACAACCGAGAGAGCTTGCCGTACTTGGCGTAGAACATGGTTACACGGAGGATGCAGTATTGCTTGTCGGCACTGGCATTGCACGAGCAGCAGCAGCAGCGTTGCCTCGACGACACAGAATGTGCCCCACCCCCAGTGTGGACGAGCACCAGGGCATGGCCGGTGGCCCTTAGCTGTGCCTCGAAGGAGGCAATCCCCATTCGACAATAATTTTCTCCATCCGCCAAGTTAACTTCTTCTTGAATCTGTCCTCAAAAGGTTTCAATTCTCCATTTTTAAGTTTTCTAAAATGGATTGGAATCCCTAAATATTTAAAGGAAAGAGAGCCAGCATCACAGCTGAAAAAGATGCATATATTGATCCTCCTCATCTTTGGCTTTCTCAAAACAGAAAATTTCACTCTTGTGAAAATGAATCTTAAGACCCGAAGTTGCTTGAAAATACAAAGAATCAATTTCATATTTAGAGCTTTTTTTTTTTTTTTTTTTTTGCGAAACACAGTACAACGCAAGCGCTCATATACACGCGCACACACTCACCCCTATGAACGCACGCACGCACACCCTACCCCTATGAGCACCTCCGAGAGACTGAGTCGGCGGGTCGAGTCTTGAGATTGACGAAGTCACCACGGGCGCCTCGCTGTCGACGGGAACGTCGCCTCCCACTGAAGAATATTCCGCCTTAAATGAGAAACACCATCGTCAAACCTGGGGTTTGAACTCTGGTGGGCTAGGGGTACAACCACCCAACTAACCATCTTGCCACAGGCAAGTTCTCATATTTAGAGCTTTTTCAAAGCTATGTTCCGTAAAAAGAATTGTATCGTCCGCGTATTGTACAATTAACACTCCCCCTGAACCAGATGAGAAATGAGCCCTTCCACTTGACCATCCTCTTTTGCTCTGGCAATCAGAATGCGTAAAACGTCAACGGCGATATTAAACAGAATTGGAGAGAGAGGATCTCCTTGTTTCAGACCCTTCTGAGTTTGGAAATAATGACCTATATCATTGTTTACCTTAATACCCACACAATTGATCCAATCAATCCATTTAACATCGAAGCCTTTCATACCAAGAACTTGTTTCAGGAAGAACTTGGTTAACATGTAGGCCTTGTTTAATAGACTTTTTAGTTGTGCATTTTTTTTAGTTGAGAATAGAATCAAAGCATTTTTTGTGAAAGATGGAACAAAGTGCAACTTCTACATTTTGAAGGAAGAAACCGAGTCTCATCAAATACCAAGCCGTGGCAAATACAATAACAGATTATGATTGCTTCGTGATGCATTGTTTTCATACAACATGATAGTTGTTTCACTCATGCTCTATTGCTTCTCATACAAATGTCTTACGAGTTATGGTGAGTGCGAACTTGTACACAAACCTTAAATCACCGTGAGGGCACTTGTTAAACAATATTGCTAGCCCTACAAATTTCAGCATCTGCACTCCTTCCATTTTCTTGCCACCTCCGTAAGTGTCTCGCGGGATATGCCACTCGGAGCCAGCCCGCTCGTAGCAGCTGCCTCAAGTTCTGCTACCTTCTTCAATGTCGCTTCTCCTTCTTTGCCATTCATCATGTCATTCACGACCTCTGCGATGTCTTCGCCAAGAATCAACCCATCTGCACCTCGGGCCTTTGGTCTCAACGCCACCATGGTCTCCTCGTTTAGCATCACAGCATTCTGCCGTTGTTCGGCATACAGTGGCCACGCGATCATCGGCACGCCGTGTGTCACACTCTCCAGCACCGAGTTCCACCCGCAGTGCGTCACCATGGCTCTCGTGGCCCGGTGGCCGAGGACCCTGACCTGCGGTGCCCAAGACGGCACCACCATGCCCACCTCCTTCGTCCTCTCGAGGAAGCCGGATGGCAGGAATTGCAGCGGATAGTCCTTGCTCTTCGATCCGTCGTAGTAGTTGGCACCAGGGTCGGCCGCGCTGTCAGTGGGACTCCTGACGACCCACAGAAACCTTTGGCCGGAGAGCTCGAGCCCGCGCGCCAGCTCGTCCATCTGCGCCGCAGGCAGCGCGCCTCCGCTGCCGAACGAGATGAACAGCACCGACCTGTCAGGCTGCGCGTCGAGCCACTCGATGCAGCCCGTGGCGTCCTCGCCCTCTTCGGGCCACCGTATCACCGGCCCGACCGGGTACACCGGCGGGCGCCACGGCTCGTGCTGGCGGAGCACCGCCGCCGCGCCGGGCTCCATGGCGTCGAACGTGTTCACCAGTATGCCGTCCGCGTCGCGGTACCTCTCGCCGTGGTGCAGCATCCACCGGTACGCGTCGCTCTTCCTGTCCTGGAGCGGCTGCAGGATGTCGGCGCCGGGCACGGCCACGCATCCCGGCAGCCTGACGGGCTCCGGCAGGTCGCGGAACTCGCCTTCCAGCTCGGCGTCGAGGCGCGGGAGGTGGAGCATGAGGGAGAGCATGAGCAGGTTGGAGGGGAAGAAGAGGTACGCGGGCACGCCGGCGGCGCGGGCGGCCGGGAACGTGTCGGCGCCGAAGAGGTCCGCGACAAAGGCGACGAGGTTGTTGGCTTTCCCGATGTCCGCGAGGAGGGCGGTCAGGGCCGGCACGGAGCGCTGCGCCTCGACGGAGAGCAGCGTCTCGATGGCGGCCCCGGCGGCGACGAGGTCGTCCAGCGGGACGACCGGGAGCAACGCGCTGCCGACGGCCGGTGGCAGGGAGGCTAGGAAGGCGCGCTGCGCCGCGTTGTCGGAGCTCGCGTAGGTGAAGACCGTGGCGGTGAAGCCGTGCTCGGCATGCAGCCGGCGCGCCAGCTCCGCCACCGGCACCACGTGGCCCATGCCCGGCGACGAGAGCAGCACGACGTGCGGGGCGCGCGCGTCATCGGTTTCTTCGCCCGACGCCGTCGATGCCGTACCATTGACGGAAGTGTACGACGGAGCCATGGTGGTGACCAGTGAGCTGCGTGGGTGGGCTTGTTTTTCGTGTATGGTGGACGAGGGAAACGAGAGAGCGGATTAGCGCTATATGTAATGGCGTGTCTGTTTGTCGTCGGATCCATTGATTGGTTTAGGCAAAATGAGAGGGTGGTTGCCCGGTCGATCGATGCCGATAACGACGTGTTGATCGAACATGCTCATCGATCACCATGTAATGTGGGAAAGGCCACATAGTTAACTTGCTTAGTGGAATCTCACGATTTGGATGAGCTGCTAGCCTAGCCTCTACAATAGTTTTGGCACGGCACTGTTCCGGACTGAAGCGCCAGTGGACATTATCTTTACACCTGCTAGTTCTATATTGGTAGAGAATATTTGGGATTGCTCATCAGACCAGTCGCATACATTGCAAAAGTCGTCAGTTTTAAAGTATAGAGAGATTCGAAATTTGCGCATCTTAACGAGATATTGCCCAAGAAAGTCGATCATCAATCTCTCCCAGATAATACTTTTTTTTAGAGAATAGGGTTGCCCCTCTTGTTCAGTTAAAAATGAAACCAACAGTTTTTTACAGCTGAGGGTCAGGCATAGTTTGGCACTACACAAACTGGCAAAAATTCAGATCAAGCTTATCAGATCAGTTGCATATAACTAAGGCCCAGTTCTTTTGGGATTAAGCTTGTGCATAAGCCACCCTGACTGGAACTGACCAGAGAAACAGCGGTGGAAAAAAGCTCACAAGAAATTGCAGTCCAGTTCTTTTTGGCTTCTCCTGCCATAGCTTATTGTCTGAGTTGTATAGGAAAAAGTCTATAACGCCCTTGGGATCAATTTATGATCTAACTAATAGATTTTGAGTTGTTTTGTGGTGTTTTCACATATATGATCACAAAATAATATTTTGAGCATTATATAAATTGCTAAATATTACAATAAATATAGGATTCATCGTTACTATTACAATGCGTGTGTCTTCGGGTCCAATTTTCCTTTTCTACAATGGGTGTCTTCTTGTCCAGTGCATACGGAAACAAATAAACAATTATACAAACAATTCAATATTTTTCTAGCTAGCAAATCCCCAACAGAGTAGAACTATACTACTACAAGCTTTGACGAGACAAAAAATTAACCAGCCACGGGTGTAGCTCACCACGAGAGACAAGCATGGCCACGTATTGTACAGAGAAATCACAGCAAGATGCTACTTTGGGACGGAAAAACAGATCGGGAAACCGGACTGCTGCATCAGAAATTAGAGAAGCTGCGACCTTGAGAGAAGGCGGGACCTTGAGCGGGCGGAGATTGAGGCGAGCGGCGGCGGAAGAGGCAGGTCGGCCGGAGGCGGAGCGTCGGTGGATGGCCGCAACGGAGATGGAGATGGCCGCAGCAGAGCAGGACGGTCCGCCGGTGGACTTGAGTCGCAGCAGCCGGACTGGATCCGGGCCGACGAGATGGTCCTCGCGGGCTCCGAGAGTTGCTCTGGCGGTGGCGGCGCCGGAGTTGCTCTAGCGGCGGCGCTGGGGGAACCCTAGCGACAGGACTCGGAAGCAAATGGGTCGGGACAGGGGAACTGTTTGCTCGGGGAGAGAGAGTTGAGGGAAAAAAAGAAAGAAAACTGTTCGGAGGGCAGCGCGGTGGCAATGGATGTAATTTTCATCTGAAATAGGGGGACGCAGAAAAACGGTTCGTGCGACTTGCGGGAAGCTGCGGGCGGTGGCGGGAAGTTGGGGTAGGGTGGCTTTTTCCCACTGTGAAGAAATGGTGGAAGCTGGCTGTCCAAATAAGCGGCTTAAATTCGAGTTCTTTTGGGCTTAAGCTTATTTTGACCATTAAGCTGTCTAGAAGCTCCAAAAGAACTGGGCCTAAGTCAATAGTCAGTGTTAAAGTACATATAGATCGAAATTTGCGCATCTTCTCACCAGATACGTCAATGGTCACAACCATATGGTTTCGCATGGTCTGGCTAATTTTGGTATGACTTAGATCCAGGGCACCGATGTTTGGTTGAATTATTCTCGAGGTTGGGTAGCACCGCTGATACTAGCCGATATCTGTTTCTCTTGATGATAAACTAAGATAAAAAAAATTGTTAATCATAGCTAGACGGCTTACCACAAACCTCACTGTTTATGTTTTTTTTTTTGAATTTTTCATACTTGTATTCATACTAGGAGGATCCAGTACAAGGTCGGATTACAAGCAAGAAAAAAGGGGAAATACAGAGAGCAAACACCGCTGCATCTCGCCATCGTCGCCTCGCCGAACTCCAGCCGGAGTTCGCCACCATGGAGCAGAAGGGCTCCTAGCCCGAAGGCGTCGCTGAGCCGCGTCGACCACCAGCCCCGGAGAGCTGGATCTGAAGACAGTTGTGCTGCATCGGCCGGGGCCTCGACCCCAAGCATCTCCTGCCCCGGATCCCAGCCAGCGCCGTAGATCCACCACCCTCCCGCCGCACCACCCCGCAGCAGCCGCCTCGCACCCCCACCACCACCTCCGGCCTTGCACTCACTCGCCACCCGCCCGCCGCCGAGGCCAGAAACAGCAGCAGACGGGGACGCACCTGCGACTTTAGGGCGCCGCCGCAGACGACGCCGTGGAGGGGAAGTCGCAGAGCAGCAAAACGACGCCGGCCACCCCGCCTCCGCCGCGCCGCCGCAAACTCCTCTATTTACATCACCGGAACGCAGATCCGGGGATTCCCCACCCTCCCGCCGCCGCAGCGGCCGGCGGAGGGGAGGAATCCCACGGATGCGCCGGCGGCCGCCGGGAAACCCCGAGTCGCCTGCGAGATCGCCTCCGAGCTACTAGTGGTTTAACATAAACAGTAAATAAACCTCACTGTTTATGTTAAACCACTAGTACGTAGCAGGGTTTTATGGCCGGTTGACCGGTTCTAGACACTGCGCATAGTTGGTTTCTTTCTTCAAATCACTGGAGCTAATCTATATCTCTTATAAGTAAAACCGACTAACATGTATCAATGATTTTTCTATTTCAATATGCAAGCTATCTATACTATCTATTTTCTTAGCCAATCAGTTGTTCATGTCATTTTCACTAATATTTATTAATCGCTACATGCAACCTGCACATCATCCATTTATTTAAACATCCAATTGTTCACATTAATAATTTTTAACACACACTCATCTCATATGTATTAAATTTAGTATCTCTACTATGATCAATTAAATTTTACATCTTCCTGTAGACAACATAATGTATCACAACTCTTATACATTTTGTGTACACAATTAATATAGTATCTAAAGGGATCCCCGCTGCAACGCGAGGGGTATCCTTCTAGTACTAAATTATATTTTGAGGCGGTTAAAAAACCGGCTGGGAAAATGCTACCCTCCATCCATCCGTTTAGCTACTAAAACCGACACATGGAGTCGGTTTACGAAGGCCCTTCGTAGATTTTTGAATCTGGAGTTAGTTTGCTTTTATAAACTGACTGTAGGACTAAATACATTTATGTTCTACCGTCACCATGTATGCAGGGAAGGACCAAATTCACTCCTTAGCGATCTTTGCAATTTGAACGAGCTTTTTACGGTAATAAAGACATGTCACTTATCGACATGTTACCGCCTAGTACCATGTTAAAAATAAGAGTGGATTCCCGTTTTACCCTTAAGATGGAACGTTCCTTTTTAACAAAATTTAGTAGAAAATTCTTAAAGATGTCCCATTTAAGCAAGTTTATTTTAGTTTTTCCCCTTTGAAAGTTTTGCCATATCCTGTTAGGTGAGTCTGTTTTGGGTCCTGATGGCTAGTTGAGTCAACCTTGAGATCAGTGGTACATCCGACTATCCAATAATGACGAGAGGGCGAGCTAGTTGTATGGCTGGAGCACAAGACTACGTATGAACAACTGGTTCTCTCTTGTTGGAAGTGCCAAAGGAGTGCACCACCGATATGGCATCCGACTTACCGTGCCATGTCGCACTGACGGTAACCTACCTAACAGAACATGCCAAACCCATTAAAGGGGTGAAACCAGAACGACGTTATTTAAACAGTGTTTATTGGGGAAATTTTCTACTGTACAGAATGACACATCGGAAACGGACCATGGCGAGGGGTAGACTCATCAAGACCCATAGTCGAGGTCCCTAGGTTATGAATATGAGGGAGAGAACGTGGTAGAGCTGGAAGTATCGTCGGCTGACAAGCAGGGCAAAGATTTTACCCAGGTTCAGGGCCCTCGTGTGGAGGTAACACCCCTACATCCTGCCTGTCTGTTATTGCTTTGTGAATATGATGGTTACAAGGGTCTCGGCGAGATGTCGATCTCGCTAGGGTTTTGGTGGCTCTGAAAGTACGTGGTCTGGTTCGATGGCCCTCCCAGTCCTTAAATAATAGGCTGGGTCTCGGGTGTTCGTAACCGACTCGATTTACAAGTAAGGAAATTCTAAACCGACTATTGTTTCGCCAAACTTGGAGGATACTCCATCTTCGTGGGCCTCCCTTCATGGGCTTCATGTAGGCTCTGATAGTTGGGCTTAGTCAATACGTGCACCAGGTACCCTCATAGTAGGGTACCCGATAGGCATACCCATGTCAGTAGCCCCCGAGTACTTGCCTGATTCGAAGAGTCGGGCATGGACTCATACATCATGCACATTACATTTTTTACATCTGTATTTAGAATTCTTATGAAATAGCACAAGTTGGCTATGTCGAGTGTTTCATCGACTATGAGTTTTTGCTTATGATAGTCAAGGGATATTAGCTTAGCAGGCCCGGCACACACGACGGATCGGGGCCAGTTAACTACCATTTGTGGCAAAACCATACTAGCTTTCAATCAAACTCGAGTCCCCGGACTCGAATCTGGAACAAACTGGACAGACTCGAAATAGCCGTTGAGGTCTTACGGAATCGAACTGCAGCATAATTTTGAATCAACCCAACGCGTCCGTCGGGGATTTTTCATCATGTCTGCTGACACGGAACATTTGAGGATAACGCTGCTGGAGCGGTCCTCAGCCCATCTCGACTGATCGGTGGGTCTTACCTTTGCACTATGCATGCAGCATCCAAGAATCGTCAGATCAACTCGGGAATATTTCGAGTGTGATTTTGCTTATGAACTGAGTCGAGTAAAGTGTCGACTGATACTTTGCCATTATTTTATCGGGTGCGCGACAGCGCTCCCGATGGGAGTAGCCCCCGAGATTGTGATTTATTGCTTGCAATGGAGGATAATCTCAAAATCTTTTACCCTGCACATTTTAGTCAAAGAAATTTTTTGATACGCTCCCGATGGGAGTACGATGCTGCAGTCGAAAGAATGTCGACTGGTCTCTATGACCTTTGCTAAAAAACCAACCGAGACTTATGCGAGAGACCACCCGAAGATATCATCAAGTGACTTTTATGCCAGTTGTGAAAGAGAGAACAACGTCAGCAATGACGCATTTTGCGACTGCTATCTCTGACAATCGGTGGAGTGCTTGGAGAGGCTTTGATAAGACGTGACCCTGTTTTGTGGGCCCGTTTCTGCAGAGCTGACCAGGGATGACGCCGCGTGGATTTGATTTGACCGTTCTGGCGCGATTTTCACGGGGCGTGATGATGGTTTGCTGGATTCTCGTGCGTAGTGGGCGGAGTGGCCACCGACGGTTGCTCTCCGGGGCTGCCACGTGTATGGCCAGATTTCGCGCGGAGCGTATGCATTTGTTTTAATGGTTGCGATCGTTTTTGCGCTCTGTGGTAAATAGGGGGGACGGCGCTGGCAGAGTTTTTTACTTGCCATTTGCCCCCTGCGCCGCCCCTCGTCTCCTTCCTCGCGCTGCCCCTCCATTGTTCTGCACCCAAGTTCTTTGCCCCACACTCCCTCCACTGTAGCGATGGCGAAAGGTGGAGGTGCGAAGCGTGGTGCTGCCGCCGCCGCGACCAATGCGACCAAGGGCTAGAAGGCCGTGGCGGGTACATCTGCATCCGCCGCGCTGAAGAAGGGCAGCGGGGACTGGGCGAAGTCCACCATCAAGGACGCCCATTTGGTCAAGTTCCGCGAGCAGGGGTATCTGCCACCCGCGGAGCAGCTCGCCGTCCGCGCGCCGTCGCCCAAGGAGGTACTCCCCGAACCACGCGCCAATGAGCGTGTTTGTTTTGCGGAGTTTTTGCCTAGGGGCTTTTCGCTTCCCCTCCACGACTTCGTTCGTGGTCTTCTTTTTGCCTACGGGGTGCAGATCCATGATCTCACCCCAAATGGCATTATGCATATCGCGTGTTTCATCACGCTGTGCGAGTGCTTCCTCGGCGTCGCACCCAGCTGGGCGCTGTGGAAAGCCATCTTCATGGTACGGCCGAACAGAGGAGGTGGTCGCACCTACCCTGTTGGCGGCTGTGGAATCCAGGTGCGCAGCGACACCCGCTACTTCCGCCTGAAGACCGTCGACTCCGCTCAAGGCTGGAGGAAGGGGTGGTTTTATGCGACTGTCGAGCATGATGCAGCCGCCCCTTTCTCGACTGCTGCTTTCACCAGGACCAAGGCGTGGGATCACCAACTCTCAGCCAAAGAAATGGAGGAGGCAAGCCCTTTGCTGGCTCGGATCGGAGGCATGCTGGACAAGGTCACAGGCATCCATTTGATCGCCACCTTTGTGAAGAGGCGGGTGTGGCCCATCCGTGCCCGAGTGCACCCCATGTGGGAGTATGAAGGCGCGGGTGACATCACCCGAATGAACCCAGAGGAGCCTTAGCCGCACCCGAATGCTCGGGGGCTGCGGAGACACTAATCGAGTGCACTCGCGAACAGCTTTGCGGTCCCGAGCTGCCCGTAAAGAACGAGCTTGAGGATTAGAATAATTTGCGAGTGCAATTTGTGTATAGGGGGCAGCCCCCGAGTGTAATTTTTTACTCTTTGTATATTGTATAGTTTGTATACTTTGATTTTTTGTCGAGCCCCCGAGTCAGCCGAGCAGGGTTTGTGAAATATGTGTTGGTTGTGAACCAATGACTGTGCAGCCCCCGAGTATTCGAGTGCGGCTGCAGAGTTTTTGTGTTCTTTGTTTGGATCCTTGTTACGCAGCCCCCAACGGAGAAACGGTCCGTGTCTCCGCTTCCGATACTGATGTGAAGAGCTCAATAGCAACGGATGTGTTTAACCGTTTCCAATGAGGCAGGGTCAAAATGGTCATTTACATTTCTCCGTTTCCAAAGTGAGAATAGCATTAGTAATGGATTTATTTTTTCAACTGTTGGCATTGAGAATTTTCGTATTTCTAAAATAGATATTTTTTTCACAAATCAATTTGATGTTCCACAGCACATTTCAATATTTCACATCACAGACATAAGCAATATATCCACAACACCAATTTCATTTATAGTACAGAAACCGCGACATACATAATATTATATGTACACATTTGAATCATGATGTCACTATCATATGCTGCAAAAAGTCTAAACTTATTTCGTAAGGAGGAAGAGAAGACAGTAATGTTTGTTGCCTGCATCATTGCCGAAAGTTCCTTTTGCGGAGCACACTGCAAAAAATAAATTCAAAAAATAAGAAACGAAAACAGTGAGAGATTGAACTTACAGAGAAATCTAATTGCAATAGAAAATTAGTAGTCTCTCATACACTACTCATTCTAAGAGATGACAACAATAAATAAATTTATTTACGTAATGGTTACCTCATTCATAGAAGATCCCGTGAAAGGATTTGTTCATGTTGTCACAAGATGATCCCATGGTGATGCTGCTAGTGAACAGACCCATTGTTTGGATTGTCTGTGGCTAGCACGGCAATGTTCTGATTTAAAAAAATATTGTTAGATAATGCGCAAAAGATCAAGTGAATGGAAGGATGATCCTAAAGAGCGAAGCTATCCATTATTTGGATTGTCTGTGGCTAGTATGTACATACTGCTAGTCTGTACTATTAGTTTGGTTTAAAAATGAATATTGTTGCATAAGACGCAGAAGATCCGGTTAATGGATTGATTCACCTTGTTTTAGAGTTGCACATGATGATCCTAAAGAGTGATCCATTATTTGGATTGTCTGTGGTTAGTATGTATGTACGGCTAGTCTGTACTACTAGTTTGGTTTAAAAATAAATATTATTGCATAAGACGCAGAAGATCCAGTTAATGGATCGGTTCACCTTGTCTCATGTTCTCACAAGATGATTCTAACACTCAAGCAATCCATTATTTGGATTGTCTGTGCCTATTCTGTACATACGCCTAGTTTGTACGTACGTAATAGTTTAGTCTACTTAGTTTACATTGTCAACACAAATCTCACTTGTGACATATGCATACAATATTTATATCTTACCAAAAGAAAATGATATTCTAACTAAAAGTGAATCCTTGTACTCGATCTAACACCTAGCGACAGTCGGGTTCAGATCTAACCATACACATCAATCTGTAAAGAAATTTCACCCTTAAAAAGAGATACTACATGAGATGGTATGTATTACCTAGAGCCCGCCGTAGATCTAGGCTCAGCCAAGCAACAAACACCGTCGACTCGCTCACGCTCGAAGGAGGCGCGAGAAGGAGGAGCCTGGTCTCCAGAACGAAATCTCTTTCCTCCGAGGAGGACCAGATCTGGGTAACAGGGGACTTCGAACGGGCGGGATGTACTCGCGACCATTGACGGAGGACCAGATCGAGCCGAAGGGGGAACTCCGACGGCGCCGCATAAACGCGCGAGTGAAGGAGTTCCGGCAGGACCGGCTGCGGCCAGAGTCGGGAGGTGGCGGCGGCCAAGGTATGGGTTACGCCGGCAATGACGGTTGGCGGAGGAGGATGCGATTTTCTAGCTGCCGTCGGTGACGGAGGGGTTCGGCATTGGAGACCATATGAGCAAGTGAAGTGCATGGAGAGAGTGTGCGGCTAGGGTTGGGATTTGAGAGAGACTGTGAGTGGTGAAACGGGAGTAGGGGATCTTATAGGCGCGCCACCTTGTGGGCTTACTGGGCCTTAACAATGGTAACAAACATTCGTCAAGCTCCGTTTACGATGAACACAATTTTGGCAATGGAGGTAGTTTCGGGACCGTTGGCAATATATTAGCAACGGAGAAATAAGCGCAACCGTTGCCCATGTGTCGCGAGTCGTTGGAGGATAACCCTCACGGGCCGCTTTTTTCACGCGGAAAGCTCGATTCTCCGTCGCCTAACTCGTGCCGTTTCCATAGAGGGGTATCCGATGTGTCGTTCTGTAGTAGTGATGGTGTAAGAGTTTCACAAATTTAAATTTGAGGTTGTCGAAAATGTAGTTCACGTCTGCAAATAAATACAGGACAACGACGTCGCTGATGTTACAGTCAGAAACGATGAAGGTGATCAGGTGAGTTGTGTAGGTCTAAGTGCACGTTCGACGTGGGAAACAAGAGAATCGAGATGCGGAAAGTGGTTTGTGATCCCGGGCACCAGTGCTCCCTCCTGTTAAAAAATTCAAAAATCATATTTACAAGGTTCAAAACATTTTGGAAAAAAATCCACGTGTAGCCATTGATATATCCCATTAACGTGTAAAATTTCAACTCCAAAACCTTTGTATTCTGAGCTACACAAAAATGAGAAATATGTAGATCTGAGAATGTATATTTTCAAATCTCTAAGGTTTATCAGAAATGTTATTTTTGTGTAGCCCATAATACAACATCATTTCAATCTAAAATTTTGCACGGTTGTGGGATACACCATTGGCTACATGTGAAATTGTTTTCAGAATTTTTTGAAACTTATAAATATAATTTTTGAATTATTTAAACAGGAGGGAGCACTGGTTCCGGATAAAAAATTCTCCGCTGGTCGAGATGGCGCTAGCGCACGGCGGGCACTGAGATCATGTCACGCTGACATCAGCATGAGTGCAAGCGCCCGGCGGCCTATAGTACGGGGCTACAGGCAAAGTACGACCGCAGGGTATGACTTAATTCTCTCACGTCCGCACGTAACAAATCCAGGTTAATAATTATGCCTGTCACGATCCAGTATGGTGGACTACAAGTTTGGATACCCCTTGATCCAACAATGCAAGGACTGAAAGCTCTAGTTGACATCATATTTGTACTACTACCTCCGATCCATATTAGTGGGCACAACTTTGTCTAGATATGGATCGGAGGGGTACATAATTTCAGAATATCTTTCGGATCAAGCTCATCAGACCAGCTCCGTATCTAATAAAGTTGTCAGTGTTTAAATATAAGTTGATCAAGGTTTGGGCATCTCAGCGAGATATAGCGCAAGAAAGTCTATTGTCACCGCAAACAAAAATTCAATGATCAAAGTCATAAGGCTGAAGATTTCGTTTTCTTCTAGCATTAATAGAATTCATTGGGTCAGAAAACTCCTCTTGCTGGCGATTAGATGTCTAATATTCTCTTTGATAGTATAGAATTTACTTCATGCTGCATAGTAAATGAATTTACTTATGTTTAAGTAACTTGTTTAATAATGCGTAGCCTTTAATTAAGTACACTTTTCATGTCTTCAGCTTAGACTTGCCGTGTCGATATAATTCCAGCGTTATAATTTTGTTCTCATTAGTTATTTTGTTCTGGTTCTTATGATTGATGTAACTATACTTAGTTAAGCAACGTCTACTCATTCTCTAACAAATGGCAGATAAAAGCATGTTCATTCAATGTTCGGCTAGAATCATATTGTCAACGCAGGTGTGTGGTAAGAAAACAAGACTTCCAAAAACACATATGATTTGTGTTTCGTGGTTTTAATATAACATATAATTTATGTGTTTCTTGATGTTATTGTTGAACAGACTGTACCATGTACAGCTCACCTAGCGTTCAACGAGTTAGTGCGAGATCAGACTGTGTTGTTTCGTGACATTAGCACATACCACATTCGTGTGAACAAAGGACGTAGCAAGACCCGCTTGCACGGCAAACAATGGGAACAGTTCATCACCAAGAACAATCTCGGTGCGGGAGATATGCTAATGTTTACCATGACACCACATCCCAGGATATCTGTTGCCACTGGAAAAAGAAGCAACAACGAAGATGAACCAGATGAGATTTATGACGATTCTGACATTTCTAAAGATCACTTTGACGACGATGACAGAATCATAGTTGCCCAAAGAGTCTGTCTCAACAACCATGAGAATAACCGCCTCGTACAGTTTCTACCAGTAGGAGCCTATGTTGGAGTTCTTTTTCTGACTCGCTTGACGAGCACAAACTTGAACATACATGAGATGGTATGTACCCACCGCCTCTTTCATGCCTCTTTAATTTCCTATGTTAATAGCTATGTCTTTATCGAAAAATGACATAGTTATGTTATCTTCCATGCACAGAAACTACCTAAGGTGATAACAGAAGAGGCTGGCATACCGGCTGAGGGCATGGCTAGACTACGACTTGGAGCAGCAGGCATCATCATCGTCATCACGTACAACAAGAGAATCGACGGACGCATTGACTTCGACAAGATGGGGTGGAAGAACTTCATTGAAGGTCAGAATTTTGTGATTGATCAACCTGTTTTGATCATTCTAAGAAAGATCAATGACCTCAGCTTGGAGGTCATGATTGAGTTATAGGTACAGCTCATATAGAACTCATTCTAGCTTGTTAAGGATGGGGGTATGGTGAACAATTCTCTGATTTGGGCTATTGTGGTAATTGACACAAATTTCGGTTGGAGACTTTTATATAATATATATGCATATGCTAGCTTAAATTTCGGTTGGCCGAGGGCCTAGTTGAGGTTTTGTTGATGCAATGATGAAAAAAAAGAATTATGTAGCACTGTTGACCAGTACCAAAAACTCGAAACCCTGAAAATAATCCCGGAGCACACACATATTGCCCAAATAGCAGCTTTTACGGCCGGAGAGAAAACTCGGACCATCCGCATCCTAACGACGCCACCAATTGTAGCCGGCTCCAATGTATATGCAATACAGACGTCTGATAATCGCGGCCGTCTATGAAGGTTTCGTTATTGGAGACGGTTGTTATTCCTGGCCGTCGGAGGGGCCGAGCTCATTATAGCCGGCTGAGCCAACCGGCTCTAATGAAGCGTACATTAGAGACCCCGACGTAGAGACGGCCATTAAAACCGTCGGAGGTGACTCTCTGGGCCTGCTCTAATGCGAGGTTCTGTACTAGTGCCCTTCGATTCATAATGAGACGTGGGACTAATTTCATTTTGATTTTATAGATTATTTTGAATTATGCATAGCCGTATGAGACGAAAACCTCACGTACGAACGTCCGAAATAAGAGAATACATGTCAAACGTCTGAAACACGAGAATCGAGAGATGCTATATGAAATTGTCTATATGTTCTTCCTTCAATAGCAAGATGACATAAATCCCAAAAAATATATATAGCACGATGACATTGTGCTGACATCATCAGGATGGCCAGCCGGCCGATCGTGCTGCAGCACCGTAAGACTATTTTACTCACGTTCGCTAACAAATCCCGGTAAATTATGCCCTTCACTATCTAGTATGGTGGACTACTAGTTTGGATAACTTTGCCTAATTTAATGTACAGGGAAACAAAAGAAGTAGACTTCTACAAGTTTGGATGACTTTGTGTATATATTCATATTTATTTACAGGGGCATAAGAAGTACATATATACCTCTTCAATTTGTGGCTTCATCCAGCAATGCAAGGACTTGAAGCTTAGTTGACATTATCTATAACTGTAACATAATTGTCATTGTCAGTGTTTAAGTACATGTAGATTGAGGTTTGCGCATTTCCACGACATATAGCTCAAGAAAGTCAAATGTCACTCCAAACAGAAATTATATGATCACAACCATAAGGCTGCACATGTTTTGGCTAATCTTGCCCCGATGTTTGGTTGCATTATTCTCCGGAATATGTTTATTCTTTGTTTCCTGAATCTAAGCAACAATTGTTTTCATACTAGGTGTTTGACAACAGATTTAGAAAACTGTCCGTGATGATCTCGTATTATCACTGGCACATTACCACGGTTTGCGATGACCTTTCTGCAGTGTTTGATGTCAACTCCGAAAACGTGCATCGCATATGCCTGCTTTCCACCCGACAACTATACCTTGCAATGTTCATTCCATATAGGGTTGAAAACGTAACAAAAACGGATCGGAAAATGTTTTATCGTTTTCGTTTCTGATTGACTCACCGGAATCGAAAAAGGAAATCAGAAACGCCGGAAACATAAATCACCAAGACAAATACGGGATGGATATGATACGAAAACGAACATTTGTCAGAACACAATAACAGTATAAGACCTTAGTGCGTACATCAAAAGGAACACATAAATAAGTTTTTTTTATAAATGGAGGGTGCACCCAGCCTCTGCATCTAAAGGATGCACATAGCCGTTTTTATTAATAAAAGAGAAAACAGAAACCACCAAGCCTTACAAAGAGATACGTACATCAATCATCTGGAAGCCACCGTCCAGGCAAAAACTCGCTACACCTACAAGCTTGATGAAGGGGGTGGACCAATCAGAGCCAATTGAAAGGACAAGGATGTCGCCTAGAGAGGGGGGGGGTTGAATAGGCGATTTAAAACTTTTCCGGTTTAGCCTTGATAATTGCGGAATAAAACTAGGGTTTAAATTAACAAGCCAACAACCTAAATAAACTAGGTCACCTATGTGCACCAACAACTTATGCTAAGCAAGACAAGCAACACGGTGATAGCAAGATATAATACTTCAAGCACGAAGGCTATCACAATGTAAAGTGCATAAGTAAAGAGCTCGGGTATAGAAATAACCGAGCACGCGGAGACGACGATGTATTTCCGAGTTCCTCCTTTTTAGGGAGTACGTCTCGTTGGAGGGGTGTGAGTTTCAAACTCAAGACGCCACAAATGGCCTCACCCTATTCTCCGATGAACCTTGCCCAAAATCTCGGTTCACCTTCCACTATTGATTTCCTTTTGGGCGGAAATCGAATCCCTTACAACAATCTTGAGGCACAACCCACAAAAGGATTGGAGCTCCCAAGTGGCCACAAAAGGCCTCAACCGCCACAAAAGGCGTCTAGGGTCCAAAGACCCAAGAGTAACAAGCTCACGAACTTTCACTTCCACGAATCCTCGTGGAGAGCACAAACCGATGCACAAAAGCAATGGCAAGAACACAAGAAGTGCTCAAGTCCTTCACTCTCAAATCCCACCAAAAGTAACTAATGCTTATGGGGGAGAAGAGAGGAAGAACAAAGAAGAGAACCTCACAAGAACTCCAAGATCTAGATCCACTAGGTTCCCCTCACTTAGAGGAGAGATGGATTGGTGGAAATATAGATCTAGATCTCCTCTCTCAAATCCCTCAAAGATATGCAAGAATCATGGGAGAATTGGGAGAGGGGCAAGCTTTCCAAGGTCAACAATGGAGGTGAGAGAGGGAGAAATTTCGTGCTTGGAAGAGCTTACCCTTTGGGGAAGAAGGGGGGGCCTTTTTATAGGTCCCCAGAAAAATAGCCGTTGCAGGAAAACTTACCCCGGAGACTCCGGTCCAGGAGGGCCGGAGACTCTGGCCTGGGCGGAAACTCCGGACCCGAGGGGGGCGGAAACTCGGCCCCAACCGGAGACTCCGGGGTCACTCCGGACCAACTTCGGACCGAAGGCAGAGAGCGCCGACATGTGGAGCTCTTCGCTCCAGAACTTGATGGGCCGAAGACTCCGGCCCCTGAGCACCCCTGAGGCCGGAGACTCCGGCCTAGGCAAAACAACAGCAAACCTGAAATGCAATAACTTTCTCGTTCGAACTCCAAATCAGGTGAAACCAATTTTGTTGGAAATATTAAGAACCATAAAAGAGTTAAGTTGACACACATGGGAAGGTGTGGAACTTTTCTCACGGATAAATCGATAATATTTCCAACACGAAAACACAACAAGTTTTCCATCCGGACTCGTTTTCTATGATCTTGGGCTTGCTCCGAAGATAATCACAAGCACTACAAGATCATGCATATACACATCATAGTCCATCATGTGAGGTGGATAACACAAGAGGAGAGTTTGACCTCTCTACAAGAGACGAACCGGTAAAACCTCCAACATCAAAAACACCACAAGATATTCAAATGAAATCCGTTTTTGATGAACTAGAGCTTGGTATGGAGATGAACACAAGCTCTAAATTCTCACATGGATAAAAGCCAAATAAGAATCAAGAAATATGATATGCCAAGTATGTAAAGGTTTGAGCTCTCCACAAAGATGCGATCAAGTTACTCACTTGAGAGCCCCTCTTGATAGTACGCCGTCTATCCTATAACCCGGTTTCTCACTAACACCATGAGACCGGTAAAATAGAAAACCTATCAAGATCATACCTTTGCCTTGCGCATTCCACTTGAGCTAGATGATGACGATCTTGACTCACTCAAGTTGGAACACCTTTCTTGATTTTGCTTGCTAGCACATGCTTGATGAAGACTTCTCCAAATGCTCCCCCATACTCCATTATGGGAGAGCCTCGCTAAGCTCCGTTTCACAAAGATAATGTCTTGAATCCTTCAAGACATACTTGCAATATGCTCAACTCTACACATGACCATTCTTCATATAAACCCTTGAATAGAGCATTGATCATCATGTAATCTTCTAGAGTCCAACACATGAACTCCAATCTTTTCCTATGGATAGGATCTATAAGAATATCTCAATGCAAACATTAGTCCACAAGGATTGTCATTAATTACCAAAACCACGCATGGGGCAACACATTCCCTTTCACCAATGCCCCGACCTCACACACCTAAGCACATCATCTAAATCTGGAGTCTTCAACTAGGCCGCCCACAAGTCGAAGCACAAACCGGTCCAGCCGATGCTCAGCGCACGCCACATACGCACATCAGAAGTCGCTGCCGCCATCTTCTGCCATCCCATCCAGGAGAGATCAACGCGATGACCTTGCCAGGCCTGCCGTCGGCACCGCCACGACGCTAGATAGCTCCACCCTCCTGCGCGAGTCCATCATCATGCGCCCGTCGCCAAGACCCCGCTGCGCCACGCCGTCGAGACTCGTCGTCGTCAGCAAGTAGGCAACAAAACAAGGAATAGCTCATAATTTCGACGAGCAACATTTGAATATAAAGTAACAGAAGCACGGAGGTTCACGTAAATGGTTTCAAATAGACAGTAAGACATGTAGCTAGAGTTGTTTGCATGTAGGCCCTAGTTGCATGTATTACATAGCCTCATGCAACATATGTCTTACCTCGTAATAAATAACAATGAAAATCACGGACGCAAAATAGTTCTTGGTTTTAAATGGGTTATATTTCTGAATATTATCCGTATTTGTTTTCCAGATTTTTTTGTGCGTTTTTGTTTCTATTAGGATTGACTCCTTTTTTTACCATATTTGTTTTCCATAAAGTTTTGTGCGTTTCTATTTCTGCTAGGATTGACTCCCCGTTTATTTTGTACCTATTTTTTTAGAAATTCCATTTCTGTTCCTTTAATTTTCCTTCAAATATTGTTTCTGTTTAAAAAAATACATTTTCATCCCTTTTCCTTAAAATAACGTTTCGTTTTTGTTTTATGCTCGGTATTTGTTTTTGTAGGGAAACGAACGAAAAGTTTCCGTTGCGTTTCCCACCCTCTCATCCACTGGCACCCGAGAATTTGGAAATCTTTGCGATCAAGCACACCAAATCAGTTTAATGACACACGAACTATCAAAAATAATTGGCAGTGGACGACACACTACACATATAAAATAAATAAATAAACTCATTGCCAAAATTTAACCGAATCGAAATTGCCACACTTTCACTAGATGCCGCTCAGGAAAGTCAATCGTCTCCAGGTTGCACTGCCCTAATTTTGCTAACACCGGACAGGGTGCGGTTGTTTGATTGCACCATTGTCCAGATTGCTTAGCACCTCAACTATTCGCCGATTGTTAATTGTATTCATGAGTTCAAATAACCCCCAACACATAAATGATTTAGTCTTAGAGCATGTACAATGCAATGTGTTTAGATAGATGCTTAAGAAAAGAAACCAGATTTGGTTTAATCATTAGTGCTTATTTATACAAGAAAAAACTTAACTAGACACCCCTCATATAGTTTATTTTGGTAAGCACTTCTCTAATACTGGCCTCTCTAAGCACTTTATCTAGGTATGGGGAACTATGTGTGTGGGTGGGTGGGTGGGTGCAGGGTTTATGGGTGAAAACTCTGTACGAAGTTTTCGATGTCAATGGCGTCGCTCTTGAGCATCACTCCCCTCCTTGGAGGCATCGTTGTCGTGCCTTGCATCATCACCATCGGCTTTGGGTGAAAACCCTTAGTACGGCTGCCACACCGAGCGACGGATGCACTTTACACCATGTCCTCCTTGGAGGTGTCATCTCAGGATTCTTTGGTCCCCTTTAGCTGGTCATCTCAGGATTATTTTGCAGGCGGTGGGGAAGCGGCATAAGGTGTGGTCTTGGTTTGTAGTGGTCACGTGCTTGGAGTCTCTTCTTCCTTGGTGATCTACTTTTCAGGTTCTATTCGAGTTCTAGGGTGAGCTTCTCTATCGTCTTGCGGTTTTCGACGCCCTTCGAGCAACAAGGGCTCTCTTCAACGATAAACCGATGAGTCCTCGACAATGTTCTGCCTTTTTTCGAAGTGGATGATGGCTTCTTCCATCAGTTGTTTACTTCCCACGTTTCATCTCGTTGAAGAGTTTTTTGGTGGTTGAAGACTTCGGCTCAAGCTGCACTTTTTTTCCTTATTTTTGTTTGTTTGTATTCCATGTGTGCCTTGTATCGATTTGGCGTTTGGAGCTTTTATAATTTGAAGTCGGACATAGTTCATTCCTACTAAAAAAAGGTTTAAAAAGTTTGACATGGTTTGTCACGCACGGTATTCGCTATTAAACCTGAACAAGCACCATGAAAAACTGCCACTGATGACCTCGTATTATCACTGTGTGATGTAAATGTAAGAGGGTCCCATGATATGCAATTCGTGGTAGCGAAATTATTTATGATACTCCTGCTAAACTTTTTCTTCAAGATTGTTACTTGTTGTACTAAAAATGATAGCGATATATGTTTATTGTCATGCGTGAGTGGCTTTTATTCTATCCGTGATGTGCCAACATGTACCTCTCCACTAGCAGCATCACGTGGACCATTGTGGCTCAGATACAGATCGTTTGAGTGAGATAGTAGAGCACTTTGCTGCCTTCTAGAATCTATCTGCTGGGAGTGGCGTGTCATGATGTTGCAATACTTGCGTCAGCAACATATCACGGACTCTCTTCACTTGGGTGAAGACAGAGCCGGCAGTTCTTCTCCACTCCACCAATCGAGGTCTTCTCGTGCATAGCTAAAAACAAAGAAATGTTTATTTCATTGATTAATTCCTCCGACGAAATATATCATGGTCGATTTTCATCGATTGAGATATAGAGGAATAATCTGCTACGCTCCACCACTAGAACAATCTGCTTGTATATGTGTAATGAGCCTTTTATATGGAATTCAAATCAAGTTGCACCCATGATCTTGATGAAATTTGCACCATGGGGTTTAGAAAGGCTCCAGATATCCTCATGACACGTTATAATAGCTGCAACCTGTGTACTACCTCCTATCCAATATGTAAAACGTTTTGATAGGCTAAAATAATAGCCTACCAAACGTTTTTTTTATTTTTGGAACAAATGTAATACTCCCTCCGATCCATATTAATGGTCTCAACATTGTCTAGATACGGATGCATCTAGTCTAAACACTTAACTAGATACATCCGTATCTAGATAAAGTTGAGTCCATTAATATGGATCGGAGGTTGTACTAGACATGGCAAAGCCTAGCTAGCTAGACCGATCTAGGTCTGGTAGAAGGATCGGAGGTTTAAGAGAAAGAAAGCATGCAAGTCTTAGCCATGGGTATGCACTATTCACTACTATAAACTTTAAACTAATGACACTGCCATTTTATTAGTGTAACAAAACATATGTTTTTATTGAAAAAGATTCATTGTAAGTGTCGGTTAAAGAGTTTTCAGCCTCAATATTCCTTATTGGTTTTGTGCTTATGATATCCTTTTTCTTTCGTTTGGTTTCCTACCAGTTGAATAAATGTCGACTTGAATAACGTCAAAAAGTGAGTAAATGAGCTTTTAAAGTGGAGCTATTGGTGTACAAATGATTTCTCTTGTTCAGGAACGATGCTTTGGTGTCGACCGATATGTAAGACAAAAAAGGATCACGAGAAATGAAAATATATCCTATATTTCTGTAGATACTAATTGCATCTAATATGTGTTTTTTTTTCCAAGGTGGCATGAAAACCGAGTGACCTCATCCTTGTCTGTGGCCGCTACATCTATAGGTCGTCAATAGCCCTCTTGAGGCAATACATGGCGTGTCTTCAACTATCATTTTGCAGTGGGTACGTAAGCGTCTGCAGCATTTTGATCACCTTCATGTGGAAACTTTGACTCACGTAAAGATGCATTTCCGAATGCCACCCATTCACAATGCACTACACACGTCAACCTAGAATACCACTATGGCTTTCATATTTCTTTATGCTAGAATCACAGCTCCATTCAACTTGATTTTGGTGTTACTGACTGGTAAGAATATCTACGATGGGTAATATGTTATACTGCATGATATGACATGAGGTATGTGTGAAGTGTGGTTTATAAGGGCGGTGTCTATGTTCATTGAAATCTTGGTAATAACTGCCTTTTATGGAGCAAAAATAAAGATAGTACAATTGGTTGTTCTTTAGACAACATAAAGTCTCCAAATGTTTTTTTGTTACTTTATTTATTAATCCAATAAATTCATACAACCTCAAAAAATATAATACTATGAAAGTGTTTTTGTATGTGTAGATACACATATGATATTTAGGCATCCAATCAAACCATTTTATGTAGCTAAAAAACCTACAATGTCAAACTGTCCATATAACTCATTTGTGCTTCAAATATCGAATACTTAGTTGGCAACGGTTGTTGAAGCCATTTTCTTTCTTTTGGTTTCTTACCAGTGTCAAAGTGGTACATGAGGTAACTTTGATTCAAGTAACGATGCATTTCCAAATGCCACCCGTTCACGATGCACTTCACGTACACGTCCAATGATTCATCATAAGAGTCGGTTGTTCCATCTGCGGTTATTTGATCTCGTTCTTCACGGTGAGTAACTATTGTCATTTTCAAATCTCGGTCGGTGAGGGGTTCTGCATGTGGCCCAATCTTTTGCTGCTTGTTCGGTGCAAGTTTCAAGCTCACGAAAGTCGTTGAACAATTGGAGGAAAAAGACGACCAATATAAATTCCGGTGTATTTTTATTTTGTACTGGCCGTATTGCGGCGAGTTGAATCATTTTTGTACCAGCTGTTTTTCTTGATAAATATCAGATATAAATATTTCTGGGTGCCTCGGCGATTGTTGCATGCCTCGGCGATGAGATGACTACATGATCAGAGATAGTGTTTTTTTAATTCAAAAAAAAAGAGATAGTGTTTTTTTTGGACGAAAAAGCAGTGTTGATTTACCGGTTTGGCAAGGGGAGGGCCTCCACAGCCGCACCGCATTCGTCCCTACGAGCCCGAAATATCAGCCCGTAAGGGCCCATCGCCCTTGCCACGCTAGCCCGGGCTCCACGTACAAAGCCCATTACACAATCATCACAGAGCCGGTAGTTTTTCTCCATTCCTTGAATCGAGGTATTCTCAGGCAGATCTAAAAACAAATAAATGTTATATTTCATTGATTAATTCCTCCGAACGAAATATATTATGGTCGATTTTCATCCATTGAGATATAGAGGAATAATCTGCTACGCCACTAGAACTATCTGCTTGTATATGTGTAATGAGCTTTTTATATGGACTTCAAATCAAGTTGCACCCATGATCTTGATGAAATTTGCACCATGGGGTTTAGAAAGGCTCCACATATTCTCATGACACGTTATAATGGCTGCAACCTGTGTACTACCTATTATCCAATATGTAAAACGTTTTGATAGGGTGAAATAATAGCCTACCAAACGTTTTATATTTTGAAACAGACGTAATACTAGACATGGGCAAAGCCTAGCTAGCTAGACCGATCTAGGTCTGGTAGAAGGAGGTTTAAGAGAGAGAAAAGCATGCAAGTCTTAGCCATGGGTATGCACTATGCACTACTATAAACTTTAAACTAATGACACTCTGCCATTTTATTAGTGTAACAAAAAATATGTTTTTATTGAAAATGATTCATCATAAGTGTTGGTTAAGGAGTTTTCAGCCTCAATATTCCGGATTGATTTTGTGCTTATGATATCTTTTTTCTTTCTTTTGGTTTCTGCCAGTTGGATAAATGTCGACTTGAGTAATGTCAAAAAGCGAGTAAATGAACTTTTATAGTGGAGCTATTGGTGTACACATGATTTCCTCTTGTTCAGGAACGATGCTTTGGTGTTGAGCGATATGTAAGACAAAAAAAGATCACCAGAAATGAAAACATATCCTATATTTATGTAGATACTAATTGCATCTAATATGTGTTTTTTAAGGTGGCATTAAAAACTGAGTGACCTCATCATCGCTCGTGGCCGCTACATCTATAGGTCGTCAATAGCCCTCTTGAGGCAATACATGGCGTATCTTCACTGTCATTGCGTAGTGGGAATACAAGCTTGTGCGGTATCTTGATCATCTTCATGTGGAGACTCACGTAAAGATGCATTTCCGAATGCCACCCATTCATAATGCACTACACACGTCAACCTAGAATACCACTATGGCTTTTATATTTCTTATTATGCTAGAATCACAGCTCCATTCAACTTGATTTGGTGCTACTGGTAAGAATATCTACGATAGGTAATGTTACACTGCATGCTATGACATGAGGTATGTGTGAAGTGTGGTTTATAAGGGCGGTGTCTATGCTCATTGAAAGCTTGGTGATAACTGCCTTTTATTGACCAAAAATAAATAGTACAATTGGTTGTTCTTTAGACAACATAAAGTCTCCAAATGTTTTTTGTTACTTTATTTATTATTCCAATAAATTCATACAACCTCAAAAATATAATATTATGGAAGTGTTTTTGTATGATACACATATGATTTTCAAGCACTAATCCAAGCATTTTATGTAGCTTAAAAACCTACAATGTCAAACTGTCCATATAACTCACTTGTGCTTCGAATATCAAATACTTAGTTGGCAACGGTTGTTGAAGCCATTTCCTAGTGAACAACGATAAGAAAAATGCTTTACAATCTATTTGTGATGATATCAACTGTCCTTGTCACCGGCTGTTAAAATAGTGATATTTGTAAAGCATTTTTCTTATCGTTGTTCACTAGGAAGGATCCAGTTGTGCAACTAGTTCCAAGTTCTCATCTAATCCAAGCACTATCTATTGCTACAAAACCCTCAGCTTGAACACTTCTTATTGATTTTTTTTACCTTGAATGGACACACCTTGCCATTTGAGCTTTGAGTAGGAAGGAATGGTTTATATTTATTCTCAATTATTTTTGTATACTTTGATGAAATACACGTTAGTTACTATTGTTGTTGCCCATTTTACAACAATTACGAACAAAATTCTCGTAGCCTTCAAAGACAGGTGATCGACATATTCTCCATCATATGAGTGCATCCATGGCCCTCAAACTATAAACTCTCCACTCTTAACTTGTTTCACACGGTAACCCGCTCCATTGTAGCAGCTAAGGTGTTCAATAATACTTCATGTTCCATGTTAGACGGTTCTAGGTCTGGTAGAAGGAGGTTTCAGAGAGAGAAATCATGCAGTATGCACTATGCACCAGTAGAAACTCTGAACTAATGTCACTCTGCCATTTATGAGTGTAACAAAGAAAATATGTTTATTAAAAATGATTCATCGTAAGAGTCGGTTAAGGAGTTTTCAGCTAGCTTTTTCCTGATTGGTTTTGTGCTTATCATATCCTTTTTCTTTCTTTTGGTTTCTTACCGGTTGATTAAATTTCGACTTGAATTACGTCAAAAAGTGAGTAAATGAACTTTTAAAATGGATTTATTGGTCTACAAATGATTTCCTCTTATTCATGAATGATGCTTTGGCATCAACCCATACGTAAGACAAAAACATTATTTATGAGAGAGGAAAGCATTTATTTGTTGATACTAATTGCATATAATATGTGTGTCTTTTATTCGAGGTGGCATGAAAATCCGGGTGACCTCATCCTTCTTCTTGGCCGCTACATCTTTAGGTCGTCAATACCCCTCTCGAGGAAATACATTTGTATACTGTCACTGTCCTTGCGTGGAAGGAACATGGGCTTGTGTAGTCTTCTCATCATGTCAAAGTGGTACATGTGGTAACTTTGATTCAAGTAAATATGCATTTCCAAACGCCGCCCATTCACAATGCACTTCACACGCCCAATGATTCATTGTAAGAGTCGGTTGTTCCATCTGCGTTATTTTGATCTCGCAGTTCGCGGCGAGTAACTATCACCATCTTAAAATCCTTGGTCGGCGAGGGCTTTTGTAGTTGGCCCAATCTTTTACTGGTTGTTCAGCGCAAGTTTCAAGCTTAGGAAGTCGTTGAACAGTTGGAGGAACAAGACGACCAATATAAATTTTGATGTATGTTTATTGTGCTGGCCGTATTGCGTCGAGTTGAATATTTTTTACCAGCTGTTTTTCTTGATAAATATCAGATAGAAATATTTTTGGGTGTCTTTTCTAAAAAACAGTTGTTGCTAGTCTCGGCGATGATCAGAGATAGTGTTTTTTTTGGACAAAAAGCAGTGTTGATTTACCGGTTGGCAAGGTGAGGGGCCTCCACATCCACACATCATTCGTCCTTACGAGCCCGAAATATCAGCCCGTAAGGGCCCAAAGCCCATTGCCCAATCATCTTGGAGGAGGGGCAAAACGGCTCGGCTCGGCTGCGTGACCTGCGTCCTCGGCTGCAAGCAAAGCGGAGATCCCCTTCCTCCAGAAATAAACCTCCACACAGCCGCTCCCCCACTCGCCTCCGAACCCTAGCTCCCGTCGCGGCGAATCCGGCCATGTCGCCGCCCGAGAACTCTAACGGCGGGACCTCCGCGGCCGCGCCGTCGGAGCCCGCCCCGCCGGCCAAGCCTTCTTCCAAGGGGAAGAAGAAGGACGAGAAGAAGGATGACGATCTGGTCAGCTCCCCCTTCCCCCTCCCCCCTTCCCACTCTGTCTGGCGCCGGTGACGGCGCCCGGCCGAGATCGGGGAGTATCTCGCCTCGATATGCGGTTCCGCTCATCCTGACGTGTTTGTTGGTGTGATGCGCAGTCGGAGGAGGACCAGGCGCTCAAGGAGCAGCTCGAGCTCTACGTCGTGCGCGCGCAGGACACGGATCCCGGCGTCCAGAGGCTCGCCCTCGAGAGCATGAGGTATTGTTTCAGCCCGCTCGGCCAGACCCGACAGATTCAGTAGTTCTAGGTTCCCCGAGTTTTGTTCGCCGCCTCCTAGGGTTCGTGGCGCGTTATGGGTTTAGATTCGCCATCTCCATGTGAAATTTAGTGAACACTCAGGCCCTAGTTCTGCTCTCCGTACTTACATCTAACTGACCTAGTGTTATGGAGTGCTGCCGCTGTAGTTTTTTGTGTAAAATTTAGAGCTATCTGTCGCTTCAGTTCCGCTTTACTACTGGCACTGAGACTTTGACCCCTACCAGGACGGAGATTCGTTCGGCTACTAGCTCGATGACGTCCGTCCCCAAGCCGCTGAAATTCCTCCGCCCACACTACGGAACCCTCAAATCCTACTTCGATACCATGCCAGAGTCTGAAGTAAAGGTATGTTTCTTGCCCACACTGGTGATTTGAATGTTGATTCGGCGCAGTGCTGATGCCTCCTTTTCACTGTTACGCAGAGGTACATGGCTGACATACTATCAGTGTTGGCCTTGACAATGTCTGTTGAAGGAGAAAGGGTATGTGCCTGCAACCTTAAGATTTTGGACAACATATCTCTCTTTCTGAAAAAAAATTAGTTTATCTCATTCACCTGGAATCCATGTAGACTTATGGTTTGTTTCCACCTTTTAATTGTTTCAGGAGAGCCTGAGGTACCGTTTATTGGGATCTGAAGGTGACATTGGTTCCTGGGGTCATGAATATGTGAGGTAAGAACAAAAGTACAGAAATATATTCCATGCTTACTATATCTTTGCATGTTTTCGTTCTGTCTTGTGAATTTATATTATAGCCCGTTTGATGTTTCTTAGGTATTTGGTTCATCTCTCGACTAGATGTGTAAAAGTAATGCCAATTAATCACGCTAGTCCCAACAAAAACTGTTTTGAGTTTCTAGTTCATTCTGCTAGTTCCAAATCAGACCCTGAAATGTAAATTTTGATCCGCAAGAGGGTAAATTCTAAACAAAACGGACATACGATGCTCACACTGCCATTTCCTTGGATTTTTATAAATATTTGTTGTGTAGCTTGATGGAATTATGGTGAGCATATTTTGGTTGGGCATAATGATATAATTCTGTTTCGTTGATATGTTTGTTTCGACTGTCAGTTTAGAATTTAGAACCTCTCAGTTGCTTCTGTGATAGCTATGTTCCTCACCAGTTTCCGATACGTTTTTGAAATTTAATTTATTGATCTTGGAGACATTGCGAGATTTGATGTATATTTATTCTTCAGTTGTTTGATTTTTCGGAATTTTTCTCGTGACAGGAACCTTGCTGGGGAAATTGCTCAGGAATTCCAAAAGCGTCAGGTTACAACTCTCATTCATGTTATAATCGAAGCTGAAGTTTTATCTACCTTTTATATATTTACTACATGGAACTACCTTGCTTTGATGGTGGCTTCATTCTTCTATTTATTTCATTGTGATAATCCTTTGTTTGTTATTTTGAAGTCATAATTTTCTACCATATCTTAGACACTGATGATATAAATTTGGACAAATACATACCCTTTATTGATTCTCTTTAGTTGACACTATTGCGACTATGTATTCCATCTATTTCAGTGACCTACTGGTCATGCTAGCAGACATATAAATCACATGTTTGTGAACTCCTATAGTTTGTTTGAGTAATTCACATTCCACTATATCCTCCTTCCTCAGCTTTTCTGCCGTTTTGCACTTTGCAAATTTGACCACTAATTTATGGTGTGATATATCCATAAAGCCCAACAAAATAATTATGAAGTACGTTTTTAGACAAATTTACCATATGATTTTTGACTATCTAATCCATGTATTAAGGATATTATTAGTCAAAGTTCTTAAAGTTGGGCTTAAAAGTAGTACCTGATAACATTGTCGTTTTTAGCCATCGCAAACTTGTTGTATGTACTCATCTCCCTTTTCAAACAGAGGACCTCTTTGTTTTCTGCTTCTTTATATTTTAATTCTCCGATGTTGATTTATTTTGTAGGGTGAGGACATGCCGATTGATGCCCTGATGGAACTAGTGCAGCAAATTGTCTCATTCCACATGAAGGTTTGTTCTGATTGGAGTTGTATTTTCGAGCATTTATTACTATCGTAACTGTTTGATCATTGACTCATTATTTCTTTTCTGTTGTCATTTTTGTATAATAGCATAATGCTGAGCCTGAAGCTGTAGATCTTCTGATGGAGGTATTTTATTTCAAACTATTTCACCAGAGTACTTTACCTGTATTTATCCAATAATGGATATACTGATGCATGGTGTTTCATGTTTTTTCAGGTTGAAGACCTTGATTTGCTTGTTGAGCATGTTGACTCAACAAACTATAAAAGGGCTTGCTTGTATCTTACTAGTATGTCCAAGTATGTCTAAACGTCCCGTTATACACCCTATTGTACCTTTTCTTATTGCACTTTTTCTCTTTTACCATTTTTTGGGAGAGACCTTTGGTTATAGCCCCAAAACAATATATTGAATTTTAAATAACTTGAGTTAATACTGTGCCTTGTCTCCATGCCGAACTGCAGATTCCACCCTGCTCCTGATGATCTGTTGGCACTTGATATAGCATATACCATTTACATGAAGTTTGGAGACCTTGCAAATGCTTTGCATTGCCCTGCTTCTTGACAGCAAGGTAATTAGATGATTATCTCAAGTTATACTCCTTTTCTTTGGTTTACTTTTAAGCTGACATGCAGCTCCATGATTTCCAGTCCATACAGTATGTGAAGCAGGTCTACACAGCAACTGATGATCTTACACTCAAGAAGCAATTCTCATACATCATTGCACGCCATGTATGTTTGCTCTCTTCTCACTCTCCCTACCCCGTGCCAATTTTTATTCTTCTGTACCTAATAACCTTGGTTATTCTTTCCATGTTTTTCCGCAAAAGTGGCATATCCCATGAATATTGACTATGAGCTCTCCTCTTCTGAAGGGTTTAGCCTTGGAGATTGATGATGAGATAGCTGCGGATGAAAATGACAAGGAAATGTTGCAAGAAATAGTTAATAACACTAAGCTGAGTGAGGGTTACCTAACTCTTGCTCGTGATATTGAAGTTATGGAGGCAAAATCTCCAGAGGATATATATAAGGTGACCTACATTTTATTACTTTCTATGTTTGTGGAGGGCCTTTTTAGTCCATGAAGTCTATAATAAAATTGTGCTTACACTTTCTGATCTGCAGGTCCATTTGATTGATGGCCGTGGTGCCAGCTCCAGTCTTGATTCTGCAAGGCAGAATTTGGCTGCAACATTTGTTAATGCATTTGTTAATGCTGGATTTGGCCAGGTTAGTTCTCGAGAAGCCTTTGAGGGTATATGTGAGGAAAGTGGATATTAATACCGTTCCTTTGTGCAGGATAAGCTGATGACTGCTCCATCTGATTCTTCCAGTAGCGGGGCTTCTGGAAACTGGTTATTTAAGAATAAGGAACATGGAAAAGCCAGTGCAGCGGCTAGCCTGGTACATTACGTCATTACTTATATTTTGAACTGTAAGGTTCTGTTTTAACTGTAACTCACTAATAATAATTGGAAATATTGTTTCCAGGGAATGATTCTCCTGTGGGATACTGATTCTGGGCTTGCTCAACTCGACAAGTACTTGCATAGTAATGATACTCATGTTGTCGCTGGAGCTTTGCTTGGTATCGGTGTTGTCACCTGTGGCGTGAAGAATGACTGTGACCCTGTATGTATTCCACTGCATTAGCTGCTTCCTTCTTCCTATTCACCCACCCCGTCCCTGGTGTTACGCGAGATCTGTCTTTAATATCTTAAATTTGTTGCCAGGCAATGGCTATTCTCATGGAGTATGTCAACAAGGATGACGCAAACATACGGATTGGGGCCATCTTGGGTCTTGGCATTGCATATGCTGGTTCTCAGAAAGATGAGGTGGGGATCAGTGCGTGCTGTCGTGTCCAAGTTCTTGATCTTCAGTCCTACTTTTTTTGTTAATATGCTTTCTTTATGTTCCAGCTAAGAGTTCAACTATCAGCTATATTGGGAGATCCCCAAGCAACACTTGAAGTCTTGGTCTTCACAGCTGTTGCCTTGGGATTGGTGTTTGTTGGTTCTTGTAATGAAGAGATTGCACAATCTATCATATTTTTCTTGATGGAGCGTAGTGAGGCTGAGCTGGCAGAACCAATTATACGCCTTCTTCCAGTTGCACTTGGTCTTCTATATCTTGGAAAACAGGTAATATTGAGCAATCCATGAAGTTCCATTTCTAACATTTGCATCAAGTTCCATTTCCAACATTTGCATTTTCATTGACTAGGGTAAGTATCAAAAAAATTGTTTTGTCTTCCCTGGATATATCCATTTAGATACTATTTATTGCCTTTGGTTTCAAGGGTTTTTTCCCTACCCTTTTGTGAATGCGATCCCTTCAATCTGGCAAGTTAGCTCATTGTAAATGTTACTATAATTTTCATACTACATTGTTTGTTACTACTGCTTCTAATTGTAGCCCATGCACAAAATTTGATCATGCACCTGCCTTTTTCAGGCCAATTTAGTACCCCCGGATATTTGTCTAATGTAATATTTGTTTGGCCTATTTCAGGAAAGTGTCGAGGCTACCGCGGAGGTTGCTAAAACATTTGATGAGAAGATCAGGAAATACTGTGACGTAACACTTATGTCGCTTGCGTATGCGGGAACAGGAAATGTGCTTAAGGTACAGTCAATTATATATTATATCGTTGCTGGATTGTAGCAGCTTTGGACTGTGTTTTAATTGCTCCAACGTTTTCCCAATTCTGGATGCAGGTTCAGAAACTTCTTGGTATTTGCTCACAACATCTTGATAAAGGCGAAACACACCAGGGCCAGCTGTTCTTGGAATTGCTCTTATTGCCATGTCTGAAGAACTAGGAGCTGAAATGGCTATACGATCACTTGAGCGTCTTTTACAGTATGGCGAGCAGAATATTAGACGAGCAGTTCCTCTTGCTCTTGGTGTACTCTGTATTTCGAATCCCAAGGTTCGTGATTAAATTCTGGCAGAAGGAATCTCTGTGTTAATGACTTAATGCCTCTTCAGTTACTAGGAAGAGTTATATAGTTCCAAAGAATCCATATATTTGTCTCACTTCGATCCTAGGAGATCACACAGAGTTCAGTGGGAACAGTTAGGTAAATTTAGTTCGGTTACTAATGGTGATAGGTATACCTACCAGCAAAGTTTCTAATAAGGTCATTTCAATGGAGTTATTACGTGGAAGTGCTTAAACGTTTGATTGATACACACCAATCTGTACGCATAGCAGATGCACACATCTACAAAAGAATCATTGCTTGTCATTGAACAATAATATTAGTTATTTATGTGGGCATACTACTAGTCAGGTTGCCAGTTCATTATGATTATCCAATGAGTTCAAAATCTATTCCTTTTGACAGCCTGAGTTGTAAGGCTACATTTGGTGCTCATGGATTATATATGACATTATTATTTGACTCAGTGTGTCGCCAAATTATGTTATTTAGTTCCTTTACTGTAACCAAAGTGTGACTGTTTTCATTCGGTACTATTAAAGCACTATACTACTCCCTCCGTTCTAAATTACTTGACTTGAGTTTGTCCAAATCAAGGATTACGAGTCGCTCGACTTATCGCGGCTTGTCTAGCGGCTTGTCTACCTGTCGCAGCCTGGATGTCGACAAGGATGAACGACTCGATAAGTTGAAGTTATCGATCGACAACTGAACTTGTCTACGACTAATCGCGACAAGCCCATCTAGATGAGTCGCGCGACAAGAAAAAGGCCCACCCGTGAAACCTAACTACCCCTCCAGCCTCTAGAAACGAATCGAGAAACAGATCGAGCCCCGTGCCCAGCCGCCTCTCCCTGGGCGCCTCTCCCCTGGCCGCCGCCCCCACATCTGGCCGCCGCCGGTGCTGCCGCCGCCGCCTCCCGCCAGCGCTCCTCCCCTCCTTCCCTCCTCACGCCGGCGCCTCCTTCCCTCCTCACGCCGGCGAGCTCGGCGGCGAGCTGGAAGCGGCGAGGGAGACAGAGAAGGAGGGGAGGAGGAGGCGCGGCGGCGAGGGCGGCGGCGAGGGAGGCGAGCTCGGCGGCGAGGAGGCGAGCTGGAGGCGGCGGCGTGCGGTCGCTAGTTGAAAGAAACAGAGGAGGAAGGAGAGAATGACCCAGCGGCGGCGTGCGGTCAGATACTTCAGGTGCTAGGGTTTCTTAGTGGGCCTTATTGGGCTATGTTATAGCCAAACCAGAGTGGGCCTTGGGCACAATGGCTTTCTGCATTGCCTACTTGTCGGTACCCCTGAAAACTGCTCTGCTCTGCACCCTGAAAACTGCTCTGCACCCTGAAAAATTGCTCCTGATTACATATCGACAAGTCTATGACTAGTCGCGACTAGTCACGACTAGTCACGACTTGTCTACTTGTCGGTACCCCAGCGACAAGTTGCGACTCGTCGACTCGTAATCCTTGGTCCAAATACGAATGTATCTATACTTGTTTAGTGTCTAGATACATCCGTATTTAGACAAACCCAAGTCAAGTAATTTGAAACGGAGGGAGTAGATAGTTAATTCGTCACATATTGTTCAGTCGTGTATTCTCGATGTTATGGACATTGGATGCCTCTACAGTAGTGTATTCTGAGATGGTTGTTCTGGATTGTTCTAATATCTGCTATTTCAGGTAAACGTAATGGACACACTGAGCAGATTGAGTCATGACGCTGATGGTGATGTTTCGATGGTATGGGTATCTAACATTTTATAACCTGGCAGTTCACTTCTAAAATTTATGCTTTTATCTTCTAACTGTGCCTATCTTGTGTCTTTTTTATTGAATTGATCTAGGCTGCGATCATCTCCCTGGGTTTGATTGGTGCTGGTACAAACAATGCTAGAATAGCTGGTATGCTTCGTAATCTTTCGAGTTACTACTACAAAGAGGCTGCTCATCTGTTCTGTGTAAGTACATATTCACAGTGTTTTTTTACCATCCCTTGTCATGCAGCTATATGTTAGTTGTTAAGCTGTTTTACATATTCAGGTAAGAATTGCTCAAGGGCTTGTTCACCTTGGCAAGGGTTTGTTGACACTTTCTCCATACCATTCTGACCGGTTTCTTCTTTCACCGTAAGTAACTATCTCGAAGTGCTGGATTTACCATTCAATATTGTTGGATTCATTTAACAATTCTTTTTGTTTCTTAGAATGGCACTTGGAGGAATTGTCACTGTTCTGCATGCGTGCCTTGATATGAAGTCCACAATTCTAGGCAAATATCACTACATTCTGTATATTATCGTCTTGGCGATGCAGGTATGCATATTACTTATCTGCCAATTTTTTTAATTGAACAGTTACTGGATTCTGAGCTTAAATTCTTCTTTCCTTGTACAGCCCAGGATGCTTTTAACGGTGGATGAAGATCTGAAGCCTCTTCCTGTCCCAGTGCGGGTTGGGCAAGCAGTTGATGTGGTTGGCCAGGCAGGAAGACCCAAGACAATTACTGGCTTCCAGACACATACGACCCCTGTCTTGCTTGCAGCGGGGGAGCGAGCAGAATTGGCGACTGACAAGTAAGTTTGACTAAGGACTGATCATGCACTTTATGATTTGAATATGTGTGTCCCCCATGTCAGCTAATGACCGTTGTGTTATGTCATGCAGATACATCCCCCTGACATCAACGTTGGAGGGCTTTGTAATTCTGAAGAAGAACCCATTATACCACGAGGAGTGATGGAATTCCTGAAACTTTGATCTGATACAAGTTTTGGGGTTCTTCACCAGCATGGCAGACTCAGAGGTCTGGTTGGTTTGGTGGCCGAGGATGCCTTGTTATGCCCTTCCATCTTTTCCTTGGCAGTTTCTGGTTGTTCATCCACAGACTTCAATCAGTCCACAAGTGCTGTACTTAATTGCAGTGTGTTTGGTTGTGCAAATGACCAGCATGCCACTTGTACTGTTGTACGCAGACTGGTGGGCACTTAGAGGAGTTAAACTGCTGTTTCTTTGACCATAAGCTTGTTTGTATATGTATCAAATGTACTCAACAGTTACATCTTTAAAACTGATACAGTGTTGTCATTCCCAGGCGTAATACGTTTAGCTTTTGACACGAGTACCGCATGTGGACATGTCTGCCTCTTATCCCAAAAGAGTATCGCGAGTAGTACTATCTAGTTGTACCTAATCATGGAAATCCATAACAGGTAGCAGGTGCAGATGCAGCCACTACAAAAAAACAAAATTTGAAAAGTCAAAAAATTCAAAATAATTTTTTCGTGACATTTTATGTTAGCACAAAAGTTTACATGAAGAAAAAACATTTTTTGTGTCCTTTTGTCTTTTTTGCACAGGTCAAAAAAAATATTTTTTCTTCGCGATATTTTTTGTGCTAACACAGAATGTTCTAATGCATATTCGAATTTTTTCTGATTTTTTTTGATATTTTAAAAAATAAATAAAAATAATTTACATAATAGGTTCATCTACACCTACTACTCAAATTGCCGCCTCCTACCTAATCAGCTCTTTTCTGGTGACATTTATACCGGATTGGAGTGAGTATCTTTTTCCTGGAGTACAATCTATTTTAAGTACAATCGTATATGCCGGTGGGCCGGCTCTCTAGCCTGCTGGTATTGTGTTACGGACTCTAGATTTCGACAGCGGGTTTTCAGCACAATTTGCACAATGGTGCGCGTGTAAGGTGCTTGTGCTACCGAAGGAGAGTCCTTTTTCCCCTCCCCACCACTGTAGCAAGAGGAGAGAGGCGATTTTTGGAGCAAGCCCGGCGATCCACCGTGCACGCCGCGAGCCGTGGGATTCCTCCCCTCCGCCGGCCGCTCCGGCGGCGGGAGGGTGGGGATCCCCGGCTCCGGCTTGTAAATACGGGAGGGTAGGTTGGGAGGCTCGCCGGCGGCGCTCTGGAGGAGGTGGTGCTGCGGGCGGGTGGTTTTGGAGCCGGCGCGTTCTTCTCCGGTGGTGGAGGTCTTCGGAGCTCTCCGTCTGCGCGCTGGACTGGCTGGATCTCGAGGCCCGGCGCGGCGCTCGTGATCCTCTTCTCTCTGTCAGATCCGAGGTGGTGGTGGATCTGGCGGCGGACGGATCGAGCTCTGCGTCGTCTGCCGGCGGTGGATTCGACGGCGGCTGCGGCAAGCGGTGTGGAAGGGTCAAGGGGGCGCTGCCCCGGCCGTTCATCGTCAACAACTCCGGCGCGGCGCGGCGGAGAGTCAAGGCAGCGTCTTCGTTAGGGAAAAAGCTCTCCCTGTCAGCGGCGAGGTGGTGGCTGGCCGCCTTCGACTCCGACGCCGGCGACGGCGTGTTCTTCGATCTTTGGTCCGTTTCCCCTACGTATTTTGTACTTGTATTTCCTACCGTGTACGTTGTATGTGGTATGTGTTGAATATATGTGGTGGAAAAATTGCAAAAAAAAAAAGGTGCTTGTGCTACCTTTTGATTCAAATGTTTTTGACTATTCGGGTACTGATTCCTGAACAACAAAAGAAAATGTTTCACACCTTATTCAGGGCAGCCAACTTTTCCTTGAGCGGTACAAGCACCTAGGACACAGGCAAGCACGTTGACTTGATGCCATTTACCTCTTCCCGACTTAAATGACATTTACCTCTTCTCGTGCTTGCTCTACCAATACTCCTTGACGAGACAAATAGCTAGCCTACCTATAATGCAAACCAACTTTTCATCCATCAAAGAATACTGGTATGAGATTCTTAATCCGTGATGCTGGCTACCGGAAGATAATGAAGGCCGTATCGCCATCGCAAAGAGAGAAAAAACGCCCATCTCGTGTCGCTCCCCGCGAGCGACCGAGGCGGAAACCAAACACCGCCCCCGACCTTCCTCCTCCTTCCTCCCCCGCCGCCGGCGGCGGCGGGTCGACTTCTACCCGTGCGCAAGGCGAGCTTCGCGGGGCGGCTCGGCCGGCGGCGGTGCAGACTGGTGGCGGGCCTCGGCTTGACGGCGGCGTACAAACCTCGGCGGCGGCGGATCCCGGCGGTCTTCGACGGCAGGAGACGTCCCAGCTGGCCGGGGCGGCGTGGCGCGGAGCTCCGCGGCGACTGGGCTCGCTGGCCAGATCTGGCCCCCGGGCCCGATCTGGGCCATGTGGGCCTGGCTGTTTTTCCTGCCTTCGCCCGCGGTTTTCGCAGTGGAGTGCGGCCGGAGCTCTTTCTCGGTCCTTCGCGGGCTGGGGTGCCAGACCGAGCATGGCGACGAAATTCTCGGCGGGGTAGGAGACGGTAGTGGTGGAGATGAATCTGCCGGTGGATGGGGACGGTGGCGGCTATGGCGCTGCAGCGCGGTGGCGGGGCTAGTCGGGCCTGATCTGGACCGGATCTGAGATTGATCTGGACTGGATCTGGGGCTGATCTGGGGCCTGACAGGCCCTGCCTGCTGCGTCCGGTCAGCGACCACCTTCGGTGGTGGAGGACGGCTGATCTCCTCCGATTGGTTGCGCACGTCTGCCGCCCACGCAGGCTTGGATTCGGTGTCACCCTACCTCATCCGATACGTTGGGCTCGCGGTGCGATGTTGCCGCTCATAGGGTTCGAGCTCAGGACGCCGGGGTGGCGACCCTGGAAGGTGGGCTGCGCGGGCGACTCTACGGCGAGCGACGTGACGGTGGTGATGGACTTTCTCTTTGGCTGTGTGGATGGCGAGGAGTGGGCGTTGGGGGTCCCTGGTGTTGGCGGCGTTGCGGCATTGTCAGCTCCCAGACCGTGTTTTGGTAGCCAGACTCGGGGATAGTCGTGCGTGGTGCGAAGGTTTTCCGAGCGAAAGCTCTGTGCTTAGGCGCCAATGGCGGCGGTGCCTGCGGGTATCGTATCCCTCTTGGGGGCGCTGTTGTGGTTACCTTAGCCGCTCTAGGACTCCAGGTGAAAACCATAGACCAGCTTGGTCTCGACGACGGCGACGCGCTACGTCGTTACCCTCTTGGGGGCGTCGTCGTGGAGTCTCGGTTTCTCTCGGGCACGTTTTGGTGTCTTCGGTGGCAAGTTTGGTTTTCCAGTGTTTCTTTTCTATCTTTGGTCTGCTTTGTAAGAGGTTCCCCTCATCACATTAGCAACACTTAATAACTAGATGAACTTAAACGTAATATGGGGGGGGGGGGGGGGGGGGGGGGGGTGCAAATTAAGGCCCCTCAGACCCAATGGAGCTTCAGAATTAGGGTGGTTGCTTGAAATGCCAACTGCAAGGCGTTAAGGAAGTAACATCTAAAGGGGCTTTCATGTAAATGTAGTGCTCTTTATTATTAGAACCACATATACTCATAATAACTGCATAAACCCTTAGTTTATAAAAATAAGACAAACTGTTAGGGACAATAGCCACTTGTTATCCTTTGCCTCTACAAGTATAACTAGTGCCAGAAGTAAGTATACAATCACTATAGTGAAAAAAGCACTCCCCTCCTTAAAGACGCCCACGTCTTTGGCGTTTATGTTATTGGATCTTGATGGATCACCACAGCATATAAATCAAGTAATTTGTCCAAACCTAATTGGATTTGCAGCTTTTATCGGCACGATAATCATCCACGCGGTGTATAAGCAATATTGTATAACCATGAGTGAGGTAAGGCTGTTAAATTTGGATAGCAAACCTATTGAATAGGAGAGAGCGGCGTTTTGGCTCCCGGGAGCATATGCTCCGGTATTTTAAAAAAGTTTCAAATTTGAAAACTTATCAAAAAATCTGAAAAAATCATGCACGTACCTGACCATGGTACGCACCACCGTGTATTTTTTCGCGTCAAAATGACATCGTATGCGCCCTGTACAAAAATGACAAATTTCTGACAGGAAAATGAGATCTAAAAATTTGAATTTCTGACAGGAAATTTGTCATTTTTGTACAGGGCGCGTACGATGTCATTTCGGCGCGAAAAAAAATACGGTGGTGCGTACCATGGTCAGGTACGTGCATGATTTTTTCCGGAATTGTTTGATAAGTTTTCAAATTTTGATTTTTTTTTGAAAATACCGGGAGCATATGCTCCCGGGAGCCAATGCGAATTTCCGGACATACAAAGAGATGTATAGTAGTAATCATACAGAAAGGAGCGCTCATCGTCAATCACAATAAACACTCTGCCAAAAAATCTACACCGTAACAATTTGCACATTGCGAATGATAGTACGACATCCTTGATTCGTGGTATTGACACATGAAGTTTATCATCCAATTGCCATACTCCTCACATTTCACGAAGGGCCTGTTCACCATTGTCTTGATGCAATAATCTTGCGGTTGTTTCTCATCTCCATAATGACTAGTGGGGTGGAAATAATTCCTCTTATGTTTTCAGTGCCTGTTGCTCAATTGTATGTATAACTTGTTGGCTTCCCCTGTGACAACTCATGAGTTCTCTCTACATGGCGCTCAACTACTGGTGTAACATGCTGCTATCTTTCCTCTCACGATTTCTCATTTGTCGTACTATTTGTAGCTGCTAGTTCAACATGTTGACTTTCCTCTTGTGGCTGCTCGCCTGCTCAGTTGTTATCTCTGTCTGATGTTCAACTGTTTTGCAACATTATGACTTCTGTGATGTAACTCCATCATATATCCTACAATAAGACGAGGGTTGCGGCCAAGATACAAAGAACGCTGGGCCATCCATTATGTGACATATTTTAGAACTAGTTTTACAAAGACAAGACCAAAACAATAAGTAAAGAGCCAAAGGGATCAATACAACGATACCCAGTGCCAGGTATGAGGTCCACATTGCTTTTGCAAATATTATAATGATGTCCACTTCATCGTGTTGGGTGTGCGTGTGTGAGTAGGGGGGGGGGGGGGGGGGGGGGGGTAAACGCCCCCTTGTCAACAATGGAGCTCTGCCACTAGGGTGGTTGCTTTATGACCAAGTTATGTGCTTTGGAAATAGTATAATGAAGAAGTTTTGGGCTTGTTTAAAGCCAGCCTCAATAACTTTACAATCGACAAATCTACACAGTAATAAATTGCACAATGCGAAAGAAAGGAAGACATCCTTTGTTCGGGGCATTGAACCCATAACTTTATTATCAACTACCATCCTCTATCATTTGTCACTAAGGACTTGCTCATCATTGTCTTGATGCAATAATCTTGAGGTTGTTTCTCTACCTTTTGTTTCTAATCTCCCATAACGACTAGGGGTGGAAATATTTCCTCTTATGTTTTCTTGTACCTATTTATCAATGATAGATTTCCCTTGTGACTACTAATGGGTTCTCTCTACATGTCGCTCAACTATTGGCGCAACATGCTATATGTCCTCTTGTGATTATTCGTATGTCTTATCTTTCTCAACTACTGGTTCAACATGATGGCTTTCCTCGTGTGACTAGTCACCTATTTTCCCTCTCCAATGTTCAACTATTGGTGCAACTTAATTAGTTCTTCGATGTAACTACATCAGGTATCCAACAATAAGACATGGGTTGCGTCCATGAGCCAAACAACGATGTGCCATAAAAAATATGACATATTTCAGCACTAGTTTTACAAAGAGAAGACCAAAACAATCAGTAAAAAGCCAAAGGGATTAAATACAACGATGCCATCGCCAGGTATGAGGTCCACATTACTTTTGCAAGTAGTATAATGATGTCCACATTACTTTTGAAAGTAGTATAATGATGTCCACTGCATCATGTTGGGGTGTTAGTGGGGTGGGGTGGGGGGGGGGGGGGGGGGGGGGGGGGAGGGGCAAAGGCCCCTTTCGCCACAATGGAGCTCGGCTACTAGTGTGGTTGCTTCAAATGACAACTGCAAGGCAAGCCAGTTAAGCAGACATTTAGGCGATTTGCAAATGATCGACACAAGACCATTACAGAATAAATTCCTCAAATACTTTTAGCCGACTTCATCATGAAAGTTATTCGCCCAAAATTGCAAGCAAATCCAGTGCTCATGCCAAAAGAAGTTCTGGGGCTTGCTTAAGCCGGCCTCAACAACTTCATAACCAACAAATCTTCACCATACTCTGTCATTTCTCACTAAGGACTTGTTCACCGTAGGATTGATGTAGAATTCTTGAGGTAGTTTCTCTACCTTTTGTTTCTCATCTCCATAACGACTAGTGGGGTGGGAATAATTCTTCTTACGTTTCCCGCACGAGCAGTTCCTCTTGCTCTTGGTGTACTTTGTATTCCCAATCCCAATGTTCATGATTAAATTCAGCAGAAGAAATCTCTGTGTTAATGACTTAATGCTTCTTCACAGTTACTAGGAAGAGTTATATACTCCCTCCGTTCCTTAATCCAAGGCGTATAGTTTTTTGAGAAAAATTCCAAAATATAGGGTGTTTAGCAATTTATAGACAATTTAACTATCCAAAAATGAGTTTGGATCCATGTCGGAGAGTTTAAAGGATTGTTTTCAATTTGTGACTCTTAGGGACTCCTTTCTCCTAATTTTTTCCATGGGAAAATGAGTCCACCATATACAAAATTCTCACGTCTTAATATTCGTGCAAAAAACTATACGGCTTACATTCAGGAACGGAGGGAGTAGTTCCAAAGAATACAGATATTTGTCTTAGTTAGATCCTAGGATATCACCCAGAGTTCAGTGGGAACTGTTACGTGAATTTTAATTCAGTTACTAATGGTGATAGGTATACCTACTAGCAACTTTTCTAATAAGGTCATTTCAACGGAGTTATTACATGGAAAGTGCTTAAACATTTGATGCACTTGCACCAATCTGTACACATAGCAGGTTCACACATTTACAAAGAATCATCACTTGTCATTGAACAATAATTAGTGATTTACGTGGCATACTGCTACTTAGGTTTGCCACTTACTTCATTGTGATTATCCTATTAGTTCAAAATCTATTCCTTTTGACAGCCTGAGTTGTGTAGCTACATCTGGTGCCATAGTAAAAATGCACCACTTCAAAACAAGACACTTCGATCCAACATCCTTCAAGTATAGAGATTGGTGGTCAATGATTATATCATGACATTATCATTTGACTCAGTGCCTCGCCAGATTATGTTTCTTGGTTCCTTTACTGTAACCAAGTGTGACTGTTTTGATTCGGTAATATTAAAGCACTATACTAGATAGTTAATTCGTCACATACTGTTCAGTGGTGCATTCTCGTATGGACATTGAATGCTTCTACAGTGGTGTAGTCTGATGTTATGATGTTTATTTTGGATTGTTCTAAGATCTGCTATTTCAGGTAAATGTGATGGACACACTGAGCAGATTGAGTCATGACGCAGATGCTGATGTTTCGATGGTATGTATATCGAACATTTTCTAACCTGGCAGTTCACTTCTAAAATTTATGCTTTTATCTTATAACTTTGGCTATCTTGTGTCTTTTTAATTGAATTGCTCTAGGCTGCGATCATCTCACTGGGTTTGATTATCGCTGGTACAAACAATGCCAGGATATAGCTGGTATGCTTCGTAATCTTTCGAGTTACTACTACAAAGAGGCTGCTCATCTGTTCTTGTAAGTACAAATTCAGAGTGATTCTTTATCATCCCTTGTCATGCAGCTATATATTAGTTGTTAATCTGTTTTACATATTCAGGTAAGAATTGCTCAAGGGCTTGTTCACCTTGGCAAGGGTTTGTTGACACTTTCTCCATACCATTCTGATCGGTTTTTTCTTTCACCGTAAGTAACTATCTTCAAGTTCTGGTTTTACCCTTCAATATTGTTGGATTAATCTGTTAGTTCTTTTTGTTTCTTAGAATGGCACTTGAAGGAATTGTCACTGTTCTGCATGCTTGCCTTGATGGACTAGGATTCGGTGACTTCCCTCTGGATAGTCACGTGGTAACAATCGCCCCCACATCCACCGTTCACTCACCATCCAACGGTTAATATCAACTCAAAAAAGTGAAGTCAAAATTCAAACATTTCAGAAAAAATTGAAAAAATTCCAGTAAGCTGTATATAGACCGATCTGTATTCTGACAAAGTTTCGCTTCATTTGGAGACCCATTTATGATTTAATAGCATTTTAATATCAAATATGAAAAGCTATTTAAAAATTAACCCGTTGTCCAAATGAAGCGAAACTTTCTCAGAATACAGATCGGACCATATACAACTTACTAGAATTTTTTCAATTTTTTCTGAAATGTTTAAATTTTGACTTCACTTTTTAGGCTAATCTTAACCGTTGGATGATGAGTGAACGGTGGATGTGGGGGTGATTGTTACCACGTGACTGTCCAGAGGGAAGTCACCGAATCCCAGTCCTGCCTTGATATGAAGTCCACAATTCTAGGAAAATATCACTACATTCTTTATATTATCGTCTTGGCGATGCAGGTATGGATATTACTTATCTGCCAATTTTTGTAACTGAACAGTTACTGGATTCTGAGCTTAAATTCTTCTTTCCTTGTACAGCCCAGGATGCTTTTAACAGTGGATGAGGATCTGAAGCCTCTTCCTGTTCCAGTACGGGTTGGGCAAGCAGTTGATGTGGTTGGCCAGGCTGGAAGACCAAGACCATAACTGGTTTCCAGACACATACAGGGGCGGGCCTAGCTGAAGTCAAGGGTATTCAGTTGAATACCCTTTATTTTCCCAAAACAACTGTGTACATATAGCCTATACTGTGTAAAAGTATGAAAATGACAAAAAATGATGCTCTATTCAATCATTCAGCCTCAAATAGGAACTAGCTAGCCCACGACCCATCTCTCATTGTCCAATCCCATTGGCTAAAATCTGAAATCCCAGCGAAAATAGGTTTTGGGCTATCAAAGAGCATTCGCCTTAATTTTTTGAATACCCGCTCTTCAAATCCTGAGCCGCCGCTGCTGGACACATACGACCCGGTCTTGCTTGCAGCAGGGGAGCGAGCGGAATTGGCGACCGACAAGTAAGATTGAATAAGGACTGATTATGCACTTTATTATTTGAATATGTGTGGCAGCTAATGACTGTTGTGCTACGTCATGCAGGTACATCCCCCTGACATCAACGTTGGAGGGCTTTGTAATTCTGAAGAAGAACCCAGAATATCACGAGGAGTGATGGAATTCTTCCAACTTTCATCTGATACAAGTTTTGGGGTTCACCAGCATGGCAGACTCAGAGGTCTGATTGGTTTCGTCACCGAGGATGCCTTCTGCCCTCCCATCTTTCCTTGGCAGTTGCTGGTGGTTCATCCACAGACTTAAATTCGTCCACCAGTGCTGTATTTAACTGCAGTGTTTGGTTGTGCAAATGACCAGCATGCCACTTGTACGGTTGTACCCAGATGGTGGGCACTAGAGGGTTGAACTGCTGGTTTCTTTGATAAGCTTGTTTGTATATGTATCGAATGTACTGAACAGTTACATCTTTTGAACTGGTACCTTGTTGTCATTCCCCAGCATAATACGTTTAGCTTTTGACATGAGTGCCTCATGTGGACATGTCTGCCTCTGACCCCAAAAGAGTATCGTGAGTAGTACTATCAAGTTGTACCTAATCAGCTCTTTTCTGGTGACATTTATACTGGATCGGAGGTAGTATCTTTTTCCTGGATTGCAATGTATTTTAAGTACAATCTAATATGCCTGTGGCCGGCTCTCTAACTTGCTGGTATTCTGTTACGGACTCTAGATTTAGGCAGTGGTTTTCAGCACAATTTGTACAATGTTGCGCGTGTAAGGTGCTTGTGCTACCGAAGGGTCTCTTTGATTAAAATGTTTTTGAGTATTCGGGTCCTGCATCACATCTTAAGTCAGGGCAACCAACTTTTCCTTAAGCGGTCTAGGACATAGGCAAGCACGTCGACCTGATGCCATTACCTCTTCCCGACTTAATGACTCTTACCTCTTCTCGTGCTTGCTCTACTAATACTCCTTGCCAGACACTTGGATACGGAAGAAATAGATTTGTTAGGACACCCCCACGTGAGTGCGGTTCATTCCACGTAGGTGCACCTTGTGGATTTATAGTGGCACTCTTTAACCTGTCACTTGTATCCATACCTGTCAACAGAGAGAACTTTTCCCTATACCCGTCAATCGACAGGTAAATATGGGTACCGCCAGTAAAAGGACCCACATTTACAACACATTAAATTGAGCAGAAAAAGTAGTAAAAAACAACATATAAATCATACGGAAGAGATAGATTTGTTATTCAGAAAGATGTTGTCTGGCTTGATGTCAAAGCTTGGTTGCATCCTTAATGTAGGTACTCTATTCCTTGGACAATCCCTAAAGAATATCTAGCATTTTCTTGGGTGCTAGAAGCTGCCATGAAATAACAGAAATATGTGAGAATATATATTCTTCAGTGACTCATTGGGCATTTCCTTGGGAGAGAAAGCCCAAGAGACGGGCATTATTTGTATGGTGAATTAATTTGATGATTGCGACTGCATTGATGAATTCTTCTCCCGAGAACTGGGCAGAGGCCCAGTGGTTGGAGTCGTGGTTGAGCGTGCTCAACGTCCTGAGTTTGATCCCCATTAGGGACGAATTCCTGAATTTCTCACAAAGGAGCACTTCTCCTATAAAAAATATGATAACAAGGGCTAGTCCTGGGAGGTCTCATTTTTTAATGAATTCTTTTCCCTCTCCAATAGAGTTCTCGAGCATCTTGACTGCTAGAGGCACTCCATTTGGTAGCCCACCTTCGTATACACTTCCAAATCCACCTTGGCACATGTCGTATTTTTTTGTCTCTCCACATATAAGAAGATAAAGATCTACATAGAAAAGTTTATGTTGCTTAACTTCCTGCTACACAAAGAGGGCAACCTGCAGGTGCAAACAAAGAGGCATATTACCAATAAGGCAATACTTCTTGCTACACACAGTGCAAACAAAGAGGCGTAGTACCAATAAGGCAACCTGCAGGTGCAAACATAGAAAGATGACTCTGTATTACCTTAAATAAAATAAAGAAGAAGAAATGCAATAACATGTTTACCACATGTTGGTTTTTCTCCCCATAATTCTGCAACATGCCACATAGTTATTAGATGACATCTTTAACAATTTTTCTACGACTCCATCGTCAAGCTATAAAGAGACATAATGAAATTTATTTTACCATGTGAACAAAAAGATTGATAAAGCAAAATACTTACGTATGAGAGCATGCATATTTGAAAGCAAACACTACAACAAAGCAAAAAAGGGGCCAAATTATTGAGATCAAAGCAAGAGGGAAAAGGTTGGATCGACAGACAAAGCATTAAACGACGAGATAAATAGCTAGCCTACCTATAATGCAAACCACCTTTTCATCCATCAAAGAATACTTGTATGAGATTCTTAATCCGTGATGCTGGCTACTGGAAGATAACGAACATTAAAGACCGCGAACACCGTAACTTTGATATTTATTCGTAGCATGGTAAACTTCATTTAAATCAAATTTTGCATAATTAGCTTTTAGGATGACTAATCACCATCAAATTGGTCTTAACAACACTTAATAACTAGATGAACTTAAAAGTAATATGGGAGTGCAAATTAAGGCCCCTCCAGACCGAATGGAGCTTCACAATTAGGGTGGTTGCTTCAAATGCCAACTGCAAGGCGTTAAGGAAGTAACATGTAAAAGGGGCTTTCATGTAAAAAGGAATCATTGTCATGTAGTGCTCTTTATTACTAGAACCACATATACTGATAATCACTGCATAAACCCTTATTTTATAAAATAAGACAAACTGTTTGGGACAATAGCCACTTGTTATCCTTTACCTCTACAAGAAGAACTAGTGCCAGAAGTAAGTATACGATCACTATATTGAAAAAGCACTCCCCGCCTTAAAGGCGCCCACGTCTTTGGCGTTTATGTTATATGATCTTGATGGATCACCACACCATATAAGCAAGTAATTTGTGCAAACCTAATTGGATTTGCAGCTTTTATCAGCACGATAATCATTCACACAGTGTATAAGCAATACTGTATAACCATGAGTGAGGTAAGGATGTTAAATTTGGATAGCAAACTTATTGAATAGGACATTTGAAGAGATGTACAGTAGTAATCATGTAGAAAGAGAGCTCATCGTCAATCATAGTAAACACTCTACCAAAAAATCTACACCGTAATAATTTGCACATTGCGAATGATTGTGTGACATCCTGGATTCGTGTTTTGACACATGAAGTTTATCATCCAATTGTCATACTCTGTCACTTTTCACGAAGGGCTGTTCACCATTGCCTTGATGCAATAATCTTGCGGTTGTTTCTCTACCTTTTGTTTCTCATCTTCCATAATGACTAGTGGGGTGGAAATAATTCCTTTTAAGTTTTCAGTACCTGTTGCTCAATTGTATGTATAACTTGTTGGCTTCCCCTATGACTACTCATGAGTTCTCTCTACATGGCGCTCAACTATTGGTGCAACATGCCTGCTATCTTTCCTCTCGTTATTTCTCATTTGTCGTACTATTTGTAGCTCAGCTGCTAGTTCAACATGTTGACTTTCCTCTTGTGGCTGCTCAGCTGTTGTCTCTGTCTAATGTTCAGTTCTTGTGCAACATTATGACTTCTCTGATGTAACTGCATCATATATCCTACAATAAGACGAGGGTTGCGGCCATGATTCAAAGAACGCTGGGCCATCCATTTTGTGACATATTTTAGCACTAGTTTTACAAAGATAAGACAAAAACAATAAGTAAAGAGCCAAAGGGATCAATACAACGATGCCCAGCGCCAGGTAGGAGGTCCACATTGCTTTTGCAAATACTATAATGATGTCCACTACATCGTGTTAGGTGTGCGTGTGTGAGGGGGGGGGGGGGGGCAAAGGCCCCCTTGTCCACAATGGAGCTCTGCCGCTAGGGTGGTTGCTTTAAATGCCAACTAAAAGGCAAGCCAGTTAAACAAACACTTCATAACCAAGTTTTGGGCTTTGGAAATAGTATAATGAAGAAGTTTTGGGCTTGTTTAAAGCCAGCCTCATTAACTTTATAATCAACAAATCTACACAGTAATAAATTGCACAATGCGAAAGAAAGCAAGACATCCTTTGTTCGGGGTATTGAACCCATAAGTTTATAATCCAAATGCCATCCTCTATCATTTGTCACTAAGGACTTGCTCATCATTGTCTTGATGCACTTGATGCAATAATCTTGAGGTTGTTTCTCTACCTTTTGTTTCTAATCTCCCATAACGACTAGGGGTTGAAATATTTCCTCTTATGTTTTCTTGTACCTGTTTATCAATGGTAAGTATAACATGCTGGATTTCCTCTTGTGACTAGTAATGGGTTCTCTCTACATGTCGCTCAACTATTGGTGCAACATGCTATATGTCCCTTGTGATTACTCGTATGTCTTATCTTGCTCAACTACTGGTTCAACATGTTGGATTTCCTCTTGTGAATAGTCACCTGTTTTCTTTGTCTAATGTTCAACTATTGGTGCAACATAATTAGTTCTTTGATGTAAATGCATCATGTATCCAACAATAAGACGGGGGTCGCGTCCATGAGCCAAACAACGATGTGCCATCCACACTAGTTTTACAAAGAGAGGACCAAAACAATCAGTAAAAAGCCAACGGGATTCAATACAACGATGGCCATCGCCAGGTATGAGGTCCACATTACTTCTGCAAGCAGTATATTGATGTCCACATTACTTTTGCAAGTAGTATAATGATGTCCACTGCATCATGTTGGGGTGTTGGTGTGTGTGTGTGTGTGGGGGGGGGGGGGGGGGGGTGGTGGGTGGGGGGCAAAGGCCCCTTTGGCCACAATAGAGCTCGGCCACTAGGGTGGTTGCTTCAAATGACAAATGCAAGGCAAGCTGGTTAAGCAGACACTTAGGTGATTTGCAAATGATCGACACAAGGCCATTACTGAATATTTGTCCAACTACTTTTAGCTGACTTCATCATGAAAGTTCTTCGTCCAGAATTGCAAGCTAATCCAGTTCTCATCCAAAAGTAGTTTTGGTATTGCTTAAAGCCAACCTCAACAACGTTATAATCAACAAATCTACACCGTAACAAATTTCACAATGCGAAAGAAAGGAAGACATCCTTTGTTCGGGGTATTGAAACCATAAGTTTATCATCCAATTGCCATCCTCTGTCATATGCCCTAAGGACTTGTTCACCATAGTCTTGATGCAATAATCTTGAGGTTGTTTCTCTACCTTTTGTTTCTCATCTCCCATAAATGCTAGTGGGATGGAAATAATTCCTCTTATGTTCTTGTACCTGTTTATCAATGGTAAGTATGACCTGTTGGATTTCCCCCTATGACTACTAATCGGTTCTCTCAAGATGTCGCTCAACTATTGGTGCAACATACTATATGTCCTCTTGTGATTACTCGCCTGTTCACCATTGTCTTGATGCAATAATCTTGAGGTTGTTTCTCTACCTTTTGTTTCTCATATCCCATAATGACTAGTGGGGTGGAAATAATCGTCGTATGTTTTCTTGTACCTGTTTATCAATGGTAAGCATAACATGTTGGATTTACCCCTGTGACTACTAATGGGTTCTCTCTACATGTCGCCCAACTATTGGTGCAACATGCTATCTATCTTCTTGTGATTACTCGTCTGTCCTATCTTGCTCGGCTACTGATTCAACATGTTGGCTTTCCTCTTGTGATTACTCAGCTGCTTTTCTTGTCTGATTTTCAACTTTTGGTGCAACATTATTATTTCTTCGATGTAACTGCATTATGTATCCAACAATAAGTCGAGGGTTGCATCCATGATCCAAAGAACATTGAGCAATCCAAAATATGACATATTTCAGAACTATTTTACAAAGAAGAGACAATAACCATCAGAAAAAGGCAAAGGGCTCAAATATAACGATGCCCATCGTCATGTTATGAGGTCCACATTACTTTTGCAAGTAGTATAATGATGTCCACTACATCATGTTGGGGTGGGGTGGGGGGGGGGGGGGCAAATGCCCCCTTTGGTCACATTGGAGCCCAGCCACTAGCGTGGTTGCTTCAAATGCCAATTGCAAGGCAAGCTGGTTAAGCATGCACTTAGGCGATTTACAACTGATCGACACAAGCCCATTACTGAATAATTATCCGATTACTTTTAGCCGGCTTCATCATGAAAGTTATGCACCTCCAATTGCAAGCTAATCAAGTTCTCATGCCAATAGAGTTTTGGGCTTGCTTAAAGCCAGCCTCAACAAATTTATAACCAACAAATCTAAAACCGTAATAAATTGCACAATGCGAAAGAAAGGAAGACATCCTTTGTTCGGGGCATTGAACCAATAAGTTTATCATCCAATTGCCATCCTCTGTCATTTGTCACTAAGGACTTGTTCACCATAGTCTTGATGCAATAATCTTGAGGTTGTTTCTATTTTGTTTCTCATCTCCCATAAGATTAGTGGCGTGGAAATAATTCCTCTTATGTTTTCTTGTACCTATTTGTCAATGGTAAGTATAACCTGTTGGATTTCCACCTGTGACTACTAATGGGTTCCCCCTACGAATGCTCATGGGTTCTCAATACATGTCTCTCAACTATTGGAGCATCATGCTATATGTCATCTTGTGATTGCTCGTCTTTCATATCTTGCTCAGCTACTGGTTCAACATGTCAGCTTTCCTCTTGTGACTGCTCAGTTGTTGTCTCTGCCTGATGTTCAACTGTTGGTGCAACATTATGACTTCTTCGATGTAACTGCATCATGTATCCAACAAGAAGACAGGGGTTGTGTCCATGAGCCAAGGAACGTTGGGCCATCCAAAATGTGACATATTTCAGCACTATTTTTACAAAGACAAGACATGAAAAAATCATTAAAAAGCCAAAGGGATCAAATACAACGATGCCCATCGACAAGCATGAGGTCCAAATTGCTTTTGCAAGTACTATAATGATGTCCTGTGAATTATGTTGGTGTGTCTGTGTGTGTGTTGGGGTGGGGGAAAAGGCCCTCTTTGGCCATAATGTTGCTCGAAAAATAGGTTGCTTCAAATGCCAATTGCAAGACAAGCCGGTTAAGCAGCCACATAGGCGATTTGCAGATGATCGGCACAAGGCCATTGGTGAATAAATTTCCCGACTACTTGTATGCTCATCTGTTCTGTGTAAGTACAAATTCAGAGTGATTCTATATCATCCCTTGTCATGCAGCTATATATTAGTTAATCTGTTTTACATATTCAGGTAAGAATTGCTCAAGGGCTTGTTCACCTTGGCAAGGGTTTGTTGACACTTTCTCCATACCATTCTGATTGGTTTCTTCTTTCACCGTAAGTAACTATCTTCAAGTGCTGGATTTAACCTTCAATATTGTTGGATTCATCTGACAATTCTTTTTTGTTTCTAAGAATGGCACTTGGAGGAATTGTCACTGTTCTGCATGCGTGCCTTGATATGAAGTCCACAATTCTAGGGAAATATCACTACATTCTTTACAATATCGTCTTGGCGACGCAGGTCTGCATATTACTCATCTGCCATTTTTTTTAACCGAATAGTTACTGGATTCTGAGCTTAAATTCTTCTTTCCTCGGTTTCAATTTTTTTTTCTTCTTTCCTTGTACAGCCCAGGATGCTTTTAACGGTGGATGAAGATCTGAAGCCTCTTCCTGTCCAGTGCGGGTTGGGCAAGCAGTTGATGTGGTTGGCCAGGCAGGAAGACCCAAGACCATAACTGGTTTCCAGACACATACGACCCCCGTCTTGCTTGCAGCAGGGGAGCGAGCGGAATTGGCGACCGACAAGTAAGATTGAATAAGGACTGATTATGCACTTTATTATTTGAATATGTGTGGTAGCTAATGACTGTTGTGCTACGTCATGCAGGTACATCCCCCTGACATCAACGTTGGAGGGTTTTGTAATTCTGAAGAAGAACCCAGAATACCACGAGGAGTGATGGGATTTACCTAAACTTTGATCTGATACAAGTTTATGCCCTTCCATCTTTTCCTTGGCAGTTGCTGGTTGTGCATCCACAGACTTCAATTAGTCCACCAGTGCTGTACTTAACTGCAGTGTGTTTGGTTGTGCAAATGACCAGCATGCCACTTGTACTGTTGTACGCAGACTGGTGGGCACTTAGAGGAGTTAAACTGCTGGTTTCTTTGACCATAAGCTTGTTTGTATATGTATCAAATGTACTCAACAGTTACATCTTTAGAACTGATACAGTGTTGTCATTCCCGGCATAATACGTTTAGTTTGACATGAGTGGCCCATGTGGACATGCCTGTGGCCGGGTGTCTTACTGCTCTTCTTACGGAGTTGGACCTTTCTGCCGTGGGATTTCAGCACAATGTGCATTTTTTGTGCTTGTGCTGCCGAAGTGCCTCTTTGATTTTTTTTACTGTATTAGAGTATTCAGGTCCTTGAGCTTTTTTTATACGATTTACTTGTACGAGGTTTAAATTTATAGCATACTATTTTTTCCTTAACTCTTTACAAAAATATTCTATCCTACCGCCGCCGCCTCTTTCTTTCCTCCCTGGCCTTCCCCGGAACCAAGGTGCACGAAATCGTTCCTTCCGCCGGCTCTGCATCTCCCCAATAGATCCCATTTTCTTTGCCAAACAAATCCAAGTTATCGTTTAGATTTCGGATCGAATCGTAACCGCAGGATTGGTTAGGGTTTGGAGATTCTGTTTAGATCAGAGAGGTGACCTGCGGTGTCTTGGATCGCAGATGGAGGGTGGCCGCTCTGATTTCGCGCGCGCCGCCGGTGAAGCCTCTGCTGGTTCCGGAAAGGAAAAGAAGAACCGCGCATCCTCTGAAGTTTTGCTTTTGGTGAGCGAGGGGCTGCAGGCTGCTGTGACGGAGACAACAAGCGCATGGACCGGTAAAAAGAAGACAAAGATCACACCTACTTCCGATGAGCATTCTTCTGGCAAGATTGTTGGCGGACAAGACCAAGAGCGAGAGGAAATTGAAGGCCTTGACTGGGGCAATGATCAGCTGGCAAACGAGATCGATGGTTGTCTCGATCAGTTGGTGGACACCCTCTTTTCGACCATCGTATTGTTGATGACGAGTCTTCTTACCTTGACGAGGAGCAGCTGGGACTGTTGAACCAACGCCTTGCTCTGTGTCGCATCAGAGCTCATGAGGTACCTGCTATTGTTAGAACATCATATGTGTGACAGTATCATACAAACTTAAAACCTACCGCTTGTTTTATGGCATTTCCGCTCTGTTTTGTGTTTTACTTTGCTTTTGGGATGTTGATATAGGAGGGGTACCAGGATATGGACGATGAAAGCTTGTCAGAGCTATTCCCGCGTAGCGATCTCGCAGCCGAAGGGTACTATAAGCATTATGAGGTCAATTTTGAATGGTTCTTCGATCCAGTATACTGCCAATATGTTCACCTTGAGGACTACCAGCGGCTCATGCTTCAGAATAATGTACGTAACACTTGCCTCCATGCAACTATTTTAGTGGTTCAGTGTTCAACAATTATATTCGTTAGTATAAGGCGCTTCCTGTCTTGACTGCTATGTGCTGTTACATTATCACGTCCAGTCATGCGGAAGTTGAGTGGCGACGAGGCCATATACTGGGATGGTAGAACTTCTTTCCCACCTTGTATAGACCACTAGGATACTCATATCCCCATGGCGGTTTAGAGTTTAGAATGTGTCACTTTGCAAGGAATGGTCATCCATGTGCACTGCCAAACTTGTTAAACGTAGTGATGGATCCTTTCTTAATCCTCATGCACAAATCTAAAACAACTTATGCTTAAAATTGGAGCGAATACAACAAAAGTTTGCTGTTGTCATACAAGAAAGGCAGAATTCTATTGATATGATACCGCACTTGCCCCCTCTGACGCCTCGCTGTGAGTTTGTCCTCTTTATCACTTTGCACTATTTTGCCCCTACTGTTTTTGAAATGTTTGCACCATTGTCCCTACTTTGTTTACAAACCGTGTAAATAGATAACCGAAAACTTTGCAGACTGTCACATAACACATCATTTTGAACACCTAAAATAGTTTAGTGCCATCCTTACATGGCTCTTTGCAATCATGGTTTTTACGGCGTCGCCTAGGCGTCAGAGCGCCCCAGGACGGTAAGGCGTCCGCCTCGCCTTAGACATGAAGTGTACGGCTGCCTCAGTGAAGTGTCCAGCGTCGTAAGAGGTCCTGGCCGCTGTCTGTTCCTCGCTGCAGCGTCCCTGTGGCTGCTCCTGGGGCTTCAAGACGACGACCCAGCCGCGTCCCAGCACCCGGCGAGCATCCGTTGTGCACTGGTTCTGTCGTCGCCTTCCCTTGCCGATCTGCTCTGCTGCCATGATGTTGAAGGATGCTGCGGTGGAGAAGGGTGGGTCCACAAAGAGGAGGGAGGAGTCTGAGGGTTGTGTTCTGCTACCACGAGGAAAGGGAGCAGAAGGTGTGTGGCGGCTGTGGCGGGGAAGAAGGGAAGGAGGAGAGTGGAGTTAGGTCACGGAGGAGTATATGGCCACTAGATGGGCTTTTGGGCCAGTGGGAGGTGCATAAGTAGTGGCCCATCTCTCAGCCATTGCTATTTTTCCTATTAATAGAAGTGCAGAATTGCCGATTCCTCTTTTCCTGCAATGTTTAAGGCGTCGCCTTGCCTCGCCTTACCGCCTCGCCTTGGGCACTTAAGCGTCAGAGCACCCCTCCTGCGCCTTAGGACGCTTTACCGCCTTAAAAACATGTTTGCAATAACTTCTCTATGTGCCCCGCTTGAACATTTCTAATGGCTCAGTATGTGCAGCGGGAAATCCAAAAATGAATGACGCATGTTAGTCATAGGTTAGCACTCATTGCAGGAATGCTTTTTACAGCACGCAGACTGTAAGAAGCAATGAATGGGCTACTTATAATCAATGAAAAAAATAGCGTGCTATAACAAAATAGCGCCAGCCTAAAAATACGCTATTAGCGTGCTATAGCGTGCTATTAGAGAGACATTGTACACGATTAATTTAGCGAGACAATTCTCAAAACGCTATAGCGTGCTATTAGCGGAGATATAGCGCGCTATTTTTTTTCATGCTTATAATGCTTTCATGGTGCAGGGTGAGTATGAATACTGGGAATATTACCGCAGAATATGTAGTTCGCTTGAGGGTGACCAGCAATTTGTCCAGTTCTGGGAAGAATTGTTAAATAAAACTAAGGTGTGCATGATGTGATCGACTTTACACTTCTGGTCATATGTAATCATGTTCTGATTTCCTTCTTGTCGCATGCAGTTGATTCAATTGTACATGACAAGGGTGACCCGCGAGGTAAATATTCCTTCAAAGTCTGTGGGGTAATAGGTGCATTGTATGTATTTGATGCTGTATTCTCGTGCACCCATCCTATAGCTGTTTTGTTGTTGCAGCCAAGAATTGGGAGACTGTTCTATTATCATGCACTGAAGATTGCAGCAGGATATCCCAAAGTTTGCAAGATTTTAATTGAATCAGGCTTCATTGTAATGCCCTTCCATCACATGTTAATTTAGTTGGCACTGCAAATTATGACGGTGCTTTATAATGTATTAATGTTACATTTTGTTCAGGAATTTAGGCATAGGGTGCAGATTGAGTTTACTTGGTATCCGAAGTATGCTGCTTTCCTCCTTTTCATGTGGAAGTTGCTTAATACTGGGGAAAAGGTTTGATTCTTGCTTGAATGCGTTGAACTAGGGTAGTTGTGTTTTCCCCCTTTTTGTTCCAGCTTTACATGCTTATCAAGAGTTATTGGTTTTCTTCAACAATTCTTAGCTGACTTTTGAGCGTGCGTTGAGGGTTGTCTACGACAATGGCATGCACTCTTTCATTTTTACGAGCAAGAGTTTGATGAGAATCTAGATACATTGGAAGAGCTGGTAGGTTGCCCTTCTCCGCACATGTTGTTCCCCTATCTCTCTAGCTTCTTGGTTCTTCTCTCTCCCCCAACCATTTATAATATCTGGCTAATTCTTTCATATTTTCATTTTCCAGTATAAACCCCTCTTGGATAGCATTGGTGAAAAGGTATAATTCGTTTTTTCTGAGATCAAAGTGTGATTGGAATCTTTATTCGCACTAAAGCAAATTGCTTTTGCTTGTAGACTGAGGAAGACCGTGTTAAGGAGTTGATCATGCAGTTTATTAAAGGAAATGTTAGTTGTTTCTTTTTCTTAGATGTTATATATTAGATGTACTTCTATTTTGGCTTTCGATGCATGGCCAAGTTTTTTTTTTTTTGGCTGATGTGGAAGCGAAATTTACTTTCAGGAAGGGAAACGCAAGACATATTATGATTATGTGAAAAGGAAGTTGAGTATCGCTAAAAAAATTGGTTTGATCCGCTCACCCCGACAGAGGTATGTACAAATTGGTTAGATTTCATGTAACCAGTTCATTTACTTTGGGATTTAACATACCTTGCATAATTGTACATTTAGGCTCCACGTGACAAAGCAGTTCATGGTCACACTATGAAGCACGGAATTGGAAGCAGAGGATAGGAAACTGCGGGCTGCCAAGACATCTGTTTACCATATATATGTACTGCAAGATTCAGTGTTTATTTTATTGAGTGTGGATTTTCGGTCATGGGGTAGCTGCCCACCCATCAATACCTGGTTGGGATTCGCACTGCATGTTGTGCTTAGTAAGTAGTTGGTCATGTTATTTCTCCTGGAGTCTTAACTAAAATCTGACAGAGCAGCGCCGTGTACACTGTCTATTGTCGTTTTCCTTCATGTTTGGCTTTATTCACTGTGCACCCTGACAGTGTCTTTTGTTTGAATATGTTTGTTGGTTCTAGCTTGTAAAAGGGTTGGTGTTTCGAGAAGTACACGCTAATGAATTTTGTGTTCGGGCTAAAATTCATCATGCGCGAGATAGCTCCTTGCTGGAATGCCATGCATGTATGCGGGATCGGCTAGAGCTGCTCGGTAGGATATGCTGATTTTTTTTTCCAGCTTGTGTGTTCTTATTCGGAGGATAAAATGATAAATTCAATATTATTCAATTCTCATATGTAGTTACTTAGGAGTATTTGAGACATCCATGTTTATAGAGCCGTGTATATTTGTTGTTGTTGATTTATCACGTAGCTGCCCTTGTGCTTCTTTACTGATTTTGTTGGTCAGCAACCTGATACTCTTCAGTCTTCAGTAACTGTTGCTTTTACGATGGACTAACAGCTTTGTGTTCATGTTTTCAGCCTTCGTTTTCATGAACAACACATAGCGGGCCAGGATACTGCAACTGATCATCGTTCATCCTGACAGCGCATCGAGGTCGTGGATGATGCCTCATGGGTCATGGGATTCCTGGATATCATCGATCCTGCTCTTGACAGCGTAAAGAAGCTCCTGAACATAGACCGATTTTCGGGGCCAGTGAGGCAAGGGAATGCGATGAGCACGGCAGAGCAAGACGGTACCACCGCTAGGACTCCTGTAGCTGACGGTTCGAGTACTTCAGACCTTGACAACATCACAGCTGAAGGTTCAAGCACTTCCGACCTGGACGGCATCATCGACCACCGTGCTCCATACGTTCGGGAGCCAGAGAGTGATTTTGACGTGGACGGCTTCATCAGGAGGAGGCTCGCCCTCGACTCGGCGGAGCTAGACGCAGTGCTGGAGGGCTCTGATCCGAGGGGAGTTGTTTCTCAGAGGAGGGCGCGGCGGCTGACCAGGAAACCTCTCCCTCTTCTTCCCGTCCCGTAGTTCTTTCTTCAGTTCAGCTCAGCATGATCAGTCCACAACATGCCACATAGGCAATAAGGCGCTCTACCGGCAGTATCGTAGATAAACTTCTAAAACGCACTCGTGTACCGCAAAACGGTATTGTCTAAGAACGATGGCCAATATGAACCCCGCCAACAAGTTTGTGTACTAAATATGTATTTTACTTGTTATGTAAACTGTCAAGAATTTTTGTCTGATATAACCTATCATAGAACGTCTCCTATATCACTTTTTTCTATATTAATATAAACTCCATACTTTCTAAACTCAAAATTTGGTGGTGTTTTTAAAGCTGGCAAGGATCTATTGACGGTGTTTCAGGTATCCAATGGAGATGTGCAGGGTTGTGAGATAGCTAGACGTGTTTGGTTCCAATTCAATTATGCCATGATCATTTCTGATTATCGCTCAAATAGGTTCTTTGTATGATAAGTTTCTCATCTTTTGTATTGCACTTTTTTGTGTCCTAAAATGTCAGATGTTGCTCAAGAAAGTTTGTTTATTGTCCGAGCATATATGACATGGAGCTCATAGTATAGAAGTGCAGATCTTTTCCAAACATCAATAATTTTAGCACTATGATGATGATAAATTGATTCCATAATGATCATGGATGTTTTGGTTACAAGGCCATGATGATCTATAATCATCACTTGCCACCACCATCTGCGCCCTCATGCCCATCCTTGCGCTATAAATAAACCTTGCATTTTTTTTAGATAAAAGGCCGAAAGGCCCAGCGTTAAATTAATAACGCCAAACGGCGACATTGATACAAAGTGCTAAACCCAGCATACAACAAAACACTGCACACACACACACAAGTCCGAGGTGCAGAAGAAGCCGTACACCTTGCCGGAGAACGCCCGGCGGGAGGCTGCACACGCAACCAACGCCACACGGCTCAGCAACGCCTCAGGGCTAGGAGTTCTACTGCTCCGCGGGTGGTTGATCTAGGCGGCGGATTTCTTCTTCATCTCCGGCGAAGCAGGGTTCGGCCTTTGGTCGATCACGAGGTTGAAGACGGAGAGTGCATTTCTCGTTGTCCTCAGTTTTCTCTGTTTTCTTTCCGTATGTGTTCTTGTTCGTGTTCTGTTCTCGTTTCCGTTTGAATACAAGTTTGCACATTACAAAAAAAAACTCCGGAGAGCAACATACCATGTACTCCAAGGCGGGGTCTTCAAGAAGAGCACGACGCTAAAACGCCGCCACCGTCTGATCCAAAGATCTTTGTTTTTCATCCGGAGCAAAGAAGGACCAAGAGGAGCCACTACGACGCCTCCAAGGAGGGAACGTCGTCCACGGACGTCGCCGCCGCGGCCCGAGAGGCTCCCGAGCAAGGGTTTCCCTTGGCATACACTCTCCGCCTTCTACACAGGACATCGAATGTCGCCAAGACGACACCGAGGCCACACGCTGTTGCTCGCCAACAAACCCACCGCCCCACGGCTGTGGTCGCCGGCCAGCACCCGAGACATTGGCTCGCCCGCCAACCAACATGTCTCCACCTTCCAGGGCCGCCGCCCCGGCATCCCGACTCTGCACACGCGAACTGAAGGAAGATGTAAGCCACCACCACCCCGAGAGGGCGGACACCGGTCGGAAGGCGCGCGAAGACTAGCCGGCGGCGGCACCCAAGCCGCCACCCTGGACCCGGAGAGAGAGCGCCTCCAGCAGATCGACTACCAAACAGCCCCTTGGCTGCCGGCGTCATCAGATCTAGTGGTGGGGTCGATGGGTTCGAGCTCGGGGCCCCTGCCCCGACCCGAACGCACGGCGGCCACCAGCCGCACGCCCGGCCACCACCACCCAACCCTCCTCGCCATGGCCTCCAGCCCACCGCGCCGATGCCAAGATCCATGGAGGTCTCCTTCCACCGCAGCCAACCGAGAGCAGAGCAGCGCCGCTCGTAACAGCCACCGCCGCCACGAGCACACCAGGACCGCGCAGCCACCACGCCACCGACGAGCAGCCACGCCGCGACGCCCCACGCCCAGCGCCACGGCCCCACCGGCCGCGGCGGCCCGCGCCGCCACCACCACGCGAGGGGGAGAGGAAGCCCCGCCGCCGCCGACGCCGCCCGAGCTTTGCCCGGCGACGCCCTCCGGCGGCGGCGAGGGGGAGGGAAGGCGGGGAGGAGGCCGAGCGCTGTGGCGGCTAGGGTTTCGCCCCTCCGCTCGCGGGAGCAGACGGGACGAAGGAAGGGGATTTTTTTCGTTATCCCCTTGCATTTTTTTTGAAACGGGTTTGTTGTTTTGTTCAGCACCATGTCCGTGTGAGAGGTTTGCTGTGATGACTGTAATTGAGGTGGTATTTAGTTTGGATTTTAGGTATAAACATGTTATGTTTTAGTGCTAGGTAGTTGATTCATAATGTGGATTTGGGTGTTGTTCAATCACCTTTTAGTTTGTTGGGAATTCTTGAGCTGGGTAAAGCACATGGTGTCTTAGTTTTTGACCAAAGAAGGTAGCAATCCATGGAAATTGTTTTTCAGCATTGGAAATTTCAGTACTGAACCTTTTACCTCAATGCAACTGCGGTAACCTTTTACCTTTCCTTAGCCACACCTACACGTGCAGAAAGCGGACCAAAGTTTTTATGCCTCTGTGCACGCGCGCTGACGAGTATTCTACATGGCAAGTGCTACACGAGACCGAGCCATGCCAAATTTATGGCCCCGCCAAAACAAATTCCCGCTTTGCGTGTGGTGTTACGTAATGTTCAAACCGAATTCTTGGCGGTGGTATATATTTATATGGCGCTATGACCAATGTCAAGAAAGTGCATTAACGACAAACACATAAAGACCTTTTATTCATTATGGTAGCACCACCCGATAATAAATTGATCCTAATTGGTGATGATATAGTCACGTCCGTGTAAATAATGTTTCAACTCATCAAGAAAAACCGATTTCAAAAATATTCAGTAAAAACAACCCATAGTAACACACGAGCATAAGCAAAAGAACAAATAAATAATAAGTACACAAATTAATATTAAGTACTCATTCCGATTGGAAATGATTGACATAGATTTGTCAAAAAATGGATGATATTTAGACAAATCTATGTCAATCATTTTCGATCGGAGGGAGTATAAAAAACTAGAGAGCCAAGATTGGTGGGTGAACTGGGCCAGGGCCCATCGGCCTTCTTCCTAGCAAGTTTTTCCGTTCAAGCTGGTAGTACAAATACATGGTTGAGGCCCAACCATGAGTTGCTGGTAGCATAGTTGAGATCCAAACATTGGGTAGGTAATTTCCTTGACCTCCAAAAGGCATGTAATTTTGTGGGTGGTGAGACTGATAACCATAGTATTGGGGAGGCAAATTCATGTGAAGATGGGGCGGTCGGTAATTGGGATCTACTGCTATGTCGTATCCTGTTTGTTTTGTGCATTGGGTGGGGGATTTGTGTTGAGCATGTATGTTTGAGCCAACCGTATACATACTCCATGCTTTGTCTTCATCCCTCTCCGACCATTGCCCACTCTTGCTTGCCAATGATAGTGGTCCAAGAAGATCCAAAAGCTTTCGGTTTGAGAACTTTTGGATCAAGATGCCCGGCTTCGAGGATACGGTCAAAAATGCGTGGGCCGATAGAGGAGGGCATGTGGAGCCTTGCCAAATCCTTTTCCATAAGTCAAGCACACAAGTCAAAAGCTCCGGAAATGGAGCAAGTCTCTTGTTTCAACTTCGAAAGTGCAACTTCACATGGCCTTGGAGATTATTCTCCGCCTTGATGTCGCCAAGAGGAAAGAGAGCTAAGCTTGGCCGAGAGAGAGATCTTAGAACAAGACTAAAGAGGGGAGTTTTGAGCCTTGCGGCCCTTGATCGCTCAAGGAAAAGGCAAACCTCTAGAGTTACCAACCTCAAGGAAGGCGATGCTAACACGAAATACTTCCATATTCGAATCAATGCCCGACGACGCAAAAATCGCATCCACCGCTTGAAGCATAACAATGGGTGGGTCACGGATCACAAGCAAAAAAGTGAGATTATCCAACAACACTTTACCAACACTATCAAGAGAGGGCTTCCGCGCACTTCGGACCTAAATTGGCCGGTCATCCTCTACCCCAATGCGACCTCTCTCACCTTGACGGAGACTTCACCGAGGAAGAGATCAAGGCGGCTGTTTTTGGGACAGCTCATGACAAAGCTCCGGGCCCGACGGGTTCACCGGTGCTTTCTTCAAGTCTTGTTGGGGCATAATTAAGGCGGACATTGTGGCCGTTGTTCACCAATTCTCAACTCTACATGTGCACAACCTTCATTGGTTGAACTCCGCCAACATTGCCCTCATTCCTAAAAAGGATGGCGCCGAGGATGTGACCGATTTTAGGCCAATAAGCCTCATCCACGCCGTCGCAAAGATCATCTCCAAAATGATGGCTTCCCGCCTTGCTCCGCTTATGAATGAGGTCGTCTCCACCGCCCAAAGCGCTTTTATCAAGAAGAGAAGCATTCATGACAACTTCTTATATGTGCGAAACCTTGCTAGGAGACTTCACAAGAGCAAGAAACCAACTCTCCTCTTCAAGCTTGACATAAAAAAGGCCTTCGACTCGGTGAGATGGGACTACTTGATGGACTTGTTGAGGAACCTTGGCTTTCCGCCCAAGTTTTGTGATTGGATCTTTGCTTTGCTCTCCACGGCTACCTCGAGGGTCCTCCTAAATGGTGTGGCCGGTGGGCCTATAAAGCATGGGCGTGGCCTTCGGCAAGGAGACCCTTTGTCTCCTCTCCTCTTCGATATTGCCATAGACCCATCCACCATATCCTTTGCAAGGCTACCGCACAAGGCCATCTCCACAAGTTGCGAGGGCGAGTCCCAACTATCCGTACCTCCCTCTACGCTGACGATGCGGTCATCTTCGTGGCCCCGATTAAGAAGGATATTGAGTTCCTCGCCTCCACTCTTGCTCTCTTTGGCAATGTGACCGGGCTTGTTACGAATTGTGAGAAAAGCCAAGTGGCGGCCATCCGGTGTGATAATATTGACCTTGATAGCATTCTCGATGCTTTCCCGGCCTCCCGTACCGCCTTCCCAATGAAGTACCTTGGGCTGCCTTTGTCGGTCCACCGCCTCAAATCCTCTCATTTCCAACCGCTTATCGACAAGGCGGCGGCCAAGCTTGTCCCTTGGGTGGGGAAGCATGCCACCAAGGCCGGCCGGTGCGAGCTTGTGAAGTCGGTTCTCACAAGTTTGGCTGTCTACTTTCTCACGGTGCTTGGTATACCTCCCGGGATGTTGAAGAAGCTCGATGGGATTCGGAGAGGCTTCCTTTGGGCCGCTTGTGAGAAGGCGACGGGAGGCAAGTGTAAAGTCAATTGGGAATTGGTTTGCAAGCCAAAGGAGAGGGGCGGCCTTGGTATCCTCAACCTCAACAAGTTTGCGATGGCTCTTCGCCTTAGGTGGCTTTGGCTTGAGTGGGTTGACGCTTCCAAACCTTGGGTTGGTCTTGGGAACCCTTGTACGCGCCAAGATAAGGAGTTCTTTGCTTCCGCAAGCAAGGTGACAATTGGTAACGGGAAGAAGGCTCTTTTTTGGGAGGCGCCTTGGGTGGACGGGACTTGCCCGAAAAATATTGCCCCCTCATTTACGAGATTTCCTCCAACAAAAGAGACACGGTGGAGAAGGCCATTAACAAAAATCTTTGGACCACCAAGATCAATTTGGATAATGGCTTGACTACCGAGCATATCCATCAATTTGCTTTGCTTTGGGAGAAGCTTGCTCATGTCAACCTCAACCTTCATGAGCCGGACACAATTGTGTGGAAGTTTGCTTCAAATGGTTGCTACTCGGCTAAGTCGGCCTACAAAGCTCAATTCCTTCCTCTCACCATCTCCACTATGCCGAGTTGGTTTGGAAGCATTGGGCGCCACCCAAGTGCAAGATCTTTGCTTTGTTGGTTCTCCAAAATAGGATTTGGACGGCGGATCGATTGGAGCGGCGAGGTTGGGACAATTGTGGAAGGTGCAAGCTTTGTAACCAAACACAAGAGACGGCGGCGCACCTTCTCTTCCAATGTCGCTTCTCGACTAGAGTTTGGGATTCGGTGAAGGCTTGGTTGGGCATCCATGGCATTGCTCCTTCGGCTTGGGGCTCGCTCACTAGTGTCAAGGAGTGGTGGTCTAGCGTGATTTGCGGAAGATCTCAACATCGCAAAGCCCTCGCCTCTTTGGCAATGCTCATTTCTTGGGAACTTTGGAACGAGAGGAACGCCCGTGTCTTCTGCAACAAGTTCTCCACTTTCGAGTCGGTGGTGAACAAGATCAAGGAGGAGGCTCGCTTGTGGACGTTTGCGGGGGCTAAGGCCTTAAGTACTTTGATGTTGCGAGAGTAGACTTTTGGTTGTTGGCAAGGCTTTGCCTTCGCCGGGATTGTAACACCTCTAAAAACTTCTCCTTATTTAATATAATGGCAAGTCTTTTGCCTCGTTTCAAAAAATGTTTGAGCCAACAGCTTGTTTCCGTGTCAGGCAAAGAGAGTGTTTTAGTTGTATAAGCCGAACCATCAATTGGGTCGCTTTTGTTGTCAGAAACATTGAACCGATACTATTCTATGTTTTGAATGACTCACTGGGCAAATGGAACTGCTCTTTCGGCACATAGTAGATGGTTATCTGAATAAGCTATTTCTGACAGCCGCGCGCACAAACAGATATTTTTTTCCGATGCCTCCTATTTCCATATTAAAAGATTTAAGATTACTAAAATTAACCAGATCCACCATTTTCTGCTTCTATACCTCTGGATTACTCTCCTTTTTTTTTAGAAAGCTGATGCGTGTATTCAAACAGAAGATCAGATTACAAGACCCGAACACACGCACGCTACAGAGGAAAAGAAAGAGCACAGAACATGGACGAACACCTCGAGGAACACTGCAGACACACCAACACAAACCTCAAACCTGGAAGAGAAGGCACCTCCAACCATTGTTGACGACTGCAGAGCACACCCGCCGCAAGCGCCAGGATGAAGATGATGAACGGGCACAGCCAGGCCGCTAACTCCTCCAACTCCAGCTCCGGACACGACCAGCGGCCCAGCTGCGCTGGAACCAGCACCCATCTTCCTCCCAGACCCTACAGCTCCCTCGAACAAGCACCGCCACAGAACCAAGCTCCATCTTCTCCCTTACCTCCTACACACTCGCACTTCACAAGCCCAGCAGCGTTGCTGGAGGAAGCGACGCCGCTACGACGGCAGGGCCGGAAGACAGGATCTCCAGCACGCGCGGTCGACGCCATCATCCCGTCGGCCACCCGCAGAGAAGCAGAGCGTCCAAGATCCGCAGATCTCAGAGCACAAAAAGGCCCACCGAATCGACCGATTCGGAGGCCGCCATCGCCGGAATCTCCACGCCGCAGCCACGCATGGCTCCGCCGTGATGGGGAAGAAGATCCGGAACCCTTATTCCACACCGCCGCCGCCACCACCACCCTGGCCGCTGAAAGATCGATATGTCGACTAGAGGGGGGGGTGATTAGGCGACTACCAAATTTTAATTCTTTTTCGATTAATTAAGGCTTGAGCAAAGTATAACAAGGTTGACTAGATGTGCACTAAGTGAGCAACCTATGTGATACAAGCAAGGTAAGCAACGTAGCGGAAGCAACAAGTAAAGGATAGAAGTAACCGCAAAGTGGAGACACGGAGATGTTTCCCGTAGTTCCTTCCCAAGGGAAGTACGTCTACGATGGAGGAGTGTGGAGCCACCTAGGCGCTCCAATAGCACGGATGTGCTCACTCTATTCTCCGTGAGCTTTACCCGTGGGGGTTCGGTTCATTCACTATGAGGTCACCTTGATGGCGTTGACCAAGCCGGTACACAAATGGTTGGGGAACTCCACAATGAGTTGAAGCCTCCCAACAATGCCTCGGACTTCCTCCGAGACTCACAAAGGCACCTCGAGTTAAAAGCAACCCAAGATGCAAGTTCCACACTATCCGTGTGGGGGATTTGAAATTCCTTCGGTGGAGACGTAGATCTAGACCTCCTCCTTCACTCCTCAAAGTATCAAGAGGTTTGGGTGGTTGGAGTGGGAGATCTTAGAAGGTTGAAGCTTTCATCAATGGAGGAGAGAGAGCATAGGAAAACTTAGTCTTCAAGTGGGGAAGAAGACCCCTTTAAATAGCTCCTCCAAAGTGGCCGTTGCACAGCCAGAATTCCCGCGGCGGTACTACCGCTGGGGGCAGCGGTAGTACCGCTGCCCTTCTTCATCTTCAATTCAAACGGCTCGAAATTCTGGAGCCGCGCCTGTCTTCAAAGCGGTACTACCGCTGGAGGCAGCGGTACTGCCGCTGCGGTACCGCTGCGGCTACCGCCCAACGCAACAGAGGGTGGAAAACAGCGGCACCTCGGGCGGTACTGCCGCTGCCCAGCGGTACCACCGCTGGGGCTGGCGGTACTGCCGCTGCCCAGCGGTACTACCGCTCCAGTACCGCTGGCAGGGCCGGTCCTGAGATTTTCGAGGCCCAGGGCGAAACTAAAACTTGTGGCCCCTAATATACACATCATCATAATAATAACGAATATACGTGTAAAGAACATGTTGTCAATATCTTGCATCTATAAGCAGTAGCATATCAAATAATTTATACATATTACCTTAAAAATAACTTCTAATATTTCTCGATGCAAAGTTACTAATAATAGGGTCGATGTCAATGTCATCGAATAATTGCTTCTCGATAATTGAGTCATTGTGGACCTCAAATAGTTTTTCAATAATTTCAACTTAGAAAAGCTTTTTTCAGCTGATGCGACAGTCACAGGCACGGTAGATAAGATGCGAGAAGCAATGCAGATATTATGATAGCAATCAACTTCTCTGACAAGCTTGAGAATCTCCATAGCGGACATTACACCATTTAGTTCAGAAATCAGATCATATACCTCAACATCAGATTTACCACCATAAGAGAAAGTTTTGCTTTGCTATTTTCCTTTTGGCTGCACCAGATTCATACGTTCTGGCGACATGGCAACGCACAATGCTGAGAAATATACATCAAATGTTGAAGATGAATGGTACAAGCTATGCAACATGTATGTTAATTTACAGAAACTGATTAGAGAATAGAAATACTATATACCTCAGATTGACCAAATCAGTGTGGCGTATTCTCATGATCGGGGCCGAATTAAATCGACAACATGACGAACTGACAATATGTATTAGGGAAACAATTTACCTATCACGAATTCACGATGATTCACGCCGTCACGCGTCACGGATAAGAAAAGGAGTGCAATTTTATACCGTGGCGGCAGCGGATGGGGCCGGTTAATGGCGGCGGCGGCCTGGGGATGGCCGGATGGGATCGCTTCGACGCAAAAAAGAACGGCAGCCGAGACGTCGCGACTAGCTGTCGTGCGTGTGCTTTGCGCTAGATGCGATCTCGCTCCTAATTGCATGGGCCACGTCCGTGTAGTCTTGCCGGCCCATTGCTTTATTTTTACTGCTGAATACGTATATACTCTCGTACAAGGGATGGGGCCCCTGGATTTTGGGGGCCCGGGGCGGCCGCACACCCTGACCACCCCCAGGGCCGGCCCTGACCGCTGGAGCTACCGCTGATGGAAACAGAAGCTGAAAATCGGCGGTACCTCCAGCGGTACCGCCAGCGGTAGCTGGCTGAGCTTGCGAGGAAACTGCGCAGCGGTACTACCGGCCCTCCTGGCGGTACTACCGCTGCCTGGAGCAGAAAACTGTTAAGACCATTTTGCAAGCTCTATTCGATGACGCTTATATCAGAAAACCCTGGAAGCTCAAAATACATGTTAGATACATAATTGTGTTATCACTAACACCAAAACATCATCTAGGGAAGATGCACTTTCAATCTCCCCCTTTTTGGCGTTAGATGACAACACAATTATCGCAAGGCAAAAGATTTGTAAAAGATAGACGGAGCTCCCCCTAGACATGTGCATTATTCATGAAATGCTTTTGAATGCACAAACGCACACAACCTAGGATCAATGCTCCCCCTAGCTTTTGCAAACTTTGCAAATATATAGATAAAGAGCTTGCAACAAAGAATAAGACATGAACAAAGATAAACAAAAGCTAAGCAATTAAGGTTCACATGTCTTACACCACATGGAGAGATCCATAACTGAAAATAAAAAGTGTTCACAAGCATAAGAGAAACAACACGAATAAAGAACAAGCTTGTGACACACAACCCTTGCGAAACCCCGTACGAGCCTACTAGATATCTCTCCCCCTTTGGCATCGAGACACCAAAAAGGGAAAGACCGATGCTAACGCCCCAAGGGTCACTCGAAACCGAACGGAGGCTGCTGAGAGGTGACTTCATCTTCTTCATAATCTGCCCAAGTGATCACCTGCCCTGCACTGTCCTGAGCTTGCCACTCCTCCCATGGAGTGATGTTCTTCTCCGAGCCGGACTGCACTTGTTCTCCTTGAGCACGACGGTGAGCAATTTCAGCTTGGCGAGCCTTCATCGTGCTCTCATAGACATCATATTGGTTCCTCTCAACTTTCTTGGTCAGCTTGAAGAGCTTCTTCATAGAAGTAGCCATCCAAAGGAAAGGCCCTTCCTTCTTAGTGTGAGAGGGACCGGCTTCATCCACAACTTCTTTGCTCTTCTTCTTCTTCGGATGGGGCTTAACAAGGAGCCGCTTACTCTTGTGGGGGATCCAATCCTCCGCATCCCCAAGCTCCGCAACATCGTTCTCCTCAACCCACTTCCAAATGATGATACGCATGATGAGAGGAGCAAAAGCGATGTTCTTCTTCTTGATAATGACCTCCCAAAGTTCATGCCAAATGAAATCCATGACATCCAACTTCTTCCCTTCCTTGCATCTCCCTTGTGAGGAGCATAGATTCTTGAGATACCATGAATTTCATCAATGTTGCCCACCTTTGGGTTGATGGTCTCGCGATAAATCCTGTGCATGATGTCCCAAGTGGGAAAGAGTCCCTTTGACTTGCCAACCTTCCACTTCTCAGCGCTCTCCGGGTCATATAAGGCAAAGCTTCTCACTTCTCAGCCTGCACCCCCGTATGATGTACACGGAAGTGAGTATCATCAAAGTCTCGTAGAGGACGGAACCAAACTCCTCATAACCAAGCATCTGAGCAATTGCAGACCACTTCTCTTCAAACTTCTTCTCCTTTGTCATCCATGTGATGGTGCGCTCCGTCTCATTGCCAAAGTGAACGGTGGCTAGAAACTGAGCCACAAGCTTCTCATCAAAATCTTGTTCCAACTCCATCATGGGTAAAAGCCCAAACTCTTCGCAAATATCAAGGGCTTCTCCAAAGTAATCAATCTTGTCCCTCATGTGATCCATATTGATGAAGTGTTGCTCCACATGGTTCTCCACCGGCTTTTCAACAAGATCTCATTGTAGCATTGTTCTTGGAACTTGTTGTGAAAGAAGGATTGTTGCCCCGAATGGAGGGAATTTGATCCATCCTCTCAATCACATAGCAATTGACAGCCCGCTTGACCGCAAAATCCTTGTCCGACATCTGACTAGCACTTGGTCCTCTTGGGCAGGGTCTTCTCCGGAGGTGGAAACCTCCGGCGAGTCACGGGAACCCCATCAATCTCATCTTGAATCTCATCACACCATCGGTCCTTGGTTTCTTGCGCCCAACAGACTTGGTGCGCGAACAGACGCACTACCTGTGAATAGCATGGGAGGGCAAGCACATAGGTAAGAATGCACCATTTCATTATTTTGGAGAAAAAGAGCACATGTCTACAAAATTGTATGAAATTAAAACTAGAGGGAGAGTGCCAAATCTAGTGTTGGAGATGTAACAAGAGTAATATTATGGCTTAAAAAGCACTAACATTATCTAGGGTTACTCCTCTAAATCTAGGAAGAGGAACTTTCAATCTAGCCACAAATTTCGCAACAAAATGATAGACAAGGTTCTAGATCCACAAATACACACATCTACCTACTCAATCTACCACGAATCCAAGAGGAACACCACTAATTTCATCTCTATCCATCAACTAGATGAGAGAGAGGGATAGGGCATACCGGAACTCATGGCGGAGGATCGAGGAGGAGGAGAGGTGCAGGAGGCGTCCCAAGCGTGGAGGAGAAGCTCCGGGCCTGGGAGGGCTCCTTCTCGGCGGAGGATGGCCGGCGGCGGCGGGATCTTGGAGAGGAGGGCACGGGGAGGAAAAAGAGTGGGGAAATAACCTCCACATCGAGTTGGCCCCGTGCCTTATCCTGGCCAAAACCCGCGAGCGGTACTACCGCTCGATCCAGCGGTAGTACCGCCCTGGTAAAAACAGGCACGTGGCGATACCGCGCTGCACAGTGCTGTGAAGCACGCGCAGCGGTAGTACCGCCAGGGTGCCCGGTAGTACCGGCGCCTGGGGAAAAATCAGCTGGGGCTCAAAATGAGCCCCGAAGCCGATTTGACCGCCGTTTCCGACCATCCAAACAACCAAGAGCATGAAAAAGGCATTTTTAGAGAGAGATAGGGCTGTTTTAATAAAGAGTGTTGGCTTGGGATAGACAAGTAGCTGAGAAAGGAGAAGAAACTCAAGTTTGCAAAAACCAAACTTGAAGACCCAAGCTTGAGTTCTCTCCCCAAAAAGAAGTCTAAAAGACCAAATAAGATCCAAATAAAACCAACTCCTCAAAAGGAGGAGGGCGGTGGCCTAGGCCACCATGTATGAGCAATTATCAACCCAAAACCGCGAAGATATATCTTGGGTTTAAGGCCAATACTCATCGTTTAAGCACAATTTGTCACCGGAGTGACCAAATAAAGCACGAATTGTCTATGTGCGCATAATAGAAGTAGTGTTGACTCATGAGTTGAGCTACACTCCCCCTATGTCCATGCATGCATCTAAACTAGTTACGATGTCTACTATGGGTACTTGTGCAAGGCGGTCAAGCAAAGTTGCTCGCATCAATGACATTTAGTTCATTCCTCAACTCTCGAAATCTTGGTTCATCAAGGGCCTTGGTGAATATATCCGCAAGTTGATCCTTGGTTCCTACAAAAGAAAGGTCAATGTTGCCCCTTTCCACGTGCTCCCGGATGAAATGATGACGAACTTCAATATGCTTCGTCTTGGCATGTTGCACGGGGTTGTGGGCGATCTTGATAGCACTCTCATTGTCGCAAAGGAGAGGCACCTTGGTGAAGTTAATACCATAATCCTTCATAGTTTGAACCATCCATAAGAGTTGAGCACAACAACTTGCGGCGGAGATGTACTCGGCTTCGGTGGTGGAGAGAGCAACACAATTTTGCTTCTTGGAAGACCAACACACCAAGGAGCGGCCAAGAAATTGACAACTCCCGGATGTAGACTTCCTATCCTTCTTCTCTCCGGCATAATCAGCATCCGAATACCCATAAGATGAAAGCTTGAACCCTTGGGATACCAAAGACCAAAGTTTGGGGTATGAAGCAAATATCGAAAGATGCGCTTAACCGCCACTAAGTGGCTCTCTTTGGGAGCCGCTTGATACCTTGCACACTTACCCACACTAAACATAATATCCGGTCTAGATGCACAAAGATAAAGCAAAGAACCAATCATAGAGCGATAGAGTTTTTGATCGACATCGTTACCCTCGGTGTCGGTGTGGAGGTCGACGGAGGTGGACATGGGTGTCTTGTAAGGTTTGAGCTCCGTCATCGTGAACCTCTTGAGCATGTCTTGGGTATATTTGGCTTGATTGATGAAGGTACCTTCCCTATATTGCTTCACTTCAAATCCTAGGAAGTACTTCAACTCCCCCATCATGGACATCTCAAATTTGCTTGTCATTAGCTTTGCAAACTCATCATTGAAAGCATTGTTAGTAGAACCAAAAATGATGTCATCTACATAGAGTTGGCATATGAAAAGATTGCCACCCACCTTCTTGGTAAAGAGGGTGGGGTCAATAACACCAACTTGGAATCCACGGTCTACAAGAAACTCTCGAAGGTGCTCATACCACGCACGTGGGGCTTGTTTAAGGCCATAGAGTGCCTTGTCGAGCTTGTAAACATGGTCCGGATGGTTGGGATCCTCAAACCCGGGAGGTTGCTTAACATATACCAACTCATTAATAGGACCATTAAGGAAAGCACTTTTAACATCCATTTGTTGCAATTTAAAGTTATGATGAGATGCATATGCAAGCAAGATGCGAATAGATTCAAGACGAGCAACGGGGGCATAGGTTTCACCGAAGTCAACACCTTCGACTTGAGAGTAGCCTTGTGCCACCAATCTTGCCTTGTTTCGAATGACAATGCCGTTCGAATCTTGCTTGTTCTTGAAGACCCATTTGGTGCCGATGACGTTCTTGCACCCATTTGGCCTTGGCACCAACTTCCACACCTTGTTGCGCTTGAAGTTATTGAGTTCTTCATGCATGGCATCAATCCAATCATGATCTTCAAGAGCTTCATACACCTTCTTGGGCTCGATGAAGGACACAAAAGCATGGTTGGTGCTAAAGCTTGCCAATTGTTTTCTTGTGACGACCTTGCTTTGGACACCTCCAAGAACTTTGTCCAATGTATGCTCTAAGCGAGTTAATTTTTGCTCTCTTCGCAATTCTCTTCTCTTCTTGGTCTCCTCCGAAGTTTCTTGAGAGATGACTTGATCATTTCCTTCATCATCGGAGTCATGTGCATTGTTTTGATCTTGAGCTTGATCTTGATGAGGACCACCTTGATCTTGTTCTTGATCATTGTCGTGTGCACCATCTAGAGCTTGGTCTTGAACATCAAGTTGTGGAGAGGAACCACTAGGTTGATCTTGTTCTTGACCTTGCTCACTTGTTTGAGGGCTCGGAGTTTGTTCTTGGTTACGGGGAGGATCTTGAGTTGGTGATGGTATGACTTGAGGAGGAGCTCGAGGAGGATCTTGAACTTGAGGAGGATCCTCTTCAATGGGACGAATGTCCCCAATTGCCATCCTTCTTAGAGCGAGCTCCATAGGTACATCACCTACAACATTAGGATCAACTTGCCCCACTTGGGAGCCATTATCCTCATCAAACTTCACGTCACTAGATTCTTCAACTTGACCGGTGGTCTTGTTGTAGACTCTATAGCCGTGAGAGTTTGTGGAGTAACCAACAAAGATGCCCTCTATAGATCTAGTCTCAAACTTAGATAACCGGTTACCTTTCTTGCGAATGAAGCACTTGCATCCAAAGACACGAAAATAAGAAAGATCCGGTTTCTTCCCAAGAAGAATCTCATATGGGGTCTTGTTCAATAGCTTGCGGAGAAATAACCGATTTGTTGCATGACAAGCGGTGGAGATGGCTTCGGCCCAAAAGTTAACGGAGAAGCATACTCCGCAATCATGGTCCTAGCCGCATCCATAAGAGTCCGGTTCTTCCTCTCCGCAACACCATTTTGTTGAGGGGTGTATGGAGTGGAATATTGATGAGCAATACCCTCTTCACTAAGAAACCCCTCCACGGTGTAGTTCTTGAATTCGGACCCATTATCACTTCGAATTGTCATGATCTTCTCTTGATATTGACGTTGAGCCATGTTGATGAAGTCAATGACTCTTTGTTGAGTCTCACTCTTTTCTTGAAGAAATAGACCCATGTGTATCTTGAATAGTCATCAACAATCACCAAGCAATACTTCTTCCCACCAAGACTATCATAAGATAATGGACCAAAAAGGTCCAAATGAATGAGCTCAAGAATCTTGTTGGTGGTAATCTTCGTCTTTGGTGGATGGGCTTCTCCATGTTGCTTTCCTAGAACGCATGATCTACACACACGATCTTTGGAAAACTTAATATCGGTTAGTCCAAGAATGTGATTACCACTTTGAAGATCATGGAGTGTTCTCATATTGGTGTGGGCTAGTCGGCGGTGCCAAAGCCAACCCACATCAACTTTAGCCATTAGACAAGTCGCGGCCGACATGCTCTCTTTCGAGAAATCAAGCACATACATGCCGTACTCGACATGTCCAACAAAGACTACTTTAAGAGATCCCTTCACGGTGATGATCACACTCTCGTCATCAAAATAACACCCATAACCACTTTTAGTAAGTTGATAGACGGAGAGTAAGTTGTAACCAAGGGACTCAACGACAAGTACATTCTTGATAGAGACTTCTCTAGCAACAACGACCTTGCCTCGTCCCAATACCTTAAGCTCGCGGTTGTCACCAATTTTGACTCGTGAATATTGAGGTAGAGGAGGTTCAATATCATCCACCAAGTCAATGCGTCCGGTCATGTGTTGGGATGCGCCACTATCCACCGTCCATCGACCCGCACCGGACGCCACACCCTACAAGGAATCAAGTCTTTGATTTAGGTACCCATTTTTCGATGGGTCCTTTCTTGTTAGTCACAAGGGTCTTAGGAACCCAAATAGCCCAATGATAATCATCACCATAAGAAGAGCCAACATATTTAGCATAAACATGACCATCTCTAGATTTCATAAGAACATAAGATGGGTTATATTTGCCGGCAAAGTCATTATGGGTAGGAAGGTCCCTTGTGACCTCACCACCCACAATGGTGTTGGTCTCCTTCTCTTTAGCCAACTCCCCCTCCTTCACAAAGATAATAGCTTTTGAAGAGGGAGAAGACTTCTTCTTCTTCTTGTTCTTCTTCTTTGACTTGGTAGAGAAACCAAGTCCTTCTTTTCCAATTTGATCCTTTTGATTGCTCAAAAGGTCATTGAGGTTCTTTTCTCCTTGGGCACAAGCCATAATGCCCTTCTCAAGTTGAGATTTCAACTTAGCATTCTCTTCAACAAGGTTAGCATGCTCACAACAAATAATAGATTTAGCAATAATTTCATTTGATGTGGAAGCAATAACTTCTTTCACTTGTTGACCTAGGAATTGATCATGAGACTTCTCAAGTTTGGCAAAAGACTCTTTGAGGGTTTTGAGTTCCTCATCAAGTCTCTTGTTTTCCTTCTCAAGTCTAGCATGTTCAATGCCTAGCTCAAGCTTCTCATTCTTATAGACTTTAGAAGTAGCAAGAGCATGTTCATGATCCTTTTTAACTCTAGACATGTCAATAGCATAGGATTCCTCGGAATTAGATAGGGCCTCCTCAAGGGACCTTCTACGAGTTTGCTCCTTTTCAAGAGCAATAGCGAAATCCGCTATCTCATTAGCATAGTCAACCTCACGGTTTGCCATGCCCGAAATGATCTCCTCCTTTTGATCTACAAGAGAGTTAGTTTCCTCAAGTTGCTCCAAAAGAGCATCAACATTCACTTTGTCTTCTCCTTTAAGATTGCTAGCCACACGTCCACCTCATTTGGACTTTGGGGCTCCTTCACAACATTCTCTACACAATCCAATAAGGAAGGAGGTGTAGAGGCAATAGGTTTAGGAGAAGGAGTTACCGAGGTGGCTTTTGCCATGAGACATGTGTAGGGAATGGACTCATTTTCATTGGGGGATTCAAATAGGGATGACGGTGTAGAGGAAGGTGTAGCTATGGCAATGCGAGCGGTAGCTACAACTTCATCTTCATCTTCATCACCGGACGTGTATTCTTCCAAAACTTTTCTATCTTGAACACACAAGGCATTGGTAACCCTCTTCTTCACGTAGTTCTTGTTGCCGTTGCCCTTGGACTTGTCTTTTCTCACAAGCTTGCCATTGTGGTCCTCTCGATTCTCCCAAGGACAATCGGCAATGTAGTGATTGAGATTACTACAATTATAGCAAGTCTTTGGACGGTCTCCTCTTGGTCTTGCAACGAAGTTCTTCTTAGCAAAAGGTCTTGAAGATCTCTTGGAACGGTTGCCCCAATAGGCTCTTGAAGCAAGAGCCATGTGCTCACAATAGTCTTTCTTGATCTCCTCCGTATCCTCCTCTTCACCTCCATGTTCAAACTCTTCTTCACTAGTGATGGTGGTGGACTTCAAAGCGACATTTGGAGATTGTCCCGCAAGTCCCCTTTGCCGAGCTTGAGCATGAATAGAGCTCTTGACAACCATCCCAATGGATACAAACTCGTTGAGCACGGTGTTGGAGTCAAGTGTTGAGAAGTCCGGTCTTGATCGAATGGTTTGAGCTAAGCCTTGATTTGAGGGAGTGATGGCCTTGAGAAATTTGCGCTTGATCCAATTATCACTAATCTTCTCAAAACCGAAATCATTCAAGGTGATGGCAAGAGCGGAGAGTCTTCGATAGAGATCTTCGGGGGTCTCATCTTCATTCATCACAAACTCATCGGCTTCATCTTGAACCGCTTCATACTTGGAAAGTTGAATGCTTTTGTTCCCCAAGAACAAGTTATGAAGATTCTCCCAACATTGCTTTGCCGTCGTGCACATACGGATATGCGTGCGATAAGTTGGGCTTGCGGCCGTTTGTATCATGTGCATGGCGGTGGCGTTGAGTTGATGATTGGCCTTCTCCGTTGGAGTCATGTTGTGTGGGTCTTGAGGATGGAAGCCTTGCTCTAAAATGTCAATCAAGAAAACACAACAACTAGACATGTGTGAACGCATAGAGAATTGCCAATTAGGAAAGTCTTTTGGATCAAGCTTAGGAGGTGCGCCCATATTGGCGATGTGTGGCGGAGAGACGTGTTGGTGGATTGTGTTATACACTTGTTCCGGTGGAACATTAGCATACACCCCCGGCGGCTTCCTTGGGGTTGAGTTACCATCCTCGGAGTTCTTTGTTTCGGGATTGGCTTGCGCCTTTCCGTCCGCATTGACAATACCCGTAGAAGGAAGAGTATCTACTTCCCGGGACATTTTCCAAGGAGGGTAAATCAACCTTAGGAGGATCCGGTTTCCCTAGGAACTCCTTGAACATTTCTCGCATCGATTCCTTCATGCTTATGTTGAGGTTGGTAGTGATCTCGGTATTGAGATTCGATATCTCACTCTTGAGTTCACTAACAACCTCACCAAAGCGTTCATTAGTAACCGATGCGAGAGGGTCCACGACGTCCGACATATTCTCTTAGGCGGTGAAGCCTTAGATAAGAGACGAGGCTCTGATACCAATTGAAAGATCGATATGTCGACTAGAGGGGGGGGTGATTAGGCGACTACCAAATTTTAATTCTTTTTCGATTAATTAAGGCTTGAGCAAAGTATAACAAGGTTGACTAGATGTGCACTAAGTGAGCAACCTATGTGATACAAGCAAGGTAAGCAACGTAGCGGAAGCAACAAGTAAAGGATAGAAGTAACCGCAAAGTGGAGACACGGAGATGTTTCCCGTAGTTCCTTCCCAAGGGAAGTACGTCTACGTTGGAGGAGTGTGGAGCCACCTAGGCGCTCCAATAGCACGGATGTGCTCACTCTATTCTCCGTGAGCTTTACCCGTGGGGGTTCGGCTCATTCACTATGAGGTCACCTTGATGGCGTTGACCAAGCCGGTACACAAAGGTCGGGGAACTCCACAATGAGTTGAAGCCTCCCAACAATGCCTCGGACTTCCTCCGAGACTCACAAAGGCACCTCGAGTTACAAGCAACCCAAGATGCAAGTTCCACACTATCCGTGTGGGGGGATTTGAAATTCCTTCGGTGGAGACGTAGATCTAGACCTCCTCCTTCACTCCACAAAGTATCAAGAGGTTTGGGTGGTTGGAGTGGGAGATCTTAGTAGGTTGAAGCTTTCATCAATGGAGGAGAGAGAGCATAGGAAAACTTAGTCTTCAAGTGGGGAAGAAGACCCCTTTAAATAGCTCCTCCAAAAGTGGCCGTTGCACAGCCAGAATTCCCGCGGCGGTACTACCGCTGGGGGCAGCGGTAGTACCGCTGCCCTTCTTCGTCTTCAATTCAAACGGCTCGAAATTCTGGAGCCCGCGCCTGTCTTCAAAGCGGTACTACCGCTGGAGGCAGCGGTACCACCGCTGCCCAGCGGTACTGCCGCTGCGGTACCGCTGCGGCTACCGCCCAACGCAACAGAGGGTGGAAAACAGCGGTACCTCGGGCGGTACTGCCGCTGCCCAGCGGTACCACCGCTGGGGCTGGCGGTACTGCCGCTGCCCAGCGGTACTACCGCTCCAGTACCGCTGGAGCTACCGCTGATGGAAACAGAAGCTGAAAATCGGCGGTACCTCCAGCGGTACCGCCAGCGGTAGCTGGCTGAGCTTGCGAGGAAACTCTGCGCAGCGGTACTACCGGCCCTCCTGGCGGTACTACCGCTGCCTGGAGCAGAAAACAGTTAAGACCATTTTGCAAGCTCTATTCGATGACGCTTATATCAGAAAACCATGGAAGCTCAAAAACATTGTTAGATACATAATTGTGTTATCAGTAACACCAAAACATCATCTAGGGAAGATGCACTTTCAGCCGCGCCGCCGGGAAGCCTAACCCTACTATACACGCCTCAGGCACAGATCGGAGGTCCCTCCACTCTCCCACCGCCGCACGGGCAGCCGGAGAGGGAGGGGACCGGCGATCCGGCCGTCGGCGGAGCAGGGAACCTGGTCGCCTTCCTCTTCGCCTCTCACGGGTACTGTTCACGAGAGGGGAACGGGGAAAGGAAAAGTGTGGATTACTCTCCTTTTCTTCTCGTTAATGTCTGTTTTTGCATGTTGCCTCAGAGTATGGCCAAACCTAGTCCCTGGCCAAACCAAGAAGACGCAAGCTACAACGATGTTTGCTAACTCTTGATAGTTCTCAAATATATAGTCGTGCTAGCTCTCATAGTGTCGCACATGTATTATTGCTTGGTAGGTAACAATAGTACACCATCGATCCATTGTAAAAAGAAAAAGATAACTCCTGCCGATGCATTTAAACATACCAATTTCTGTACTTAAAGTGCATAATTAATTCCCTTAGGAACCACACGTTACTACCCATAGTGGGAATAACATAGATATTAACATGTCATGTAGGCAAAAAATCTGATGTGACAAATAATTAATGAAAGAGGGACGGTGGTAATATAACATCACACAAGCCAAGACAATGTGAGTCTATATCCAAATAAAACAAACTTTTGCATGACACTACACATATGTTACTATGGGGCCTATGGGCTATGGAGGTAGTAACATAATCTTGTGTCGTATGAATGTTACTACTCTATGTTACTTCCCACTATGAGCAGCCTATTAAAGCCATCTTCATAGACATCGTCTGATTAGAATGTAGAAACTAATGTTTGCAAATATGCCTTGTTTTATAACCCACCAAAAACACATCCGTGATGAATTTTCCCGAGGTGTGCAGATTGGTCACCATGTCGCATTCTACTAAAACCAGGTCACGAACTTGCCACTTTGTGCACCCAAGGTCGCTCTGTCACGGTGTCCGTTAAGTATAACAAACGGCCCACATGATTTTACAAATGACATCTCTAAACTTGTCTTTCTTCTTATTATCGGTCCTCCAATTTTTTTATTACAAAACTGATCAATTTAGTTACTAGGCCACTGCCTGCTCTGCCTCGTCCCGCATGGACGCACGCCACGTCTGGCCGTTTTCGCCCCCTACTCATAGTGGGAGTAACATAGTTAATAACTAGAAATATAGCCCGCGTGTTGCGGCGGGAATCTTTCTAAAAATATTTGATCGAAATCTCTCTAAAAATATTTGACCGAAATCTCTCTAAAAAATATTATGTAAATAAAGGAATATAAGACGAATGGAATATGAAGTTGCTTATAGAAATATGCAACATTCAATTGATCACAATTGTCGGAAGGATAAACTTAATTGACGTGTTATTTTTGTATTGATGATTAAAAACTGGTGATATGGACAATTGTATGATGAAAAGTAGATGACCTGGATAGGTTGCATGCAAAAAAAAAAACTTATCATTAATAAATTTGACCGAAATCTCTCTAGAAAATAGTATGTAAATAAAGGGTATAAGACGAATGGAATATGAAGTTGCTTATAGAAATATGCAACATTCAATTGACCACAATTGTCGGAAGGCTAAACTTAATTGACGTGTTATTTTTGTATTGATGATTAAAAACTGGTTATATGGACAATTGTATGATGAAAAGTAGATGACCTGGATAGGTTGCATGCAAAAAAATACTTATCATGAATAAATATTAGTAGAATGACATGGAAAGTTGGTTGCTGAAATAGTGGGTGATGTGGTTAATTTGCATGTATCATAAATGATTGTCAATTTTTTTATTTGATGATTGAAACTGGTGACGTGGAAAATTGTATGGATGAAAAGTAGACGACTTGGATAGGTTGCATGCTAAAAAAAATAATGAATGTTAGTGGAATGACATGGACAATTGGTTGGCTAGAATAGTGGGTGATGTGGATAGCTTGCATGTTGAGATAGAAAAATCATAAATGAACTTAGTGGGGTTTTACTTTATAAGAGATATAGATATACATGCCATGTAGACAAAAAATATGACGTGGTAAGTAATTATCGAGGATAGAGAGTGTTGTGGTACATGCAATCCATGCATGCAAAATGGTGATGTGTTACTGCAATTAATGATGAGAGATGGTAGAGATATCATAGGTAGATACCTTAACATAACACATTTCGAAGTAAAGTGATTCTGCAACCTAATAAATTTAGTATATCATGATTGTTAGGGCTGCTGTTGACTAGTGGATGCTGCTCAAGTTTAGTCCCACCTCGCCTAGGGTAAGAGGCCACACCCAGCTTATAAGGGAGAGATTCCTCCTCCTTTCAGTCCGGTCTTTTGGGATGGAATGGGCTCTCCTCTTATAGTTGGGCCGTGTACGCATAAACGTCTAAAACTAGGCCGAGTGTTGGGCTAAATCTGAGTGGACGCTAACATCTGGTATGAGAGCCAGCATTGCCATGCCTGCCTGGGGGCTTCCTAGGGGTGGGATGCAGGGGCGGAGCCAGGATTTGAGTATAGGGGGGGCGAGCTGTGACGAAGTCGAAACGAAATCTTATATCAAATATGTTTGCCACAAATTTCATAATGTTTTATGAATATAAAATGGTCCCATACATTAAATTTATAAGAAAACCGACATTTGTTTGTCTAGTTTTTCACAGATTATACATATATATCTATTCTATCATCATTCAACAACGGCTTGATTAAAAAATAGCATTACGGAGATTTGAAACTGAAGAAATTGGTGTACAAAATTAGCTATTTTTGCACAAATTTTGAACTGACTTGCTGTAGTAAACTAAAGGGAAAAGTGGGATTTAACTTGACTAATAATCTGGCTGTGCGGACGACGTCAAGCGCGAGCAAGGAAGACCAAATGATCAATTAATTTCTCTTTAATCTGCAGCTTTGTGATCACTGAAAAAAGCCCTATCTATATAGCAAAGCCCTATCTATATAGCACGCCATACCTTGCGTCCCTTAATTCGTTGATTAGATCAACCGGATTGGCCGGAGAGCGGCGGCCGGCCACGCTCTTGGCTCGAAGTATGGAAGGCCGTCGCCACCGGGGAGATTTACGGTGTATCACCGCGGATTAGATCGGCAGGTAGAGACTGTCGTGAGCGCCTGAGCGGCGGCGGCGGCAAGGCGAGTTCATTGTGAAGCCGTTCATTGTTTCTCTGGACTCACGTACCTGGACCTGACTAGCGATGGACTGGATGTGGTTAGTTTGCGAGATGTGGGCTTGTGGATCGATCGTGGGCTTGTAAGATATTGGTTATAGGTCACGCGTTGGTAATTATATTTCGGCACTTAGGCCTGTAATCATGCTAGCACGAAATAACTACGTACTTTGTACGCCTATACGTACAACTATCTGCCGATATCTATTGAGGGGGGCTGATCGTTGGGGGGGGGGGGGGGGGGGGGGTCGGACCCCTGCTAGCCCCCCCCTGTCTCCGCCCCTGGTGGGATGTTAGGGCCGCTGTTGACTAGTGGAGGCTGCTCAAGTTTAGTCCCACCTCGTTTAGGGGAAGAGGCCACACCCAGCTTATAAGGGAGAGATTCCTCCTCCTTTCAGTCCGGGCTTTTGGGATGGAATGAACTCTCCTCTTTTAGTTGGGCTGTGTGCGCATAAACGTCTGAAACTAGGCCGAGTGTTGGGCTAAATCTGAGTGCACACTAACAATGATACCATACATACCACTATGGAGATTGTAACATAGACAGAATAATATGCATGATATTACTCTATGTTACTTCCCACTATGAGTAACATCACATATCAGAAGACAGTTCCAAATTAGTTAACAAAAATTTGTCTAGATATGGATGCATCTAGACGTGAGTAGATAGATTCGTATCTACACATGAGAATACCTTGTAGCCAAACAGCGTCACACAGTAACCCATACATACAATACTTGACAAAAATTGCCGTGGACAGTACATAAACTAATTTATCATTCAACATGAGAAAATACTTGCAGAACATGATTGAATTTTCTTGATAGAATCACTATTGCATCAAGTTATCCAAAACTGAACAAGAGAAAGCACACAGAATGTCAGAACAAACTAAGATCTTCTTGCTTTTCTTATGCATGATCTAGTGCATGCACTCGGCCTAGCTGAACAACTTCAGGATCTCATGCGCATTCGTCAATATTTAGATAAAATAATTAGAACCATTAAACCATAACAAGATAGTTGTTAATGGGGACGAGGCTGGTGTATCTGCGAGCTCTGTTAAGATCGGACATGAGTACATATAAATTGGAATTTGAGGCTTATATTAACTCGGTCTGAAGACCAAATAAGAACACACCTTTTAGAGCAATGTTTGGAACAAACATTCTAGCTAGGCTACAGTGGAGGGTCTTCAGCAAGAGACGAGCTTTTCTAGAACAGTCAAGTAGGTCACACCGGTCGCAGGATAGTGCAATAGGGCGGGTGGGGCGAGCCGCCGATGAGGAGACGGCGGGCGGCGTGGTCAAGACCTTGGGCGTTGTGTAGCAAATGAAAAGACTGCAGCAGGGTCATGTGGCGAGAAGTCAATGATATTTTTTTTGAGATGAGGAGTCAATGATATTGATATTGATGAGGAGTTGTGGTGTTTGGTGAAGGAGTCGTGTCCGGCAGTAAAGTCGTTTTGGTTACCGTAACAGGAGTCGTGTCCCCAAGACGATACTGTGACCCCCTCTCTCTTTTCATAAGAGAAGTGCTATGGGTCCGTCGTATTTTTGTCTGATTTCTGTACAACGTGCTCACAGATCAGCTTGCAGGCCGCGTCGTACTTTTAGCCTTCCACACCGGTATATTGCATAGCCGGCAGGTTATAGATTACGGTACAACGTGGAGCTTTGGGACTGCTCTTGCAGTTTAATACATCCATTAATTGATTAACCGGAACTGTAACCACCTCTAATTAAGGAAAAAAATTGTGCCCCCAATTTTTTGGAGTCCACCCTGTTCCTCAGGTGCCTGTGGCTGTGGTTGTCTAGCAAAGTGCAAAAATAAATATTTCTTCCCCAATGTCTCCTATTCCCATACACAGGGGCGGACCCAGAGCAAAATCGAACCGGTGTCATTGTATAAGACATAGGGATTTTTCACCTAAATTTAGGGGTGTCACACACTAAAAATGTCCAAAATATAGTAAGGAAAAGGGATTTTACCCGGTGTCTTGTGACACCTGCTGGCATAAGCTAGGTCCGCCCCTGCCCATACAGAAGATTTATGGATGGCCACATAATTTCCGGATCGACCATCCACCACCATAGGCGTCTTTACAATTTCTCATCATGATATGTAATTCGCCTTTTTTATTTTTTCGCATACTTCGGAACTTGTTGGGGCTGTGTGCATCCTAATTATGCAGAGGCTGGGTGTAATGCTTAATACTCTTAAGTAATAAAATCTCTTTATCAAAAAAAAAACAGAAGATTTATGATTACTAAACTTCACTATATCTTTCTCCTTCATTTATCTGTAGATGCAGTACTAGCTCTCTCATTGTGCTATTGTGCGTGTATTGTCAACATCAGCAGTAAAAAGCCACGACCTGCCCCCTGCAGCCATCTTATCATCTTCATCACCTGCCAATTCTCTCTCCCTCTCTACACATTTCCATGTTGCAGTATTGGCAAACCTGCAAGATGCACGGGAGACTGATTATTTATAGCTCTTGACACTTGCCAAATATATATAGTGGTGCTAGCTCTCTCATTGTGCTATTGTGCGCGTATTGTTTCTTGGTAGGTAATAATATATCATGAAATCATTGATCCCTTATGAAAAGATAAAAGCAAGCTTACGACCATAAGGATAAACAAAACCCATTTCTGAAATCAAAGCGCATAACCTTAGTTTCAACAATCTCTCATCGATCGAGGTCTAGAAAGAGACGGATTGCAGCTTCATATACGAATCGAACACTTAACGTCGTAAGCAAAGCAAAAAACTTGCAGAGTCAAAAATATGAGTATTTCTGCATTTAACATCAAGTAGAGAGGATAAGTTACGAACATATATCATGGCACAAACTTTACCAGATTAATATGTGTTCATGTTCTTATACACTAGTTGAATACTAAAATGATACATTGGATGGAATAACAAAATCTTAACTGCTTAATGGACTTACGCATGTAATACTTTATTTTGTCATATAGGCAGGCCAACTAAAAGTATCAACTTTTCTTTTATCTTTATAGACATTTTCCCTCTCGTTTTACTTCATTTATGATTTTTTTTACATATATGTATGGATGCATTCTTTAGTATTTCAACACTTGTCATGATGATACACTCTTTTCTACTTCACTCAGATATGACATAAACATTATTTAACCTTTCTTTATTCTAGATCTCGTCATTACTTGATAAACCACAATATATAGAGAAACAACAAACGATCTTAATGTAAAAAACAATGGGTCAGCCCACGAGGTCACGAGCAAAATTAGATTGTATATGATAATCTAATATCCCATGCACTCAATGTAACATTTTTGTAAAATAGAAAATACCCATTCACTCACAAACCGAAGACGATGTGTGATTTTACTTTCTTATCAAATTGTCGCATAATGTGAACATCCATATGACACCATAAATTAAATTCCTAGACACAACCAAAGTAGTAAAGATGATGCATGGTTTCAATTTGTGTTCTTGCCCGCATGTTCTTTTCAACCCAATGACACCACCATTATACTCTCGATGGTCATCAACACTCCTCCATAGCATCACCACAACACTTCACTACTTTGGGCGATTAGTTGTTCAACTCAAATAATATTTTTTCTGAACCGAGTGATCTACAAAGGAATATACTAAAAATTATTATCATAGAACAAAACAAACTCTACTTAATATTTCCTATGGACAACACTACACAACTAACATGCCTGGTTTGTGTTTTTTATTGATCCAAATTCATATAAAGATAGAAGCTAACTTCGGACGGAGCGGAGCGAGCCCCATCGTGGAGGCTTGGGCCGAGTGGAGTCAGACTACATCCGACTTAGGGTTTTACCACTATATACCTCTTGTATGCCGCCGGTTGGGATAAGTCGCATGTTGTAAATCCTCGGCGTTTGTAACCTCACCCGATCACCTGTGGTTTTTTCTCTTCCATTGTTGAAGGGTTTTCCACGTTAAATCTCGTGTACTCCGTTAGTTGATCTTGTTTTGTTCATCGTTTTTGTTGCCTATTGTTCATAAAAGTTTGGGCACTTCACCTATGTGGTCACTAATGTAGACTTTTCCTGAAGTGATCATGATCATGCAATCTCCATCCACCTTTCGCCCCAAGGTCAAACTCTAGTTATTTGCGTTGATGACATGATGATGACCTTGAGTACATTGCCTCTGTTAAGCCTTGCCTGGCTGATTAGTTTCTTATGTATGATCTTAGTTCTCTTTGTTACTTATTGGGATTGATATTTCAACTACCTCGGATGGCTACTTTATGGGGTTTAGATGGGAACATAAAAGCTTCCATCTTTTCATGACAACAACTGAATGTCCTATTTTTGGACTTTCTATCAGATAAGGTTAGGATTTAGAGATTCCTAGACCAGAAAAGAAGCCATGCTTTCAATCTGTTATTGAAATTCTAGTGCCAGCCGGCGGCGACGGCCGAAACTCTAGCGCCGCGCATGTTGAGACGTCCGGGACGGGGAGGCAACTGTATGAACTTCCAACCCTACCCTTCGTCTTTTTTTCTGGTACCTGGCCATCGGGAATTCTAAGAGTGAATTACCCAAAATGTCCTTGACGCCTAGATATACTACCCGAAATCTGTGGTAGTAAAACGGATCTAGACCGTCCAATTGTGTCTATTTGACGGCTCATATTGATTTGATGCACAGTAAAACATCCCTTTTTATTAGGGATTGACATGGAAGCACACTGTGCAGTTACGATAATGTTTATTTCTTGGAGCTGACGAATCAGAGGGGGACGCCAGAAACAGGTCATGTAGCGTCGAGTCCGTAAAAATAATTCCTTAGATGTGGAATTATTGTTTGGAAATATATGTGTTGTTTACCCCAAACATATTAGAAACCTCAAGACTGTCAAATACGGAGTAAATAGGTTGAGCGACCGATTGGAACAATTTTGATTTATGGCTACTGGATGGTCGTAAGAGGTGATTTTTCATTTGGAATAGGATCCGATCAAAATCAAAGGCGGATTGGGATTTCAGTCCAAGTCCTTGTGCACTCACGTCGTCGTATATCTGTTTTGGCTGGCTGCCTGCAACTTCGTTGTTTCATCGATCCTCGCACCACTCCACCACGCGCGCGCGGGCGTCCGTCCACCGATATGGCTGCGGCCGATGATGGGCACAACTTGGAGGAGGCCGAGGAGTGCTTCACGCTGGCGGAGGAGTGTTTCCGCGCCAACGACGTAGCCGGAGCGCTCCTGGCAGCCAGGGAGGCCCAGTTTCTCTTCCCGGCGCTCCCCGGCCTCGCCAGCGCCCATGCCGCTTACGAGATCCACGCTGCCGCCGCTGCTTCCCGCGGCCGCACGGACTGGTACGTCGTCCTCGGCTTTCCGTCGACGACCGACGACGCGGACACGCTGCCGTTGTCCCACGGCGCCGTCAGGCGCGCGGCGGTACCGGCGGCTCTGCCTCCGACTGCACCCGGACAAGAACCGCTCCGTCGCGGCCGACGGGGCGTTCAAGCTGCTCCAGCAGGCGTGGGAGGCGCCCTCCGCCCGCCACCCGCCCGTAATGTCGCCCGCCTCCCGCCGCCGGCCAAGGTCTCCCAGCCGCAGCCGCGGGGAAGACAAGTTCCAGTACACACCGATGCCGATGGTGTCTGTGGGGGGTGTCTGTGGGGACGTGGCACCTCCCGTGCACGGTCTGCGGCGAGTACGCCTCCTTCAACGTGCGCGGCCCCGACGACGTGTCCATATGGTGAAGGTCAGAAGGACTTTTTCTTGTTCCCACGCGGGCGACACTTCCTAGTAGACTCGTCTGACTCGTCGTGGCTGTATTGCTGCCATACTCTCTTTTTTTTTTTTTTTGGAACCGCGAGCTTTATTAAACCATCACAAGGTTACAATCAGCTCCTTTTTTTTTTTAACAGGGAATGGTCCCGAAGGACCTGGAGTTTTCATTAATTCTCAGCTGCGGAATTACATTTTACATTAAGGGACTCAAAAGAAATAGGAATTACAAACAAGTCCCTACAATTTGCACATAGAACCTCGAGATGAAAATAAGAAACGCAATCAAGGCCTGCTCCTTCTCCGCCGCAAATTGAAGCTGCCGCACCTTCATCGTCGCCGGGGACGAAACCACTTGGGGCGATGAAGGGGGAGCACACTGCACTGCTAGCAAGGGCCTCCGCTTCGGCAACAAGGCCTGGAGGTTGATGAAGACCATCTGGCGTCGGCCGGAGGAAACCGTCCCCGACGCAAGAGGAGGGAGAGGTCGCCATTCGACCATCGAGTACACCGACGACGCCTTCGCCGGCGTTGGGAATCTCCCGAGAGAAGTGGAAACTCCTCCCCTGCTGCAGAAACGAACAAGAGATCCCTCCACTACCCATTTCCTTCTCCTCAGCACCTCCACGGCAAGCAGGAAGAAGAAGAACAGGAGTAGTAGAGACTCCGTCATCACTGCAAAAGATACGGCAAGCAGATTTATTGAATCGACTTTGATCTTCACCAACCTTGCAAGCGATCCACCATGGATCCGACCTGCAGATTAGAGAAGCTCCACCTCCGGCGCCGCTGCGAGTCGCCGGAAAGCAGCCGAGAGAGAGGGAGAAAGACGGCATACGCCAGACTCCACGACGGGAAAAGTAAAACCTAAAACTACATATGTACAAGGCGGGCCGGCACCCTAGCTCGTCTCTGCACCAGCCGGCGAGAGCGCCGACGGCGAGAGCGGCCGGATCTAGGCGGCGAAGACGGTGGACTCTCAAACGGTGGGGGAGAGGAGAGGAAAGGGGAAAGAGTCAGGTTCACTCCCTTACAATCAGCTCCTGGCTGTGGGCTAACAAAAAGCCGGCGCCTTCTACACAGACGCATGGCCGCCTAGTTACCTCCGCGAGCAAAAACAATATTGGTGGTTAGGAGGGTGTTTGTATCCCATTCCACCAGAGTTCAAACCACAGGTTTGAGACTGATATTTCTCATTTAGGCGGAATATTCTTCAGTGGTAGGCGACATTTCCGTCGACAGCGAGACGCCTGTGGTGACTTCGTCAATCTCAAGACCCGATCGCCTCCTTCAACGTGCGCGGCCCCGACGACGTGTCCATATGGTGAAGGTCAGAAGGACTTTTTCTTGTTCCCACGCGGGCGACACTTCCTAGTCGACTCGTCGTGGCTGTATTGCTGCCATACTCTTATTTATTTATTTTTTTGGAACCACGAGTTTTTTTTTTGAGAAAGCCATACGGCATGCTTTATTGATCAGATAACACGGTTACATCGTTCGCAAGCTTGCCGAGAATAAATCTAGGATGGAACCGCGAGCTTTATTAAACCATCACAAGGTTACAATCAGCTCCTGCCTGTGAGCTAAAAAAAAAAGCCGGCGCCTTCTACACATACGCCTAGTTAGCCCAGCGAGCAAAAACAATATTTAAAGAAGACCAAACAAATGCTAGCTCCCTAATTTTATCTAAATAGGCCTGATCACATAACAATCACTAACCCGATTTGTCCAATGCTGGACCAACACAACACAATCAGTTTAAAAAATAATCTGGCCGAAACCTCTCTCCATAGAGTTTGAACACATCACGAAGAGCCAAATTGCTGCTACACAACTCGCCCTTGGTGTTGTTGGCTTTTAGGTATCTGTAGACGTTTTCTTTTTCTTCAATGCCTTGTTGTTTCAGCCATTTGCGAGCATTTGCTGCTACACAACGCATCTGTCATTTGCAACCGAGAAACAAATAACTGTATGGCAAGCATTTCAATGCCCTCGATCGCCTGTCGCCATTCTAGCAAAATATTCAGGCATATTTAGTTGATGCTCCGTTTAGATATTTGCATTGGGAGGCTTTACATTGTATTGGGTTGAATACAAATATCACAGGACATTGATATTGAGGATCAATGTCAATATTTTTGTTTGGATGTTTAGGTATTCAGAACACGGACTTGATATTGAGGCTGCATGTCACATGTTGTTTGGATGGTCAAAGTGAGATATTGCGGTTGTATGAGATTTTGATTTTTAACATCTGATGAATACATTTGAATAATTATATACCACATTATCTAGATAATTACTTGGTGGAATTTGCGAGTTATATAAATTGACATATGCCATTTAAAAAAACGATATCACATTATCTAGATAAATTGCAGAAATTCACTTTGGCTCCCGGGTGCATATGCACCCGTTATTTTTTTCGAAATTAAAAAATATGAAAACATTAAAAAAATCAGAAATAAATTGGGCACAAATATATACAAGTTCTTAACATTCGTGCAAAATTGCGTAAGGAAATGATACTTTCTGTGGTCTATGCAAAGACAAAATCTGTGCTTTGGAAAAGGTATTTTTTAATATCATTTAGGCCACAGATTTTGTCTTTTTTATACAGACCACAGAAAATGTTATTTGCTTCCGAAATTTTGCACGAATGTTCAAAACATGTATATGTGTGTGCCCAGTTTGTTTCAAAAAAATTCGAATAATTTTCATATTTTTTAATTTCGAAATATATAACAGGAGCATATGCACCCGGGAGCCAAAACGTCACTCCCAATAAATTGTTGCTCTTTGCACGTTGTTCATTTTGGAGTATGGATACAACAAACAACCTGTCGCTAGATAATCAGCTAGTACGCTGCTGCAGGTAAAATAAAAAGCAAGCAGGCTAGCAATTTTCTCTCTAGTTCTAGTCCCATATCTGCACAAACTCACGAGCTGCTGGCACACAAATCTGCCTCGAGCTCCGGCAGCGCTGCACACGGAAGAGAGAGATGAGATTGAGCTGGATTTACAGGGGACAGAGACCAGAGGACATGGGGAGGGGATAAATCCGGCCGACGAAGCTATGGGAAGGAGGGAAGCTGGCTGCGGAAACACACTTGCCTGGACGCCGGAATTCAGGGTCAACGTACGTCCGCCGCCGGAGCTCGGTGGTTAAGTCTGCGCACAACATAGAGAGATGAGAGGAGGGTGACAGCAAGCGGCACGGGTGGCAAGAACAACGAAAAGAAATCCAAATCACCGGTGAACCATAACAGGTCGTGCACTTGCCTTAGTCTTGATGATTAATGAACTAAAAGAATAATCTTGGCACCAGACTATCCGACATGTGTGTAAAACTGCTATCAGCGGTGATTTGGATTTCAGGGAATTGGCTTGGGCAGGCAGGCATCTAGTTCTTGAGTGTTGGGTGACGACCAACAAATCAGGATGTATACCATCTTTTATTTCCTTTCATTGGAGCCCTTTTACCCTCAAATGAACCACAACCCTTTATTTTCGTTAATCTAATGGACAAAAATGTTTCATACTGCTCCTAAAATGATGACCAGTATATCTGACCTTATCCCCTGTGAACAGTTGGGAGCGAGGCGATAAGGCGAAAAGGGGGCGACCCCAGTTCCAGCGCTCCGCCGACGGCCGGATCGGCGGTTCCCTCCCTCCCCGGCCGCCCGTGTGGCCATGGGTGAGTGGAGGGACCTTCGATCTGTGCCTGAGGCCTGTAAATAGTAGGGGTAGGGTTAGGTTTCTCGTCGGCGCGGCAGGGGAGGTGGCGGCGGCGGCGGTGTGGAGTTTGAGTGCTGGTGCTCGATCCTCTCCTCGGCGGTGCTCTGTGGGGCGTCGTCGGCGAGTGTCCAGCGTGGTGCCCTCCCGGATCGGCGGATCCGGTGAGGTTTTGTGCTCTGGGGCCGGTCGTCATGGCGGAGGTGGCGGCTGGCTCGGGGAGCTTTTGTCCCTTGCCCTCTTCTTCGTCCTGGCGTGGGCTTCTCCTGGCCACGTCACGGAGGTGCTGAGGGTGCTGCGGCGGAGAGCCAGCTCCTGCTGCTGGTCGTCTCTTCCGCTTGTACAGGAGAAGCTTCTTCGGGGTCTTGGAGGTCTTCGTCGACTTTCGGTGCGCGGTTCTGGACTCTCTGCCCTGCCTTGGTGGCTTTGGTTGGAGTGCTTCTGTCTGCGCGCTCGGCTTCTTTCTCGGCTTGCTCTGTCCTTCTCCGGCCGGCCGTGGCGGCGAGGGGGGAAGGTTTCGTCAAGGCGGGCGTCTGACGGCGACTCCGGCAGGTACTCTTCAAGCTCAGTGCAGGGACTGATGGAGGAAAGGTGGTTGCGGGAAGGTGGCGCCTTGGCCGTGTTCGTTCAGAGTGCTTCGGTCCCGTGGCTTGCGACGGGCGGCTCATGCGGCTTCTACATGAGTGGGGCGGCTTCTTCTCGGGGTTGGCGGCAGCTTGGGGTCTTCTTCTCCGGAGTTTCTCCGGCGGCGAGGTTCGTGTCCAAGCGTGGCGGTGGTTCAGCGTTCGTCGCTGTTGTGCTGAGTTTGTTCTGCCTGTATGTCTGCGTGTTTCTGTGCTTTCTCTGTTTTCGGGTTTGTATTCAGTGTTGAATGCGCAGATGTAGATCCTTTCAAAAAAAAAAAAAATGATGACCAGTATAAGTAATACTGGTGGTCGATCGGTGCCCGTCGTATCTAGGCCCTGGCCCAGTAAGGTGCAAAATTGTTGGCCCAACAAAAACTCAGCTAATCCAGTCCATTACGGTCTCCACTCAAAACGCTACTGCAGGAAATCCCCAATTCATCCACGAAATGAACCCTAAATCCTGCACCTCCGACGAGCGCAGCAGCTGGCATGGCACTGCTCGTCGCCGTCGCCTTCTCCGGCAGCCATGAAGTCGAAGCAGAGGGCGCTCCTCCAGAAGGCAGACGCCGACGTCTCAAGCGTCGTGGAGAACGTCTCCACCAGAGCGCGGCACGGATGTCGGCCGGAGGCGGCGCGGAGGACTCTGTCGTGGTCGCTGCCGTCGCTCAAACCCGCCGCCGCCTAAACCCACCGTAGCCTCCCCTACCCCTCAGATCTTGGCACGGATGTGGGCGGGAGGTGGCATGGCGGACTCGGCCTCGTCGCCGGTCAAACCCGCCGCCGCCGCTGTCGCCGTGGGCACCGGGGCCTCCGCCGCCCTGGCCCCAACTCTTCCCAGCCCGCACCTCTACGTCGACGCCTCCGTCAACGTGCTCTGGGCTGGCTGCCGCGGCGCTGGTGCCCACGATTCAGAAAGGGATACTCTTCACATCGCGCTGAACACCATAATCGCGCCGGTGTCGCGGCGTGCTCGACAACGGCGACCCTGAGAAGTGAGTACCTGCGCTTCCTATTGTCACTGTTACTGCATCATGTCAGTTTGGATGTTGACCAGGTGTAAAGTTCAGACCAGGGGATGTTAGCCTTTTGTTATCAGTTAAGTTACAGCTAGTGACTAGGCAACTTTGCGCGGCATACGCCGCGTTCGTGTGGTAAAATTCAAATTCGGAAATATGCATATTTTAAAATTGTTTAGGTCTAGAAATTTTGCGAATCCAAAAAAGAGTTTACGTTTAAAAATTGTTTAGATTTCAAATATTGTTCAATTTGGGAAGCTCTTAAGATTTGAATTCTATCAACGTTTATAAAACGATCAGATATTAAACACTCTTAAATTTTTAGAATGCTCAAATTTGAAATTTGTATTAATATGTTACAATGTGGTTGAAATTCAAGTTTGAAAATGTTTGCATTCAAAAATTGTTCAAGTTTGAAATTTTTTGGAATGCAAATTTGAAAATGTCCACGTTGAAAAATTGTGCAAGTTTGAAAATTGTTGGAATTCAAAAATAGTTTACGTTTTAGAAATGTTCATATTTCAAAAATTGTTAAAGTTGGAAAGCTATTAGGATTTGAATTATTTTAACGTTTATAAAATGATCAGATTTGAAAGACTTTTAAAATTTTGCAGTGCTCAAATTTGAAATTTGAATTAAAATGCTCAATTATGGCTGCAATTTAAGTTTAAAAATGTTCACATTCTAAAATTGTTTAAATTTGAAAATTATTGTAATTCCAAATATTCACCATTTCAGAATGTTTAAATATGTTTGTTTTTGGCTGTAAGAGGTTGGCATTTATTTTTTGTGAGCTTGTTGATATATTTAGAGTATCTCCGATTTTTAAGCAAATTGGAATGTCAAAAAATGTTTCTATTTTTTTATTAATTTTTAATTTAAGTCCATAATGAGTGCGAGAGCACATTTATTCAACTGAATTGCAGAATTAGAGAATTTTTTATAAATTCAACTCCATATAATTGTCCATATAGTTGGAGCAAGTGCATTTGGTTTTTTTTTTCCAAATTTTCACCAAATTGAAATGTTTTGTTCATATATTTTAGAGTATTTCCAATTTTTAAGCAATTTGGAATGTTAGAAAATGTTTTTTTTAATTAATTTTTAATTTAAGTCCATAATGTGTGAGAATGCACATTTATTCTATTGAATTCCATAATTAGAAATGTTTCTTAAATTCAACTCCATACAATTGTCCGTATTATTGGAGCGAGTGCATTTGTTTTTTTTCTCAATTTTCACCAAATTGAAATGTTTAAATATGTTTGTGGTTTGTCATAATTAGTTAGCATTTTTTTTGTGATTATTTTGCGTTATTGTTCATATTTTTCCGGTAGAAAGATTTGAATTTTTTGAATTTGTAACATTATTCATTTTCTGGAATTTGTGTAATTTAGGTGGGCCCACCTGGCAGAAATTTATCTATTTCTAAAAAATTGGGAAAAGAAAAAAACCTGACAGGCCGGACCCACTGTGACGCCGGATGACGTCACAGTGGCCGGACCTGCCGCGGCGGCGACGACCACGGCTGCGCCGCGCCACCGCGAGCCAGGACGCGCGGCTGGGCGCGTCGGTCGCGCCTCGACGCGGGCTACCCGGGAGCGGCGGCGCCGCCACAGTTTGGTGACCAGAGCATCGCCACTCGCCGGCGAGGACCGAACGCGGCGGCAGACAGCGCGTACGGCGGCGGCGATTCCGGCGCGAGCGCGGCGTCCCGGCACGCGATTTCTGGCGAGGAGGGAGAGGAGGCGGCGGCAGAGCTCGTGCGTGCTTCGATTTGAAGAGGGAGGAGCGGAGCGGCGGGGGCACGCGTCGGCGGCGGCGGCGACGTCGCAGCCGCGCGGGAGAGAGAGAAAGAGGGGGGGGGGGGGGTTTCGTGGACGCTTTTCCAGAAAAGTCCCTGAAGTTTTCCGAAATTGCAATTCAGTCTTTCGGGAGGGGTTTGCTGTAATTTTTTGCGCCAAAAACCGTGCGCGGCGGGTGACCGGCTGGAACCGGAGCAACCGGGTGGTGACCGGGACGCGTGGCGACTTCTGATTGGTAGAAAATAGGGAGGGTACTGTAGCTGTCTGGGCTGTGTTACGCGAGTTCATCTCAGCCGTCCGTTCGACAGATCGCACGGTCCAGAAATTTCGGGCGACGTGGCCAGCGGGAGGTGCTATGATCCTTTCCAGCTATTATATATTAATCTATTGTTAGTACGATCGTCGGGGATGTTTTCTTTTGCTTCTGAATAAATAGAACAGAAAAGCCACATGATCTACACTGCACAAAAAACCATCGTGTTAATGTCCACAGGCTAGTATGTTAGAAAATTCACTTGCAATACCCTGTAGTTGAAGCAAAGAGACATTAACATTTAACTCTATAACCAAACGAGATAGAAATGAAATGTGCAGTACCAAAAACAAGTGCTTGAGTACACTTAATTAGCTTACAGGAAACAGGGCATCTTCTAACATGTGCATTAAAATTCAGAAATTTCAGTACACTCAGTTTGCTTCAGTACCAGATATGACTAGAATGCTAACATGTGCAGCAAAATTCAGCTTTCACGCCTCAAATCAGCTATTGATCGAGTTGTGTTTCGTGTTTAGTAGGATCTAGAAACCTTGCAGTCGTTTTGTATGAAGCTAATTAGGTGAAACATCACATAATTAGGATTCAAGAAGATGTCCTGTTTCCTGTACATTTTATGACTGAAATTTCAGAAAATTACTGCAGATTAGCACTGAATTTTGTTGTACAAGTTCCTCTCCTATTCCATGCCATACTTCTGTCAATTTGTGAGGTCCTTGATTGAGCACTCTATTTGTTGCTATGTAGTACATTACACAAGATATAAAATTCTATGTACTAAAACATTCCTGCATGTAGTTGCTTGCTTGACGAAACTGTTTTTTCATGGCAAAACAACTATGTTCCATTTATTTCTTCCACAACCCACACTGATACAGTAGTGCACACATTTTTCAAGAATGTAAAGATCTTGCTGCCACCTATCTACTCTTCCTGCTACATAATCAAACTATAAATGAGCGACTATGATCATTTGTTGTTTGTGCTCGTTCAGGACACCGTGGACTGGGACTATGCTCCAGATTACCGCCCGGACCCTGATTTCGATGGTTTGGCGGTGGGTTGTACCGACCTTTGCCAAGTGCACCAGCTGGAGCCACAAAAATGTGTGGCGTTCGAAGGAACGAACAGAGCCATGTCCCCTACCGAACGATCGTCCTGGGTAGATGCAGCTGAAGATGTAGTGAAGATTCAAGCACCAACCTTTGTTCGGAATGCAATAACGTTTGGCAGAAATATTGATATAAATATGGTGTGTTTTTTACAGCATTTTGGTTACAATTTCGACATGTATTCTCATGCAATTTGATAGCAAAAACTGGTAGCTTTCCTGTCCACAATATTGACAGCATTTCTTGAAAGCATTTTCACACACAAAATAAGATATCACTATGAGATGGTAATCAGTATTCAACCATTGGTTCTAATGTAACTAACAACATTAAAAATCATAACTGTCTTCGTACTAAGGCCACATTTACACAAATAAAATGAAATGCAGCAACTACGGCAACATCGTCGAACAGAACAGCGTGCAAACAACTTGGTGAAGCAAGCAGTCTCCACAGCTTCAAGCAAGCAGACGGTGCTGGACGTTCAGGTTCACAGGTACACTCCATGGTTGGAGTTTCACGACGGCCTGATGGACCAAAGAAAAGCAGCAGTCAGTGGTACTGTAACATCATAAGAGAGGGCACACATAGAGGATATAACACAACATTAAGAGATGTCATCAGGAGAATAATCAAACAGTCACGATAGAAACTTTTAGGTTCCTAACTTCCTATATAATTCCTCCGGTTTCCCTTTAAAATCAAACAGGCCCAAGGTATACACCATCTATGTTGCGCTGTAGTACAAAGGCCATGCATATAACACATCATAAAATGTAAAATGCAATACAATGCAACCGATGCAATGCAAAACTGTTAACCTGAATCTTACAAACTAAGTACAGAATCATAAGAATAATGTTTCTAAAGGGTTCATTGTTCTCTCCTGTGAGAACACACATCTTCTATTTCGTCCTCCTCATATTATACCAAGAAAAATTCCATGTACCTGACGAATACTTACATCACGTTAATAATCAAATGAATCACTAAAAAATATATAAAAAACTCTTTCTGCCATATTCAAATGAATCAGCTTGATTTTACTACTCATTACCGTTTACTAACATGGCAGTTTTCAGCTTCATTTCACAACAGAGAAATCGTAAACTAAACTCACTGTTTTCAGCTACCTTTTACTAATAAAGACCAAACTGAATACATAAGCTAATACCTCAACTTTTCAAATCTGAACTCATTCAAACATTGCCAATACAGGACCCAAGTTTTAAATTATTCAGAGGACAATGAAGTCACTGTTTTCATGCGAACTATAATTCCAGCTAAGCACATAGAGTTAGGACACAGCCAATTGCAAGAGTTAACATAATTAAACAGCCAACATAGTTCACATAACAGATGTTTGGCCATTCTTTCCTAGCGACTGTATGGAGTGGCTGTCATGATTCTGCAAGCAAAACATGTAATTCTGTATGCTTCTACTATTCAATCTGAGCCATTTTCCTTTCCTGAACAAACAAAAGTATATCCTCTTCTGATTACTTAACTACGCAGCAAGCAAACAAAGCGTCTTAAGATTGCTAAATCAAGAAAGTAGAAGCAGCTAGCAAGCTGAAATAAAATGTGCAATTATTCAACAACCATTAGGTCATGACACAGCAATTCGCACCATTGCAGACACTCTTTAACATACAAGGTTCATACTCAATACTTATGGTACCAGATCATACATATATATATGAATTTTGCAAAACAAAATCAAGGTACGAATATCCAGTGGGTTTGTGCAGCACGGAAATACATGTCCAATAAAATACCTCTGACTTGGTTCCTGCCCTGCGGAAATCAGCCTGAAGGCGGCGGCGTCCGGAGCTGAGAGGGGTTGAAGGCGGCGGGGTCGATTTGCGGCGACGTGGACAAGTTCGGGCTGAAGGGGGCGGCTTCGACAGCGAGAGGGATTGGAGCGGCGGGGATATCGACGGCAGACTGATTGAGATTGGAGCGGCGCCGAGGACGTTGACTGCGGACAGCAAATGCCGGCGTCCAGAGCGGATAGGCATTGGCGGGCGGGGGCGTCGACTGCGCAGACGGTTTGGCGGCGGCGCCGCCCAGAGCGAATACGAGAGGGATTCGAGCGGCGGCGACGTTGACTCTCTCTAACGGGCCTCCTGGGCTCTAATCTTACTTAGGCGTGGGAAATATTTTTTTCCATCGAAATTGCACTAACGGGTCACTTGGGCCAAATCTTCCAGAGCCGTCGGATGAAACCATACCGGTCAAAATGGAGGACCAGTAAAAGGTACTATAAAAGTTGCCTTTCATTGTGATCCAAACAGGGATTTGCTTACCGGCCAAAATACCGCGGTTTCCAGCCGGTAACCGGAATTTCGAGTACTTTCGAGTACCCCTGGTAAATGAATTTACCTGCAGTTTAATTATTTATTCAGCAAACACGTCTATGAAACTTTTAATCAATAACTTTTAATCTTTTTTGACGGACAGGCATCATGCATGATCTGTTACGATTTTTACATGAGATGAGATGAAGTATAAAAATGAATTGGCTAGGTTTGTCATCCATTAACCACTCAAATGGTATTATTATTAGGAGAATGCCCGTGCGTTGCTACGGATCATATTGTTTTCATAATGTTTATCAATAAAATACATTCAACATTCGTGTGTAAGAATAAGACATACTGAAGATATTTAAAAACCGAATAAGATTCCACTTTGCTTGAAGTGTATGTCGACAAAATGTATAATTTGACATGGTTCAAACATTCATCTCGCTTGTAGTGTGTGAGACTCGTTGCATTTTCTATCTCTTCCACCAACACCTCGTCGGGGTCTATGTCGGTTCGTTCTTTAGTAGTGTCATTTTTTTTGATTTGGTCCATGATCTACCGAACATACATATATGGTATGGATATACAGAACATGTATAAATTAAAATATAATTTAATTCTCGCCACTTTTTGATTGTTTAGAACTTGTTGAGTTTTCAGTCTCCACCGCCACCATTGCATCGGGTCTATGTCGATAGATTTTTTCGGATTGTCGACAATATCTATTTCTGGAAAACTCACGATCTACAAAAGCGAAAATAATAACATAAAAAATAAATATAGCAATATAGAATTTGTATATAAAGAACACAAAATGTATAGCTCTCTCATCGCTTTTTTTTCGATTGTGTAGACCTCGATAAGATTTCGTTCCCACCCAGTCGCCATGGTGTCAATGCGTATTGTTTTTATAATTGCAATATAATTTAAAATTTATATATTAAATAAAAATTAATAACGGAATTTTTGGTAAGCACAAAACAATCAAACGGGGATAAATATGGCACGTATGTCTAAATTAGGTAACCTGGGTTTGGCAAACGATCGCTACAGTCTACTCGATACTGAAACAGGTAAAAAAGAAGACAACAAAAAAAAGTAGCCCAGCATCACTCTCTGGATGCTCCGTTGACCCCAATCTCCCATCCCATGTTCCTCACTGCTCAGTCCTCTGCTCCTATCGTCTTCTTCAACGGGCTAGCCTACGCATCATTCTCCAGGCCGGCCCCCATATCCCCGCCGCCGGCTCCCCCACTCCGCAGCCGATCGAAACCCCGCCGCCTTGCGCTCACGACCGGACAGCGCGGGTTCCGGCCGTCGCTCGCTCTCCGGCAGGACACCCTCGATCTCCGGCGCTCTGGAGCCACGCCCTCGACCTCCGGCCCTCTGGCGCCACTCCCTCAACCCAGCCCTCCGGCGCCGCGCCCTCGATCTCGGGCCCTCTGTCGCTCCGAACTCGCATGCGATTGGCACATATCGAGTCAGGCCGCCGCCGCCTTGCGCAAGGCCATCGTTGCTTCCACCACCAGCGCAAGCAGGTCTCCACTTGCCACATTCTGAGTTTTTCTACAGTTTGTGTGCATTCCTATGTTAAGCTCTTATGTTTGATTAGCCCCCTTTTTTTTGTCATAGAGGTGTGTAATGAGAAAGAGGTTGGTGCGGAAGGCCTTTGATATGATACTCGGGATTTCTTGTAGTGAAAACAGAGATGTAAGCCTTTTCTTTTCCATTCCTTCGGAACATGTTTTTGGTATTTCTCTTTTGATTTCTCATATGAAAGCTTACTGCAGGAGTATGAAGCGTTCTGGGAGAATTATGACAATTTGTTAAAACTCAGTTGCATGGAAGACAAGGAAGAGCACAAGAGAATTGCTACGTTGGTCTGTTCTTTTATTCTCAAGGCAAGGAGTAACTAATTAGCTTGGATGAATGTGTGGAAAGCATGAAGCCTGAGCAGAAGGCTATTTACTTCATTGCTGGATAGTTTGAGCTGTACAAAAGGAGCTCTTTTCTTGGAGAAGCTGAATGAAAACGGTTCTGAGGTATGTACCGATGATAGCTCAGTGTGTCTTTTAAATGATTCATTTGGTTTAATGTCGTGGATGCATCTCTCCTGCCAAATTTCCCATCTAATAGTGGCGTAACTACATTTTTGCGTCAACCAGCACAACCAAAGGCAAGCAGACGTTAGATGAAAGCCTAGAAAGCTGAGAGTCTGAACAGAACTGCTCTTTATTATTAACCTCAGCCCAGTACTTACCATGGAGCATCTCAAGCAGACGTTTGGCTTTTTAGGCAAATATACCTAGTTTTGAAGAAAAAAAGGATGCCAAATAGAAGTCAAGGTAACATTTTAATATTCGGATGTTATACATAAATTTCTGTCAGAATGATCAGACTGTTTTTGTCTTGTTGTTCACTGCCACGGCACATTCCCCGGCTAACAGCCCAGCACTCATCCATGGGTGTTTGATACAAAGTAGGTAAAACAAATGATAATGTATGACTTGTGCCCATTACCACCAGAGCTAACTGATAGGATTCACAACCTCTTGACCAAAGATTTAGGCCATGATAAATCCTCTTAGTGAAAACGACAATATATAACAAAAGTATCACACATAAACAATAATGTATTTATGACATGTTTAGGCTGTGTTGAAGATAACTGCTCCGACAATACTCAAATGAAAGAATCTATCCCTATGTCCTTGACCAAATCTTTGACAACTTGTGGGATGTTAGCTTCACATTCGTTGTCGGACACACCAGAATGTGTACCAACACTTTGTTACGAAGGTTACCGTCCTGCACATGCAGTTCATATATAAGCATAGGAATATCATGCAGAGCTCACATTTAAATTAAGCATGAATATTGACTTAGTCCATACCGTGGCATCTGGACGTGTAACTTGTTCTCACATGCTGTAATTTTCTTCAGTGCATATCTCTCCCGTTCCCTTTGTCTTTTCAATTCTTTTGGATCAGCTATTTGTCATGCGAGTCAGAAAACATTAATGTCTTTGCCTGTATCAAAATTGTGCGTCTGTTGGTAAAAAAGAGACGTGAGCATAGTAAGATTGTCATTACCCAGGCTATTTATGGCTCGAACTGGTGTTTGTAGGACATCCCTGGATAGACCCAATATTATAATAATCATCACCATCCAAATTCTCCTTGTTAGAAGAGGCAATCATATTTGTCAGCAATGTGTTGGGTGTTTGACATGTAGTCGCACCGGAAGGCATCAGATTAGTCGATATGCCTACATCACCATTTTCTCCAATCAGTAGTAATATACAAATGATGATGCTATTTCTGTTATTAAACATCACCTTCTGTAGTTGGGGAGTATGGCAGTTGTGTGAGAGCTGATTGACCAGTGGCATTTCCTGGAGTGTGAAATTATGGCATGAAGCAATCATCCAATTTATGAGGGGTGCATCATCATGGTAATGATAAGTGCATCATATGAAATGATCCATCAGAATGAACGTACCAGTCAATATGGCAACCGGTGTGTTAGATGTACTCTGTTTTCCATTGAGATTAGCTGTTGTAGCTTTCTTCCGTGCATATCTCTCCGTTCCCTTTGTCTTTTCAATTCTTTTGGATCAGCTACTTGTCCTGCGAGTCAAAAATATTAAAACTATACATGGTCCAAGTAAGTAGGAGGCGGTGATATATTTACCTGAAGAGCCACTACTTTTTGAATGGACTGAGTTTGGTGTTTGTAATGTAGTCGCACCTAACGGCGTCAAAATTGTCGGTATGCCATATGCCAACATGACCAACTGTAGTTGGGGTGAATGTCAGTTGGGTGATAGTGATCCACCAGTGGCATTACCTGGAGTGTGAAATCCCGTCATGAAGATTTTTTTTTTTTGATATCTGCATAATATGGTCTGGTTTCAAGAATGCACGTACCAGGTGACCTGCCTGCTTTATTCCGTGCATATCTCTCCTGTTCCCTTTGTCTCTTCAATTCTTTTGGATCTGCTATTTGTATGAATTATAAGAAACATTTAGAATGTACACTCATCGAAGTAGTTCTTTGGTGCTGATATCTTTACCTGAATTGGTGCTGTTTGTTATGTCTTGGAATGGAGCTCGTACCACAGTATGCTTTGATGGTGCCATATGCAACAGAATGTTTCTACTATCTGTTATAAAGTGAGTATGTGTATAAAACCTGGATTATGTACAATTCATGTCTTCCATATTTTGCAGGTCCAAATAAACTTACAATAGAAACTATATGGAGAAGGAATATTCTGCTACCAGTTATAAGCACAAGAACAATCCACACATCTGAAGTAAAGCAACGGGACCACAGAATATAAGTAAGATTAAGTTTGAGTACTGGTCCTCGCATTTTGGAGTCAACAAACATGATCCCAAGCAGATAATACATCAGACTAACCATTCAATCACTTTTTCCCCTTTTAATGCTTGATTAGCTGGATATAAAGCAGAATTTGCTTGCTGCTCATACGCCTCCCAGAAATGCTAAAGATAAAATGTTTTGCATCTTCCCCTTGAATACGAGCAAAGTTACATCTCACCGTGGTAGTGTCATTCGATGGCAGGAGTCGAAGCAGGCTGAATGCGAGTATTACCTGATGGAAACATGGCGGAATGGAGCCGGCGTCACGGAATGGACTCCGGCCTGGCGGAAACCAGGTTGAGGACCCCGGAGTCCGTACTCCGTAGCAATGGGACGGTCGACGGCGGCAGGTTGCCCAGTGCGAAATTCTGATCTATTCACGGAGCAATTTGTTGATTGATTGCGGTATGGAAGTTATTCGAAATTGATTGCACGGAGCAGTCGTTATGGGAAAGAAAACGCTTATTCTTTTGGCAAGTAATGATTACGATCTTTAATTATTTTCATTGACTGGGAAAAGGAATTCTTTTGGCAAGTAATGATTACAATCTTTAATTATTTTCATTGACTGGGAAAAGGAAAGCGCTCCGCATTGTTGCACAGTTGGGCCGGCCCATGTTAGGTGGTTTGCCCATGGTAGCGATGGACGAATCGATGGGCAGACTTTTCTGCCTCCAATATAATAGTAAAGATTTCTTGCTTAATAGTAGCAGCAGCACCTCGGGGTGGGATCGGGATCGCAGTAGGCTGTTTCCGGGTTGTAGCCAAAAGTTTTGCAGGTGTTCTTGCACGTTTGCAGGTTTTCCGGTTTAATCGGACTCTGGCAAACCCCCTCCGGCGAGCACCAGCTGGGTACGGGGTCTGCACAACGTCCCGAGGATTCAAAATAGAGCAAAAGAGATGAACAAAGTCAGTTTTGTTCCATGGTTAAGAAACAATAGATCTGTATAAAGAGGAAGAAGAACGAAGCATATACTTGTATAGGAGATGTGTATGTTCTTACCGTCTGCATTACAGGGCAGGAGGGAGGTGGACATGACTACCAGAAGAGCAACGACCAAGCACAAAAAAGGTGTGTTCCTTGCACGCGCCATGGTGAATGGGATCTAGCTATTCCGATCCTCTTCTTCTGGGCAGTGTGTCCTCTTAATTTCTAGCTAGTCGATCGATGGATGCGAGTATTCGACATGACAGTGATCATATATACACAGGCCATCGGAGGATTAAGGGGAACTTAATCAATATCCGTATTCCCGTTTATCCTCTCGCCATCATAACATACTAATGCGCCTGTAATTACTGGATAATGCATTTATTATCTGCCATTTATAGTATAGGTGGGCAGCACTACACGCCAAGTCATCAACACATCCGCACCCAAAATAGTTACTCGTTGTATACTTGTATGCCAAAATGTAATGCATCTTAGTTTTTTCAAAAGTCAGACATTGTACAGTTTGACCAAATATGTAGAAAAATATAACAACATCTACAATGTAAATATATATAATATCAAAGTATATTTCATGATGATTCTAATAATATTAATATGATGTTGTAGTTGTTACTATATTTTCTATATATTTGATCAAATTTTACACCGTTTGACTTTTGAATAGAGGCACTACATTTTGGCAAAGGGTAAGAATAAGCTTGCAGCCACCCGCGGGCTTATGCATACCATGCCACAAACATGACATCATTAGGAGTTTTCCCGGTTCAGAATTTAAAATATTTTATCTTTCAAATCGCAAAATGAAATTACCAACTATTATTTCTTGTTTTATTTCTTTGTGTGAGCATGTCGTTTATTTAATATAATATACGATCGGGCACGTCGGGTAATGTGATTATCCCTATATAGTTTGTTTAATTAATGTTGCTATAATCATACCCACAAGGGTTTAGAAAACAACCCCTGAGTCGTCTCTCCCAGGCGGCTTGAGCGGTGCCCAGATCGGCACTCATTCTTCTCCTTGTCCTCCACTGCTGTTGGTCGACGGACGACGTAGGCGGGGCCATCTTTCTTATGTGGTGCACTATGGGGAGGCTAGAACCTCCACGTGTGATGCAGCCTCCAGGGATTCGTCGGATGTGTTGGTCGACGCCATCACAGCGGCGGTTCGTGATGCCTCTAGTGTCACTATGGTACGGCGTGGTGGGGGCCAAGGGCCATGGCTGCGGGAAGCTACTTGCTCCAGACGATGGATTGTGGCTTCTAGCGCCAGTTGCGACGGGTTGATGCCCTTTTGCCATCCATGCTCCTTCGGAGGTTCTCGGCTGCTTACGGAGCCACAAGGCAGTTGCCAGATCTAGCAGTGACAAGGAGGTTGGCGGTGGCTCCAGTGTGGTAGTGGAATCGGTGCTGCTATGGAGGTGCACGGGTTAGATTAGCCATAGTGGGGGTCATAGCTAGTATCATGCATGTCATGTTAGCAAAAATCTGATATGGCACCACAATTAATGAGAAAAGAGATGATAGTGGTATTTACCTATGTTACGGTATCATGACACATAAAACAAGAAACTTTAAGAGCAAGTAAAATCTTGTACACATATTTGTATTGAGATTCTACAAATAAATAAATAAAGTGTGGCTATGATACTACTATATGATACTATGCATTCTAGGGGTAGTATCATACACAAGTATCATATGCATGATACCAATCTATGATACCCCCACTATGACTAGTCTTAAGATTTGAGTCCATGGAGTTTACATGTTGCGCAGGATTATGTCGAGGCACCGTCATAGAATTCTCCCACACGCATACAATCCCTAGGTCATGTTCTTCGTGCGAAGGCATAGACCCTTACAATGTTGGGGAACGTGTTGTGCAACACAAAATTTCTACGCGCAAGATCAAACCAAGATGAACTATCAAGGTGTAGCCAACGGTAACATACCCTTGATGAATGTGTCGATGTAGCAGAAGAAGTCGATGTAGTCAATGTCGATTCCCACAGGCCAAACCGTGTCGATGTAGCGGAATATCTCCTCGCAAAAGCTCCCATGATCTAGCACTGAAGTAAATGACGACTCCGAGGTATCCACGCCGGACGACACAGTGTCACCGTGTCCTTCATGATTCTCCAGTACATGGACAATGTGGGGAACCAACTTGATGAAGATCAAAGCCTCCTGGATAGTCCTCTAAATTGTATCTTGAAGAGGTAGAAAAACCAGCAGTGCTTCAAGCGCCCATGATAGATAGATAGATAGATGGACAAGACTATACAGCGGCGCCGCTGCTATGTCCTCCGCAGCGGCGGTCAACGCGACCAGAATTGAACTGACGATCCCGCGCGCACGACCAGCGAAACGAGTACTTCCCGCGCGCCGAGTTTCGTGGGCCGTGTTTCGTCCGCCACCAGCGCGATTCCTGGGCCGTAGACCGTTACTGTGCCGTACAGATTACTAGGCTCGCTTCATTATTGTATATGGCCCACCAAGATCAGCTCCTCTGACCCAGTTTTTTTGGGCGATCAAAAAACACAGAGAAAAACAGAAATAGTCCAGCGAAATCGCAGGAAGAAATCTTGAGCAGAGATCAGGTCAATACTACATCTGTTGCTCCTTCTCCTCAATATCAGACCACAAAATCCGCACGAAAATTCAATAACAATAGATCAAAGCATAATTCTGCATCTTTTGCTGCTCCAAAAGGAATCAATGCAAGTATCCTAGAAGTTTATGAGTATCACTAGCCGGCAGGAATTACAGAGACTACTTACTTCTACACAGCTACGTGGTCAAAGTCGGCTCCAAAAGCATAGCAAAAAAAACGACTTCCATCATTCTTACATACTACAAAGGGTCAAGGTTACCCACACAAGATTCTATTACATGCATAGTCATAAATTTGGTTCTTTGATGACAGCCATCAGCATATGAAATCTACTTGTCCACACTGAATCCAAACCATCTCCATTTCAAATTCTGTTGCATAAGAACAAAATGCTCAAGTTAGCAACACTAACATGGATTCACAAAATATATATTTGCATGTAAAATGATATGGAAGATATGGACATAGCAATCGATGCACGAAACGTTGCCGATTCCGACAGGTTTCTCAAAAAGCAACCAAGGTATCAGAGTCACCACTGGTTTGGTGGGTGCTATAGAAGCTACCGTTGACATGGAGACTACCCACGCTGCATCAAGTGCTAAGACACCCAGAGCTGAAGGGGACAATACAAATGATGGTTCAATGGAAGCTATCTAGCAAAAATGGATAACAAACCACCTGCCAAACAAAAATGGATAACTATCTAGCAAACCTGCACTGCTCCAAATATGTTCGAACAATACTCCTGCTTATCCAAGGCAGTTACCATATCTCTTGCCTTGTTTGTCCATGAATTAATAGCAAATGGTGTATCCTCTAATTCCAGTTCGAACTCATCAGTATTGACAACGGAGATGTATCATGAGAAACATTTAAGAAATGAATCAGAGCTACATGATAAACCATACACAGATACCATATTATGAATTCACAACTATCAGGATTTCAATGCACAGTTACCCAGGAGTGGATAGAACGAATTAAGAAATGAATCAGAGCTACCAGATCAACCATACACAGATACCATATTACGAATTCGCAGCTATCATGATTTTAATGCACAACTATCCAGGAGTTGATATAACAAATTAAGAAATGAATCAGAGCTACCAGATAAACCATACACAGATACCATATTATGAATTCATAGCTATCAGGATTTTAATGCACAACTTCCCAGGAGTTGATAGAACGAAGAATGGGAGGGAATACAAAATGCAGCTATCATAATTTTAGTACACACCTGCCAGATTAAGAAAACACAAATATGAGGACTTTTACATAGAGCTGACACGGTATACCATGATACAGAGTGTAAAACACACACAGCTACCAGGATTTATTAGTAACAATATGATATCGAAAACAATGCACATGAACAAGACAAAAGAAAAAGGAAGCATACATGCGTGGGAGAGGCTAACCATGCAAAACAATAGACATCACCTTCCATATTTCCCAGTAGAGAAGTTCTCGTCTAGCTGGTCGGCCACAAATTTGCAAAGGTTCATATCAGCAGCTTGACCTATATCCGCCCTTTTCTTTGCAAAAACAGTAAAAATGTAATGCATATGTCGGGCACACGAAAAATACTGAACGATGGTATCGACACATATTGTGCTGCTCTCAAATAAGCCTACCACAAATCGAAAACACCATAAAAAAAATTAAAGGACAACATCAGGATCGATAGAGCAAAACTACACTGGCACCATCCATCAGCATCAGCGGGAACCCTCAAAACCATGCTGTTGTAGTAAGCTGATGAACACGCAGCAGCCCAAATCCAACAAAATTATCGAGCTTGCCGGGCTGAATCACAAACGAAAACAGCGCCCCAACAACGAGAAACACACAAAGACCATAAATCAATGGCCACCAAACATACAACAAACAACGCTACCAGGTTATTTCAATGGACATACCAAATTAATTGATGCTGACTATCAGGTTAAATATTAGCAAAAGTTAAACATGATAGTCCGAGAACACAATCATGCAGTTAATTCAAAACGATAGATACTATGTTAATTCATGCTAGCTATCACGTTACATCATGCTAGTTAACTTCAAAACTAAATACCAAGTTAATCCATGCTATCTATCAGTTTAATTTAAGCTAGCTGTCAGGTTGATTTGTGTTAGCTACCCGGTTCTTTTATGATAGCACACGGTACAATTGCATGAAGCCATCTGAAGTAACCGGAAATTATCAAAACAATTACACAAAATAATCTATAAAAAATGTGCAGCTACACAGTTTGTTGCACACAAAAACCAGGTAATACATGGATTCAGTGTGCAATTAACAGCTGAAATTTGAAGCAATGAACACAGAAATATCTAGCAAAAACTGCTCGTAATGGACAATCAATTCAAGCACAAAGCTCTGGCAGCGAGTGCTACACTGAATAATTTTGATATACATATACAACGGTCGGAATCTGACGGGCAGAGACCTGCCTGGATTTCGATGTCTCCTGTCGTGTGCCCGTTCGCGACAGCTGCCGGCATAGCGGGGATGAGGATAAGTCACAGGGGTGCGGAGGGCACCGTCGGAGCTGAGCGGAGGGCGTCGTGACAGCGGGGATGAGGAGCGCGTCTACAGACTAAGCAGAACAAAAAATCTGACAAAATACACGGACAGCACCGACTGGATTCCACCATTGAACCCAGACCCCAACATCAAATCTACAGCAACGCTGGTTTAATTTGAGTACTCCATTGATGCCCACGGGAACGGTGGTTGAATCTGGACAGAACGAACACCGGCGGAAATTTCACTACGAAATAGAGCACGCAAATCGAGCATGTGCGGCGCTCACAACTACGGGGACTACTACGACGAGACACTCCACCAGCGAGATTCAGTGTGCAAATGTGAAATAGCCGCTGAGGCAACAGTGGTCTCCCGAGCGACGAAATATAGGGCGAAAAACAGCAAAATCAGGCAGGTGAGGGGGCTCACCATGACGGGGACTTCGCCAAAGACCTCTCAGCCGGCCAGGATCTGCCGTGCTGCGGGCAGAAATGGCGAATCGCCGCCAAAATCGCCGGAGAGGAGCGAGGAGAAAAGCAGGGGAGAGGAGAGCGAACCCCTTTGGCTGACAGGTGGACCCTACCAAAAATCCTTATCCGGACCGAACGTGCGGTCGAGCGGTTCCGCGAGACAAACGTCCATGACATGTGAGACCCGTGTCGATTCGCTCGCACGAATCGTGATGAGCCGCCGCTGGGTGAGACGCGCGGAGCGGCGCCTTTCCTTAGATTTTCCCTAGATAGATATATATATAGAGAGAGAGAGAGAGTAGATGCATGGCTGCGCCTAGGGTTTGGGGCTAGGGCGTGCGGCTCAAAGAGAGGCTCGTTGTGCGGCACATCATAATATATAGAAGCAATAGCCTTCTGTCCAACGATCATCTTCTTGGAATGTGCCGGTGTGGGCTTCAAGAGGCCGCTACGATGAGGTCTTCCTAGGTGGACGCCATACGGTGAAATCGGAGTCACTAGAGAGTGATGACGACCACACCGGTGGAAAACCTTGGTGACTACCCTTGTTTCAGTGGTGAGTTTATATTTGTAGTCATGAAGGTTGTGTGTGCGCTTGTGACGATCGTGTTCTAGGACGGTCGGTGAGGGTGTCGGTTCCCCTATAATTAACCGACCAAGTATGTTCTCCTTAATTAACAAAATGGTAAATAGTGTTCCTTGTTTCCAAAAAATAATATTGGTACGTAAACAGATACACAGCGATAAAGCCAAAATGATTGATTCATGTAATTTTATCAGCCACGTTATGATAAGTATCTTTGCCTCAGACAAATAAGCTATTGTCACATGAGGACGAGGTGGAGGAGAGGGCGACATACTCTCCTTGGCCAAAGCCGACAACATTGAATAGGCAACAAAGGATGTAGATATAAGAGCCGCCATTGCTCTCTCCTCAGACGATAACGAGGGTGAACTGTGGCATATGGCAGAGGAGGAGAATGAGGAGGACTACAAAGACTACCACTTCTCCTTCACCACTTATTCTAGCTAAAAGCGAGCCTTCCTTGTTTGAGGCCGGCAAGTTTAAATTCTTATCGTGCAAAATCTAGGGTTACATCTAGGGTTAAGTTTAAATCTAGTGTGTTTATTAATGATTTAATTCTAATATTATTTGGATTACTGAAATAAGCTTCCATTTTAGTTTTGTTTAGCATCCATTCATACTAGATCTAGGGTTAAATATGGGGTTAAGTTTATATTTAGTGTTCACACTAAATCTAGAATTATTTGGATTATTGATATTAGCTCTTTTTATATAAAAATATATTATTTTGGCTTCTATTTGTAGCGTATTTTTAGTTCTATTCATATTATTATTCTATAGTTCTTTTTAGCTTCTGCTCATATAGCTTCTTGTTAGTTCTGTCTAGCTCCTCATAGAACTTTATTTGAATTTATATATATTCTGGCATTTATTTTTGATTAGTTGATCATGGAGAAAAACTCATGTGCTTCTAATTTTGTATTGTGTTATTTAGTTCGAATTATTATTCTTGTTTATTTTGGTTGTATATATAATTAGCTTTTTATGCATTTCTTTAATCCTTTTGGGCGAGGTAGAAGAATGAGGAGTCAACAACAATGCAATGAGACGGAACACGAAGGAGCTCGGCTTGTTCTTCATCGTTGATTCAGCACTGACGACGATGTGGTACTTTTTTTCTTCTTCTTTTGTACAAAATAATTGCCCATGCGGGGCATAAATATTCTAGTAGGTTAGCTTGTGATTTAGCTGCCCATATTAATGTGATTGTGTACTACCAAATAAATCGTAATTAAATATTCTAGTATTTTATTTGATAATTATTTAATGGCTACCAAATAAATCGTAATTTTATTTGCTTAGTCAATAAGAGGTTGGACACTTGAGCTAGTTTTCAGGAAAAAATGGTGGAAAAACAAAGATGGGAGGGAAAATTCAAAAGAGGAAGAGGTAGCGGAACTTGCGTAAAGGTTCGATGAAGAATGGAGCGAAATGCACTATGTCGGCAGAAATCGGAAGGCTGCAATTTTTTTAACGTAATATAGATTTCACATGGAAACATGGTTTTCTAGTTTAACTGCTAGCTATGTACTACCTGTATTCGAAAATGTTAAGACGTTTTGGTAGGCGTCTTATATTTTGAAACAGAGATAGTATGCCCCAAAGAAACTATCCATTTTTGCCAATGTTGCTCATATTCACATAGGCAACGTTTACAAAAAAAAAAAGGTGCTCACCCTCTTTGACTGACAGACCCTAAACCCGCGGCGAATGAGCCTTTTTTAGCCGTGTGATGTTCTAGCCTTATGACCCGGTCCCACTTAATTCAATCATGTAGACACCAACTTGGAAGAGAAAAAGATGGTGGTATCAACGGCATCATGGCCAAGTCGTTTTTAGGAGAGCTTGGCGTTAACTGAATGGATGTACTCCTACTTCTAGTCATGGTGTGAGCCGACAGAGGAAAACAAACAGATGAACTTAATTACAAGAGGCAGGAAAACTGTGATGGTCATCGAGGCAACACAGATGAAGCTCCGGCCGCGGCATGTGTAGCCTGGACGGCGCCCATCATTCATGCCAATCCGTTGCTTCCGATCCCAGCCTCCGAATCCAAGGAGCCGAATGTTCAAACGGCTGACGACATGAATACTTTGTACTTAGATCTATGTGTCACATGCTCACGTGAAACTTAACTGACAGCAGTGTCGCTGTTCTGTCTCGACTCTGTCGGCTGACTGGCCAACGATCGATCGAGCGTGTCTCTGCGCCTCTCAATCTCGAGCGCAGTTGTAGAGAGAAGAAGATCAACCATGGCATGGGATTCCTCAAGATAAACCCATCCATCCATGACCACATAAAACCTCCACATGAGACGAAAAACCAACCTCCCGAAGGTCTACGTCCAGATCACAACTTGCGACAGTGTGTAGTACTAAGAGCCGCCAGCGCGAACCGTGGAAATCTAAACTAAACAAGTGATTGTGGGCAGTACAAAACATTTCTTATCTTTGTAGACAGCATTTAACATTCCAACTCTCAGAAAAAAATAACAATCCAGGTTACCCGTATCTTTTCTTCGTATTTAGTTACTCGAGTCGGTGATTCATGGAAAATGAGAATTCAGGCTACCATCAAAAATTGTTCCTTTAAGATTTTCCCCCACTAGGAGGCGGCCATAAGCCTCCCTGTTTCTATGGGTTGTCTTCGTCTCGTGTGGCTACTCGGTTTGGTATTCTCCTGACATCAACCGTCGAGTTCAGTTAGGTATTGATGCCGGCTTCCACACTTTATTCAAAGGTGTCTTACTACCGAGTTGCCAGATGAAATGTCCTTGGTGAGCTCGTGAAAAACATTTAAAAATATTAAGAGCAACACGCCAAGTCGGCCATATCAACGCTCGGTCTTTATTTGACTTAATCGTGCTGGCTCGAGCCCTCTTCAGACATTTGTCTTAGCGGACTGAGAATTACTGCACTGGAGTTGTGTCTAGATTTATCCAAATGTTAGCGCCTCTTTGGGTCCTCCGAAGTGACATTTTGAACAACTTTCACTTCTTTTCTTCTAGTCTAATATTAGTTGAACTTCTATGATTTAAGTTCAACATGTTTTACTTCCAGATTAGCCTAGAGCTCTAAAGCATAAAGTCTAACAAGTATCTTGATAGAAGTTTTGAGAGTGGATGATTGTATAAAAATGAGAGAATGCAGGAAACTCTAGAGTATAGTTCTTTTCTTTGCGAGGACTTTGTCTTTTGATGCTTTGCAATGCTCGTTTCACTTATTACGGTAAAACAACAACAAAAATTGCAATCTCCCCGATTACCTCAGATAACCTGAAAAGACATTGCAATCAAGCACAAGGTTTATGCCTCTAGGGAAAACCCAGTCCAACCAAAAATATAGGATCTCACAAACACTCCTAGACCGACGCACATGTTAAAATGATCTGCCCTACATAGGGAAAAATCTATAAGGATCCAGAGAAATAAAAAGCTTTGTTCGTAGCCTTTCTTCTGTGTTTGGAGTACTCTCGGTGCAATGTGCGTTTTGGCATGTCTAGCTGTCGTAAAAAACAATATATAATTACAATAGTAATAACACGCGTCTATCATAAAAAAAATTCAAATCTAAACTGTGCAACTTGAGAAACAAAAAAAACACAATTCAATGTGAATGTTGTTATGGACCAAATTCAGAAGACAATTTGAATTTTAGTCGGTACTTGCAATTATATTTTTTCTAGAAGTTTCTTTTGCACTTACATTTGAATTTTATTACTTGATCGATATATCCATGTCAATATATTCTATGGACGAGGAGGGGTTTTCTAAACTTTAGGATGAGATTTTCAGACAAGGGATTTTTCTAAAAGAGTTTCAGTTGTTCCATCATATAATATGACACTTCTTTTCAATAATGGAAGCTTTATGAACTAAAACACCGTATTAGGACAATACAATTGCAAAGAGTTTACATCCGACCTCGGTATAATGAAATGCTCACAACCAAATTAAGTACCGATCATAAAAAGTAAATCACAGAGTAAACATCTCCCTTGTTGCTCGCTTTAGCTGGCACTTGCTCCCTTGTGTCCACAATTACATGGTGTTTTTTAGGTTTAACTTTAATCATTATTTTGGCCAACAAAACATGATGCGAAAATTATTCCTATAAATTCATATTCAATATAGTTTTGGATAATATATTGTTTAATATACTCTCTCCATTCACAATTACATTGCGTTCTAGATTAAGTCAAAGTTAAACTTCATAAAATTTGATTAAATATATAGAAAAAATATCAACATCTACGATATAAATTTAGTATTATTTGAATCACCATATAAACTTTTTTATACTATATACATTTGATATTATAGATATTAAAAAAATTCGTACATACTTGGTCAAACTTTTAAAATTTGACTTTGAAAAATCTAAAACACGAAATAAATAAAAACTGAGGGAGTATGTTATTGACCGAATTGGTGGTGAAGTTTGGTCATAAAAAACTAGGATCCCATGCAATTGTGGACCGAGGGAGTAAGTAATCTAAAGTTGATTGATATATCCATGTTAATATGAGGGAGTTCAAGTTGCTGCTTAAAAGAACAGAAGTCCGTGCCTTCCAATCTGAGGTGCAGCCGTGCTGGCTACTGATGAGTTCATGCTTATAACCACATGAAATTCTTGTTCTGTAGATTCTGTGCAAATGCTAAATACAATTCTTTACATAAGACACGAGAGAGTAGAGACGTTCACATCTGTACAATTTTGCAGAATTGTGGCGACCCTCGCTCGAGCTCGAAGCATAAAAATCCAAACAAACGCTTCCTCCCTTGCTCTCTGGGTCCATCCAAACCGTAGCCGCCGATGGCCGCGCTCCAAACGGCGGCGCTGCTGCTACTTCTGCTGGCCGTCGCCACCGATGCCGCCGAGCCGCCGCAGCAGGAGCGTACGGCGCTGCAGGCGTTCCTGGCCGGCACGCCGCACGAGCGCTCGCTGGGGTGGAACTCGCCGTCGGCGTGCCTCTGGTTCGGCGTCACCTGCGACGCGGCCAACGCCACGGTCGTCGCGGTCCGCCTGCCCGGCGTCGGCCTCGTCGGCGGCCTCCCCGCAGGCACGCTCGGCGGGCTCCAGTCACTCCGCATCCTCTCCCTCCGCTCCAATCGCCTTTCCGGCCCCGTGCCCGGCGACCTCCTCTCTCTTCCCAGCCTCCGCTCGCTCTACCTCCAGGACAACCGCCTCTCGGGCGCCGTCCCGCCGGAAATCGCCGGTCTCACGGCGCTCCGGCACCTCGCGCTGTACCGCAACGAGCTCTCCGGCGAGATACCGGCCGCGCTCGACGGCCTGGCGGAGCTCCGGTCGGTTAGGCTGGACGGCAACCGCCTCTCCGGCAGCATCCCGAGCCTGAGCGGCCTCCGGAGACTCGTGGTCTTCAACGTGTCCGACAACCAGCTCGACGGCGCCGTCCCGGCCTCCCTCGCACACTTCCGCCCGAGTCATTCGCCGGCAATATCGGGCTCTGCGGCGAGCCTCTCGACCGTCCCTGCCCGGTATCGTCGGATAAGAAAAAGAAGAGGCTATCTGGCGCGGCGATCGCGGCCATTGCCGTGGGCGCCGGGGCGGGCGTTTTGCTCGCCCTCATCCTGCTCGTCCTCTGCTGCTTTATCCGCCGGCGCCGGGACACGGCTGCCAGCGGCGACAACGGGAACAAAACTACGTCCACGGCGACGCAGGAGGCGAGAGGTTTCACGCCATCGCCGGTGTCCGGGGAGATGAGCGACATGACATCCTCAAAAGAGATCGTCCCGGCGGCAGTGGAGACGACGACTCGCCGGCTGGTGTTCGTGGGCGGCGGTGCCGCAGGCTACAGCTTCGACCTAGAGGACCTGCTGCGCGCGTCGGCGGAGGTGCTGGGGAAGGGCAGCGCGGGAACAACCTACAGGGCTGTGCTGGAGGACGGGGCGACGACTGTGGTGGTGAAGCGGCTCAAGGACGTGACGGCGGCGTGGCGGGAGTTCGCGTCCGCCATGGAGGCGCTGGGCCGTGTGGAGCACCGCAACCTGCTCCCCGTCCGCGCGTACTACTTCTCCAAGGACGAGAGGCTCCTCGTCGCCGACTACCTCCCCGCCGGCAACCTCTCCGCCGCCCTCCACGGTAATTCTCAAGTGACAGTGCCATTAATTCATATGGAATTTCTCGCTTTGACTGCTATTGTTACCATCATCAAGAAAACAAAATTAGAGTAAACTCCGGTCAAGGTTAAGAATGCAGTCGCAGCGCTGTCCGATTATTCATTCAGACAGCGATGCTTTGCGTTTTCTGCGATATTTCCAGGTTCTAATATATCGTAGGAAAAGGATTGGAGGTAGCAGGGCGATTGCATTTGACGTTCTTGAGAGTTACGTCCCCATTCAAAGGGACAGGGAGACGATGATAAATGTATGGTGCGGCAGCCATGGGTTATCCGTGATCACACCAATTCATATTCTTTGATCTCAACGTTGTCCCTTCTGCAATCAGTTCAGCGCCATGAAAAAGAAAGAGGATTACACTGTTGCAGCTTGCTGCCTAATTTTGACTTGAATCTTCTCAATTATTTGGTGCTAGCTGACAAGTGTAGGTCGCTTAAATTTATGTGGGCAAGTTCCATAGACCTGCCAAACAAGTGTAGTCTGCGGTGCAGCTGTACTTGACCTTACTGACATCGATCCCGAGGGCTTGTCGTCGAGATGCACTTTGTTTTGAGTTTCGGAACACCAACCCCATCACCTCCCGGGTCGCACGCGCGGGCGACCCCGTGGGGCCAAACCACCAGGCAACCGGAGCTCCCTGGCCGTCGCCGCCGCCGGCGCCGGCGGTGGTGGCGGCACCTGGTCGCCAAAGGCGACGGGGAGGAGGGCGTGGCCCCGACGGGCCGAATCCGCGCGGAGGAGGGTGTCTCCGGGCTGCGCACGGCAGTGGAGTCGGCGGCGGCGCACGGCTGAGCTGGAGGTTCGAGCGGCGGAGCAGCTGGGAGGCGAGGAAGGAGACGGGCCATGGAGGCTACGACGCGGGTCCAGGAGCGTTGCGCGGTGGCGGCGACGCAGACCTTGGCGCCGACGTCCTGGAGGTGGTCCGGGCCATGGAGGAGGCCTGGTGGCGTAGCGGTGGGCTCGGTTCGCTCGTTCCTGGAGGCGACGTTCCTGCCGCGGAGGAGCAGCGCCGGTGGCCCGGCTGGCGGCGCGCGGCCCAGATCTGGGCCCGACCTGGGTTTGAGGGCCACGGCTGTGCTACGTAGCTGTCGTGAGTGCGACAGCTGTGGCACGGTGGGTCTTCGACCAGGCTGGGGGTGGAAGAACAGAGCGAGCTGCGGGGAGAAGGGTGGTTCTTGCTCGTGTCGGTCGCGGTCGGACCATGACGCTCCGGCAACGACATTGAAGTGCTGCGGCGGCGGTGTGAGCAACGTGGACGGTTGCCCCATTCCGGTGGACGAGGAGGGAGGTGTGCGACGTTCTAGACGAAAGTCTTGACCGTCTTCGGTCGGGCCGGCGACGACGACGCCCGTGGGTGTCGTTTCCCTTCTTGGAGGCATCGCCGAGGTGTGTCGACACCGTACTCGCTCTCATTCCGGTTTCGTTGATGTCTCCGGGCGAAAGCCTAGGTCTGGAGTTCGACCGGCGCGATAGCGGCGTCCTCGACGTCGTCCCTCTGTTGGGAGTATCGTGGCTGGAGACACGGCTGGAGGTCCTAGGTTGCATTCCTCCGACGCTCGCCGCTATCCAAGACTGTTCTGCAGGGGCGCTATGCACACCATCGCTGGCGTGGCCAAGACGACGCCTTTCTCTGGATGGACCAAATCCCGCCATCCACCTCCTTTAGGATGGTGCGTCGACGAGGAATGTCAGGATGGAGATGTTCTTCTTGGAGGCGGCGGCATCGGTTGAGACGCGGCCTTGCTGCTTAGTTTCGGATAGGCTTTTCTCGTTGTTGTTGTTGTTGTTGTTGTTGTGGGGGCTGTCTTCGGACTAGGCGGTGTGGAGTTGTGTGACAGTGTTGTGCGCAACGGACTGTCACTTTCTTGTACTCAAACCTCTGCCTTCTATAAAAATAAGGTAGCGTATTTAAAAAAAAAATGTTGCAGATTGAAAAGACATCCCGTGAAAAGTTATGGTTAGAATTCATGTTATCCAATGTTATCCATGTTATCCAATGTTATCCAATGCACTTGAAAAGTTACGGTTAGAATTCATAAAAATGTTGGGCAGAGACATACAATATATTTTACTATGTCACAAAATATTAAGTTTAAACTCAATCCACAACTAAAACAACAAAATATTCAAAATTGTACTCCCTCCGGTCCACAACATAATTGTTGTATTGGTTTTAGTTCAAATTTGAATTAAACAAAAAATTGCACTTCACGGCACGGCAAAAAAAAAAAAAGAGCTCGCTCGGTTGGCCCTCGTAGGCTTCGGCCTACCGAAAAAGACTGGAAGGGCTTATTCCCACTACTGATTACTGTGAACCTTCTAGTTTAAACTCAATCCACAAGTAAAATAACAAAATAGTCAAAAATTGTACTCCCTCCGGTCCATAATTGTTGTGGTTTTAGTTCAAAATTGAATTAAACAATGACAAGAATTATGTACCGGGGTTGTAATAAATGGAGTAGAAGTTAGTTGAAGTTGGGTTGTGAATTGAGCTTGCTAACAGAAATATTGTGAAATTATAATTCGTTATCATAGTATTTTGAAAACTTTTAACACGCCTTTTTGATGCCTCGAGCACCGGTTGCTCCAGTTTAGGGACTAGAGTTGTTCATAACCACGTCATAGTTAACATCTAATGGAAACCCACCCCTATTCGCACAAGCTATTGCACATAACTCAAAAGGACACTTGAAATACGGATTGGCGATTATGGCAAACTAAAAAACTGACTTATGTCTAAATATTTTGTCAGTTTTTGGCTGAAATTTTAGGGGTCCACTCAAGATATAATTTAGGATTCATTAATTGTTTAAGGATTTCTAGGATGTTTAATTTTTCGGCCAAAATTTGAAGCTTCTAACATGAAAATTGAATTACGACCAAATGAATAGTTTTCTTGGGCTTAAATAAATATTAGTTAACATTATATAAGGGGACAGACTACTCATGGTTTTCTGAATTTTTTCCGTACTACCTAGAAGGTTTGAATCTCTAACAAAAAAGTAATATCTGCATGTTAATTAGACGAAAAAACTGAAATCGCCGACCGTGGGGATCGAACCCACGGCCACGTGGCTAAAAGCCACGCGCTCTACCACTGAGCTAGGTCGGCCAGATTGTTCCATCTTAATTAGAAATGTTAATATTCTCTTGAGCAATAAACTTAGGTTATGGGCAACGGTTTACTTTTTTTTTGAGAGAGAATGCAACGGTTTACCTGAATTAACTTGGTGGTTTGCTCCTGTCTAACTTGGCATTACCATTAGTTCCATGGACAGTGGCAGCTCATACGTCTGTTTTAAGTACTGTATCATTCCTGTTATGAGATTTTGCTGCATATATGTAGTTGGCACGAGCTGAAAGTCCGACTGTCCACCTGCAGGCAGCCGCGGCTCCGGGCGGACAACAATGGACTGGGACGCGCGCATGCGGGCGGCGCTCTGCGCGGCGCGCGGGATGGCGCACCTGCACGCGGCGCACGGCCTTGTCCACGGCGCCGTCAAGTCCACTAACCTACTGCTCCGGCACGGCGGAGATCCCGACTACGCGGCTGCGCTCTCCGACTATTCCCTGCAGCACCTGTTCGCTCCGCCGACGCCGTCCGCGCGCGCTGGCGGGTACCGCGCCCCGGAGCTCGTGGACACGCGCCGGCCAACGTTCATGTCAGACGTTTACTCGCTCGGGGTGCTCTTCCTCGAGCTCCTTACCGGCAAGTGCCCCACGTCGGGGACGGCCGGCGTGGACGGTGAGGGTGGCGCGGCGTTGGACCTGCCGCGGTGGGTGCAGTCGGTGGTGCGGGAGGAGTGGACGGCTGAGGTGTTCGACGCGGAGCTGGTGCGGCTGGGCGGCGGCGCCGAGGAGGAGATGGTGGCGCTGCTGCAGGTGGCCATGGCGTGCGCGGTTACTGCGCCGGACGCGCGGCCGGACGCGCCGGAGGTGGTGAAGAGGGTCGAGGAGATCGGTGGCGGACGGCGCGGGCGGGACACGACCGAGGAGGCGGATGGGTCGTGGGGCACGCCGACCGGTGCGTCGCCGTGACCGATCTATCTGCGTTGGCGCGGCGCCGCGATGGACATACACACGCGCGCGATGTACACATGCCAGGGTAAATGCATACGTGTACCTGGGCACAGGGACATGGGTCCTGTTGTTTTTTCGATCAGATCAGATAATACTACTACACTCTTGCAAATTGTCTTCGGCCTTGCAAATGCAAATGTAAATGTAAGTTATTTTTTCGTTTACAGTCCAAATATGTATCCATCAAAGAGCATCTTTTTCTGGAAAGATAGCTGGATACAAGGGCAGTCAGCGCAATACATTGCACCTGCGGTTGTCGAGGCGGTGAGCACAAGGAAGAAGAACTGCCGTTCTGTGGAGGAGGCGATGATACAAAACAATTGGATGCTAGACATTGGCGAGGAGTTGGACGAGAATGGGAGAAGACAGCTTCTGAACTTGTGGCTTGCAGTAAACGCTGCGGAGAGGAACGCACAAGTGCACAACAGCCTGACGAGTTCATCTGGGCGTGTGCGCCGTCAGGAAAGTACTCGGCAAAGGAGACCTACAAAGCCCTCTGCCAAGGAAGGGTGAGAGCTGCCACGGCAAAGCCAATTTGGCGTTCCTATGCCCCGCTAAAGTGCAAAATTTTCTGCTGGCTGGCCACAAAATTCAGACTCTGGACTTCCGATAGAAGAGCGAGGCACGGGCTATAGGAGCACGCTGATGCCTGCCACACGTGCTTGCAGGAGGAAGACAATGTGAACCACGTCTTGGTTCAGTGTGTCTATGCACGGCAGGTCTGGTTCGGATGCATTCAAAGAACAAACCCTCAGATACAAGAACCAACCCCAGGTCTGGTTCCGTGGACGGATGGCTATCCTGCCTTAGGGCACCCCCCGTGTAACACTCCCCCCCCCCCCCCCCCCCCCCCTTTCGTGGTTGTGACTATCTGGGGGTTTTGCCCCGCATATATGTTAAAAAAATGCAGGTGGGGGCTCCTCCCCCCGTGACACTTCAAAAAAAAAAAGAACCAACCCCAGGTTGCAGCCTTGAGCCATGGTGGTTGGCAGCGAGAGAGCGAGTACGAAGACAGGATGGGAGACAATTTGACACTCTTGTCATCTTGGTAGCTTGGATGCTCTGGAAACAAAGGAATGCGTGAGTTTTCGGATGGGTCCGGGATCACTGCCAGGCAGACACTAGTACAGAACGACACATCGGATACCCCTCTATGGAAACGGCAGGAGTTACGCGACGGAAAATCGCGCTTTCCGCGCGGCCGGTGCGTGCAATCCTGACCTGGGCCGCGGCTGGCCCGTCAACATGGGTAACGGAGTAAGTCTTGACTCCGTCACCCATATTATTGGCAACGGTCGAAGTTTTGTCTCCGTTTCCGATATGTGGCTCTATGGCCACGGTTGTTTATCTGCTCCGTTTCCGATTTTGTACTTTGCTATAAATACGCCAATCCACAACCCTAAACGCTATCGCTCTCAGTCTCGCTCTCACTCTCAAAGTGTGGCGGCGCCTCCAAGCAGCACCAGATCTTAGCTCCACTATGGCGGCGCGCATCTCCCTCTCCCTAAACCGTGACGGCGTGCATCTCCCTCTCCTCCGACCATGGCGGCGCGCATCGACCTCTCCTCCGACCGTGGCAGCGCGCATCTTCCTCTCCTCTGACCGTGGCAGCGCGTCCCCGTTCTTAGCTCCACCTGGGCAGATCTCGTCGCTCCGAGGTAGGAAGTTGCTCGGGCGGCGAGACAGAGGAAGGAGCCCGGCGTCGCCTGATCTGTAGGTGGAGGACTCATGGCGTGTCGATCCGCGGTCGGTGCAGCTGCCTCGGAACCTGCCGTACCGGAGGACGACTACATACTCCCGCCATATCCAAAGGTAATACATCTATTTGTGACCAGCCGTCGTGCCGACGAACTAGGGTTGTTATCATTGTTCGGTGTAGGTTTTTGACATAGGACCAGTTAAAACATGACTCATAGCACAAATCGGTAGAGTAAGAAACTCATGGCTGACTTAACTCCTTTGCAAAACAGATGCACATTTCGGTGACACTGCATAAAAAACCGGCTCTTTAGCCAAGGTGCGCTTGTCGTCCGGCATAATTGTTGGTTCAACAATAACTACGCAATGTATTTGTAAGTTTGTTATTCTGTCTTATGCATCCTTTTATGTTGTATGTCATTTATGTTATATGTATACTGAGCTAACATGGAGTCCTATATTCTCTCTTTCCATTTCAGTGACCACTTTATAAAAGACGCACCTTCAGTACATCAACACTCACTTATTGCACTATGTGCAAACCATGGTGCTGATCCGAATATGTAGCTCATTTAAATGAGCTAAATACAAAGTGGGGACAAAAGTGGCAAGTTTAATTATATTTCGGTGACACCGTCCAAGAAGAAGATTGAATTCATGAACTTGCGAAAGTTAGAAATGACAAGGATAAGTTTAGTGAGACATGACATTGATAGATTTAGCTAGATATGTCAATGAAGATAAGTGTAATTGGTTATCTTGTGATGCAATGTATCGGTGACATTTGTTATACGTTATGAATGAATTTGTTATCCTTTTTGTGCTTGTGCTGTGAGATTTTAAGTGTACAATAGCATCTGTAAACGTGGTATAATAGGCTTATGAAGAAACCTCAATGCAAACAGTTAAATTAAGTTCTCCGTTACTGATGAGCTCGACACTAGGAAACGGTGGTCAGGAAACAACCGTTGCCAACAAGAAGCCTCATCGGCAACGGTTTTTTTTGCCTCCGTTGCCGATGAGGGTCTTCACATCAGCCACGGGGACGGGGACACGAACCCTTTTTCCGTTGCCGATGGGGTTTTTGGGTACTAGTGAGAGCAGCTGATACATCGCATTGGGGAGGAATTTCAGACCTGGAGCACAGCGAACAGAAGAGGAGGAAATGATGCCACGAGAGAGTAGCTTTAGAGGAGGTGTGCGTGTGTGTGAGTTAAGAGTCAGCTAGCCCCTCTGTCTGCAGAGGGGTTTTAGCTTCGTGTAATTGTCTTTGCTCTCCTTCTATAAAGCTCTGGTATGCCTTTGGCATACTGATGCATGTAAAATGCATACATGAACTTTGCATTATATTAATTATATTTCAATCATATTTGCATCATATAAGGGTTATATCATTGATTTATATTGATTTTGGGAATATTTCATTGTTTCCCTATTTTTCTGGAATTAACCCTGCACAGGCAGAAAACCCTATTTCTATATTTGATGTTTCAGGGACCCAAACGACGTCCAAATGACCTAATAATTTACGGGGATCAGTTTTTGGAAGGAACGAAGCGTGGGAGCGAAGGAGCGAACAAACGGAGGCCCAAGGGCCAGAAGAGGGTGGCCCACGCGGCCAGATTCCTTGGCCGCGTGGGACCCACCATCTGGGGCCTCGGAGCTCCGTTGCCATCGATCTTTTTTCCCGAGCCTCCGTCTTGACCTAAAAACGACTATAAAATAGTCCCCGAGGCCTTTCGGAAGGGAGCGCCGCAGAAACACAAAACCACGAAACAGAAGACCTGGAGCTGCAGATTGGAGGGGGGAAACTCCTGCGGGGCGCTGCCGGGGTGGTCTCCATCTTCTCCAACATCTCCACCATCATCACCATGATGAAGGGGGAGTAGTCCACCCCCTGGACTTTGGGTTTGTGGTGGTAACTTGATCTAATCTCTCTATGTATGATCATTGTTGAAGTCCATATGATGCTTTGCATAAGTATGGATCTATCTATGTAATTCCTATGGTGGATATTGTGGTATGAGATGATATTTGTTATGCATTTACCGTTGTGTTGGATCTTTTATGACTTGTCATACTTTGGAGATATTCTATGATGCATGTGATGGTTTGATTTATGCATAATGCCTTGTTTATCCATGTCATGAGGTGATTGACACCACCAAGTGTAGATAGATGAGAGAGATGTGGTCATGCACACGAAATATGAATCATTGCACTAGTGTTTAGAATATTGTCCATTATGAAGTATGATGTATGTAGGTACGGGATGGTCGATGTGACAACGGCATATGTATTGAGTGACACAATACAACCAACATCCTTTATCTGGGGGGTAAAAAGGAAGAAGTATGATGTGGGAGTGACAACAAACCACGCTAGCCTTACGAGGGTGATCTATCAACACAAATGATTATTTTCTTTCAACTATGTGTTCTAGGACATGTAGCCGTCATAGAAGTTTACCATTAAAGCATGACAATTGTGTGTACTTTTTATCTATAACATGATAATCACCATAGATGGGAGAGAGGATTGAGTGAACCCATGAACCCATGTCCATTGTTCCTATAAGAGAAAACCTTTGTCTTGTCCTCTTGCATTGAAGAGGATTGAGACATTTTTACATTCTTGTTTTGTTACATTAAACTTCCATCCATTAAATCAACCATCTTGTTCTTTAAACTTGTTTAGTGCATAATCAACTAAAACTTGTGACACTTTAGTTGTAGGGAATAGATAAATTTTTCTTCTTGCTCCTGCGGATCGATACCCTACTTCCACATTGAGAGGTGCTACAGTGATCCCCTGCTCTTGGGGGTTATCAAGTACTTTTCTGGCGCCGTTGCCGGGGAGCGTAGCGCTTAAGTTTCTATTCTTGTGTGCACTAGACTTTAGATTTATTTTATCTTATTTTATATCTTACAATCACCTAAGCTTGGGGAGGTTGCACCTACGTGAGCATCATCTTATCCATCTTTACCTTCAAATCATTTTATTTTGTTTTGTTATTGTCTTGCATATTTCGGTTTGCATATTTTATTTTCAGTTTTGCATTTTGTGTTGCATTGGTTATTTCGGTTTGCATTGTTCAGTATCATTTTATTTTCAGTTTTCATCTAAAAACTTAAAATCCATAAAAATTAAGTGTTGCTTTTGATTTGTGTTTCAAGCTATGGAGGAAGGTTATGTCAAAACTATTGGAGCTTACTATGAATATCGATCTACCAAAGAAGGAAATAGAATGATTGAATTGCTTGAACATCTCGATGATATGGCTATTGAGTTTTGTGAATTACATGATGTAACTTGCTGCTTTAGAAAAGACTATAAACACTCTCCCTATCAATGTAAGCACAACAGTGATCCTCTAATTGCTTGTTATCGTGAAAATAAATTTTCATGCCCTGATATAGAACAAGTTGAGAAATATATTGCTTATGTTGCAGCCCATGAAATAGACTTTCTTATTGATAAATTTTTTGCAACTAGTCATGAAGCTCGTGTAATGAAAGGACACATTTCTTTTCTTCTCCAACTTTGCAAAAAAGAGTTTAGTGATAATGTTTATGTTAAAGAAAGAATTCTTGCTGCCATGGAAAGTACTAATATTTTGCAGGAAAAGGATAATGAAAACATAAGCTTGGAAGAGGAAGTATGTGAAGAGGAGACACTACAAAGGAAAATATTTTTGTTGACAAATCACTTTCGTCATGTGTAGGCCAATTTTCGTCAAGGATTACATCGCGGTGACGAAATTTGATCGTCATGGGGTTCGTCAACAAAGCTCCGTCATAAAATATCGGGGGTGACGGTATGCATTTTTTCGTCAACGTCAAACGTTTGATGGTGACGACCTGAAAATTCGTCAACATCGAAGGTTGATTGTTGACAGACAGATTTGTCACGAAAAATTGCAACTTTCGTCAATATCTAAATCTTGGGAAGTTTCTGATTGGTCCAAAAAAAGCATACGTGGCCTTACATGTGGGTCCCATTTGGCTTCTGACAACATGGGTCCGACGGCGCTGACGTGGATATCTGTCATGTGGGACCGGCATGGTGCTGACTGGTGGGACCCACAAAATATTATGACAAGCTGGACCCACAATATTCTGACCGGTGGGATCCACAAAATTCTGACAAGTGGGACCAGGTTGTTGCCGACATATGGGTCCCAATAATGCTGACTGGTGGGACCCACAAATTCTGACAAGTGGGACCAGAAGTTGGTGCCACGTGGTTTCATTTAATAGTGACGTTGTGACATTTTCCGTCACCTTTTGAATTTGACAAAATTTGAGAGCATTTGAATTATTTGCGAAATTTTGGGAACAAAAAAACTGGCGAAATATAAAAAAAATAGACAATAAATATCATACATAAATGGTGGCACAAGAAGTATATATGTCTCTCACAGACCGAAAGATTCATAAGAAAAATTACAATTGGGTAAAGAACACAAAGAAATTAAAAGACCTATGATTAAGAATGTTGTAGGATGGCGGTGCAATAGATTAGTTGCCCTGGGATTCTGTCATGGATGGTGGCTGGGATGTCCTCAAGAGCAAATTAAGCACGGCATCCATTTCTCTCTGCCTCTTTTCATAAGCCAGAGTCTTTTCTTCTTGGGCTTTCTTCACAGCTTCAAGTTCTTCCTCCTGCTTCTTCCTGATCTCTTCAAATTTTTGATCTTGTTCTTGCAGTCTTGCCTGCATCTCACTGTGGTACCTTTCAGCTGCCTGTATGGAGTTCTGCTCTTGATCTGCCAGTCTTTGTTGTAGCTCTCGGATGCGTGTAGCTGAAACAGAGGACTTCCTGGAGCTTGTTGCGACGCCCAATCTTGGTAGGAATGTGCTGTTGCAGGTGGTGGATGGGCTTTTCTCGCTCAGAACTAGCTGAACAATTTGCAAATCAGTCAATTCAGGTTCATCTTCATTGCGTGGCGCCGCTTTTTTTGCCACCATTTTATCCTGCATAAAGATTACAATCATTGCATGGACAACATACAAAACTGGAATATATAATATTGTGCTAATATGAAATATTTCTTACATATGCACTTTTTGCTTCAGCACTCATAATGTTATCCTTGTTAGTGTGTGTCATTCTAAAAAATTCAATTGGAGAGGTTTCTTCTTCCTGCTGCTTAGCCTTCTGCTTGAAAAAATGTAGAATGCACATTACCATTGTGTACTGTGTATGACAGAAGTATGAACTGTATGGGGAAATTCAGAACACTTACTACATGTTCCCAGTGAGCAACATAGCTTCGAGATCCAGTGGTATGGAACTGTTTCACAGCTTCTCTGTTCTTTCCATTTTTTACACACACTCCCTATGTTCAGTACATGCATTTTATTTATCCAGATCAGAGAAATGTAAGAATTCAGTAACTGTTATTGAAAGGAATAAGATTTATGTACCTGGTACTTCTCATCAAACCATCTGTTCACCAGTTCTTGCCAGCTTTTCTCTTCTACATGATCTGGCTTCTTCAGATATGCTTGCTCCACTGTGAGATTTTTTATTTTTGGCCAATACTCCTTCTTAAGCCTATATCGGAACTGCCGAATACTAACTTGCAGCATATCAGTGCACACATCTTGGGCCACCTCATCATTTCTGTCCATATTAAACTTTCCCTGCAAAATAGTGATGCATTAATCAGTAGATTCTTAGAGAGTTGATCATGTAACATAATAATTAGGTTAAACATAGATTGTACTGGACTCACCGCTACTGTATTTATAGCATGAGGAATGACATGTGTGAGAGTTTCATCTTTTTTGTACTGTGTCCAGTGTGTTGCAAGCGGCATTTTGGCACGGATGTGAATCCCAACCTCACTGCTCAGCTTTGCTGACTGGATATAATCCTTGGGTCTCCTGACACCGGCAGTGAAGTCAATTTGCATCTTATTGCCACCATTTCTTCTTGTAAACTCATGTAGTCCATGGCCCATAGTAGGTCTGCGTCCACCTCTCTTTCTCTTAGTATGGCCAGATGCTGTCAATGCCTCTGAAATAAGAGAGATGAAATGATTATCTTCTATATGAAAATATGCGGTACAGTGTGTAATTTTTACAAACTTTCATACCTTGCCGTTGAAAGTTTACAATTTGATTGTCCTCAGGAGATGAGTTGCTGCCTCCAGATGTCATGATCTGGTTAGGTGAGGGTGCTCCTTCAGTGTTCTGACCAGCAGTGGCCGTGGGCTCATCAGATGACCCAGCTTCAGGTTCAGTTGTTGCCATTGATCTTGTTGCAATGTTGGATGGTGGAACTTCTGGTCTGGAACGCTTCTTCTGTGCAACTGTTGCAGAACCAGCAACTATCTGCAAGCAAAGTAGAGGCTACATTAGTAGGAAACATTTAGCATGTATTTGCTATCAGAGTTCAGAAATAGTTCCACAGACCTGAGATGAAGTTTTGCCGACAGTGCGCTGATCCTCATCTGAATGAAGATCATCATCAGCAGTAGCTATCTCTTCTGGATTCGGTTGGTACGAAGGGTCCTCTTCGACCTCCTTGTCTTGGCAGTCTGTGTCCTTTAGATTGTTACTTGTTCCTATTTGTCGCCCACCATACACTAATGAACGTGCAAAACCAGAGAAATCTTGCTGAATTTTGTGTCCAGGTCCATATCTTTCAGCCAAAATTTTCCCATGCGTACAATATTTTCTTGCATTTCTCTCTCCTTGACAAGCTCATATGCCGGCTTGACGGGGTTTTCTGTCTCCGCTGAAATAATCGGAAGAGCGGAGCGTGAACAAAACATAAGAGGGGGCCAATTCCATAGAAAACAGCAAATAATTGTCTATGCAAAAGATTGTACAGCAGCAAATGATTGAAAACATAAGAGTCTACGATGCGGGATGGCAAAGATTGTATAGCAGCACGGCATGATTGTCTCTGGAAGAAAATCGATAAACCCTAAACGTATGATGTCGGCGATTGGATCGTACAACCTTCGGAACCAATCAATCCAATCATGAACACGTACAACTTAATGCTATCATGCCCTGATCTATCAAATATGCAAGATCTAGATATAGGTCAAAACGGACCTGTTAGACATGTAAAACCGATCTCTCGATCGTAGCATCCGAAAAACACAACAACAAGCCGATCACCGACAGATTTACCTTGGGGTTTCTTCGAGCTGGGCGCCTTCTTCGGCGTCTGTGCGCGATGTTCCTTCCCCCTGACGCCTCGACGACTGCCGGCCATGGCGACCACCGGGGAGATAGATGCGAGATGGAAGAACGTCCGGCGAAGACACCGGATCTGGGTGAGCACGAGAGGATGAGGTATGGGGGTGGGGAGTTAAGATGCTCGTAAATCATGGGGGAGAGGCACGACGTATATAAGGGAGGGCGAAATATTTGATAGGTGGGGTGCGCGGGAGGAGTGGAGGGAACGAAAAAATTTGGGCGTTTTGGCAGCCATCGTAGTACAATTTGGAGGGAACAAGATTTTGCCGTGAAAGAAAAATGATTATTCTGAAAATGGAACTGTACATGTTTATTTTAATTAAAAAATACCAGAAAATGAATGAGACGCATGAAAAAAAATCTAAATTTCATTTGTAGTCAACAAGAAACTATACTTGGATCACATCACCTATGCTGCAACTGATGGGTTTCTCGCGGTCGAGTTGTACCGTGTGCTCAAGCCCATGAGGTTTGAACTGGGATCACATCACCTATGCTGCAATCTCAGTACTGATGCCAATTATGCTACGTCAACACTGCTTTGAACTACTATGACATGAGGTTTGAACTACTTTAGTCGAATTTTTGAATGCTACCCACATTTCTTTGATAAAACCCCTACTTTTGTACAACTGCCCACATGAGAACCAACAGATACTCACATTCAGATTTCAGTTGATATTGGCATAATCATATGTAGTACGAATTTACCCTGTTGCTTGCGCAGTACGCCTTATTTGTAGAGTTGACTCAAGGATCAGCATAAGAGAAAATAATTTGGTTGAAAACACAACGGCAACTCTTCAACAATACTATTAAGTTCTTACAATCCAGAACATAAAATGGACATAAAGTTTAACAAAAGTGCAACATTCAGTAGTACGGGAAGCAACATAAATTTTAAACAAGTGCAACATTGTCTTAACAACCACAGCTTAAAAGATCTTAACAACCGGGCCAGCTTCCATGGGGTCGGGAATAAGCGGCCTGAGTAAAATCACCTTGCAGAAGGTGACTTGTTCTCCCATCCACTCATACCTCTTTCCGTGACACCTCTGCACGTCCTTTTTACGCATCTTGATGTAGATATGTGCGCTGTCTCCAGCGTCATGAGACTGAACGATGCGCCAGTTGGTATTACCCAACTTGCTAAAAAGGACACGCGAAACCACGAAACACGCTGGTTGCAGGTTCGGGGTTACCACGGCTTGAAGAACTTGGTGAGTGTAATCAATTCCCACCTTAAGCTGACGAATCACCAAACGGGAGACATTGACCCTAGTTGCTGATTTTTCATCAACTAACGGTGATGGTGGAGGTACTTCTTCATCGTCTTCATCATCGCGTCCATCCAGAGAAGCATAACCCTCTGGGGAAACCTGTCCCTCATCAAATGCCTCTTCTTCAACTCTCGGCTCCTAACATGCAATAAGGCAATATGTTAAATGAGAACTGAAGTTCCTCATTCGTTTTTAACTTGGAAATAATTTATTGCAGAAGAAATAAGGTAAAGATTATTGCAACCTATAAATGTTGTAACACTATTAATTGGGGAATCTAGGATGATATTGGAGTGTGGACTGAAAATGATGAAGCAGCAAGCTAATCTAGGTCACCATAACAATATTATCAATTAAAGCTTGCGGATCTAATTAACCAAGCTAGATTCCTTGAATTTTATTAAAAAAACTACACACCGAATTGATATGCAATTGAAGCCGTCTATGAATTGATGTGCAATTGAAGGCACATCTATGAAGACTTGTTTATCTGCTGCTCCTTCAGTTGAAGGGATGGTTAAGTTCGTACCGAAATCACCAAAGCCCTCATATTACTAAATAATTTGGGTACTAAAACTTGACGGTAGTTGAACATAGAAAGAATAGTAGATTGATGTGCAATTGAAGGCATGTATGAAGACTTGTTTATCTTCTTCGCCTTCAGTTGCACGGATGGTTCAGTTCACACCCAAATCACCAAACCTCGAGGGCAGTTAATTAGAAAGAATAGTAGATTCGAGCATGTACTACCACTAAAAACCCTAGATGTACCTCCGTCGGCGCGGCGGTAGGCGTGGCGGTCGGCGCGCGGTCGGCGCGGCGGAGACGTGCCCCCACATGGCGTATTCAGCGGCTTCCTCGTAGCTCTCCTCAATCTCGTTGTACGCCGCCTCGAGCTCCGATGGCAAGGCGGCGTCGGATGGGCCATCCCCTCCGTCCCCGCTCACGGTCTTCTTCCGATCTTGCTCGGGAGCGACATCGCCGACCCCCGCGTCCACCGGCGGGGCCTCGCCGGAAGCAGCAGTCCCACTGCCAGATCCGGCCGCGACTGGGCCGACAGCAACAGACGGCTCGCCGACGACGGGCGCCGCCTTCTGATCTGCCTCGGCGTCAAAGGATTCCCTTGATCTCTTCATGGCGGGTGGGTAGGGGTGTGGAACCGTCTAGGGTTTCGCTATGGAAGTGGAGAGGAGGAGGCGGTTCTTGGGGACGCTTTTGCTCTTATGCTCTCCCTCTGACGCAACCGTATAGTTCCTCTTATGCTCTCCCTCTGACGCTACCGTATATTTCCCCTTTTGGCCATGAAGGGTAGGTGTTTGTTTATTTTTTTCGATGAAAAATGACAGAAAACGAGTAAAACTCGTAAAAACTGCTAAATTCAATGTAAAATCATCATGAACTAGTGGGACTGAGTAAATGTAGTCACATTCATGTGGAAAATTCAAATTTAAAAATTTCATGAGGTTTGGTGTAGTTTGATGTGAATTTACACAAGTAAGGGCATTTTCGGCATAACGGTCGAATCGTCGAACCCGGAAGTTGTAAAACCTTTGCATATGAGGTTTTTGTGAGAACACATCCCACATATATATGTTATTGTTCACCACTGTGAGATTTTGTCTGAAAACACTTGTGAAACCTCATGTTGGTTGGATCCACCCATGTGTGGACCCACATCGATCATGTCGGTGAACGGCTCTTTTTCAAGCAAGCTGCACTTCAAAGATTCAGATTGAGCTGCCAATTTTTGTGAGTGGTCATGAAGGGTAGGTATGTGTGCTTGAGGAGTTTCAGATTTTTCTGACAATTGTAGGTGTTTGTTTATTTTTTTCGATGAAAAATGACAGAAAACGAGTAAAACTCATAAAAAATGCTAAATTCAATGTAAAATCATCATGAACTAGTGGGACTGAGTAAATGTAGTCACATTCATGTGGAAAATTCAAATTTAAAAATTTCATGAGGTTTGGTGTAGTTTGATGTGAATTTACACAAGTAAGGGCATTTTCGGCATAACGGTCGAATCGTCGAACCCGGAAGTTGTAAAACCTTTGCATATGAGGTTTTGTGAGAACACATCCCACATATATATGTTATTGTTCACCACTGTGAGATTTTGTCTGAAAACACTTGTGAAACCTCATGTTGGTTGGATCCACCCATGTGTGGACCCACATCGATCATGTCGGTGAACGGCTCTTTTTCAAGCAAGCTGCACTTCAAAGATTCAGATTGAGCTGCCAATTTTTGTGAGTGGTCATGAAGGGTAGGTATGTGTGCTTGAGGAGTTTCAGATTTTTCTGACAATTGTAGGTGTTTGTTTATTTTTTTCGATGAAAAATGACAGAAAACGAGTAAAACTCATAAAAAATGCTAAATTCAATGTAAAATCATCATGAACTAGTGGGACTGAGTAAATGTAGTCACATTCATGTGGAAAATTCAAATTTAAAAATTTCATGAGGTTTGGTGTAGTTTGATGTGAATTTACACAAGTAAGGGCATTTTCGGCATAACGGTCGAATCGTCGAACCCGGAAGTTGTAAAACCTTTGCATATGAGGTTTTGTGAGAACACATCCCACATATATATGTTATTGTTCACCACTGTGAGATTTTGTCTGAAAACACTTGTGAAACCTCATGTTGGTTGGATCCACCCATGTGTGGACCCACATATCGATCATGTCGGTGAACGGCTCTTTTTCAAGCAAGCTGCACTTCAAAGATTCAGATTGAGCTGCCAATTTTTGTGAGTGGTCGTGAAGGGTAGGTATGTGTGCTTGAGGAGTTTCAGATTTTTCTGACAATTGTAGGTGTTTGTTTATTTTTTTCGATGAAAAATGACAGAAAACGAGTAAAACTCGTAAAAAATGCTAAATTCAATGTAAAATCATCATGAACTAGTGGGACTGAGTAAATGTAGTCACATTCATGTGGAAAATTCAAATTTAAAAATTTCATGAGGTTTGGTGTAGTTTGATGTGAATTTACACAAGTAAGGGCATTTTCGGCATAACGGTCGAATCGTCGAACCCGGAAGTTGTAAAACCTTTGCATATGAGGTTTTGTGAGAACACATCCCACATATATATGTTATTGTTCACCACTGTGAGATTTTGTCTGAAAACACTTGTGAAACCTCATGTTGGTTGGATCCACCCATGTGTGGACCCACATCGATCATGTCGGTGAACGGCTCTTTTTCAAGCAAGCTGCACTTCAAAGATTCAGATTGAGCTGCCAATTTTTGTGAGTGGTCATGAAGGGTAGGTATGTGTGCTTGAGGAGTTTCAGATTTTTCTGACAATTGTAGGTGTTTGTTTATTTTTTTTCGATGAAAAATGACAGAAAACGAGTAAAACTCGTAAAAAATGCTAAATTCAATGTAAAATCATCATGAACTAGTGGGACTGAGTAAATGTAGTCACATTCATGTGGAAAATTCCAATTTATGTTATTGTTCACCACTGTGAGATTTTGTCGATGAAAAATTTCAGAAAATGAGTAAAAGTCATAAAGAAAATTTGAATCACAATTTTTGCTGAGTTTTACGTCTGGAATGTTTTGATTTGAAGAACTCTCCTGTTCTGAACATTTAGTTTACTAGCACTTTGAAGTACTAGGAGGTACACAACATAAAATTGAAACCTCAGAGGACAATTGTTGACATATCATGGCAAAATATTTACTTATATATAGTAGAAACCAGTGCTGGGTTGCAGACCATGCATACATTTAAACAAGTAGCGAAGAGCAGCTAGAGTTTCAAAAGAACTGACTACATGGCTTATTTGGACACAGTCCAGGGAGCCAGAAGCACCTCACGCAGGAGGGAGACCAAACCAACATATCAGGGGGTCATGCAGCAGAAGAGATGATCATTCCACCATCAGCAGGTGAAGGGGTCCTAAGTATGCCAACGAAGCTTGTTGGCCCGACGATCAAGGGCTCTGTCGATCACGATCTTGCGGTAGAGCTCGTACGAGACCCAAGCATCAATGGCTGCATACTCGATGTTCATCGTTGGAAGTGGGATGTCCCCCCACATCCTGTGCCGAGTGTGGTGGAACTTCTTCTTCATATCACCGTACCATGAATCAATGAGTCTTTTTGCCATGGTACTCATGCCAGCCTTCTCATGACCAGTGTACTTGAAGTACTCGACCTGGAGATCGACGTAGTACTCAGGAGGAATCCTCATGTGCCATGTCCTCCACAGAACTCCCTTGTCACCACGGATGTCAACACTCGCAAACGTAATTCCTTCTCGAAAGAAATCGGCGATAGCCGGAGATTCCCACCAGTCAGCACTGCAGTAAACAAAGTAATGTACAAATTAGGGATCAAGTAAACTAAAAAGGAGTCACAGATCGAGCTTATGAACTAGTCAAGTAAATGAGGAATCAAGTAAACTAAGTAGCTTTGCTATGTCCTGCAATGATAAACTACATATTTGGAAAGATCAGATCCAGAACTGGGTGTCGATCAAGCATACTTACTACTACCAATCTACGAACCAAATAAATCTCGTTGCAATGCATTTATTTGAGTTACAAATATGCAAGAACCTACACAGGAGACGAAGATGAAACAAATTAATAAATCAGGAACAATGTCTAGCATATTTAGATCGGGAATCTAGTGATTTTGGATCTAGCACAGTACGTATGCAACAACCTATTACTAACGAGAGTCGAAGAGAGACACAACGGCGGCAACAAAAAAAACCCGTAATCGAAAGATTCAAAAAGGGGATTAATCCTTACGCTGCGTAGTGGAACACCAGCACATGTCGACGCATCGAGAGTTGAACCACGGCGATCTTCTTCTCGTCCTCGGCTCATGGTTGGTGTACTCGAAGTCGAGGCCCACGAACTTGTGGTCTTCCTCCTTGAGCCACTCCGTGTACATGTCGAGGACGCGGCGCACTTTCCAGGGGTCGTTGGTGTAGACCACCTCGAGGTCCTGGCCGTCGTGGATGCGGACTGGGCGCGTCCTGGAGAAGTAGTGGTCCTCCTGCTCATCCATGTCCATGGCGACGCGGCGGGGGGAGACGAAGAGAGGGAGGGAGCGGAGACGACGAGAAGTGGGGAAACCAGGGGGCGGTGCGGAATATTGAGACGATAGGGGAGGGGGTTGGGGATAAACAATATTCATCCCCATTACTCCGTGTTAACCACTGGGCCGTCGCGGGTCTTGACGTGTGACGTGCAGTCCAACTGACCAGTGGGGCCTGCGCGTTCGATCGTGTTGTCACGTCAAAACCCAGCACCGCCCATCTGCCTCTCCGCTTGACCTACCGCAATTTACTCCACGAAATAACTGGCCATCATAGCACGACCTCCTTTAGCCGCCGCCAGATCTCGCCACGTCTCTCGCCGCCACAGCTCGCCACGTCTCTCGCCGCCACGTCTCGCCACATCTCTCGCCGGCGAAATTTGTAAGACTCTCGCTCCGCGTCGAGACCAAGGATGGCGCCTACCAATGGAGTACGTAAATAACATCTACGTTTCGCGATCGTTGTTTCCGATTTGTAATCTTTCTTCATATTTTTTCAGTGTCCAGTTTGCTTTGACAAGAAGGGGATGTGCGGCGGAGGGGGAATCACGTTAGGTTTTTTCGTGCAAACACTACAAGAGGGTTTTGAGGAGAAGACGGTACATGCAATTATAAGTTTAGAATTCATTCAGATGTTTTATTAATTCACCGCCACATCAAAGTTTAACACGTGATCCTAGTAGTTATTGCTAGTTTAGTACTATTATTCAGATGTGTGTAATAATTGTTGTTCACCATATATATGGTTGAGTTTTAGGATAGTTGTAATAATTTTTACGTTCATATGAGTTTTAGTGTAGCTACATGCAATTTCTGATTCTTGAAGGTCCTAATATGATACGATGTGTAACATTCACATGTTTCTAGTGCAGAACAACTAAATCATCTACTATTTGTAGGAAAAAGTACAAACAATTACTGTTATATGATCAATATTTCTGTCTTATTGAATTTTCAGAATAGTTAACTTACTTTTGTATTAACTCTACTGAATTTAGGTCATCCCTTGCTACTTTAGACCGTATTTCCTTCAGAAGTATGGTGTCCAGACCTCCCACAGGACAACTTTTGAAGCTGCACTTAGAACCAAAGATGGCCATGCATTTGTTGTTAATGTTACCAACAGAGCTGGCAGAACCTATATCAACGGAAGATTTTGGAACGAATTTGGTAGAGTGTACAATTTTAAGGTTGGCATGGAGTTAATTTTCAAAATTAACTCATCTGGTCAGGATACTCTTGTAATAACTGGAACTGAACCACTAATCCATCCAGGTAATTTTCCACCTTTAGACAGAATGATTGATTGTATTAATTATTCCATCTTATGTCAGTTATTTTAATTATGCAGCTTACTACCAGTTGTCCCGTACGAAGCGTGACATTGTTGACTCACTCAGTGCTACTGATGGAACAATGATAAATTGGAGGATGATGCATACCGTCATTCTTCAGGTGGACAACTTGGACTACCTTGTTGAGTACCACAATGCTGGAGATTATGATCAAGGAGCACTAGTTGTCCCAATGCTGCATACTCTGAATTGGACAAACAGTGAAAATTACAACAAACACGTGGTAAGCAGTAGATCTCATATCATTTCATTAACTTTGCGAGCTACATTGCGTACATGCGTTAACTAAACTATGTCTCTACTGTTGGAACAGAAAATCCCTAGCCGTTTGGTTCCTAAAGATATGGAACAATATGGTGCAATCAATATTGTGTGCCATCCCAGTACTTTGGTGCGTGCGTCCTACGCAATTTCTTCTGACGATGGTCGTCTCTGCGTCAGTGGCTGGAAGGAGTTCATGGACAAGGAAAAGCACCTTCAGATGGGTGACAAGATGCTGTTCTTGCTTTACCTGGGAAATGCAGGGGTTTACTTGTTTGCTACCCATCTGCCTGAAATTGATCTGGAGTAGCTAGTCAGTGATTCATGGTGCCCGTGTGTCCAACTATGCAGCCCCTTTAGGTTTAAATTCAGTGTTAAGACTCTTTATGCGATTGTCGATTTTGCTTGTGTTAAAACAATATTTAGTCATATCGTGCTGCTGGTTGTAATCCTGTCAAGTGTCGATTAATTAAAACCATTGTCGAAGTTATGTTACCTACATGTTGGCTTTTCTTATATCTGTCCATATTTTAGCTTATATTAATTTGCTCTTAAACCCTTCTGGATAATTCAATGCCAAGTTTGAGATCGTAAACATCTAAATAAGAACATTTCAAATGTTTGGAACAAAACATATAGTTGTATGCATTACACGTTTCTATCAATCTACATCACTATCTATATCTGAAGTTTTTCCCTCGTCATCATTTATGTTCTCTTCCAATATGAAAACTTGTTCATCTTCGCTCATATCCATGTCAACATTGGGACTGTCTTCCTCATTCTCTAGTTCACGAATTGTACGAGCATCATCAATATGTACAACTTCATCAACACGATGATCATCCTCCTCTTCTTCCACCTCTGCTTCCTCGTCTAGGTCCACAACATCATGAAATGTATGGTCCACTGAACCTTCATCCTCCTGGTATGCGTCTTCATTCCGTACAAATGCATCATCGTTAGCAACTTCTAATTCTGGAACATCGTACACGTGTCTATGGCTGAACTTCTGCACCACTTTCCACGGATGACCAAACTTTGTATCCTCCAAATAGAAGCATGTTTCAGCTTGACTGGCCAATATGAATGGTGAATTCTTGAACCATAGGACAGAAGTGTTAACGCTTTTAAAATAACCATCATCTTTTATCTTGCAACCCCTGCCCGCAAGGTCGAACCAGTCGCAACGAAACAAGTACACAGACCTGTCGCCGTGCTTGTTAGTCCCGTACTGCAGTTCAAGAACTTCTTGCAGAACACCATAGAACTCGCTCTCATCTCCATCACCAAAAGATCCCTTAGTCGCTACGCCCGAATTTTGAGTCTTCAGGTCTTTATCCCGAGTAAGCGTGCGAAACCTCGCACCCTTTACGTTGCAACCAGCGTATACTACTACACGCCGGTCTGGCCCAGCAGCCAGAGACTTCAAATCGTCTGATGCATTGTCCAACTGTCTCACATGGTTTGCAAACCAACCTGCAAACTCTCTCTGAACCGTCTCCTCGATGTCACGCACACCCCTACCTCTCAATTCTTGTCGGAATTCACTGAAACAAACAAAAAACACATATGAAATACAAGACAATTATGTCTGCAACATTGAGAAGTAGTTAGTAAAGTGAAGCTAACTACTTACTTGATATAACATTGTACATCGTCACAGTTGTTCAGCACATACCAAACCATTTTGTCAAATTCCTTGTCAAAATGTTTCAAAATGGATTTCCCAAGACCTTTAGCTCCAACTGAAAATACTTCCATCTCATCACGATCAGGTTTTCTCCGTATGTCTTGGTTCCTATCATCTTTGTTAAATCTTGTTTCTGTGTCATCCTTGAAAAATCTAGAGCAAAAAATCAAACACTCATCAACAATGTAGCCCTCTGCGATAGAACCTTCGGGCCTTGCTTTGTTACGGACCGTAGACTTTAGATAACCTAATCTTCTCTCAACTGGATACATCCAACCATAATGAACAGGCCCCCTCAAAAGAGCCTCGTCAGGAAGATGAATAGCTAAGTGCACCATTACATCAAAAAAAGCTGGTGGGAAGAGCTTCTCAAGTTTGCATAGGATCACAACAATTTCAACCTTCAATCGATTCAGCACATCAACTTTCAGGGTTTTGGCACACAGCTCCCTAAAAAATCTTCCTAGCTCTGCAATAGCCTCATACATTACCTTAGATGCAATTCCCTTGAGCCCAGCCGGCAACACTCGCTGCAGAAGTATGTGGCAATCATGCGTCTTCATACCGGTAACCTTACAACCATCAATATCCACACATCTTCCCCAGTTTGCGCAATAACCATCTGGGAACCTAGTGTTTGCCAAATACCTACACAAATGTCTCTTCTGTTCCTTCGAAAGCGTCCACGGTGCAGGGGGCTTCGCATAAGTTACTGGTGCATCATTACCATCCTTCACAATTTTCTTCAACCAATACTTCTCCCTGATATTTAATTTCTTCAAATCAATTCTAGCACTAACAGTGTCCTTATTCCTGCCCTCAAGTTCAAGTAGTGTACCAACAATATTGTCACATATGTTCTTCTCAATATGCATCACATCTAAGTTGTGAGCTAACTTAAGTTCTGGCCAGTACGGTAGATGATGTAAGCTGACTTTCAGGTGCCATGTTGGTTCACCGGGTACAGTTGCACGCTTCCGCTTTCTACTTATTGGATTTTTCCCATGTTCAAAATCCTTAACCCTTTCTACCTTCTCAGCTACTTCTTTGGGTGTGTACCTCCTTGGTGGATCTCTAATCTCAGTTTTACCATTGAAAAGTCTGCTTCTCCTGTATGGGTGATCTTCATGAAGAAATCGCCGATGCCCAATATATCCAATTTTGTTTTTCAAAGATTCATAGCAAGGATTCTCATCGCAATGCACACACGCATGAAATCCTCTTGTGCTTCGGCCTGACATAGTGGCATATCCAGGATAATCATGAATAGACCAAAGAAACGCAGCATGCAATGTGAAATTATCCTCTGTGCATGCATCAAATGTCTGCACACCACTCCATAGCTCCATCATATCTTTAATCAGTGGCTGCATAAATACATGAAAATCTTTCCCTGGGGAATACTTTCCGGGGATTAGCAATGCCATCATGTAATTGGATTGATCCATGCACATCCATGGTGGGAAGTTGTAAGGAATGACAAAAACAGGCCACATACTGTAAGGATTAGTCATACTTCCAAAGGGACTGAAGCCGTCTGTGGCAAAACCTAGTCTTATGTTACGAGGATCTTTAGCAAACCAATCAAACCTGTCATCAAAGTGCTTCCATGCCTCACCATCAGCAGGGTGCCTCAGTACATTGGCCTCAACAACCCTCTTCTCTTTGTGCCATCTAGTATGTGTCGACATTTCCTTTTTAACAAATAGTCTCTGCAACCTTTTAATTATAGGAAAGTACCTTAACACCTTGTGAGGGATTTTCTTTTTTCCAGTAGGGTCTCTATATCTTGATAATCCACAAACATGGCAGTGCGTATCGTCCTTGTGATCTCCCCAAAATAAAGAACAATCAAACTTGCATACATGAATTGTCTCATAACCAAGCCCAACATCAGAAAGAACACTCTTAGCATCAGCATAGGATTTGGGAAAGTCCACATGTGGCAAAGCTGTACGTAAAACCAGAAGTAACAGATCAAATCCTCTGTTTGTTATCCGGCTGTATGATTTGACATGAAGGAGCTTAATAATGAACGACAACCTAGTGAAAGTGGTGCATCCCTCATGAAGTTCTTTTTTGGCTGCCTCAATTAGATTAGCATACAAATTTGGCAGGTTAGGACCTTTATTTCCAGACTTCTGCAGTTCATCGATCATACTAGACGAATCATCAACATAACAATCAGCATTGTCTTCCTCTTCATCATTGTCACTATCATACGCACCATCATCGTTTCTATCCCGCCCTTCGTCATCACTAAAACCTTCCCCATGTCTAGTCCATCTTGTATACGTCATGGACATACCTGAACAATTGCAGTGATCCTCGACTGTTTTTATATCCTGACGTATCAGATTTAGGCAGTCCCGGCAAGGGCACAAGATTGGTTCATCTGTATTGTCCAAGTGTTCTCGCGCAAACTTGATGAAATCCCTAACACCTGCCATGTACTTTGTTGTCAACTTCTTGGTGCCATCAGTTATCCAACTTCGATCCATTGCCTACAATTCAGTTAAGAACATGCCAAAGTTCTTCAGAACAGATCTTGACAACTGATTAAAAAATCTAGACCTAACGAACAATCAGGAGAACTCACCGATGATGCGGCTCGCCGCCCCCACAATGGAGCCTTCACGGATATCTTCTCACCTCGACGAGAACCCTACTCGATTCGACTGTTAGCAAGATCACCTAGATAGGCCGTGTTTGCTAGCGGCGCGACTTAAACGAGGCACCCGCGGCCGAAATAAATATTAATAAGGAAATTATTATGTCGTAACATCTAGATCACACCATTGAAATAAATATGTTGCCCTAATGTATATATCAAATAGACTAGTTACGGATCCAGATCAAAATTCCATATCTACCTCAGCGGTAACACTCCGCGTCGGTCACGCCAAAGCCCTGGGTTCGATTCTTCCAAACCATAATTTTTACTTAATTAAATATGTTCCTGACAAGTGGGTCACGCATGATATATAAAACTAATAACATTTAATAAAGTAACTTAGTATTATTTACCTTCTATGTGGGTCCGTTTTATATTCAAATCACGGTTTACATACACCACGATCTTTGATTTCGTCACCTATTAACAGACACGATGGAAGCCCTTCCCGGTTGGGTAATGGGTGACGATTTTTTGTTGACGAAAAATCATACCGTCAAGCATTACCGTAAATGCATGACGAAAGATGAATTCGTCACCTATAAGGACACATCCATGACGGTATGCATTTTTGTCACCAGGGTTTTCGTCAATAAATATCCCATTTCTTGTAGTGAGATTGAAATGGATGTGTTCCAACCTAAGCTTGGGGAAGAGTTGGATCTCCCAACTTCACCATCAACATTTGATAGTAGCACTCAAACTCAAAAATCTTTTGTTATTTATGAAAACCCATGTTATAATGAGTGTCAAACTAAAAATTCTATGGTCCTATATGATAACTCATGCTATTATGATGAAACTAATAATGCTCCTTTACTTTCTATTAATGCTACTAGTGAACTTATTGATGATAATGAGGAGTATTGCTTAAATATGCTTTATGATAATGCCTTAGATGATGGTCCTATGCTTATTGATAAACCTCCATGTTTAGTTGTTACTAAATTATGTGAGGATAAAAATGATATACTTGTTGTTTGTGATGTTACTCGTACTCATGAGAGTCCTACTTTGTTTCTGGATTCTCCTAATTACACCATAGAGGAGAAATTTGCTTATGTTGAGAAATACTTATGTGGTTTGCAATTACCTTTAGTTCCAAATCTTTGTTGCAACCATGATATTAAACTTGATATTGATCTTAATAACTATTTTGAAAGAGGGAAGCATGCTAATGAATTCCATAATAAATTTAATGATCCTCTTTATGTACCTAAATTATCTAAGTTGGATGAGTCCAATGGTTATATGGGTGAATTTACTTTTACTTCTTGCAACTATTATGAAAGAGGAGGTGATAAGAGCCCTCTTTATGTTGCTAATAACTATAAGTTGCAAGTATCTATTGTTAATATGCATTGGAAAATTTCTATTTATTGTGCTTCATTCATATACAAAATGCCAATGCATAGAAAGAAAGTTAGACTTTGTTGTTATTACTTTTGTGTTTTGTTTTTCTCTCTACTAGGTCTCAACTTGAATATTATTTTGATTGGATTGATAACACCATGGGACCCTGGTATTATGCATGAATGATACGTCTCAAACGTATCTATAATTTTTGATGTTCCATGCTAATATTATACCAATTGCTACATGTTTTGCATCTACTTTATATCACTTTTATACATTTATTGGACTAATCTATTAACAAGATGCCACAGTGCCAGTTTCTGTTTATTATGCCTGTGCATTGCAGAAAAGGTCCAAAAATGAAAGTGCTCAGAAAAATCTGAAAAAATTACAGAAATTCTAAAACGCCAGAAGACTTCGGGAGTCAGAAGGACAAGTCTGGGGGAGGCCCACAGCCTCCACACCATGCCTCGGCGCGTTTGGGCCTTGGCCGCCCCCAGGGGTGGTGTCGCCACCTCGTGCACCGCCTCGCGACGCCCTTTGGACTATATATTGCCCCTGACCTAAAACTCACGGAAGAATCGACGATTTCCCCAGAAAAGTTCCAGAGCTCCGCCGCCATCCAAAACCCTAATTCGGGGGACAGAAGTCTCTGTTTCGGCACCTTGCCGGGACGGGGAATTGCCCCCGGAGCCATCTCCATCGACGCCACCGCCTCCATCATCATCGTTGCTGCCTCCCATGATGAGGAGGGAGTAGTTCTTCATCGGGGCTGAGGGCTCTACCGGTAGCTATGTGGTTTATCTCTCTCCCATGGTGTGATCTTTATGTGATCATGAGCTTTGTAATCTAGTTGAATCCATAGATGTTACTCTTCATTATATTATGAATATGCTACTCAAGTGGTTTTATTAATGTAAACTCCGGAGTCACCTTTGTCCCACGGTGCGAAGTTGACAGTGTGCGCACCGTGTGTGGCTCTTAGGCTAAAGATTACAGGAATACTTATCATGAGTTATTATTTGCGTTGGATGTCTCTATGAAATTGCGGTGTTTGTCTAGTACTATTTAGGGCGCTCAAGTTGACAGTGTGGGGTTCCCTAGATGTGGAATGCGACTTTAAGGTGTGCTGTTATAGCCCTACGCAGTGGATTGGTGTTCGTTATCCAACGAGAGAATAATTCAGAGTAGCATAGTGAAGAGGAAATATCTATGTATTCAATTATATTATTATTGTTGAGAGTGTCCACTAGTGAAAGTATGATCCCTAGGCCTTGTTTCTAAGCATTGAAACACCGTTTACAACCAGTTCTGCTACATGTTTGCTTGCTGCCATTTTTATTTCAGATTGCAATTACCACTTATAATCATCCATATCACTTGTATTTTAATATCTCTTCGCCGAACTAGTGCACCTATACATCTGACAAGTGTATTAGGTGTGTTGGGGACACAAGAGACTTCTTGTATCTTAATTGCAGGGTTGCTTGAGAGGGATATCTTTGACCTCTATCTCCCTGAGTTCGATAAACCTTGGGTGATTCACTTAAGGGAAACTTGCTGCTGTTCTACAAACCTCTGCACTTGGAGGCCCAACACTGTCTACAAGAATAGAAGTGTGCGTAGACATCAAGCTATTTTCTGGCGCCGTTGCCAGGGAGGTAAGGTAAACGGTACTCACATCCTCTGGCTACTAAGCTATTTTCTAGAACTGTTGCCGGCGTGTGAGTGCTCGAAGGTATCTCCTTTAGATTCTGCAATTATATCTTTTTGTTTCTTGTTTTTATTTCACTAGTTAGGCTTAATGGAAAAAAAAAATTAGAGAGCTTTATGAAATTTATCTTGAGTTGGGACATGATGCTTTTGAAGAGAAAATTAAAAAACCTATGGAAATTTGTTTGCATAATAGTGGTAACAATGTTATTACTATAAATTCTTTGAACACCACTATTGCTAATGCTATGGAAAAGTCTAAGCTCGGGGAAGCTGGTTTTGATGAATATGATATTTTTAGTCCCCCAAGTTTTGAGGAGAAAATTTTCTTTGATGATACTTTGCCTCCAATTTATGATGATTATAATGATAGTGGTATTTTGGTGCCACCTACTATGGAGGATAAAGTTTATTATGATTATACTATGCCTGCAATTTATGATGATTACAATGATGGTTGTGATAGTTTTACTCCCACTATTACTAATGAAATTGATTATGCTTATGTGGAGAGTAATGATAATTTTATGCATGTGGATCATGATAAGAATGCTTTATGTGATAGCTATATTGTTGAGTTTATTCATGATGCCGCTGAAAATTATTTTGAGAGAGGAAAATATGGGTATAGAAATCTTCATGTTATTAAATTTCCTCTCTTTGTGATGAAATTTTTGAGCTTTCTCTTGTGTTGCTTTTATATGATGGTCTCTTCAAGACCTACTTGTCCTTATGAGAGAGGGAGACACGATTTCATATATCACAATAATATTAAGTCTCCTCTCTTTATGTTGAACTTTTTGAAGTTACACTTGTTTTGCCTTCCTATGCTAGTCACTTTGTTCTTCATTGACTTGTTTTCTTCCAAGGCTCCTATGCATAGGAAGAGTGTTAGATTTAAACATGTTTTATATATGCTTCTTGATGCTCTCTTTTATGTTTCAACTCTCATCTTTATGTGAGCATCATAAAAATCACTATGCCTAGCTAAAAGGCGTTAAAGAAAAGCGCTTATGGGAGACAACCCATTGTTTTATTTTCTGCAATTTTTCTTTATTTGAGTCAAGGAGGATGTCTACTTCTGTAGAAACTCCTTTGTATCTTTATTTTCTCGCATTGTTGTGCCAAGAGTAGCCTCTAATATTAAGATGATCACCAAAGTAGGAAGCCTAGCTACATGGCTATAAAGAAAGCGCTTTACGGGAAGCAACCCGGTTGTTTTTATTTTTGATTTTCTTTGTGTCCTTTTGCTGTAACAAGAGGCTTAGTTTTTAGTTTTTTTTCTGGAATTTTTAATAAAGTGTCAAGTTTTACCTATTTTGGTTTGAAAAAGTTGCTATTTGCATTCGGAGATTTTATTCCAGCACGAATCTGTGCACGGTATGATTTTTAATTCCTATTCGGTAACTTCGAATGAGATGATATTTGAACTGTAGTTGCAACTTTTCGTCCTCTGTAAATATGAATTTGTTCAGATTTTTTCGACATATTTAAGTAGGGTAGAAAAATACGTTTTGCTGCTGCTGTTTTTCAGGACAGATTCTGTCCCATTTTGTTTGATGCATTCTTTGAACTTTTAACTTGAATCTTTTTGATCCAATTGAGTTTATAAGTAGGCATACAACATTATACACTTTATGGATATTCATATGAATTTTTGTTTAAGGATTTTATGCAGCAAGCAATTCGTTTGTCTATCACTACTAATGTCACCCCACAGAAAAGAAATGGGAGAAACGGTGTTTTGAAGTTTTTTCACAGGGATTAGAGGAGATGCACCAAGAGCTATCCAAGGATGGTGAAGACCATAAGCTTGGGGATGTGAAGACAACCCCACTGGACCAACACACTCTCGGTTTGCACACGTCTAACTTCTGTTTTTCGATCAATGCACTTTATCGCATAAACTTGGAGCGTCTTTTATTTGCTTTTTATTTCGGTTTGATTTTTTGTTTGTCTTGAGACCACCACTATCATTTATATATGAGAGAGCTACTGGAAATTTGGGTTGAATTAAGTTGGATGCTATTAAAAGATTGGGAAAGGGATGTTTGAGTTGATTCAAAAAGATACATATAGTTGCATGATTCATATGCTTTTTAATGAATATTAATTTGCAAGTGTTTTATCAACAGCTATCACTTATTCATGTTTTGATGCTGAATGTTACTTTACTTTGTTTAACATGGATTGGTTAGTTCTATGTACACTTATGCATGCATTTAGACGGTCAACTTTCTCCCTCTTGCTAGCCCAAAATTCCAACAAGTAAAAACTTGTTTTCCAACACCTTCAACCAAAGTTTTTCCAGTGAGTCCACCATATCTACCTATTAGCTTTATGCTAGTCCGAGTATGTTTATCATGTTATTTTGTATTATCTATACTTCTGAATTAAAATGCTTATGTTATTGATTGTTATGGGAAAAGTTGGTTAAATAGCTCTCACGAACTTGATGCACACCTTACTTTTATTGCACTTAATAAACATGACCCATTGTGATTAAAATTATGAAGTTGTGAGCTTGACAAGAGTTTTGGTTGGGAGTTAGCTCATATGTGCTGTCACATAGCAAGCTTTCAACGTGCTCTTTATATTTTGTTGATATCATGTACATTTGTTTATGGATGCTTATCATGGTGCCAAATAAATGCGGAAACTTAGTAAGTTTAATGAGTTTGTATAAATGGCTAGAGAGACGCCTCGGCCGCTAATCTAAGCCATGCATCATTCATGGTGGAAATTTACTTACATGCTATGGTGAACCTTCAGTGATGCACCCCACAATAAAAAGCTATACCAATAGTAAATAAAAAGGGTGTGGAGATTGTTCATTTTGTTTGTTTGTCTTGTCATTTTGACATGGGATTGTTCCATGTCCTGGGACAAGAGGTACCCCAGTTGACGCTCTTGATGACGCTATTATATTACTTACAATGACCTTAACTTGAACTTACTTTTGTGTCCCAAGTTGAGTAACACCGTGGTGTAGGTACTCGTATTCACGGGGCATGAGACATTCAACCCATACTTTGTCAAGCATACTACTCATATTTGTTTTCACTTTAAACTTTAACCATTCAAGATGCTATGATAGGGGTAATGAGAGTTTGACACCAATGAATACCACATTGCAAACATTAACTTAAGTAGAAGCATTTGGAAGTTAGATGAAACTTATGCATGCTTTACCTCTACTCAGTTATATATCTTTCCAAAGTGTCCACCTTTTATATTCAGATTTATAAGAATACTCTATGACCATTATAGGATGTTTTTACTTTTCATTATGCATACATTTGGTCCATAGGACTTTCTTCTATGTTACACTTTGTGAATTATCACTGAACATCCTTACATTGAATATTTGATATCACTTCATAATCTATCTTGTATATTGCTACTCCTTTGAAGAATGAATCATTTGACTCTATGTAGCAATAGTAATCATCTTTGATATCCTTTGATAATATTAAAATGCAAAGTCCATGTTAGTTTTATCACCTTCATACTCGAGGACGAGTATAGGTTAAGCTTGGGGATGTTGATGCATGTAAAATGCATACATGAACTTTGCATTATATTACTTATATTTTAATCATATTTGCATCATATAAGGGTTATATCATTGATTTATATTGATTTTGGGAATATTTCATTGTTTCCCTATTTTTCTGGAATTAACCCTGCACAGACAGAAAACCCTATTTTCTATATTTTGATGTTTCAGTGACCCAAACGACCTAATAATTTATGGGGATCAGTTTTTGGAAGGAACGAAGCGTGGGAGCGAAGGAAGCGAACAAACGGAGGCCCGAGGGCCAGAAGAGGGTGGCCCACGTGGCCAGATTCCTTGGCCGCGTGGGACCCACCATTTGGGGCCTCGGAGCTCCGTTGACGTCGATCTTTTTCCGAGCCTCCGTCTTGACCTAAAAACGACTATAAAAATAGTCCCCGACGCCTTTCGGAAGGGAGCGTCGCAGAAACACAAAACCATAAAACAGAAGACCTGGAGCTGCAGATTGGAGGGGGAAAACTCCGGCGGGGCGCTGCCGGGGTGGTCTCCATCTTCTCCAACATCTCCACCATCATCACCATGATGAAGGGGGAGTAGTCCACCCCTGGACTTTGGGTTTGTGGTGGTAACTTGATCTAATCTCTCTATGTATGATCATTGTTGAAGTCCATATGATGTGCTTTGCATAAGTATGGATTTATCTATGTACACTAGTACAGAACGACACATCGGATACCCCTCTATGGAAACGGCAGGTGTTAGGCGACAGAGAATCATGATTTTAGCGTTGCGGACGAGGCCTGGCAGAGGCTGGTCCGTCAACATTGGTTACGGAGAATTTTATATCTCCGTTACCAAAAGTATTGGCAACGGTCATAAATTTGTCTCCGTTTCCGATATGTATCTCTATGGCTACGGTTGTTTATGTATATCCGTTTGCGATGTGCTTGGGAAATTGCAGTTGCAATCTGGAAGCGCGCCTGTTCAATGCGGCTTAATTCACGAGGGATTGGAACCGCCTGATCGACGCTAATAAAATGTGACTGGAACCGCGCGAAGCCAGGCAGGTCCCGCATTCTCCCCTTCGTTCTCTCCCACATTATCTACCACACTAGCACAACCGCCATGGCGGAACCCGTGTGCCAGAACGAGGAAGTCCCGAGCGACGACGCGAGCGCGAAAGACCGCGGTGAAGTTCCATGGTGGGATCAAGACGGGCCGCCGGACTCGGACCCCGACGACTCGGACCCACCATCTTCACGCTCTGTAGAAGATGACTCCGACGACACGGATCCGCCGTCTTCACGCGAAGGAGAAGACGACTCCGAAGAGGACGAGTCGCCGGAGGAAGAGGAACCGGAGGACCCGCCGGAGCCGTATTATTCTAGCCAGGAAGAATACGACGCCGCCGACGACGACGAGGAGGAGGCGTTGGAGGAGGCGCCGGAGGAGGAGGCATCGGAGGAGGTGCCGGAGGAGGAGGCGCCTGAGGAAAAGGCAACCGGCAAGAAGCGACGCCGCGCCACGGATGACAATGGCGCGGAGGCAGGGCGTAAGCAGAACAAGTAGAGTAGATAGTTAGTTCAATTACTCTATCGATCCTTTGTAAGTAGGCCCAGTGAGTCAGTGAAGAAATTAGAGGAAACGGTTGTTTATCGCCTCCGTTTGCGATGTTATTATATGCTATAAATGTGCCACTGCGGCAACCCTAACGCTCTCGCTCTCACTCTCACTCTCACTCCACAGTCATAGTGTGGCGGCGGCTCCAGACCTAACCCTTATCTCGCAGATCTGAGCGGCGCGTCCGGCCGGCATCGCCGCCGTGCATCTTCCCCCAGCGGCGCGTCGTGAGCCGCCGCGCATCCCCCCCAGCGGCTCGTCGGCGAGCCGCCGCGCATCTTCCCCGAGTATGTCGCCGACGCGGATCTACTGGTCTATTGCCGTGCATCTTCCCCGGGTATGTAGCCGACTAGATCTTACATTTTGTTTAAAGTAGCACAGAAAACTTGTCTAGTATTTGAAGTCTAGTATTGTGTTCTGTCTAGTGCCGATGATGAATACACCCCGCGACACTAGATCTTACATTTTATTTAAAGTTGCATCTACCGATCTAGTATTGTAGTATTGTGTTCTGTCTAGTATTGTAGTACTGTCGATGATGAATACACCCCTCAACACTAGATCTTACATTTTTTTTAAAGTAGCATATAAAACTTGTCTAGTATTTGAAGTCTAGTATTGTGTTGTGTTTGTTTTTAGTATTGCCGATGATGAATACACTACCTTCAACTTGTCTAGTATTTGAAGTCTAGTATTGTGTTGTGTTTGTTTTTAGTATTTGAAGTCTAATAGATTAATTTCAACCCTTTGTCAATGTGCTAATCCTCGTTATGGTTTTGTGTAGCTAGTGTATGAAGTAATAGTATATTTCGGCGACAATGCATAAAAATGGTGAGACAATTGAAGGTAACATCACCTTCAAGTTCTGCCTCCAAATCGTTTCGATCGGACAGCAAGCACACGGATATAGGCGCTGAAGGTGTAAACTGTTTTCATCTTAAATTGTATTTATGTCATGTAGCATCATATTTGGCTCTTTTCTAACTAGACATCTGACGAGGTGTACCCTCATCAAATCCCATGGTTAAGGACCTAGGGTTCAGATTATGGGGAGAGAACGTGGTAGTACTGGTAGTTTCGTCGGCTGACAAGCAGAGGCAAAGATTTACCCAGGTTCAGGCCCCTCGGGTGGAGGTAAAGACCCTACTTCCTGCTTGTCTGTTATTGATCGCTGGAGATTATGTGGTTACAAGGTGGCTCCGGCGAGATGACGATCTCGCAAGAGATTTGGTGTTCGAGTATGGCTTGGTCCTAGATCGGCACCCCTCCCAGCCTTTAAATAGGCTGGGTCTCGGGAGTTTGTAACCGACCTAGTTTACACATAAGGAAAGTATAAACCGACTATGTCTATGTCTAAACTTGGAAGTTACTTCATCTTGTTGGGCCTCTCGTCATGGGCTTCGAGTCGTATCTTCGCTAGTTGGGCTTTTAGTCATCACGTGCACCAGGTACCCTCACAGTAGGGTACCCGAGATGTATATCCTTGTCAGTAGCCCCCGAGTACTTGTCTGACTCGAAGAATCGGGCATGGACTCGTTCGCAAGTGCACGTCATATCTTAGTACTATAATTGGAATTCCTGTATGAATAGCACATGTTGGCTATGTCGAGTATTTCATCGATTGTGGTTTTTGCTTATGATGATCAAGGGATAATAGCTTAGCAGGCCCAGTTCACTCGACGGATCGGGACTGGTTAACTACACATTTGGGTAACACCTTACTAGCTTTCAATCAAACTCGAGTCCCCGGACTCGAATCTGGTACAAACTGGTCAGATTCGACTAGGCCGCTGAGGTCTTACTGAGTCGATCTGCAGTATAACTTTGAATTTTACCCAACGCGTCCGTCGGGATTTTTCATCATGTCTGCTGACACGGAAAATATAAGGATTGACGTTGCTGGAACGGTCCTTAGCCCAGCTCGAAAGTTCGGCGGGTCTTACCTTTGCACTATGCGTGCAGCATCCGAGGTATTTGCGACGGACGCAACTCGGGAATGTTTCGAGTATGATTTTACATATGAACACAGTCGATATATTCATCGACTGACACTTTGACACTATTTTATCGGTGCGCGACAGCGCTCCCGATGGGAGTAGCCCCCGAGATTGTGCTTTATTACTTGTAATGGAGGATAATCTCAGAATCACCCAGTCATGATCATCTTTAGTCGAAGAAATTTTTGATACGCTCCCGATGGGAGTAATATGTATTTGATCGTAGAGACAGTCGAGTGACCATACACCCGACAACGAATCGAGTGATTAGTATGCTTTGGGCGAACCCGACATCTTTTCGGAACAAATTTGCTGCAATGACGTCAGGGATGACGTTTTATGGCGACTGCGCCACCTGACACGCGGTGGCGTGCGCTGTTCTGCGAGAGATGGGACGTGACACGTCTTGTGGGCCCATTGTACAGCCGTTTGGACTGGATTTGACCGTTCAGGCACGATTTCTCCGGAGCCATGATGGTAGTTCCTAGATTCCCGTGCGTAGTGGGCGGAGTGGCCGGCGACGGTTGCCCTCCGTGGCTGCCACGTGTACGGTTAGATTTGCTTATGTGCCCACGATCTCGCATCGACGGTGCGGATTCTTTTGCTTTTGAGGTTAAAAAGGGGACGGCGGCGTAAATAGTGTTTTTACTTGCCATTTACTCTCCGCCGCCGCTACTTCCTCTTCCTCCTCTCGCATCGCCATTGCCGCAGAGCAAAGCTTGTGCAACCGCCACCGCGATGACGAAGCCTACCACCCGAAGGGGCAGGAGTGCTGCATCGGCGGATAGCGCCGCGGGAGCCGCTGCCAGTGGCTTGAAGAGGGAGAAGGGCGCGTGGACCAAATCCACCTGCAGCAAGAGGATGCTCACTGGCCTGCGGAACGACGGGCTGATCCCTGAGGACACCTCTCAAGTTCGCCTTCCCGGTGCCGAGGTAATCCCGCGCCCAGGCCCCAATGAGCGGGTCTGCTTTGTTGATTTTGTGAACAGGGGATTCTCCTTCCCTGTTCACAACTTTCTTCGTGCACTGATGCACGTGTATGGAGTGCAATTGCACGATTTCACGCCCAATGGGCTTTTGCACATTGCGTGTTACTTCGTCCTTTGCGAGTGCTTCTTGGGCGTCGCACCCCACTTTGGTCTGTTCCGCCGCATCTTCAACGTCAAGCGCCAGCACAGCACCAAGGGACCTGGTGGTTTTGGAGTACAAGCTCGACCTGATGTCGAGTACTTCAAGATCAACTTCCTGGAGTCTGTGCAAGGATGGCGCCAGAAGTGGTTCTACATCAAGGATGTGACCATTGGCGACCAAACCTTCGGGTTGCCTTTTGACGCAGACGCCCTGGTGAAGAAGAGGCCATCATGGATTGCCCAGCCGACCGGAGTCGAAGCCGAAGAGGCTGACATTCTGATGGAGAAGGTGCTGAAGCTTCAGACCACTGCTGGTCGAGAGGTCACAGGGATCCATCTGCTAGCCATTATGGCCAAGAGGCGAGTGCAGCCTCTCCGAGCCCGAGTGCATGCTTTGTGGGCATATGGTGGGGCTTCTGATCCAACCCGCTCACGCGCAGTGGAGCTATCTGATGCGGAAGCGGAGAAGTTGGTAAGGAGCCTTACCAAGCTTACCGATGAAGATCCCTGCGAGATGAACTCGCCTGTGCCTCCTTATGAGACCAGCAACCCTCTGCCAGAGGTAACATTGATACTACATCTCAGTTGATATGTTATGCATGTGTGATGTTGAATCCTTTGCTGTTTATGTATGCAGGGACACAAAATGTTTGAGTCAATGCCTCCCTTGCCAGAGAGCGGCCCAGTGCCAGACAATGAGCCACTCGAGGTAGATTCTGATGATGAGATGGCTTCACTCGCCACGCGCACACGCCAGAAGCCGATGAGGGCGATGCTGAGGTGCAGGGCAAGCAGAAGCGGTCGCGCGACGAGGAAGACACCGCTGACTCGGAGGAAAGGAGGATAGGACGGAGTCGATGACGGCGCCACTCGAGGTTCCCCGATTCGCTCGCTTCCCCCTCGACCACCGAAGAAATCGCGCCCGAGCATGGGTGTGCTTGCACCTGGTCGATTGTGCGACCTTACTGAAGAGTAAGTATCATGTGCATATGCTTTGTAATGTTATGAATAATACCACCTTGTATACTTATAATGTGTGAAACAGTGTTTCCTCCGATGAGGATATGCCTCCGCCACCTACGGCGGAAAAGAGCAGCGCAGCGTCCACTGCACGGACGCTGCCACCAGAGCAGCCGCCTACCCCGGCGACTCCTGCCGCTACAGCCACAGCTACGCCACCCCAGCCGGAGGTTGCAGCAACTGAGAGTGGAGCTGCGGCTGCAGGTGTCCCTGCGTCGACTTCTTCCTTCTTGGAACACGTAAGTTTGTGCTTGCCAAAGTTTGAATCAAATGCGAAATTTTTGCCTATACTCAGTTATTGAGTTGTGAATTTGCCCATGTCGTGTACTTAGGCGTTTGTGCGAGAGTTGCTGAAGGCTGGTGCCCAGTATGTGCACAAGGAGACTGAAGCCGCCACCCTGCAGCAGCAACTCGAAGTTGCAAAGAGTGCGTATCTTTTTATGCTATCACCACTTGTTGAGGGTGATTTCTCTTGCAGCCTACTAATCATGTGCATCTGTTTTTGTAGAGGCCGCCACTGAAGCGGCAGAAAATTTGAACAACGCCACCCGTCGAGTGGCTGATCTGGAGAAGAGGCTGAAAACAGCCGAAGTTAGGGAGGAGTCGGCGATTGGTCGACTCTCTGCCGCCAGCACCAGCTTAACTGGTAAGAATTTTTGCTCTGCTCCTTAGATGTTTGAGGTTTCTGATACATGGTGCTGATTATTTTACCCTTATGCTAGGCGTGATGGATGGCCCGACTGCTACTGGCAAGCAGAGCCTTGGCACCTCACTTGATGAAAGTGTGGCTGTCTCGGAGGCCACCAGTAGCAGAGCAGGGGAGATGCTAACGCAGGCGGCGAGTGCCCTGGGTGCCCTCCATGGCAGCTTCTTCCCCGGCGAGGAGCTACCATCTTCCTTTGCAGAGCTGGTTGATCTATTCAAGCCTGAAGGGACTGCCGTTGCTGACTTCAGTCGCGAGCAAATGGTAAGTGGTGCTCAGACTACTTTTCTCATGTTGCTCGCGCACGGAGTCGAGGCAGATTTTGACGCAGCCACAAAGAAGTTTCCACGGGGTCCTGATGGCAAAACCGTCGGGCTCGGCACTTGGATGGAAGCCGCCAAAACATATGCCCAACAGCTGGTAACAACTGTTGAAGAAAGGGCAGCCAAGGTCCAGGCGAAGAAAACTTCCTCCAAGAAGTCGACGACTTAGCCAGTGACCCCTTTGTTTGACTAGGTCTAGGAATTGCGTCACTTTGCTTTTGCTATATGTAAATTATCAGACATCGTATCTGTCTTGTTATGAAACATGAACTTCAGTGATCGGGAGGCGCAGCCCCCGAGCCTTTTGTTTGAATTCTTTTATGCTTCCTTATGCATTGAATTATTCTGACTGTAGAACCGAGCTTCTAAACCATCGACTGGCCCTGTTGTGGGTGGTTCTTCGAAGTCACGAAGCGTTAATGACCAGAAAATTATGGACTTTCTTCATCAAAAGCTTTCCGAAGTTACTCGCGAGCTGAAGGAAACGCAAGATGCGTATGCTGAGTTGCAGTCGAGGTCATCCCCAACTACAGAGCGAGAAGCCTTTTTGCTTGAGGAGTTGGAGAGAGTAAATCTGCAACTCGAATGTAAGACATTTTTGAATCATCGAGATCTCTTCTTAGCAAGGTGACTCGACTGGGCGATGATGAGCCCTTTGCTTTTGCGCAGGTGTTTGTTCTGACCCAATAAAGGAGGAGGCACGAATTCAGGATCGACTCGATGGTCATGCGAGTAGCACTGAATACTCCGCCCACCCCTTCTGGTCAGACAGGGAGAAGAGTGCCATTTTGGTAAGGCTTCTGGACCGTGCTTGGCGCACAGCCATTCGACTGGAGACTTGCAGGCTGGCTTTATTTCGAGTCCACGAAGCTTTGTTTCCTTTGAATGAGCAACCACAGGGCCTTGTGGCTTTGCTGAAGAAATTTCGAAAAGGCAAGGCGATCAAGAAGTTTGTGCGTGAGCAACTGATTAGCGGGGCTAACGTTGCTCTTGCCTTTGTGCGATCGCACCTTCCGCACCTTGATTTGAAAAGGATTGCGATGGGACCCGCACCCTTACCAGGTGGTGGTCCTGTGCCGATGGAGGAGCACTACCAAGAGACACGAGTGGACGCACTGGTCCTAATCCATCGTGTGCTGAAGGAGGAGGAAAAATGGACCGAACCCAAGGAAGAACCTGTTGAGTAGGTTATGTGTATGGGAAGTAACTCCAAAGTGTAAAACGCAACACTTGTGATTATTGTACATTATTTGTTTACACGTATGCAGCCCCCGAGCCTGTTGAGCGGGGTGTATGAAGCAACATGCTGTAAAATTAGGACTATCCAGCCCCCGTGTATTTTGAGTGAACTTGATAGAAATATTTTAGAGTATCAAACATAAGCTGCACAGTCCATGACTATTTATGTGCGGTTATGAATTTTTGCAATACTTGAAGCTTCACTTGATGCTTCTAGGCTCAACCCTCGAATAATTGAGTGGTTGAGCAACTTTTGTGTTTATGTATGATTTTTATGACCCAGCCCCCGAGTATTCGAGTGCGGCTGGGGTATTATGTTGTGAACAAGCGGAAACACATGCTTTTTGAGATAGCGCAGCCCCCGAGTGCTCGGGTGAGGCTAATTTTGTGAAATCAATTTATGCGAGTAGTAAGCAGGGAGAAATATGAGGAATCATGAATTATATTCCTTTTTTGAATGTTAAGCTGCAGGCCGCCTCATTAAAAACCTTCCAGTCCCCTTAGGTACCCTGGTAAGGAAAAGAGCGCGTCTGAAACCTGCAGCTATCCGACATATGTGCCTATTACATTGTTCGACTGATCAATCTAAGCATAGAAACGGCGCAGCTGCGCAACGTTCCAAGGATTATGCGAGAGTTCTCCTGTCTTCGAGTGCTTCAGTCTATATGCTCCACCACCAACGACCTCGGTGATGATAAAGGGTCCTTCCCATGGAGAAGCGAGTTTATGCACCTTCTTTTGCTTCAGTCGAAGTACCAGGTCGCCAACCTCGAAGGACCTGGTACGCAGTCGACGGCTGTGATAGTTGCGGAGGTCCTGCTGATAAATAGCTGTGCGTGCGAGCGCCGTGTTACGTGCTTCTTCTAGCAAGTCGACTGCGTCTTCGAGTGCTCGTCTGCATCTTCTTCATTGTATGCTTCGACTCTTGGTGCGTTGAACCTTACGTCTGATGGCAGAATTGCCTCTGCGCCGTAGACCATGAAGAATGGAGTGAATTGCGTTGAGGCGTTGGGTGTTGTGCGTAGGCTCCATAGCACAGACGGAAGCTCTTCTACCCAAGCACCCGCAGCCCTTTTGAGTGGCACCAGGAGGCGCTTCTTGATTCCACTTGTTACGAGCCCATTGGCCTTTTCGACTTGGCCGTTTGATTGCGGGTGCGCCACAGATGCATAATTGAGCGTGATATCTTGCTCTTTGCAGAAGGATTTGAATTCCTCAGCCGTGAAGTTTGTACCGTTGTCAGTGATAATGCTATTTGGCACACCAAAGCGGTATATGATGGATTTTATGAAATTGACTGCTGTAGCGGCAGTCGAACTTGTGATGGGTACTGCTTCAATCCACTTGGTGAACTTGTCGACCGCCACCAGAAGGTGAGTATGCCCTCCATGGGAGGATTTTTTGAGTGGCCCAACCATATCGAGCCCCCACTGGGCGAAAGGCCAGGCCAATGGTATTGTCTTCAACGCCGATGCGGGTGCGTGCGGCTTTGTGGCGAATTTTTGGCAGCCGATGCACCTTTTGACTATGTCCTCCGCGTCTTTGAGTGCTGTGGGCCAGTAGAAGCCTGCGCGAAAGGCTTTGGCTACGAGTGATCGACTGCTGGCGTGATGCCCGCAAGTACCTGCATGAATATCACGAAGGATGGCTTGGCCATCTTCAAATGCTATGCAACGCTGGAACATACCTGATATGCTGCGTTTGTAAAGTTCACCGTTGATGACAGTGTATGCTTTAGATCGTCGAGTGACGCGTCTTGACTCTGTGAAGTCTTCGGGTACCTCGCCGCGGAGTATGTACGCGAGGAAGGGTTGAGTCCAAGTTGGCTCGATGAGGAGTACCTCGACTGGTGGGTCCTCTGTGCTAGGTGTTTTGCTCTTGGCTGGTGCGGCTGGTGCAGGAGTTGCCGCTTCTTTTTGATTGATCTGTGTTCTATGCGCTCGAAGAAGACACCAGGTGGCACTGGTGCTTTGGTCGCACCAATGTTGGCTAACTTATCTGCTTCTTCATTGCTTTCACGCCCTATGTGCCGCAACTCGCAGCCTTCGAAGCTGCCCTCCATGATGTTGTACAAGTCACGGTAGGCGATCATGTTATCTGCGATTGCGTCACAAGCCTTCATTGTTTGCTGCACCACCAGATTCGAGTCGCCGTAGATCATCAGTCGAGTGCACCCGAGGGCTTTGGCCATCCTCATGCCATGGATCAGAGCCTCATATTCTGCTTCGTTATTGGATGGGAACTCGAATCCCATTTGCAGTATATAGCGGAGCTTGTCGCCTTTTGGTGATATGAGGATGACACCTGCGCCTGCGCCTTCGTTTTTCTTCGAGCCATCAAAGTACATAGTCCAGGAATTGGACACATCTGGTGCTCCTGGGAGCTGAGCTTCAATCCACTCGGTGTGGAAGTCGGGTAAAACTTGTGCTTTGATGGCCTTCGGGTAATCATACCTGATGTCTCTTGGTGCTAGCTCGATGAGCCATTTTGCTACTCGCCCAGTCGCATTGGGGTTTGTGAGGATGTCCCCGATCCCTGAAGTGCTGATTACGGTGATCGGGTGCTCGGAGAAGTAATGTGTCAGCTTCCTTGAGGACATGAACACGGCGTATGCCAGCTTCTGATAGTGCGGGTACCGCTGCTTTGATGTGGAGAGCACTTCACTCAAGTAATAGACTGGACGTTGTATGCTTTGGGCGTGTCCCTCCTCCCTGCGTTCGACCACTAGAACAGTGCTTACCACCCTGTTAGTTGCAGAGACATATAGGTATAGCGGCTCGCGTTCCTTTGGTGCTACGAGGATTGGAGGGCTTGTGAGGACTCGCTTGAGGTCCGTGAAGGCTGCTTCGGCTTCTGGCGTCCACTCGAACTTATCTGCTTTCTTCATCAGTCGATAGAACGGGAGTGCTTTTTCGCCTAGCTTGCTGATGAATCGACTGAGCGCTGCTACTCGACCCGCCAATTTTTGCACGTCATGGAGTTTTGAAGGCCTTTGCATCGTCAAGATGGCCTGTATTTTCTCCGGATCCGCCTCGATCCTCGAGCTGAGACTAGATACCCGAGGAGTTGCCCGGCTGGCACGCCGAACGTGCACTTCTTCGGGTTGAGCTTGATGTGGAAGCGTTTGAGGTTTGCGAATGTCTCTCGCAGTCATCTAGTAGTGTGTTTTCCTCTCTTGTGGTGATGACGATATCATCTACATAGACCTGGACGTTTCGCCCAATTTGCTTCTTGAGGCAATCTTGCATCATGCGCTGGTATGTTGCGCCTGCGTTCTTGAGCCCGAAAGGCATTGTGGTGTAGCAGTAGACCCCGAGTGGGGTTATGAACGCCGTTTTCTCTTCGTCTTCTTCCTTCATCCTTATCTGGTGGTAACCCGAGTAGGCATCCAGGAAGGACAAGCGAGCGCACCCGGCGGTGGAGTCGACGATCTGGTCGATTCGAGGTAGTGGAAAGTGATCCTTTGGACAACACTTGTTGAGTGCTGTAAAATCTACACACATCCGAAGGATGTCTGTGTGCTTCTTCTCTACGAGTACGGGGTTGGCCACCCATTGTGATTTCTTGATCTCTCTGATGAATCCGCTGCGAGTAGCCTGTCGACTTCGGCTTCGACTGCCGTTCTTTTTGGGCCGGATATGCGGCGCATTGTTTGCTTGACTGGTTTAGCATCTGGAAGTAGCTGGAGAGAGTGCTCGGCGAATTCCCTGGGAATACCTGGCATGTCTGCTGGACACCATGCAAATATATCCCAGTTCTCCTTGACTGTGATTACTCCTTTTGGTCCAGGCATCTTCAGCTGGAGGTATGCGTAATGTGGCACCGCCATGAATCGAGCGAACGTCGGGCGTCCAAGTATAGCATGGTATTGTGACTTCCAGTCGACCACTTCGAACTCAATCGACTCTGTCCTGAAGTGGTGCTTGTCCCCAAACGTTACGTCGAGTTGTATGGTGCCCTCTGGGCTTATTGATTTTCCTGGAACGATACCGTGGAAGGTATTTGAGGATCTTGGCAGGTTTTCGACAGACCTATTCATTTTGCGGAGCGTATCTGCGAAGATGATGTTTATGCCGCTCCCCCCATCCATGAAGACCTTGGACATAGCGTAACCTCCAATTTGCGCTTCGAGTACCAGAGCGGAGTGCCCTGGGCGAACAACCGATGGAGGGGTCCTCTTTACTGAAGCTTATTATAGTTTCGGCTCCTTTCAAATATTCTGTTACCGCAGGGGGCGACATGACCGCCATGTTTACTTGTCGAGTGCGAAGTTTTTGCTCCCTGTTGGAAGGTCGACCTTTCTGTATCATGTACATCTGCCCTTGGGGTGGAGGGTCCTGCGGCTCGTCTACCCGCGGTATGTGCTGTATGGCACCCGCGAGGTTTTTGCCTGGAGCAGGCTGTGGTGGTGGAGGTGGTGCCATCAGAACAGGCACGTTGTTTGGCTGAGGCACGGGTGCAGGTGCTTGTGCGGCTGTTGCCTTTCTGCGATTTACATAATCAGTCGCCATTTGGTCGAACTCCCTGCAGTTTCTCATCGAGTGGTTGGATCGCAGTTTTGCGTCGTCCCCTTGTACAGGTGGAATCTGCAATCAGCGTCCATCTTTTCTTCGAATGATCGCTCAGATTGTGCCCGTGACTTGCGCCAGTCCTTCCTCTTGTAGCTATCACTGCGTTGGCCGCGATCTCGGCTGTCTCGACGGTCGTCTCGACTGTCCCGTCGATCTTCGCGACTGTCCCGTCGATCTTCTGATCGCTGGTCGCTTCTGTTTTGGTCATTGCGTGGTGTAGAGACTCCAGCCGCCATGAATTCGGGTCTATCGTCGTCGTAATGACGTTTTGAACGTTTGCGCCTTCGATCATCCCTGTATGAGCCTCTGCGGCTTCGACTGCCGCTTTCATGATTGTCACGGGGTGAGGACCCGCGTGTTGTGCGCGCCATATCTTCTCCATCTGCCCACTCAGTCGCGGTCATCAAGAGGTTAGCCACGGAGGTTGGCTTTTTGCGACCGAGTGCTTCTTTGAGGTCATGCCTGGCGAGTCCCATTATGAAGGCATCCATGGCCATGTCTTCTGATATTACTCCGACTGAGTTGCGTATATCAGTCCATCGTCTAATGTATGACCTCAGCCTTTCGTCTGATCGTTGCACGCAGGCCCGCAGTTCCTCGAACGTTTTTGGGCGCTCACACAGAGGCTCGAAGTTTTTGATGAAGTCATCACGGAAGTGATCCCACGAGTCGTACTTTGATGAAGGTAGGGCCTTGAGCCAGTCGCGGGTTGTGCCTTCGAGCATCAGTCGTATGTACTACATGGCTGTGGTGTTCGTGCCTCGCTGGCATGCGACAGCCAGCCTGTAATCTTCCAGCCACCTGGAAGGTTCCTGTCGACCCGTGTACTTGGGCTGTTCAGATGTGAGTTTGAACCCTTTGGGCTTCCGTGTCTCGCAGACGCGTTGAGTGAAGCACAGAGCTCCATGTGGCTCAGGCTCTCGATCGGAGTATGAGTCGCTACTGTATGATCTGCGTGACCTGCTCCTCGACCTGCGCCTTCGCGAGCCGCTTCTTTCCTTCGAGTGGTGGCGACGACCACTGTGATTATGCTCTTCCCGAGGCGCGTCGACTAGGGCACGGTCTCGACTCCCACCTGGAGTTCTTGGAACTTGGCGTATGGCCTTTGCAGCTAAGGCGAGTGATTTGATCTGTTGGCGGTGTAGTTTTGCATTGGGGTCATCCGCTGGGGGCTTGATTGCCTCCAGGTATGCTGCAGCGGTGTAGAGAGCACCTGCTGCTGTTTTGGGCACCGGCAGTCCTTCCTCGTCGTATGTCATGGAGTTGCCTAAGTTGCGGGTGAGTGCCGCCTTCTCGTCTGGCGAGAGGTGTGACAACCTTGATCTGGGTCTTGTGTCTGCTCGCCCGGTGGAGCTCAAGGAGAGCTGTCTTCTGCGCGCACTCGACAAGCTAGCCTGCTTTTTGCGTTCTTCAAGTGTGGCTCTTATTTGCTTCAGTCGAAGTGACTCCTGCCAGTTGAAGTACTGGAAGGTCAACATCTCTTCTTGTGTTGCGTCTGCTGGCATCATTGTGCACTCCTTGATAACTTTATCTGCTTTTGCTGCCATCTCAGCAGTGATTGTGAGGGTTGTGGCTCCGTCCGGCATAGTGACTGTGCACGGGAATTCTGTAGGCCTGCGACTGGCCGCAATTTCTGATGTTTCTGCGGCGATGGCCACATAGACCTGTTGGGGTATGACCCGAGGGTATGTGTGTATGCTTTCGAGTCCTGTCATGGACTCGACATCTTCATCGAGGCTCATGTCTGAGTCCGTATGTTCATCGAGTGGTCCGTCTGGACGGATCTCGCAGTCGACGCCTTCATCGCCTATGCTCATCTCGGCGTCGGCGAGGTTGTTATGAATCTCGAAGTCGAGGTTGTTGTTGGCGCAGATCTCGGAGTCGACGTGGTTGTCGATATGAGTTTCGAGGTCGTCGAAGTCGCTAAGTGAGATCCCGCAGTCGAAACTATCCTCTAGTGGGAGATCCAGCTCGAGATCGTTTGTGTGGTATGCTGATTCGGCCTCCTCGCCCTGGAGCTATTCAATGAGCTCGCGCATCTCTCGTGTGGACATGGTTGTTGCAGACGAACAAGCTTGGAGGGTCGACGATGGTATGGACACAGTTGAGGGATCCGCAGTCGAAGGAGCCGCAACCGATGGAGCCTCGGGTGCGGAAGTCGCGAGTTGGCGTGGATCTGTCAAGTCCTGCACACCAAGCTTGTTGACGAAAAAATTGAACGAACCAACGGTTAAACCCAAACCTGACTCGAGATCAGAGAAGGCCTCCCGGAATCCTGGCGAGTGTGGCTCGAAATCCATCAGAGGATCCGATGCGCTTTTTGCAGGTGAAGCTGACGTGTTGCCGTTTGTCGAGTGAGCCGGCGAGTTGCCGTGTGCCGCCTGAGTCGGCGAGTTCTGGTTTGTCGATGCAGCCGGCGAGTTGCCGTTTGTAGATCCGATCGGCGAGTCGCCGTTTTCCGATGGAACCGAAGAAACCGCGAGTCCAGCACTATTCTTTCCCACAGACGGCGCCAATTGACGAGGTGTACCCTCATCAAATCCCATGGTTAAGGACCTAGGGTTGAGATTATGGGGAGAGAACGTGGTAGTACTGGTAGTTTCGTCGGCTGACAAGCAGAGGCAAAGATTTACCCAGGTTCAGGCCCCTCGGGTGGAGGTGAAGACCCTACTTCCTGCTTGTCTGTTATTGATCGCTGGAGATTATGTGGTTACAAGGTGGCTCCGGCGAGATGACGATCTCGCAAGAGCTTTGGTGGTTCGAGTATGGCTTGGCCCTAGATCGGCACCCCTCCCAGCCTTTAAATAGGCTGGGTCTCGGGAGTTTGTAACCGACCTAGTTTACACATAAGGAAAATATAAACCGACTATGTCTATGTCTAAACTTGGAAGTTACTTCATCTTGTTGGGCCTCTCGTCATGGGCTTCGAGTCGTATCTTCGCTAGTTGGGCTTTTAGTCATCACGTGCACCAGGTACCCTCACAGTAGGGTACCCGAGATGTATATCCTTGTCAACATCCATGAATTTTATATGCAGAAGCGCCATGCAGATCCAAACAAGCTTTAAAAGAGCTAAATACAAAGTGGGATCATATCCGTGAACCGTCGCTGTTGTGACGTTTCGCTGCACTGTTCAAAACACTTTTTTAATTAAGAGTGTCTTGGACAGTGTGGCCGAAATGTCACAGCGGTGACGTTATTATATTTCGGCGACACCGTCCAAGATGGAGCAAGCCTCGCTACGAAGAATTTGGCAAGATTAATTTGCTAAGGAGGCTTGCAAGCTCGGTGTGGTTTCTTGTCTTTAGTTTCTCCATCTATTTTGTGTATGTGTGTAGCAATTTGGCTGCAGATGTGATTTGGAGAAGCATGAAACCGCTACTCGAGTCTTTTGCTAGGTCGAATTCCGTTTTCGGCGCTTCGGAACTGAGGAAGAAGGTGGAGCTGGAGAAGAGTGGAGTGTCATAAAAGTTAAGTTTAGGGAGGCATGAGAATGAGAGGATTAGCGAGGCATGTGTAACTCATCTTTTGATGCTATGTAATGATGACAATTCTTATATACGTTATGAATGGATTTGGTAGCAACTTTGTGCTTCTGCTGTGAGATTTTGAATGTAATTTGGCAACCGAATTGCTCCTGTAGGCTTCTGAAAGAACCTCAATGCAAACGAGTAAAATAGAATCTCCGTTACTGATGCACCGATACATCGGAAACGGAGATGGATCCGCAACCGTAGCCAACTTATGCCCTCATCGGTGACGGTTTTTTGCCTCCGTTACCGATGAAGGCCTTCACATCAGTGACAGGGTCAGGGACACGGACCCTTTCTCCGTTGCCGAAGGGGTTTTTGGCCCGTTTCCGATGTGTCGTTCTGTACTAGTGGTAATTCCTATGGTGCATATTGTGGTATGAGATGATATTTGTTATGCATTTACCGTTGTGTTGGATCTTTTATGACTTGTCATACTTTGGAGATATTCTATGATGCATGTGATGGTTTGATTTATGCATAATGCCTTGTTTATCCATGTCATGAGGTGATTGACACCACCAAGTGTAGATAGATGAGAGAGATGTGGTCATGCACACGAAATATGAATCATTGCACTAGTGTTTAGAATATTGTCCATTATGAAGTATGATGTATGTAGGTACGGGATGGCCGATGTGACAACGGCATATGTATTGAGTGACACAATACAGCCCAACATCCTTTATCAGGGGGTAAAAAGGAAGAAGTATGATGTGGGAGTGACAACAAACCACGCTAGCCTTATGAGAGTGATCTAGCAACACAAATGATTATTTTCTTTCAACTATGTGTTCTAGGACATATAGCCGTCATAGAAGTTTACCATTAAAGCATGACAATTGTGTGTACTTTTTATCTATAACATGATAATCACCATAGATGGGAGAGAGGATTGAGTGAACCCATGAACCCATGTCCATTGTTCCTATAAGAGAAAACCTTTGTCTTGTCCTCTTGCATTGAAGAGGATTGGGACACTTTTACATTCTTGTTTTCTTACATTAAACTTCCATCCATTAAATCAACCATCTTGTTCTTTAAACTTGTTTAGTGCATAATCAACTAAAACTTGTGACACTTTAGTTGTAGGGAATAGATAACTTTTTCTTCTTGCTCCTGCGGATCGATACCCTACTTCCACATTGAGAGGTGCTACAGTGATCCCCTGCTCTTGGGAGTTATCACATACCCATAAAAAAATGTATCCATCTCATGCTAGCTGCAGATCACCCTAACCCTATGCCAAAGATGATCATGTATATGGTGAGAGAGAAGGTAAGTAGATAACCTTATATACTCCAAGCACACTAAAAGGTATACTTCTTGTTTGTGATAATGCCAAACAAGTTAGTGTAAGTAACTAAGTATTGCACTAATGAATGTTTTGTTGCATAGTCGCAAAAATAATCGACTTAGTGATTAGAAGGTGGCATAGATTGCATAGTGGATGGAAAAAAATGCCATAATGAATTTGAAGAGCTTTCAAAGTTTGGCACCATGATAGAATTTATAACAATAGCTGTAAGAATGTATAAACTTTGGAAGTATAAGAATTGAATGTTTGGATCGAAATTCATCACTGAACTAGGTGTGGTTCCTGTGACACACCCGATAGCGCTCTTTACGTTTTTACTAAAGGGTCGTGGTCCTAGCGAAGGATCCAAGATTTCATCGCAAAAACCAAACATTTAAGCCGCAAGGATCATTTAGATCACGAGGATAAGTAATTCCCCAAGATATGAAAATACAGATGGACCTGAATTTTCAGATCCGAGGACGAAGTCTATACCAGAAGCAACACCGCAATGCCATTGGGTGATGAGCTAAGAGGACTAGATTATTGACCTCTATTGTAAGTGTGAGACTGTTGTAAATATGCCCTAGCGGCAATAATAATAGTTATTATTGTTAATATTTGCTTCATAATTAACGTCCATACTCTATGCTATAACAATTGTTGTTTCTGAATGTGAGAATAAGAGAAAAATCCATACGCACGTGTAGAACTTGAACATATTATAAAGGTTCTAGTCTTGCCTCTAAGACTAACTCATTGTTGTTTCATGACCATGTTTTCCTGGTCGTGGGTATCAATATACCAACAACAGTAGGAGCATGTTGTTGGCGGTACAGTAGTGCTGGACTTACCCAACCGTTTAAGTTACTACGAGATCCTTTCAGAGTGATTCACAGAAAGGTTAACCTGAGTATATCCTTAGACCATCAGGGTGTGTTAGGATCACGTGTGATCGAAAGATTGATTTGATTTCTTTCAAGTATCACATTCGTAACTGGGTGATCAAAATGGTAGAGTCCGCGTAACACGGAGAGCAATGTGGTCTTAATGATCGAAGATTGGGAAATTGCTCCTTTAGACAATAGAGAGATACATCCAGGGCCCACTCGGTACGATGTATCAAAAATAAGATGCACATGCAAGGCATGATATTAATCATGGGGATACAAGAATACGGGAACGAGAACAGGTATCATACCAGTAACAAGAATAAAAAGATACAGTGATCAAAGTGTTGCATCACAGGGTGTTGCTATATCTCGCCTCGGGTATTGATAAGTATCATGAAGCAATAGGAATATACATGGGAACTAACAGGTTCAAAAGATGATCGTCGTATAACGGTGGGAACCATCATGGGCGTCCACGACTTTACTGTCGGTTAATGACTGGGTCATGTCCACTCGTTATCGAACCTATACGATAACATGCTTAAGTCTACTTCACTCTGTAGTGAATGTGGAAGGTCTGGAAACATGAGAGAGAATTACCAGAATGGTCTTTCCGAGTGATCGATATATATATATATTATATCACAAAGATGAAGCGGACTTGAGATGTCCCGGAGTTACAAAAAAGAGTTTCTATAACTATCGGATTTATTCTGAAATTTTATATAAAGGGTATAATATTCTGGAGGTTGCATATGCGAACATTGAATGTCCCAGGTCATATAAATGGTTTCATAGGATGTTGGTTGAATTACGGGAATTTTTTGTTACGTGGAAATACCAGTTCGAGATTTAACCGGACAAACTCTAGAGAGTGAAAGAAGTGTCGGGAGGGGTCCCGAGGGTGCCCAACGTGGTTAGCACTACATGGGGCATCCACATGGGCCCCTAGGCCCACCTAGGGTGCGGCTAGCCCTCCATGGGCTGCCCCCAAAAGTGGCATGCATGGCCTAATTGGGCCATAAAAGACACATTAATGTTCCCCTCCTTTTTCTTGGGGGAGGGGGGGAATTGGTGCAGCCAGCCCTCGGAGGGAAAGACGCCTCCACCCCCTCATCCCCCCTATTTAAAGAGGAGGGGCAAACCTCCTCCCACGCATTGAGTTGTGGAGGTGGCCCTCCCCCTCTTGACTAGAACTATAATCTACTGGGTTTTTTAGGTGTCCTGTTCCTTTAGATCTAAATCTAATCTCTCTCTCGTGTGTTGAGAATTCCACCATTATCATTCACTAATAGTTCTTAGCCCGAGGCGGGTGAAGCTCTGCTGGATTGGAGGAGATGGATGCGTGCACATCCTCAGAGGGGTCACACGTGCTCGGTTGGACCCGGAAGGCTGGATCGGGGAATAAGCAACATCCACACCGCTAGGCTTAGCCATGAGGATCTTCATCAGGATTCATCTAGATCATCATCAACATCTAGTTCTGCTTCATGGTGTTGGTAACGAATAGATCTAACCATGTTACTTGTACATTCATAGATAGATCTTGGTTGTTGCGTCAAGGCGAAACTTTTTTTGTTTTCCATTGTGCAACCCAAAAAACTTGCCGGTAACGAGATTGAACTAGGTACAGTGATATCAGCGATCGAATCTCGGGTAAGTAAAAATATCGCGAGACAAAATAAATGGAATACAGATTGTTTCAATCCTTGACATAGTGGTTCAAACCGATAAAGATCTTTATTGAATGTGTGTGAGTCATTATGGACATCCATGGTACCTCTAATCGTTGTTGATCGGAGAGGTGCCTCGATCATGTCCGCATGTTCTCGAACCCGTAGGTCACACACTTAACATTCAGTAACGCTAGAGTAGATCATGTCTGCACCAAACCTTCCAGATTTTGCTTGGAGCTATTTTTTCAAAATCTGGATTAAATATCCTATCAAAGATATGATTAATATGTCCCTTTATTGTGGGGATATGATATCTTGTATTAAATTAAGGGAATGATCTCTATTTATGATGATTGATCAACTTACCTTTTTATGGAGATATGACATCTTGCAATATAGGAAAGGAATGATCTGCATTGATGATTGATCAAACAGTCCTTATGGGGGGAGGCTCCATCCTTGGCTGCCACCACGCCTATGTAAAGCAGGGCATGGCTGCACCCCACCCAGGCCCTAGCCGCACTACCCCTGCCGCTCCTCCACCTCCCGCGTGACGGCTTGTCGAAGCTCTACCAGCGAGAACCTCCACCATAGCTGTGACACCCCTCCCTGGCACATCTTGCCAGAGAGGCAGTCGTCCCGTGGGCCATCCCAAGATAACTGGCCGCACGTCACAACAGTGTAACATAATGGAAATCATTACACAATCAGGCACATCAGTGCTACAAATGGTTTACAAGGCCATCAAGGAATGACAAAATATCAATCCCGGCATGGCACGATACAGAGTTTTAACTGGCAGCGGAAGACATATGAGAGGCTACGGCTTGGAGCGGCTCCACTCCACAGGTTCTGGCTGGGCTACTGATCCTAGCACGCTCTTGCTTCAAATCCTTACTAAGGTGGAAGATGAATCCTCGACAAAACCTGGCCACAATCACACGGCCCGTGAGTACATTTGTATGCACTCAGCAAGAATCACCACTCACCACAAACAATCCAACAATCATGCAACAAGATATACATTGGAAATAAAATCTACAACATGGCAAGAGTCTACTCAAGATAGGCAAATATGATAACATAAGGGTAGCATGGCGTCACAAGCAAAACATGGCATAAGCAAACAACAAGAGTATCACCAGTACAGAGTCCAAGCCAGGTGGGGTTGGATCGTGCACCGACAATCAAACAAAGAGGTTACCTGTGACGAGTAGACGAATGTATCAGTTGGTACCAAATCTTACAATTACTCCTGTCAACACAATCAGGCTTCCAAGCCTCTAGCCAACTCTGGCTATCACTCCAGCCAACTCTGGCTATCAATCCAGCCAACTCTGGCTATCTCTCGGGGCATGCACGGTTGATGTTGGCTCTGGCCTACCTATAGGCTTCCAACGCATCACACCGCCATCCCATTCACCTCACAAGTAACATTCCCTGCATCATCTTATTGTTCATTTAGTGAAATCAGGTTGTTCATCTTTCTTTCAAACAAGCCTTAGGTTTAACCTCCTGACACGACACGGACACACAGTGTGACTGACACTGAACTGTTGTTCCATACCTTGGAACGAGGCTAGACATCCAGATTTGACACTCTCGAGAGGTTGCAATTACCACCCACCTAAGTGCACCACACTCAGCCGGTACTTTAGGATATCATCCTTAAGGCGAACTCAGCAAGATACACTCACCTGACCGTTCACGCTACCAAGACACTCCCTGTATAGCCACCGACATAACTCTATGCCTTATGCAGAAGTGAATCCGGCACGCTCCCAACTATGGGCAACGCCTAGCTCCGGAACCTTCGCAAGACTAGCCCGACCAACTATGGTAACCGACTAGACTTGCCAAAAGGGTGGCATCAAAGGAGGCTCGTTAGGATTACGTAGGTCAAGGCCCGCCCATGTGAGCGACGGTGGCAGTGCGTTCGATGTTCAGATTAGTGGCACCGTGGACTGTCCCTATCGTTGTTTGGAGGGGTGTTTCATTTAATCAAGTTCCATCATTCACAAGTCCAAACCAAGAGGATTAGTCCAACACAACAATCACAATATCATAATATATCATCACACGACAAAATATTAGCAACACAATAAATCAAGCAATAGTAGTATCCATGTCCAAACTTAGCAAAATAAAAAGAACGTCAACCGGATGACTGTGGCAGTGGTCTTCCACTGGCAAGCGCCTTCTCGTTTGACAAGGAAAAGGTAACGTCAACCGGATGACTGTGGCAGTTCCTCCAGCCAGCGCCCTCGCAGATTAATTACAAAGTTGGTGAGGCATGTAGCCTCCAAACAATGAACCGAAAAGCATTCATAAGAAAGAAAGCATCCATTCCACTCAAGGATTAACCTGACGTGGTGTCAGCAATCTTGACAAAAAGAACCAAATGGAAAGTCAGCTCCCAAGCGTCGCAGTCCGGGTGGTCTATGCCAACCATATTTGACGGAGGGACAAGGCAAATAACTCTTTTGGCAAATGCCCCCAACTCCGAGGATCATAAGACGACATTCGTCCGCTTCTCACCTCGGCGAAGAAGAAGAAGCAAACAATCATAGGAACGCATGTTTTATAGTTGTTTATTTAGAGGGTTCGACAAAGCCACGCAAGTGCGAGGCGCACAGATGATTCACACATCATTCTAATGCATACATGGATGATGAATATGACATGGCAGGAGCAATAATCGAAGCAACATATTAAACAAGAGTAACAACAGACATGCAATAATAAAACAGGGTACATACAGAAAATATAACACTCGGTATGGCAATCAACAAATAAACAAACAACATTGCGGGACGGCTCATAGCAAGGGTTTAGCTTGCCTTCGAAGACGGGGATCCTCCGGGTTTGGAATGGTCGGGGTGATTCCGCGGCGTAGGGCAGCGATAGCCCGTTCCGCGGGCTCCGGAATGTACGTACAAAGGGCACCCCATAGAACTATTTTGGAATGAGATGATATCAGTACCGCCGGAAAGGTCTCATCGAGACGAAGATTTAGAAATTTGAATCGCCGAAAACGGACTTACGGTTCAAAAGATATGGACGGGCGACAGTTAGCTATCCGACGCGCGCGCGCGGTGGATAGCTATCTACTGCCGAAGGCTGGGCTGGTTGCGTCTTCCAGAGAAATACGCTTCCCGAACAGGAAAGCGTAAACTACAGAATACGCTTCCAGTAGGAGAAAACGGAAACCAGGAATACGCTTTGTACTATCTCCTTTTCCAAACGATCAGAACACTGTGGCGCTTCTTCTCGCGTACGGGAGGGCGACGGGCGGCTCGGCTCGCCGGCGCTGCGGCCGCTGGGAGGGGCCAGGGCGCCGGGGAACGGCGGGAACGGACTCGCCGCGGTCCACCGCGCCCGGGGAGAGAGTTCGGCGGCAGGGGAAGGCCACGGGACGGCGTCGGCGCGGCTCGGGCTCGGCCATGGCGATGGGGCAACGGGAGGTGGCCGGCGCTGGCGTTGCAGGCGACGGGAGGCCAGAAGAGGACGGGGGCGAGGTGCGGGGGCACCGCCGCACCCGGGGAAGGTCCGAGGTGGTCGGGGGAAGAGGCTCCGCGCGAGGGGCGCGACGAGCGCGTGCTCGGCCTAGCTCGGCCGTGGCGGAGGCGAGCACGGGTGGCTCCTCCGCCGTGCTGCTGTGCTGGTTCGAGGACGACAGGGACGCCGCCGTTGCAAGGAACAGCTCAGGGGGGGGGGGGGGAGAGGGCCAGGAGGCAGGGCCGGGGTCTTCGGTGCTTGGACCTCGAGGTCCAACCATGGCGGCCGTGCGGTCTGGGCAAGAACTCGGGTCTCCCGAGCTTCTCTTGGCCTTCTGGACAGAGGGGGAGGAGGAAGGAGGGGGGGGGGGGAGTGTGTGGCGTCTGGAGAGAGTTTGGCCTCGTTTGAAGCTAGAGGGGAAGAGCAAAAATGGGAGGAGGGGGTGAGACACGGGAGGAGCTTCAAAAAGGTCTCCCCTCGTCCTGTGCTGTCGGTGGAAGGATAAGGAGAGGAGCTGGATGCACAGTAGAGCACGTGTGTGCACTGCAGCAGGGGATTAGGCACCGACAAAACAGTAAACGGAAAGTTAGGTTTGCTAATCGCGCGTTCCGGACGTCCAGAGCGCGACGCGAGCGACATCGTCGCGTTCCCGGTGACTCGGAGGTCCAAAAGGAGAATGGTCTTCACTACTGGGTTCGTGACGTCGAGAAAAACACAACACAACAAGAATCACCCAAGGATTCGAAACTTTGTAGTGTAAGATTTTCAGAAAACAAAAAACACCGAAGGTGCTCGATGAAATGACAGGGGCCTTGCACATCCCAGAAAAATTCCCAAAAATTAGGCATGGGTTGTTTGGTCAGGGGAGGGTGTCTAAGGAGTTTGAGCTCATTTGGACATTGGTAGATTGGGTTTTGGTATTGTGTCCGCTAAGCCGCGTACCGTCATCGGTTTTTGGCTTACAAAGGAAGTGGTCTAAATATTGCTCAAATGGGTTTGTCTCCGAAAGTTGAAATGGAGGAAATGCCAAAATATGCATCCCCTGAATTTATCAGAATTATTGGAGGTTCCTAGCTTGGTTAAAACATTTCTGGACCAGAAATGGCAGTTTTGAAATTATGGCCTAACTTGGAAATATTGCATTGGGGTATGCAATATTTTTGCATGGGTTGTCTTTATATGGACATGGGGTCCTCTGGTATCTTTGGTGGAATTTCTAGAGCTACGGAAATGGGCTTTCCTTTTGTAGGTGGAGAAATGATTAAAAGATTCCGATATTTAGGGTTAGGGTTTCCGAGAGAAAACCTAAGCACAAAATTGTCGGGGGTGATGGACTGGTTCATGGATTTGTTGGGAAATTTTGAGAAGGCAACTTCCAAGTCAAATCATCTTCGAAAGATTTGAAGAAATATTTGGGGTAAGAGGAAAAGTTTTTCGGGTGTCGAAAAACACCACTAAAATTTGGGTTCAATTTTCGGGGTGTTACAATAGCCACCACCCCATCGTGTCATCTACCTCTCCCTCTCTCTTGCTGTATCAAGAAGGAGGAGACGTCACCGATACGTGTGCACATCTCGGAGGTGTCATTCGTTGTGGCGCTGGATCAGATTGGATCTCAAAGCTACTAAGACTACGCCAACCATACTGTAAAACTTTTTCGCTCGTGTTCTACAAGGGTATGTAGATCTAATATCACTCGTTGCAAGTATTCTACTAGATTAGATCTTGGCCTTTTGTTTGCATCTCATAGGAAAAATTGTATTCTATGCTACGAATCCCATTAATAGATTCCACATGATTAACCTGGGCAACTATTTTTTATTTTTACACAGGTCACAATAATGTTGGTTTTGGGCGAAACTTTGCGTGTATATAGAATTTTGAGTTGTACGTACGCATGGAAAATTTACATTCAAAATGTTTTTTTACCGGTAACAGGGGCAGAGACAAACAATAGACATCCTAGGCATGGCCCAGTGCGTAGAATTTTCTTGAAGATTTAGCTCTAGTTTTGTCTGATAATTTGTGTGATTAAATGACATGGCCTTGGGGCTTAGTGAAATCTTGACTCTGTCCCTCGGTAGAAGTATATGATCCCATGTGCGCGGGGGGTGGGGGTGGGGGTCTATCTTGCCCCTAAAAGCAAGGATTGTAAGAGATGAGATTTGTTGCCCCCCAGCCTTCAGTGCTCCTGATTTTTTAGAATTCGAAAATGGTATTATAAGTTTCAAAGTGTTCCAAAAAAATCATTTCGAAAATGGTATAATATCATGACTCTTAAAAAGGTTTAAGAACTCATTTTACTTGATTCATTCGTCTTTTTTATACAGCTCACATGCAAAAAAAAAAAAATCGCCGCAAATTTGGTCGTACATAGTAGACATGTATATGTATCTGTATGTTTTTTTAAGAAATTTTTTAGGTGTATTTTTTTTAATTTTTTAAATAGGATGACTAAATCTCAGGAGCTACAAGTGATTTTCAGGATTTTTAGTGCTTCCAAACATATATCCTAGCCAAGCTGAGAGGGGTGTTTTGTAGCTCGGGCTACATGTAGCTCTTACGTTTTAACATTCAAGAAACAACTTTTAAAGATTAAAAAAATCTAAAAAAAAGTATGTGTTTCTAGACACGGATATATCATATAATTGAGCAAAATCTTAGTCCGGAATTACATGTATCCTACGCTCACAAAAGAAGAGCACCCTCCAAATCTGGTTAGAATTTATCTTTTTTTGCATAGCCCTATATAAAAAGAATTTGGGATTGAAATTTTGTACAATTGTAGGATACAATATTGGCTATGTATACATCTAATTTCTGAATGTTTTGAAATTTTAAAATACTTATTTCACAAACCTTAAAATAAAAACCTACACTACAAATGCCTTTTTTTGGACCAAGCCAGCCTATTAAGGTTCTAGGTTTATGGCCCTGGTATTCTAAAAGTAAAATGTTTACGGCCTTGGTAAGTGGTGGGACCAAAGAAGGAAAGAAGTTAAACCCGTCTGCGGCCAAAACAAGAAAGAAACTGAACGAAAACAGCCTGCATCCAGTCAAACCCCACCTTGTCGACGTCGTCCTATAAATGCAAGCAACGAAGCGAAATGAAGTGAATCAGCCGCATCCATTTCCTCCACCACGCGCTCTCTCTCACATCTACCTGCCCGCACACCATGCATCTAGCTCGTCAATCCCATGGATATGTCTCGCGCCGCCCCCTCCTCCTCCTCCAAGCCTACTCCCATCAATCGTCGTCTCATCCATGACCAGGAGGAGCTCCCTTCACCGACCTCGTCCCCGGCCCACCTTGTTGTACAACAACCAAGTCACATGGATTTGGAGGAGATGGCTGCAGGGGGCACCTCTAGCTCCATGTGACTTGGTTGCTGTGCAGCGAGATGGGCCGGGGACGCAGTTGGTGAAGGGACCTCTTCCATGTCATGGACGAGACGAGGATTGATGAGAGTGGCCTTGGAGGATGTGGAGGAGGAGATGGCGTGGGACATATCCATGAGATTGACTAGCTAGATGTGTGGTGTGCAGGCGGGGTAGATGGGAGAGAGAGCGTGTTGTGGAGGAAATGGATGCGGCTGATTTGCTTCGCTTTGCTTCGTTGCTTGCTTTTATAGGAAGGCCTCAAATCGGGTGGCGGTTAAATGTATGCAGGTTGTATTCTTTCGTTTTCTTTCTCCTATATTGGCCCCGGGGGGTTGCCTATTTATCTTTTTTTGCATAGCCCTATATAAAAGAATTTTGGATTGAAATTTTGTACAATTGTAGGTTACAATATTGGCTATGTATACATCTAATTTATGAATGTTTTGAAATTTTAAAATACTTATTTCACAAAACTTAAAATAAAAACCTACACTACAAATGCCTTTTTTTGGACCAAGTGACAAGGGTATACATCTCGGGTACCCTACCGCGAGGGTACCTGGTGCATGTGGCAACTAAGGCCCAATAGCGAAGAGCCTATTCGAAGCACAAGACCAGAGGCCCAAGAAGATGGAGTATCATCCAAGATTAGTCATAGGCATAGTCGGTTTAGTCTTTCCTTATGTGTAAACTAGGTCGGTTATGAACTCCCGAGACCCAGCCTATTTAAAGGCTGGGAGGGGTGCCGATCTAAAAAAAAGCCATACTCAAACCACCAAAGCTCTAGCGAGATCGACATCTCGCCGGAGCCTCCTTGTAACCGCATAATCTCACACGATCAATAACAGACTAGCAGGAAGTAGGGTCTTTACCTCCACCCGAGGGGCCTGAACCTGGGTAAATCTTTGCCTCCGCTTGTCAGCCGACGAAACTACCAGTACTACCACGTTCTCTCCCCATAATCTCAACCCTAGGTCCTTAACCATGGGAATTGATGAGTGTACCCCTCGTCAATTGGCGCCGTCTGTGGGAAAGAATAGTGCTGGACTCACGGTTTCTTCGGTTCCATCGGAAAACGGCGACTCGCCGATCGGATCTACAAACGGCAACTCGCCGGCTGCATCAACAAACCAGAACTCGCCGACTCGGGCAGCACACGGCAACTCGCCGACTCATCGACAAACGGCAGCACGCCAGCTTCACCTGCAAAAAGCACATCAGATCCTCTGATGGATTTCGAGCCACACTCGCCAGAATTCCAGAACCTTTCCGATCTCGAGTCAGGTTTGGGTTTAACCGTTGGTTCGTTCAATTTTTTCGTCAACAAGCTTGGTGTGCAGGACTTGACAGATCCACGCCAACTCGCGACTTCCGCACCCGAGGCTCCATCGGTTGCGGCTCCTTCGACTGCGGATCCATCAACTGCGTCCATACCATCGTCGATCCTCCAAGCTTGCTCGTCTGCAACAACCATGTCCACATGAGAGATCAACGAGCTCATTGAAGAACTCCAAGGCGAGGAGGCCGAATCAGCATACCGCACAAACGATCCCGAGCTCGATCTCCCACTCGAGGATAGTTTCGACTGCGGGATCTCCCTCAGCGACTTTGACGAGCCTGAAACTCATATCGACAACTACGTCGACTCCGAGATCTGCACCAACAACAACCTCGACTTCGAGATTCATAACAACTTCGCCGACGCCGAGATGAGCATAGGCGATGAAGGCATCGACAGCGAGATCCGTCCAGACGGACCACTCGATGGGCATATCGACTCCGACATGAGCCTTGATGACGACGTCGAGTCCATGATGGGACTCGAAGACACATACACATACCCTCGGGTGATACCCCAGCAGGTCTACGTTGCCTTCGCCGCAGAATCATCTGATGCTGCGGCCAGTCGCAGGCCTACAGAGTTCCCGTGCACGGTTACTATGCCGGACGGAGTCACAAATCTCACAATTACTGCTGAGATGGCAGCAAAAGCAGATAAAGTTATCAAGGAGTGCACAATGATGCCAGCAGACGCAACACGGAGGAGATGCTGACCTTCCAGTACTTCAACTGGCAGGAATCACTTCGACTGAAACAGATAAGAGCAACACTCGAAGAACGCAAAAAGCAGGCTAGCTTGTCGAGTGTGCGCAGAAGACAGCTCTCCCTGAGCTCCACCGGGCGAGCAGACACAAGACCCAGATCAAGGCTGTCACATCTCTCGCCGGATGAGAGGGCGGCACTCACCCGCAACCTAGGCAACTCTTTCATGACATACGACGAGGAGGGAGTGCCAGTACCCAAAACAGCTGCGGGTGCTCTCTTTACCGCTGCAGCATACTAGAGGCAATCAAGCCTCCAGCTGATGACCCCAATGCAAAACTACATCGCCAACAGATCAAATCACTCGCCTTAGCGGCGAAGGCCATACGCCAAATTCCAAAAACTCCAGGGGGAGTCGAGACCGTGCCCTAGTTGACACGCGTCGTGAAGAGCATAATCACAGTGGTCGCCGCCACCACTCGAAGGAAAGAAGCGGCTCACGTAGGCGCAGGTCCAGGAGCAGATCACGCAGATCTTACAGTAGCGACTCATACTCTGATCGAGAGCCTGAGCCACATGGAGCTCTGTGCTTCACTCGACGCGTCCGCGAGACACGGATGCCCAAAGGGTTCAAACTTACATCTGAACAGCCCAAGTACACGGGTCGACAGGAACCTTCGGGTGGCTGGAAGACTACAGGCTGGCTGTCGCGTGCCAGCGAGGCACAAACATCACAGCCATGCAATACATACGACTCATGCTCGAAGGCACAGCCCGCGACTGGCTCAAGGCCCTACCTCCATCAACATACGACTCGTGGGATCACTTCCGCACTGACTTCATCAAAAACTTCGAGCCTCTATGTGAGCGCCCAAAAACGTTCGAGGAGCTGCGAGCTTGCGTTCAACGGTCAGACGAAACGTTGAGGTCATACATCAGACGATGGACTGAGATACGCAACTCAGTCGGAGTAATTTCAGAAGATATGGCCATGGACGCTTTCATAATGGGCCTCGCCAGGCGGGACTTCAAAGAAGCACTTGGTCGCAAAAAGCCAACCTCTGTGGCTAACCTCTTGATGATCGCGACTGAGTGGGCAGACGGAGAAGACATGGCGCGCACCACACGCGGGTCCTCACCCCGTGACAATCATGAAAGTGGCAGTCGAAGCCGCAGAGACTCATACAGAGACGACCGAAGGCGCAAGCGTTCAAAACGTCACTACGACGACGACAGACCCGAGTTCATGGCGGCTGGGTTCTCCACGCCCCGCAACGACCAAGACAGAAGCGACCGACGGTCAGAAGATCGGCGGGACAGTCGAGATGATCGGCGGACAGTCGAGATGATCGCCGAGACAGTCGAGACCGCGGCCAACGCAGTGATAGCTACAAGAGGAAAGACTGGCGCAAGTCACGATCCGGCGCACAATCCGAGCGATCATTCGAAGAAAAGATGGATGCTGATTGCAGATTCCACCTGTACAAGGGGGAAGACGGAAAACTGCGCTCCAATCACTCGATGAGAAACTGCAGGGAGTTCGACCAAATGGCGACTGATTACATAAATCTCAGAAAGGCAGCAGCCACACCCGCACCCGTAGCTGCGCCAGCCAGCCAATGTACCCGTTTTGATGCCACCACCACCACAGCCTGCAGCAGGCGGCAACATCGCGGGTGCCATACAACAAGTACCTCGGGTGGACGAACCTCAGTATCCTCCGCTCCAAGGGCAGATGTACATGATACAGAAAGGTCGCCCTTCCAACAGGGAGCAAAAACTTCGCACTCGACAAGTAAACATGGCGGTCATGTCACCTCCTGCCGTAACTGAATTCTTGAAAGGATCCGAAACTGCAATAAGCTTCAGCAGAGAGGACCACCCACCATCGGTCGTTCGTCCAGGGCACTCTGCTCTGGTACTCGACGCACAAATTGGAGGCTACGCCATGTCCAAGGTCTTCATGGATGGTGGCAGCGGCATAAACATCATCTTCGCAGACACGCTCCGCAAAATGAACAGGTCAGTCGAAAACCTGCCAAGATCTTCAAATACCTTTCACGGTATCGTCCCAGGCAAAGCAATAAGCCCAGAAGGCACCATACAACTCGACGTAACGTTCGGGGACAAGAACCACTTCAGGACAGAGTCGATTGAATTCGAAGTTGTCGACTGGAAGTCACAATATCATGCCATACTTGGACGCCCGACGTTCGCTCGATTCATGGCGGTGCCACACTACGCATACCTCCAGCTAAAGATGCCTGGACCAAAAGGAGTAATCACAGTCAAGGGAACTTCCAAAAGTCTGACTCTTGCGACCGAGAGTTTAGCAAAATCTCTGAGATGTTCGGCATGGAAGCAACACTCGCCGATCTGCGGTCTCCAACGATCGAACACTTATGCCGGAGCACAAGAAGGTGGCAGTCGACAGAGCATTCAATGCCACCAATGACACAAGATCGCATCAGGTGCACCCGACTGACCCGACCAAGACAGTCAATGTCTCGTCGAGTCTGCCTATCGCATAGGAAAGCGCGCTCGTCGAATTCCTCCGTGAGAACTGGGATATATTTGCGTGGTGTCCAGCCGACATGCCAGGTATTCCCAGGGAATTCGCCGAGCACTCTCTCCAATTATTTCCAGATGCTAAACCAGTCAAGCAAACAATGCGCCGCATATCCGGCCCAAAAAGAACCGCAGTCGAAGCCGAAGTCGACAGACTACTCGCAGCAGGTTTCATCAGAGAAATCAAGAAATCACAATGGGTGGCCAACCCCGTACTCGTAGAGAAGAAGCACACAGATATCCTTCGGATGTGCGTAGATTTCACAGCACTCAATAAATGCTGTCCAAAGGATCACTTTCCACTACCTCGAATCGACCAGATCGTCGACTCCACCGCCGGGTGCGCTCGCTTGTCCTTCCTGGATGCTTACTCGGGTTACCACCAGATAAGGATGAAGGAAGAAGATGAAGAAAAACGGCGTTCATAACCCCACTCGGGGTCTACTGCTACACAACAATGCCTTTCGGGCTCAAAACGCAGGCGCAACCTACCAGCGCATGATGCAAGACTGCCTCAAGAAGCAAATTGGGCGAAACGTCCAGGTCTACGTAGATGACATTGTCATCACAACAAGGGAGGAAAACACACTACTCGATGACTTGCGAGAGACGTTCGCAAACCTCAAACGCTTCCACATCAAGCTCAACCCGAAGAAGTGCACGTTCGGCGTTCCAGCCGGGCAGCTCTTGGGTATCTAGTCTCGGCTCGAGGAATCGAGGCAGACCCGGAGAAAATACAGGCCATCTTGACGATGCAAAGGCCTTCAAAGCTCCATGATGTGCAAAAGTTAGCGGGTCGAGTGGCAGCACTCAGTCGATTCATCAGCAAGCTAGGCGAAAAAGCACTCCCGTTCTATCGACTGATGAAGAAAGCAGATAAATTCGAGTGGACGCCAGAAGCCGAAGCAGCCTTCACGGACCTCAAGCGAGTCCTCACAAGCCCTCCAATCCTCGTCGCACCAAGGGAACGCGAGCCACTATACCTATATGTCTCCGCAACTAACAGGGTGGTGAGCACCGTACTGGTGGTCGAACGCAGGGAGGAGGGACACACCCAAAGCATACAACGTCCAGTCTATTACTTGAGTGAAGTGCTCTCCATATCAAAGCAGCGGTACCCGCACTATCAAAAGCTGGCTTACGCCGTGTTCATGTCCTCAAGGAAGCTGACGCACTACTTCGCAGAGCACCCGATCACTGTAGTTAGCACCTCAGGGATCGGGGACATCCTCACAAACCCCAATGCAACTGGGCGAGTCGCAAAATGGCTCATCGAGCTAGCACCACGAGATATCAAGTATGATTACCCGAAGGCCATCAAAGCACAAGTCTTACCTGACTTCCACACCGAGTGGATCGAAGCTCAGTTGCCAGGAGCACCAGATGTGTCCAACTCATGGACTATGTACTTTGACGGCTCAAAGAAGAACGAAGGCGCAGGCGCAGGTGTCATCCTCATATCACCAAAAGGCGACAAGCTTCGCTATATCCTGCAGATGGAATTCGAGTTACCATCCAATAACGAAGCGAGTACGAGGCCCTGATCCATGGCATGCGGATGGCCAAAGCCCTCGGGTGCACTCGACTGATGATCTATGGTGACTCGAATCTTGTGGTGCAGCAAACAATGAAGGCCTGCGATGCAATCGCAGATAACATGATCGCCTACCGTGACCTGTACAATCTCATGGAGGGCAGCTTTGAAGGCTGCGAGTTGCGACACATAGGGCGCGAGAGTAACGAAGAAGCAGCTAGCCAACATTGGCGCGACCAAAGCACCAGTTCCACCTGGTGTCTTCCTCGAGCGCATCGAGCACAGGTCCATCAAGAAGAAGCGAACATCTCCTACATCAGCCGCCAGCAAAGAGCAAAGCACCTAGCACAGAGGACCCGCCAGTCGAGGTACTCCTCATTGAGCCAACCTGGACTCAACCTTTCCTCGCATACATACTCCGCGGCGAGGTACCTGAAGACATAACAGAGTCAAGACGCGTCACTCGACGATCTAAAGCATACACCGTCATCAACGGCGAACTATACAAGCGCAGTGTATCAGGTATGTTCCAACGTTGCATAGCATTTGAAGATGGCCAAGCCATCCTTCGTGATATTCATGCAGGTACCTGCGGGCATCACGCCAGCAGTCGATCACTCGTAGCCAAAGCCTTTCGCGCAGGCTTCTACTGGCCCACAGCACTCAAAGACGCGGAGGACATAGTCAAAAGGTGCATCGGCTGTCAAAAATTCGCCACAAAGCCGCACGCACCCGCATCGGCGTTGAAGACAATACCATTGGCCTGGCCCTTCGCCCAATGGGGGCTCGATATGGTCGGGCCACTCAAAAAATCCTCCCATGGAGGGCATACTCACCTTCTGGTGGCGGTCGACAAGTTCACCAAGTGGATCGAAGCAGCCACTACAGCAGTCAATTTCATAAAATCCATCATATACCGCTTCGGCGTGCCAAGCAGTATCATCACTGATAACGGTACAAACTTCACGGCTGAAGAGTTCCGAACTTTCTGCAAAGAGCAAGATATCACGCTCAACTATGCATCCGTGGCACACCCGCCCAATGGCCAAGTCGAAAAAGCCAATGGGCTCGTGACGAGTGGAATCAAGAAACGCCTCCTGGTGCCACTCAAAAGGGCCGCGGGTGCTTGGGTCGAAGAACTTCCATCTGTGCTATGGAGCCTACGCACAACACCCAATGCCTCAACACAATTTACCCCATTTTTCATGGTCTACGGCGCAGAGGCAATCCTGCCATCAGACGTAAGATTCAATGCACCAAGAGTCGAAGCATACAACGAAGAAGATGCAGATGAAGCACTCGAAGATGCAGTCGACTTGCTCGAAGAAGCACGCAACACGGCGCTAGCACGCACAGCTGTCTATCAGCAAGACCTCCGCAACTATCACAGCCGTCGACTGCGTACCAGGTCCTTCGAGGTTGGCGACTTGGTACTTCGACTGAAGCAAAAGAAGGTGCATAAACTTGCTTCTCCATGGGAAGGACCCTTCATCATCACCGAGGTCATTGGTGGTGGAGCATACAGACTGAAGCACGCGAAGACAGGCGAACTCTCGCACAATCCTTGGAACGTTGCGCAGCTGCGCCGTTTCTATGCTTAGATTGCTCAGTCGCACAATGTAATAGGCACATATGTCGGATGGCTGCAGGTTTCAGACGCGCTCTTTTCCTTACCAGGGTACCTAAGGGGACTGGAAGGTTTTTAATGAGGCGGCCTGCAGCTTAACATTCAAAAATGGAATATAGTCAATGATTCCTCATATTTCTCCCTGTTTACTCGCATAACTATCGCACAACCTTAGCCTCACCCGAATACTCGGGGGCTGCGCTACCTCAAAAGTGAGCTCTCGCTCCTTCTTCAAACATAATACCCCAGCCGCACTCGAATACTCGGGGGCTGGGTCATAAAAATCATACATAAACAAAAAAGTTGCTCAATAACATGAGTTGAAGCTCCAAACATCGCAAAAATTCACAGCCTCACTCGGACACTCGGGGGCTGTAGAATTCATGTTCTATAAAAAGTGTTTTTCATAAACCCCACTCGAATACTCGGGGGCTGCATACATACAAGTAAACGAATATATACTAAGTATAAGTGGCAAAATTTACACTCGGGGGCTGTCCCCTATACAGAAAAACCCTAATCTTCCGGTTCGTCCTTGACTGGAAGAATAGGGCCCATAAGTTGAGCATGATAGCACTCAACCAACACCCTCGCATAATCGACTGTATCGTCAAGATGCGACTGCGACAAAGTCGATCCAGGAACGGGTGGACGTAGCTGCATATGTGGACGCTGGCTTCGGATATATGCCATCGTTGCGTTGGCTCCATCCACAAGCTTCTGGGTGACAAAGTCTCGAATGGGGCATGTACTCCGGAAAAGCCCGAGCAGCACGTGGATTCCTTGAGGTTGTGGCCCTGTCGGGAACAGGGTCTGGTTGATTCGACTGAAGGCCGACCTGCATAACTGAGCAGCATAGTGCTCCGCCACACTCGATCCTTTAGAGTTGCGAGTATGCGGGCTCGGTGCTTATCCAAGCGAAAGTGTTGGCGGCCCGTCGTTGGTTCGTCAGTCGCATTATTCAACTGCTCATCCACACGAGCCTGCTCCGCCTGGAAATCTGGAACAAAACCTGCAACAACGCACGTTGGGTGAACAAAAAGGGCAGACTATGAACTCTTGAGATTAGGCAGTCATGCTCACACTCGAGTTTTCGGTTCACGATCTCCATCTCGCCAAGCACATAGTCCTCTCGCTGAGTGGGTAGAGCAGGCCTAGCCCTCATCCTATCCAGCTCACTCCGGGCACTCCCCAACTCTTGCTCCAGTTTTGCGACTCGAGCCTTCATATAACGCATTACTGCGGCATCGTTTGCCACCTGAGCTCGAGATCGAGTAGGGGCGCGATGCCGCGATGAGCCAGATGAAGTAGAGGCTGCCTGTTTCTGTTCCAAACATCATAAAAGTTTCATGAGAAACTCATCACCAAGAAATAGGCAAGTAACAGCACACAGCCTTACAGGCAGAAATATAACACGGAAGATCAAATTCATACAAGTATGGCAAAAGTATAAGCATACTCGAGATATCATAAAGGTATAATTACAATCCAACAAAAGGGAAGATGGCCCTAAAGTCTATGACGCAGACTCCGACCTAGCCCTACGCGCGCGCTTGGCGACCTCCACTGACCGGCGTTCCATGGTAGTCATAAAAATTTCAGCCAGCTGCGAGGCTGGCTCGTTCACATGCTTCAAAGACACCAGTTTCCCGTCCGGCTTCCAAGGGAAATCAGACAGAGCGGCCTTGAAGTCACCCTCTATCCCATGACCTAAGAGGAGCTTGAGGGTGGTTTCTGAGCCGCGTACCGTCAGGGTGCGAGCAAAATTCACCATCGTGGAGGTTCCTGGGCCTAAGACGTCGGCGAAGCCTTCTACAGTCGATGGAGGTTGGCCAGACGGGAACACATCCTTGTATACGGCGCCGAGTGTGCTCGTAGACTTGGCGAGTGCATCCTTGGCATGGGCAGAGACGACGTCCAGGTCACCAATAGCGCGGTCGAGGGATAAAGAGTCACTCGCCTGGTCTACAGGTGCCGGTGCGCCAACAGCTCCTTCAAAAATCAGAAAGAACAGAAACTCTTACACAACATTCAGCGGCAGAAGAAGTAAACAAAAAGTGGCAAATTCAACTCACCGCCCACGTCTCGGGTGAGGCTAGCCAGACGCTCAGCATATTCTTTCTCGCGCAAGGCAGCGGAGTTCTTGGCATCATCCAAAGCCTTCTTCGACTCAGCGCGCTGCTTGGCGAGTGCATCTTCTAGCTCTTTCACCCAGGACTCAGCCGATGCCTTGTCATCTGAATTTGACGACAAGAAGTAACACTCAGCTAAGCAAAAGACAGTGCAAAAGGGACTTCAGGTTACAAATCAAAATACACTTACGAGTGAGTTGCTCCAAACTGGTGCGCAGGCTATCCCTCTCTTGCTCCAGTTGGACAAAAGCTTTGCCCGATTCTACCAAGTTGAGGTAGTAGGGCTGCAAGCACACGAAGTCAGCATAAAGTTATACATAACCAGTCCCGAGTGCGGACTCGACAAAAAGATACTTACGTGTTCTATCCAAGGCACGGGCTGCGCGGCTAATGTCCCGACCCCCGGAGCTGCGGCACTCATAGCTTTGGCCGTCTCAATAGCACTAGTTGCGGCTGCTGATTGAACGACTTCTGGAGTTGTAACATCCCAAATTTTGAAACCCAGAAAAACTTAGTTTTACCAGACCCCAAAATTCAGAACCAACAAAAACTTTTTGAAATGTTTTGCTGATGATTGTGTTTTCCTTCCCATTGCTATGTTTGAACTAGTGTGACTTGTTGTTTGAGTTGTTTGACTAGTAAATCTAAGATCCAACCAATATAAATATATATTAAACTTGGTGATCATGTCATGACCAGAACAAACTATTCCATATATCTTCTCCACTCTTATTTGGACCAACTTACTCCCAAATGATGCTTTGTTTAGCAACAACCAAAATACCCACTCCTTGAGAGAATAAAAGTATTTTCAAAATTTTGTGTTTCCAAAATATGGAGATCTATATACTATCTCCAACCTTGCTATTTCCCTTGTATTGGTAGCCCTTATCTTAAACTCATACTTTCATTCTTTGGAAAAACAATAAAGGTGGGAAGTATGTTGCCCATCTATTTTAGCAACCTTTTTGAAACATTAAATAGAGTTGAACTTTTCCAACATTATTCTTGTCAGGATGATACTTGATTACCACCCCACCACTTGTCTGAGTGATTAAAAAACTTGGTTAGGAATTTATAAATGGTTGTCTAGTGTTGGTTGTTATTTCCTGCCAAATTGATTGCTTGTGTGGTTAATTATTCAACTGTGCTGGAAACTTTAAAACACCCCTGTCAACAATTGGAAGGTGACTTGATTATTCACACACTCCCAATAAAAACACCAACTAAAAGAAAAGGGTCTTATTTAATCTCCCTCCCTATCTATATCTCTATTTTGCTATAACAATTATTTTATCTCCTAAAGTCCAGGAATGAGATGCAATAATAACCATCTCATTATCATATTACTCTCTCCTCAAAATATCTACCTTCCCAAATTACAAAGATATTTCAATTTATCAAATTCCAAAATCCCTTCTTTAACCTTTAGGGGTTATTAAGTTTGTGACACAAAAATATTTCAAAGGGAGAAATTGCTTCCAAACAAAAATTCAGTGGAGAGAATGTGACCCCTCTCTTTTCATCCTTAAAACTTTTCTCTCTCTCTCCCTAATTTAAATTGTATTCTAAATTCTATTTTCAAAATTCAAAATGTTTCTTTAACATTGGAAATCATCAAAAACACCAAGATACACTTTAAGAATAAATACCCCAGTGGTACCACAAACCTTGGCAAATCATTTTGAAGCAAACCATAAAAAGGAATTTCAGAAAATTAAATTTTGGACTTGGTTCAGGAATTACATCGAACACCTGCTGATCACCACTGTGTTCTTCCCTAACCCGAAAATCCAATCCAAAATTCGAGCTTAATTCGGTGCAATCCCGTGCCATTAGTGTTTCCACTCCCTCACCTCACCTCACTCACTCGAAGGACGATGAAGAGACGCGCTCGTTGACCCCAGATGAGGCAAGCCGAAGCTCCACGCCATTGCCGTCCTCAGAGCTCTGCCGCACGGGTCGTCTCCATGGAGAGAGCAGACGCGACGCTGAGGCGACGCCGCGCCGTGCCCGCCACACCACCCTTCTCCCTACGCCCCTGCCTGACGCGACTCGACCGCCGCAGAGGCCTCTGGCGTGCGCACCGTCCGCGCCAGAGCACGCCGCGCGTCGTGGCGACGCCGAGCTCAACTGAGAACGCCGCACGCCTCCGCACTGCCCTACCTCACCCCTCTGGTTCCATCAGCTCCACCGCGTCGTGTACGAGCACCACTGCCCCTCTGGTGCACCTCACGCTCCCAACCCGACCCCAGCGCACGCGCCCGTGCTCGCCGCACGCCATGGCGGGCCGAGCACGCCACCGCAAGCTCGCGTGCAACCTCTGCTTCCCCTCGACCACCCGACCGCACCTGCATCACTCCCTCGCTCACCGCAACCTCCCAGACACCTCCGTCTGGACCCCGCGCCTCTCCTCTCCTCTCCCCACCACCGTGCCATGGAGCACCGAGCACCTCCACCCGCTATAAAAGCACCCCCCCCCCCCCCCCCTCTCTTCTCCACACACCTCCACCACTTCCCTTCACACCCCTCACGCCCGAGCATTCCATCGCAGCCACCGTGCACACGCACGGCAGTGCGCTGCCGCGCCGAGGAAGAGGACGATCACGGCCAGGTCGCACCTCTCTTCCCCTGCCTTCTCTCTGGCTCTCCCTCGCCTCACCATTTCACCCTAGCTCACCGCCGCGTTTTGCCCGTGTTTCGTGCACAGCAGCGCAGCAGGGGACTCGCCGGACTTGGAGCACGGCCGCGGAGGAGGAGCCGAACTCGCCGACACCGTTGCAGCCCTTCCCAGCAAGCACCACTCACCCCAGGACTTCCCCACGCCCTCCGCCGTCGATCCCCGTCATCTCCGCTTCCACCCGAGCCCCCAGGTGAGCGAATCGCGAGCACCGCCGTCGCCGGAGCCACGGCGCCGCCAGGAAATGGTCGCCGCCGTTGTCCTTGATCCACAGCCGTAGGATTAGAAATCAACGGCTACGTACCGGTTCGTCTAATTAGACACTGACTGGTGGACCCCACCCGTCAGCGTTTTAAACTTAAACCCGCGCGCGAAACGTTTTCCGTTGAGTCACTGACGAGCGGACCCCACCCGTCAGGGATCTCAACATTATCCAGTAAATTAGGTTTTTAGAATTTAAATCTCCTCTGAACTTCAGTACTGGACACCGTTTGAAATTCAATATCTCGAGTTTTAGGAATCCAAATAAATCAAACTCAAATGTTCTGGAAATATTATGAAATTATTTAACTCACCAAAGTGGTCTCATCTCATTTAGATAAATAATAAAAGTGTAATAATAAAAATGCTCCAGAAAGTTTAAAACACCAAACTAGTTGTTTCTGGAGTTATATTAGTCCAATTGACTTGAAACCAATTGTGGTAGCTTTGTATTGGGATCCTTTAGCTCCCCAAATTTTGGTAGAATTAATTGAGAAGTTTAAAATCTTTAGCCTTCGATTAATTGTTAGTAAACCCTACTGCACTAAACCAATTATTGTGATTTAATGTTAAGCCAAATTGAGTTAGGACCAATTTTGTTAGATCACATTTAGCCAAGGTTAGTCACCCCTAAAAGGATTTAATTTCTAAAGCAACATAAATTAAATGGTAGCTAAAACTTGAGTAATAAGTTTCTGGATTAAAGCTTTTGTGTAGAGAGTTTGATAACCCCAAATGACCTCAATCCAATTGGGTTGTCTTCTACACATCAGTAGCTATCCATAGAGGCTTAGTTTGGATTTTTGTGACCAACCTAGAATAAATGGTGAATTAAACAGTGTACAACTAGTTTCTGCCATAGTTTGAAAATAATTAAATAAAGGTTAATTCAATTAAATTGAAACCACATTGTGTTGCTTGATGTATGCAGTGGCTATTTATAGCATTTGTGATTGTAATGATGTGATGATGCTTGAGTTAGTGTAGTGATTGTTTGTTTTGCTTGTTTAACGTTTAGACGATACCGTTGACGGATTTATCGAGGAAGGAGGTTTTGTTGAACCAGAAGATCAGGACCAGGACCACTTTGTTGAGCAAGGCAAGCTACTTCACTGAGCTTGCATCTATATACATCTATTTTGATTCACATGTTTTACGTATAAGAAGCATAAGTGATTTACGTGGTGTTTGCCACTAAAGTTATGATTTTGAAAACCCTTTTACAAAATACAAGTACATTATTGAGACACCCGATATAGAGGTGTTAGTAGTGTGCAGTAATTTCTAAATGTATTTGTTTTTACTCAAAAGCCTTTTATAAAAATCTTTTGGTGAGATTACGATCCACCCAAGTTTTGGTCAAAAGTATTTTGCTATGGAAATGGGAAATGATTGTGAAAACCTTTTCAAAGGTTTATGAAAAACTATTTCGCCACTCTATGTAGAAATATCAGTTTGTTTATATAAAACTATAGGATGGGAAAAACATTGTTTATTCAAAACTCCTTTGAAAATCCTTGGATGAATTATGGTATGCCAAGATGTCGGTAATGAAAAGGAGAAATGGAGTATGGTGATGTTTATGAAAATGCACATTGTGTCCTTGTACTTACATCCCCAACCGAAAATCTGTGCGACCACATTTACCCACATATGGGAAAGGGCGTAGTCATATAATTTGCTCGTGTTAGTACTGGATGCCTCAATAACGAGGATAACCTCGTTCCATGAGGGGATGGTCTGAGGACCTACCCCCTGACCCGGGTCCTCTAAAGAGAAGAACGCCTAAGGGCTGTTATGATATGAATTGGAGATAGAGGATTTGTAGGGCCATTAAAATTCGCCGGGCAGAACTACGAGTCCTCACACTTAGTTTCTGAGGATTTAAGTGTCGATGGAATGTTTCGTAGCGGTAGGGTCCTATACTAGCATGAGCAAAGGACAGGCTATGGCCGGGAACTCAACTTCGCATACCCCTGGTATGGCGGGACGTGGCTGACACGATGAGTGACCGGATGGGTGTGGGAAAAGCGTGCTACCTCTGCAGAGGGTAAAACTATTCGAATAGCCGAGTCCTCGGATATGGACAGTTGGGAAGAACTACTAAGACCATGTGCAAGCTTTGCAAGTTTTGAAAAGTGTTTAGGTTTAAAATGAAATTGAAGTGGAGATGATGTTTCATACCTGTTCCAATAAGTTGGTATGAGGTTGCTGGAAAATGAGTGACCCTGAAGGGGCTATGTTCGGGAAAGGAGGAGTTTTGGAGAAACGGACAAGATGGTGATTCTCGAGGAAAAAGTTTTAAAACAGATTTCTTACCTTTTCAACCAAAGGTATATTTTCGAGAAAAAGGTTTAAAAAGACTTCTTACCCTTTTTCAACAAACATGGTGAGAAAACTATTTTTCCAAAGGGTTTGTTTCCAACCAAGATATTGAGAAACTACTTTTCAAAATATTTTGCCTTCAACAAGGATATAAGATCTACTCTTCTCTTTTTCAATAAAGATATAGAGATGTTTTTCTAAAACTAAAGGTTTTAAAGTTTATCAAAACTAGTGCATGTTCAAGTTGGGGTAGTTTGCGAGTACAATCAAATGTACTCATATTGGTTTCGTCCCTGGCTATTGTCTTAGCCAGATTTTAAAGAGGAGCAGTTCGAAGAAGAGGAGTTCACTGGCGTCTTTGCGAACTAGGGCGCTTCCCAGTCAGCTGCCTGTAGGGTTAAGGCGAATGACTTGGGCTCCACGTTATTTGGTGATTTCCGCTGCAAGTACCTGTTGAAGCTTATGACTTCAATCACGTAAGTATATTTATTCGGTATTTATGGATGTCCTGTGATGCCAATTCGAGTTATGTGCAACAACAGACTGATCATGGGATTGTTGCAGGAAACAAACGAGTATCTCGGATAGCTAATCCGGGGTCCTCACAGACTTGGTATCAGAGCCATCCTGACTGTAACAGACCTTAGTTAGCATGGACGTTAGTTAGGAAAGAAAATATTTTGTTAAAAATATGTTAATACCAAAAATATATCTTTATCTAGGGAAGTCCAAAAATGACTTCCACTCTTCTCATCTTCTAAAATAATTTCTGAGTCTTACCCTTCTACTTTAAAATTTACCAAGGATTTCTCTACTCCCTCTTACCTGTTCAAAATACTTGACGATAAACCCAAGTGAGACCAAAATTAGCTAGCACCCACAAGAAGAAGCATCCATCTTGAAAACTCAACATTCAACATCAAGGGGATCGATCTGCAAATACCAGGATCGTCGATATCAACAAAGCAAGAGGCCTCCGAAGACCTCAACTCAACGTCAACAATTCCACTCAGTTACTACCTCGACAATCTCAATTTTTTTTCCTGCTGAAGCCTAAGGCGACAAAGTGAAGACTCCACCAACCTTGTATAACCAAGACCCATAGGATCAGGATGATAGGAACCTTGATTATACTGCCCGACTACCACGAGTATTAGGCGTCCATCGGTACAAAAGGTACCTTGTGTGTGGTTTGTTTGAGAATTCTTTGCTTGTGTGTTACTTTTCCTGTGTATTTCACAAATCACGCCCAGCCATTAAACCCCTAGAACTTATTTGTTCCTCAGTCGGAGATGTCACGAGAGCACACCTACATCGGTCCCGGTTTTGAAGCAACCCAAAATTCTCCGCTCCGTCAAATAGAAGCCACCCCCGGAACCCACTCAGCACCCTTTGAAAGGGAGGAGCCCCATATGTCTAAAGACCTGCCCAAGGGAATTAGAGAGGACATCATCATAGTCAAAAGACCAGGCCCCAATGCCCTAGAAAAACACTGGTGTCGCACTTGCGGGGAATACGGACACGAGAACTGGAAGTGCCCCGTTAGGCACACCATAAAGAAAAGACCACCACAAGGAAAGGCTTGTAGTCAATGCGGAAAAGGAGGACATCAGGCCAGTCAATGCCCTGGCCACATGGCAAGTGCCTAACCGCTAGCGTCACTTGCTATCTATGCGAAGGCGATGACCATGTTCCGGCTAAGTGTCATCTGGAAGTCATATTAGACGCAGTGAAGAATGCCCGTCAGAAGGATGCTCAAAACGCCATCCATGCCCCGAGGCAAGCATCCACCAGTACATCTCGCCCATATCAGAATTCGAGGCGTCGGGAGGGTAGAAACCACAAGGAGCCAACCCCACCCTTAGAAACATATCGCAAGTTGTGCCTACGATCTGGAAGAACCCTTCCCAAGAAGAAGCCCCATACTTTTCAGCAAGCCCCCAAGCCTGCCTGTCAACCCCCGCAAGCCCCACGCCCCACCTTTCCTAACCACCCAAACAAATCCAACCGAGTCAATGTTGTCTGCTTTGAATGCTGCAACAAGGGTCACTATGCCAGAGAATGCCCCAATCTCAAGGAGACTGTTAAGCACCCTTTAAAGGAATGCAGCGTTTCCATGTCAAGGAAAGTTAGCACCAAGGAATAGTGGGCCTTTCAAGATCATTAGCCATTAAGAAGAAGTATGGGTCCTAGTTAGTTAGCAGTATTTGGGTTCAATGTAAGATCCGTCACTTTTAATAAAATTCCTTTTTAGACTCTGAGAGAGTGTGATGCCCTGTCTAATGCAAGCCTCACCCCGTAATGTTAACTACAAGGACACTACACTAACACATCGTATCTAACTTTAGATTAACATCTGACCCAAGTCCCCGATAGTACCAACTAATCTTTTAGAACTGCAACCCTTGCCTACTCCTGGATTTCGGAAGCATACGTGGTCCCTCAAGCTAAAGAAGCGACTAAAGAGGATTGCCATCAGCAAGATGGAAGTCGACCAACGTCGAAGGTCATCTGCACGGTTTTCAACCAGGAAGCAAGCACCATCAACGTCGCTTGTCGAGCAATCATCTTTTCCAACCTGCCGCGACCATCAAACTAAGGGGGGAACGCAAGAACACAAATGGAGACTACGGATATGAAGCGTTTCCTCTAACTTTTTAACGCTAACTGAGAACACGACCCTTGCACTCTCGTTGACCAGCAGACCAAACCGCCTACCTCTAGGATCCTTGAACTAACTATTAGACTCCTCTGGAACCTCTGGACACTCTACTCTATCCCTGAAGATTATTACGAAGCTCCATGACGCCCAAGGACAAAGGAAGTGAACAACGACGAACCTCCTCTACTCAGCCAAGAGAAGTACAAGAATGAAGACAACCTATCCAGTGGCATCCAAGACGACCCAAACGTCGGAAGCACCTGCAGTTGACAACACCAACCACCAAGCAAGCTGACATTCAAATAGGAGTTTTAGTATCCTCCTACTAACTAGAAACCGTAGAGAGTCAAGTCTACGGACTTGACGCATTCTGAGAACAACGCGTCCCCATCTGCGACTCTCGTAAGGAGACAATATCAGGAAGTGATATCTGCACCAAACCCAAGCACTGAAGAGTGACACCCCAGATGAAGATCGTCAAGCTACTCAAGAAGAACGAAGCCTCCAAGTCCACTCCAGCTGCAACCTTCAATGTGACCCTTCACGATCCCTTTTTAAGGGGGGAAGACCTGCACTGCGTATACCAGGACACATTAATAATTAGTTCCTTGCACCGTAACCTTGTAGTATCTGGAAACAACCAACCAGGACTCTTCATCAGCATCAACCATCAAGTCAATCCTATCATCAAGGATCCAGACTCATCACAGGAGTTTATCAACAAAGAAAGCCTCGCAACACCAAGTGGTCAAGATCTCACATGGCAACCTCACTAAGGAAGTATAGTCAGCCCAAACCCCGTGCCCTCGTATTCCCCTGTACCCCCGGGCAAATCTCGAGGACGAGATTTATTTTTAAGGGGGGAAGGATCTGTAACATCCCAAATTTTGAAACCCAGAAAAACTTAGTTTTACCAGACCCCAAAATTCAGAACCAACAAAAACTTTTTGAAATGTTTTGCTGATGATTGTGTTTTCCTTCCCATTGCTATGTTTGAACTAGTGTGACTTGTTGTTTGAGTTGTTTGACTAGTAAATCTAAGACCCAACCAATATAAATATATATTAAACTTGGTGATCATGTCATGACCAGAACAAACTATTCCATATATCTTCTCTACTCTTATTTGGACCAACTTATTCCCAAATGATGCTTTGTTTAGCAACAACCAAAATACCCACTCCTTGAGAGAATAAAAGTATTTTCAAAATTTTGTGTTTCCAAAAATATGGAGATCTATATACTATCTCAACCTTGCTATTTCCCTTGTATTGGTAGCCCTTATCTTAAACTCATACTTTCATTCTTTGGAAAAACAATAAAGGTGGGAAGTATGTTGCCCATCTATTTTAGCAACCCTTTTTGAAATATTAAATAGAGTTGAACTTTTCCCAACATTATTCTTGTCAGGATGATACTTGATCACCACCCCACCACTTGTCTGAGTGATTAAAAAACTTGGTTAGGAATTTATAAATGGTTGTCTAGTGTTGGTTGTTATTTCCTGCCAAATTGATTGCTTGTGTGGTTAATTATTCAACTGTGCTGGAAACTTTAAAACACCCCTGTCAACAATTGGAAGGTGACTTGATTATTCACACACTCCCAATAAAAACACCAACTAAAAGAAAAGGGTCTTATTTAATCTCCCTCCCTATCTATATCTCTATTTTGCTATAACAATTATTTTATCTCCTAAAGTCCAGGAATGAGATGCAATAATAACCATCTCATTATCATATTACTCTCTCCTCAAAATATCTACCTTCCCAAATTACAAAGATATTTCAATTTATCAAATTCCAAAATCCCTTCTTTAACCTTTAGGGGTTATTAAGTTTGTGACGCAAAAATATTTCAAAGGGAGAAATTGCTTCCAAACAAAAATTCAGTGGAGAGAATGTGACCCCTCTCTTTTCATCCTTAAAACTTTTCTCTCTCTCTCCCTAATTTAAATTGTATTCTAAATTCTATTTTCAAAATTCAAAATGTTTCTTTAACATTGGAAATCATCAAAAACACCAAGATACACTTTAAGAATAAATACCCCAGTGGTACCACAAACCTTGGCAAATCATTTTGAAGTAAACCATAAAAAGGAATTTCAGAAAATTAAATTTTGGACTTGGTTCAGGAATTAGATCGAACACCTGCTGATCACCACTGTGTTCTTCCCTAACCCGAAAATCCAATCCAAAATTCGAGCTTAATTCGGTGCAATCCCGTGCCATTAGTGTTTCCACTCCCTCACCTCACCTCACTCACTCGAAGGACGATGAAGAGACGCGCTCGTTGACCCCAGAGGAGGCAAGCCGAAGCTCCACGCCATTGCCGTCCTCAGAGCTCTGCCGCACGGGTCGTCTCCGTGGAGAGAGCAGACGCGACGCTGAGGCGACGCCGCGCCGTGCCCGCCACACCACCCTTCTCCCTGCGCCCCTGCCTGACGCGACTCGACCGCCGCAGAGGCCTCTGGCGTGCGCACCGTCCGCGCCAGAGCACGCCGCGCGTCGTGGCGACGCCGAGGTCAACTGAGAACGCCGCACGCCTCCGCACTGCCCCACCTCACCCCTCTGGTTCCATCAGCTCCACCGCGTCGTGTACGAGCACCACTGCCCCTCTGGTGCACCTCACGCACCCTACCCGACCCCAGCGCACGCGCCCGTGCTCGCCGCACGCCATGGCGGGCCGAGCACGCCACCGCAAGCTCGCGCGCAACCTCTGCTTCCCCTCGACCACCCGACCGCACCTGCATCACTCCCTCGCTCTCCGCAACCTCCCAGACACCTCCGTCTGGACCCCGCGCCTCTCCTCTCCTCTCCCCACCACCGTGCCATGGAGCACCGAGCACCTCCACCCGCTATAAAAGCACCCCCCCGCACCCCCTCTTTTCTCCACACACCTCCACCACTTCCCTCTCACACCCCTCACACCCGAGCATCGCCAGGAGGGCGAGCATTCCATCGCAGCCACCGTGCACATGCACGGCAGTGCGCTGCCGCGCCGAGGAAGAGGACGATCACGGCCAGGTCGCACCTCTCTTCCCCTGCCTTCTCTCTGGCTCTCCCTCGCCTCACCATTTCACCCTAGCTCACCCGCCGCGTTTTGCCCGTGTTTCGTGCACAGCAGCGCAGCAGGGGACTCGCCGGACTTGGAGCACGGCCGCGGAGGAGGAGCCGAACTCGCCGACACCGTTGCAGCCCTTCCCAGCAAGCACCACTCACCCCAGAACTTCCCCACGCCCTCCGCCGTCGATCCCCGTCATCTCCGCTTCCACCCGAGCCCCCAGGTGAGCGAATCGCGAGCACCGCCGTCGCCGGAGCCACGGCGCCGCCAGGAAATGGTCGCCGCCGTTGTCCTTGATCCACAGCCGTAGGATTAGAAATCAACGGCTACGTACCGGTTCGTTTAATTAGACACTGACTGGTGGACCCCACCCGTCAGCGTTTTAAACTTAAACCCGCGCACGAAACGTTTTCCGTTGAGTCACTGACGAGCGGACCCCACCCGTCAGGGATCTCAACATTATCCAGTAAATTAGGTTTTAGAATTTAAATCTCCTCTGAACTTCAGTACTGGACACCGTTTGAAATTCAATATCTCGAGTTTTAGGAATCCAAATAAATCAAACTCAAATGTTCTGGAAATATTATGAAATTATTTAACTCACCAAAGTGGTCTCATCTCATTTAGATAAATAATAAAAGTGTAATAATAAAAATGCTCCAGAAAGTTTAAAACACCAAACTAGTTGTTTCTGGAGTTATATTAGTCCAATTGACTTGAAACCAATTGTGGTAGCTTTGTATTGGGATCCTTTAGCTCCCCAAATTTTGGTAGAATTAATTGAGAAGTTTAAAATCTTTAGCCTTCGATTAATTGTTAGTAAACCCTACTGCACTAAACCAATTATTGTGATTTAATGTTAAGCCAAATTGATTTAGGACCAATTTTGTTAGATCACATTTAGCCAAGGTTAGTCACCCCTAAAAGGATTTAATTTCTAAAGCAACATAAATTAAATGGTAGCTAAAACTTGAGTAATAAGTTTCTGGATTAAAGCTTTTGTGTAGAGAGTTTGATAACCCCAAATGACCTCAATCCAATTGGGTTGTCTTCTACACATCAGTAGCTATCCATAGAGGCTTAGTTTGGATTTTTGTGACCAACCTAGAATAAATGGTGAATTAAACAGTGTACAACTAGTTTCTGCCATAGTTTGAAAATAATTAAATAAAGGTTAATTCAATTAAATTGAAACCACATTGTGTTGCTTGATGTATGCAGTGGCTATTTATAGCATTTGTGATTGTAATGATGTGATGATGCTTGAGTTAGTGTAGTGATTGTTTGTTTTGCTTGTTTAACGTTTAGACGATACCGTTGACGGATTTATCGAGGAAGGAGGTTTTGTTGAACCAGAAGATCAGGACCAGGACCACTTTGTTGAGCAAGGCAAGCTACTTCACTGAGCTTGCATCTATATACATCTATTTTGATTCACATGTTTTACGTATAAGAAGCATAAGTGATTTACGTGGTGTTTGCCACTAAAGTTATGATTTTGAAAACCCTTTTACAAAATACAAGTACATTATTGAGACACCCGATATAGAGGTGTTAGTAGTGTGCAGTAATTTCTAAATGTATTTGTTTTTACTCAAAAGCCTTTTATAAAAATCTTTTGGTGAGATTACGATCCACCCAAGTTTTGGTCAAAAGTATTTTGCTATGGAAATGGGAAATGATTGTGAAAACCTTTTCAAAGGTTTATGAAAAACTATTTCGCCACTCTATGTAGAAATATCAGTTTGTTTATATAAAACTATAGGATGGGAAAAACATTGTTTATTCAAAACTCCTTTGAAAATCCTTGGATGAATTATGGTATGCCAAGATGTCGGTAATGAAAAGGAGAAATGGAGTATGGTGATGTTTATGAAAATGCACATTGTGTCCTTGTACTTACATCCCCAACCGAAAATCTGTGCGACCACATTTACCCACATATGGGAAAGGGCGTAGTCATATAATTTGCTCGTGTTAGTACTGGATGCCTCAATAACGAGGATAACCTCGTTCCATGAGGGGATGGTCTGAGGACCTACCCCCTGACCCGGGTCCTCTAAAGAGAAGAACGCCTAAGGGCTGTTATGATATGAATTGGAGATAGAGGATTTGTAGGGCCATTAAAATTCGCCGGGCAGAACTACGAGTCCTCACACTTAGTTTCTGAGGATTTAAGTGTCGATGGAATGTTTCGTAGCGGTAGGGTCCTATACTAGCATGAGCAAAGGACAGGCTATGGCCGGGAACTCAACTTCGCATACCCCTGGTATGGCGGGACGTGGCTGACACGATGAGTGACCGGATGGGTGTGGGAAAAGCGTGCTACCTCTGCAGAGGGTAAAACTATTCGAATAGCGAGTCCTCGGATATGGACAGTTGGGAAGAACTACTAAGACCATGTGCAAGCTTTGCAAGTTTTGGAAAAGTGTTTAGGTTTAAAATGAAATTGAAGTGGAGATGATGTTTCATACCTGTTCCAATAAGTTGGTATGAGGTTGCTGGAAAATGAGTGACCCTGAAGGGGCTATGTTCGGGAAAAGAGGAGTTTTGGAGAAACGGACAAGATGGTGATTCTCGAGGAAAAAGTTTTAAAAGAGATTTCTTACCTTTTCAACCAAAGGTATATTTTCGAGAAAAAGGTTTAAAAAGACTTCTTACCCTTTTTCAACAAACATGGTGAGAAAACTATTTTTCCAAAGGGTTTGTTTCCAACCAAGATATTGAGAAACTACTTTTCAAAATATTTTGCCTTCAACAAGGATATACGATCTACTCTTCTCTTTTTCAATAAAGATATAGAGATGTTTTTTCTAAAACTAAAGGTTTTAAAGTTTATCAAAACTAGTGCATGTTCAAGTTGGGGTAGTTTGCGAGTACAATCAAATGTACTCATATTGGTTTCGTCCCTGGCTATTGTCTTAGCCAGATTTTAAAGAGGAGCAGTTCGAAGAAGAGGAGTTCACTGGCGTCTTTGCGAAGTAGGGCGCTTCCCAGTCAGCTGCCTGTAGGGTTAAGGCGAATGACTTGGGCTCCACGTTATTTGGTGATTTCCGCTGCAAGTACCTGTTGAAGCTTATGACTTCAATCACGTAAGTATATTTATTCGGTATTTATGGATGTCCTGTGATGCCAATTCGAGTTATGTGCAACAACAGACTGATCATGGGATTGTTGCAGGAAACATAACGAGTATCTCGGATAGCTAATCCGGGGTCCTCACAGGAGTCACATGAGAGGCTTCCGGGTGCTCTGCAGTCGTCATCTTCTCGGATGGGGAGTCATCGGGCGCACAGTCTCAGCACTGCGAGTGACAGAAGAAATATAACATAAGCAAGACCATCAACAAGCAGAAACTTGAATACAAAAAGCTCAGACGCATACATGTGCTCTTCTTCCTCCTCGCTATCAAGGTTGTCAAAATTGGGACCTCCAAAAAGTAGCTCCCCACCCGACTGAGGAGGAGAAGCTGAGCTCAACGGGCTCACGTTCAAAGGAGCAGCTGTGGTCGTAGGAGACGAGCCCGAGTCTCCGTCATCTCTCACATCTGATTCCTTCGCGGGTGAACTCGTGGAGGAGGACACAACTCGGGCCGCCCGACGGCGCTTGAGAGTGGGAACCTCGCTCACATCATCAGTCGTGGCGAGCTTCTTTGCCTGCACTTCCTCTGCCCCTTCCTCTTCGACCTCTTCCGTGGGAGATGTGGTAGCCGAAGGTAGAGGCGATTCATCTCCTCCCTTTGCTTCTACCGTTTGCACCTCCGTTTCATGAGTTGGGCCATCTTCGGGAAGAGGAGGAAGGGTCGATGCAGTCGAGTGGCCCTGCATACACATTACAGCAGTCGAAAGTTACAAAGATGCCCAACAAACTAACAAAAGCAGGAGATCATAAACTTGACAGTTCACTAACCTCCTCCAAAGGCTTATCAGGACCATAAGGAGTAACAGGGCAGTCGACGTTGCAGGGCTCGCTGGACTTCGTGCTGGTGATGGACCGCACATGCGACACCAGCTCGCTCTTCGACAGCTCCTCCTTGCTCATTCGGGTGGCGCCGAGCGCACCCTCGTACTCCCACATCGGGTGGGAGCGAATGTGGAGCGGCCACACCCGCATCTTCACAAAGGTGGCAATCAAATGCACACCAGTAACGCTGCTTAGCAGCTCTCCAATCTTCGACAGCAGAGGCGCCGCTTCTGCCGTTTCTTCTGCCGACAGCGGGTGGTCCTAGGCATTCGTCCTCGCCAGTATGCCAGCAGTCGAAAACGGCGGAACTCCTTCCTGGTCGACGCGCACATAGAACCACCTCTTCCTCCACCCTTGCGCCGAGTCGACTGGCTTCAGGGCGAAGTAGCGGGTGTCGCTGCGCACCTGGATCCCGAAGCCGCCAACAGGATAGGTGTGGCCGGCTCGGTTGTTGGGCCGGACCATGAAGATCGACTTCCAGAGGGCCCAGCTGGGAGAAACTCCCAAGAAGCACTCGCACAAAACCATGAAACAGGCAATGTGCATAATGCCGTTCGGGGTGAAATCATGGATTTGCACCCCGTATGCATACATCAATCCACGAACAAAGTCGTGGAAAGGAAGCGACAAGCCCCTAGGCAGAAACTCCGCAAAACAAACACGCTCGTTAGCGCGAGGCCCGGGGAGTACCTCCTTGGGCGACGGCGCGCGGACGAACAGCTGGTCCGCGGGTGGCAGCAGTCCCTCCTCGCGAAACTTGTCCAAGTGCGCCTCCTTGATGGTGGATTTCATCCAAACGCCATCGCTTTTCTTGAGGTCGACGGCGGACGCAGATGCGCCAGCCGCAGTCTTCTTCCCCTTCAGAGCGGCCGCGTCGATCGCGGGCGCATCGGCGGCAGAAGCTTTCCTCTTTGGCGCCATAGCGGTGGTGCCTAAGGAGAACAGCAAAGAGCTTGGGCGCAAGAACAATGGAGGAGAGAGGAAGAAGATGAGCAGGGGCGGCGCGCAGAGCAAATGGCAAAGTAAAAAACAATGCCAGCGTCGTTCCCCTATTTACCAAAAATCAAAAGCAATCACGGCCATTCATATTTTAATCGTGCGCAATCTCACCGTACACGTGGCAAACGCGGAGGGCAACCGTCGCCGGCCACTCCGCCCACTACGCACGCAAAAAGAGGAGCCATCATCACGCCTCCGTAAAAAGTGACCAGAGTGGTCAAATCAAGTCCAAACGGCACCGTCGTTCGGTCAGCGCTGCACAATGGGCCCACCTATGTGTCACGTCCCATCCATCACAGCATAACGCACGCTACCGCGTGTCAGTAAGCGCAGTCGCCAGAAACGTCATCCCTGACGTCATTGCAAGCATCTGTTCAACGCATATTGGTCATTCGACTGCTTTGTTTGGTTCGGGTGTGAAAAAGCAATGTTAAAGTAAAATTGGTCACTCGACCATTCCCTCGACTGAGGTATATTACTCCCATCAGGAGCGTATCGAAAATTCTTCGACTGAAGATGCTCAAGATAAAATAATTTGGAGATTATCCTCCATTACAAGAAATACAGCATAATCTCGGGGGCTACTCCCATCGGGAGCACTGTCGTGCACCTGATAGAATTACGGCAAAAAATTTCTTCAATTAACATATGCAGGGTGATAAAATCTGAGATTATCCTCCATTTCAAGCAATAAAGCACAATCTCGGGGGCTACTCCCATCGGGAGCGCTGTCGCGCACCCGATAGAATAACGACAAAGTGTCAGACGACAAGAGTCTCGACTGAGTTCATATACAAAATCATACTCGAAACATTCCCGAGTTGCGTCCGCCGCAAATACCTCGGATGCTGCACACATTGTGCAAAGGTAAGACCCGCCGAACTTTCGAGCTGGGCTAAGGACCGTTCCAGCAACGTAAATCCTTACACTTTCCGTGTCAGCAGACATGATAAAAATCCTGACAGACGCGTTGGGTAAATTTCATATCTATACTGCAGATCGACTCAGTAAGACCTCTGCGGCCTAGTCGAATCTGACCAGTTTGTTCCAGATTGGAGTCCGGGGACTCGAGTTTGATTGAAAGCTAGTAAGGTTTTACCCGAATGTGTAGTTAACCAGTCTCGATCCGTCGAGTGTGCTGGGCCTGCTAAGCTATTATCCCTTGATCATCATAAGCAGAAACCACAGTCGATGAGATACTCGACATAGTCAAACATGTGTTATTCATACAGGAATTCCAGATTATATATACAGAATACAAAGCATATGACGTGCACTTACGAACGAGTCCATGCCCGATTCTTCGAGTCAGACAAGTACTCGGGGGCTACTGACAAGGGTATACATCTCGGGTACCCTACCGCGAGGGTACCTGGTGCACGTGGCGACTAAGTCCCAATAGCGAAGAGCCTATTCGAAGCACAAGACCAGAGACCCAAGAAGATGGAGTATCATCCAAGATTAGTCATAGGCATAGTCGGTTTAGCCTTTCCTTATGTGTAAACTAGGTCGGTTACGAACTCCCGAGACCCAGCCTATTTAAAGGCTGGGAGGGGTGCCGATCTAAAAAAAAGCCATACTCAAACCACCAAATCTCTAGCGAGATCGACATCTCGCCGGAGCCTCCTTGTAACCGCATAATCTCACACGATCAATAACAAACAAGCAGGAAGTAGGGTCTTTACCTCCACCCGAGGGAGCCTATTCGAAGCACAAGACCAGAGGCCCAAGAAGATGGAGTATCATCCAAGATTAGTCATATGCATAGTCGGTTTAGCCTTTCCTTATGTGTAAACTAGGTCGGTTACGAACTCCCGAGACCCAGCCTATTTAAAGGCTGGGAGGGGTGCCGATCTAAAAAAAAGCCATACTCAAACCACCAAATCTCTAGCGAGATCGACATCTCGCCGGAGCCTCCTTGTAACCGCATAATGTCACACGATCAATAACAGACAAGCAGGAAGTAGGGTCTTTACCTCCACCCGAGGGGCCTGAACCTGGGTAAATCTTTGCCTCTGCTTGTCAGCCGACGAAACTACCAGTACTACCACGTTCTCTCCCCATAATCTCAACCCTAGGTCCTTAACCATGGGAATTGATGAGTGTGCCCCTCGTCACCAAGCCAGCCTATTAAGGTTCTAGGTTTACGGCCCTGGTATTCTTAAAGGAAAATGTTTACGGCCTTGGTAAGTGGTGGGACCAAAGAAGGAAAGAAGTCAAACCTGTCTACGGCCAAAACAAGAAAGAAATTGAACGAAAACAGTCTGCATCCAGTCAAACCCCACGCTGTCGACGTCGTCCTATAAATGCAAGCAACGAAGCGAAGTGAAGTGAATCAGCCGCATCCATTTCCTCCACCACGCGCTCTCTCTCACATCTACCTGCCCGCACACCATGCATCTAGCTCGTCAATCCCATGGATATGTCTCGCGCCGCCCCCTCCTCCTCCTCCAAGGCTACTCCCATCAATCGTCGTCTCATCCATGACCAGGAGGAGCTCCCTTCACCGACCTTGTCCTCGGCCCATCTTGTTGTACAACAACCAAGTCACATGGATTTGGAGGAGATGGCTGCAGGGGGAGCCTCCAGCTCCATGTGACTAGGTTGCTGTGCAGCGAGATGAGCCGGGGACGCAGTTGGTGAAGGGAGCTCTTCCATGTCATGGACGAGACGAGGATTGATGAGAGTGGCCTTGGAGGATGTGGAGGAGGAGACGGCGTGAGACATATCCATGAGATTGACTAGCTAGATGTGTGGTGTGCAGGCGGGTAGATGGGAGAGAGAGCGTGTGGTGGAGGAAATGGATGCGGCTGATTTGCTTCGCTTTGCTTCGTTGCTTGCTTTTATAGGAAGACGTCAAATCGGGTGGGGGTTAAATGTATGCAGGTTGTATTCGTTCGTTTTCTTTCTCCTATTGGCCCCGGGGGGTTGCCTATTTATCTTTTTTTGCATAGCCCTATATAAAAGAATTTTGGATTGAAATTTTGTACAATTGTAGGATACAATATTGGCTATGTATACATCTAATTTCTGAATGTTTTGAAATTTTAAAATACTTATTTCACAAAACTTAAAATAAAAACCTACTCTACAAATGCCTTTTTTTGGACCAAGCCAGCCTATTAAGGTTCTAGGTTTACGGCCCTGGTATTCTTAAAGGAAAATGTTTACGGCCTTGGTAAGTGGTGGGACCAAAGAAGGAAAGAAGTTAAACCCGTCTGCGGCCAAAACAAGAAAGAAACTGAACGAAAACAGCCTGCATCTAGTCAAACCCCACCCTGTCGACGTCGTCCTATAAATGCAAGCAACGAAGCGAAGTGAAGTGAATCATCCGCATCCATTTCCTCCACCACGCGCTCTCTCACATCTACCTGCCCGCACACCACGCATCTAGCTCGTCAATCCCATGGATATGTCTCGCGCCGCCCCCTCCTCCTCCTCCAAGCCTACTCCCATCAATCGTCGTCTCATCCATGACCAGGAGGAGCTCCCTTCACCGACCTCGTCCTCGGCCCATCTTGTTGTACAACAACCAAGTCACATGGATTTGGAGGAGATGGCTGCAGGGGAGCCTCCAGCTCCATGTGACTTGGTTGCTGTGCAGCGAGATGGGCCGGGGACGCAGTTGGTGAAGGGAGCTCTTCCATGTCATGGACGAGACGAGGATTGATGAGAGTGGCCTTGGAGGATGTGGAGGAGGAGACGGCGTGAGACATATCCATGAGATTGACTAGCTAGATGGGTGGTGTGCAGGCGGGTAGATGGGAGAGAGAGCGTGTGGTGGAGGAAATGGATGCGGCTGATTTGCTTCGCTTTGCTTCGTTGCTTGCTTTTATAGGAAGGCGTCAAATCGGGTGGGGGTTAAATATATGCAGGTTGTATTCGTTCGTTTTCTTTCTCCTATTGGCCCGGGGGGGGGGGGGTTGCCTTCTATTTTTTTGATCTGTCGCTTTACCAGCGCTATAAACCTTTTTCTAAAATACCAGGGCCGTAAAACTAAAAGTATAGAACACGTCTTTTGTTGGGTGCCTGCGACCTGCGGTGCAAATCCCAGGGCACACGTGGTGGACCAAGACGTCCATCATGTTTAGGGATGTAAACGGGTGATTGGATTTTACCTTTACCAACCTCTGTGATAGAAAAAAAATTGGAAATCTCGGAAATTTATTTTGGAATCATTTCATAAAAATCTACCAATTTTAAAGGAATACTGAACAAATTAATTGAATTATTTTACTTTTCGGCTGAATATCCATAATTTCCGGGGTCATATATGTTGAAACCCACAGAAAATAGAAAATACCGAAATTTTGGTGAAATTTTGATAAATTTGAAAACTACAATCAGAGAGTGGCTGATGCTTCTAGGAAAGAAAGCAAGACCGATGCACGCGCGTACTACGTTTTGAACCATTCGGACTAGCTAGCAAACCAAGGGAGCCTCTTCAGTACGCGATTGGACAAGATGGTATTAGTGTGATAGTGCAGTTTCTTAAAGGTAGTTTCTTTTGATCAAGATGTTTTCTGTGTTCAATTCTACCTCCTAGAAACCTTTTTGTCGTTAGCATTTACAATATGAACTCATTATCATTAAATTCATCATGGAATATATTTTCATATAATATTTTCTTAGTAATTTAAATATTGATAGCTTTTTCTAAGTCTTGGTCAAAATTAGTGAAGTTTTTCTTAGTATTCATTGTTTTCTGGTTTTTCCATACTCTTTTGGAAGGTTTTGAATTTATAGCTAAAGTAATCCCTACCTGCATGATAGAAAACCATGTTCACGGCGCATGTGGGCGGCGCGCGGGATGGCGCATCTACACGCGGCGCACGGCCTTGTCCCGGCGCCGTCAATTCCACCAACCCGCTGCTCCTTTTTTTAGGAAAGGGGAAAGCCACATGCTGTGCATTGATTGATGCACACGGTTTTTACTGCAGCGTCGAATCAAGTCTGGAGTTTACATCTCAAAACAGAGTTCAAAGTGTCTAAAACAAAATTGCAGCCCGGCGCCGTCAAGTCCACCAACCCGCTGCTCTTGCACGGCGGTGACCCTGAGGCCGCCGCGCTCTCTCCGACTACTCCCTCCAGCACCTGTTCACCGATGCCGTCGGCGCGCGCAGACGGGTACCGCGCGCCGGCCGCCGTTGTGGTCAGACGAGTACTCGCTCGTGGTGCTCTTCCTCGAGCTACTTACCGGCAAGTGACCCACGTCGTGGGGAACGCCGACCGGCGCGTCGCCGTGACCAATTTTTATCGGCTCTGGGCTCTGGCGCGGCGCCGCACTGAAATGCACACGCGTGCGATGTACAGCAGGCAGCACAACACATGCCAGGGTAAATGCATACGTGTACCTGAAGACAGGGGTCTGTTGTTGTTCTCGATCAGATCAGATAATACTACTACATTGTCTTCTCCGCCTCTCCGGTTTAGCCAATCACTTTCTCCGGTCTTGCAAATGGACAGTCCAAATGTACCCATCTCATGCAAGCGCAGACAACTTTATAGCTTAGTCATTGTTGTCAATGTGATAATGCTAGTCACTTCACTCGAAACAAAATTCGGCTAGTCACTAAAAAGGGAATTCTATTTGGGGAACACTGTCAATATAAGTATTCCAAAAAAGAATTGTCCAGTTTATTAGGTAAATCCTTGCGATACAAATGACCCAAAGCCCACTCCAGTCCACAAAAACAGACGGGATACTCGAAACAATGTACCACCAAACTCACTCAACCAACAGCGTAAAGACAAAGTGTGGGCCAGCCGTATCATGCCATCGACACACCCACCGCCGTCGGAGGAGCTAGATTCGGCGTGACCACTCCAGGAGGGGGAGACGACCCTGACAGGCTTGCGAAGAAAGACGGTAGACACACGCTCGTCGCCGCACCACCTCGCCGCCATCATCGTACTCGTAGAAGGTAGAGGGAAACCAAACACGTTATTCAAGGATCCTGTTTGGGCCACCCGTCAATGCTACTGGTGAAGATGTGGCCTGCAGAACCTTCCGCAACTCTAATCCAACTTAAATCGAGGTTGCCACCCAGACATGTGTCGTGCCATCTCTACCCCTCCTTCTTTTCCATCGACCTAAGGAGGCCACAATGCCGCACGACCCAACCACCTCTAACCCAACTTATCGTAAGGCGGTCGCCCGCAGCACATGGCCAAAGCACCGAGATCCGGGTCGACATTTCATCATCCATTTACGAACAAACTTTACTCCACGTACAATATTATAATCACACAAAATTGTAAACTTAGTAATTATTTAATCACACCCAAAGCCATCATATAAATATAACCGCGCACACAAATTTGTTAGATCGGTACAAATAATTGATCGGGCAACGGAGTTCATTTCAGTTGAATTGAAATGGATCGGCTCGGTGATATGAACATTCCTGCGGGGTATTTATCTAATGGGTCATTGTTCAGCTAGCGAACTCAGCCCACGATCGGATCTTCAATTCCTTGTACTGGTAAATATCGCATAGCACTTCGGTAATTCTAACTGTAGGGTTCAGCAACATACATAGATAACTGGAGCAAGCAATAACCTAATCCATCTCAGCTCACGAGACCTGATCACTAGAGCAAGCAATCACCTAAACCTAGAAATTAGTTAATCGCATACAAAACCATCATAACCACACGCAATAAAAAGTGCTAGATCTCTGATTCTCTATACAATAGTAGACTGGCGAACGATCAGTTCGTTTCCTTGAATTCAAATGGATCGGCTCGGTGATATATTCCTGTAAGGTACTTATATCTAACACTGATCTGCTAGCAATCACATAATCTATCTCGGTTAACGACCGGATAGGTTCAGAAACATAGATCGATCACTGGATCAACAACAGTAGTTTTACTAGTTTGCATGAACAATAACTGAATATCCTCTTATACATATAGATACAGTACACACCAGTAAGAATTTCAACATCAGATTTAATGTACAGTCGCAAACGAGAAGAACTGGTTGCATCGTCCATCCGTTGAACGAGGGTGGATATCGGCCGCCGCGGCATTGTACCTCTTGTCGAGCCCCGCCATGAATTCTTCCGCCTCTTTGGCTTGCCGCTCTTGTTCATCGTCCTCACCATCAGCCAAAAGCATCTGCGTCTCCTCTACATCCTCTGGTTCCCAGTCGGAAACAGACTCAGCCAACGATGGCACAAACTCTTTGGCTTGCCGCTCTTCTTCCCCGTCAGCCAAAAGCCTTTGCATCTCATCTAAGTCCTCCGATTCCCAGCCGGAAACAGGCTCAGCTGATGATGGCACAAACTGTTCCATGTTGTTCTCAGCTGGTTCCTCCTCTTGTGCCCCGAAAATTTGTTCCCACGAACAACTGTACCGGTCCGTGTCCTCTTCAGCTTCAGCCGCTGGAGAAACCGCAGCCGGCGAGCAAACCGGTGCTTCTACAGGTGCGCACCAATCGGGGCAATCTTGGTACTCTTCCTCAAGAGCAGCGACGGGGCGGCGGCCATCCGCATCTTCTTGGAGCTCGACAGGTCGGCGGAGGCAACCGGGGCTGGCCTCTTCTGTACTGGCGCGCTCACGGTGATCGTGAGTTCGTGACACAGACGGAGTCTGGTTCTTGCACGGGTGGCTCTGCTGCTGCTTCTTGACGACGCTTGAAGTACGCGGCAGATTCTTGGTGGGCTTCGTCAGGCGCGGTTGGAGACAAGTGAATCTTGCACAGCACCATCTCCCCGTCGGCGACGGCGGCCTCTGGCGCCAACCACCGGTACTCCTCCATGACCCAACCGGTGCACTTGTCGTCCTTTTTGAAAGAAAGCTTCTTGACCTCGCCGACCTTGGCTCCCTTCTTGTAGACTTTCTTGGTCGTCTGGCCGGTCCAGGTGCCGGCGCCGGCGGCGCGCGCGCTCTTGGTTCTGCTCCCGTTCTTCCACTTGCAGGTCGTAAAGAAGAACCGGTCGCCGGTGCTCACGGCCTGCGGCGCCGGGGCGTAGACGAGGGCCAGATCTCTGGGCTCGAAGCTGTAGAAGTCGACGTGGTGGATGAGCTTCTCGGCGCCGTGCAACGCTGAGCCGGCGATGAGGCGCGGCAGGTAGTAAGTCACGGCCTCCTCGTCGGTAGGCATGAAGCGGTTGTACTTGAAGATGTCGTCGAGCCCGTCCATCTCCATGGATCCGCTGCTCAAGCTCTTGGCGCACGCCCCGATCGATTTGCTTCAGCCGGTGTAGCTCGCAGAAAACAGATCGAGCGCCCTAATTTGTGATTACGGGGTATATATGGGCTAAGCTAGGACCTGCATGCGTTCACCTCCGTTTGGACTTCTGAGCGGACCGTCCGGTGACGAAAAATTACGGGGAATTCGGGAAACGACTTCTCCCACACGGATTCGGGATTCACCTCCGTTTGGAATCGGACTCGAACTACAATCTCCGTAGATTTATTTTGAAACTTGAATGTCTGATACACTCGGTGCACCCCATAGGCTGAGAGCGTATGGCCGGTCAACACCGAGGCCGAAACGAGTCGCACACATGTGTGCAGCTAGCTAGGGATAGCTGTTGCGCTATATTTTTTTTAATCCAACTTCTATCATACGCATATTGGAAAAGTAATAGTAATACTCTTCATTCAATCCGGTCGATCGGTGTAAAAATCCATACAACTAGTTGAAAATTAGGTTGAGTTGGTACACAGCCTTTTCATGCAGTGCAAAATTGGTTCAAATAAGCCACACGTACAGTAGATACGTGCCAATTTTTTTTTTTGCATAAACCTCTTGAAGTTGACACAAATCTTCTTAATCTCGTTGGCAGAACACGCCATACAATAGCCGCCGGGCCTAGAACTCGCTAAAAAATGTCGGGAGAAACTTGTATTACTCAAAATATCAGGTACTCCCTCCGATCCATATTAGTGGACATAGCTTTGTCTAAATTCATATGTATCTAGTTAAGTATTTAGACTAGATACATGTGTATCTAGACAAAGTTGTGCCCACTAATATGGATCGGAGGTAGTACTATAATTGCTACGGCATGTGCTCACTAAACCACTAGTAGGGAAAAGGCTTTCTGTGGCGCACCCACTGTGCCATTCTGTGGCGCATGGTGGGTGCGCCACAGACGTCACGCCACAAAAATCTAAATTCTGTGGCGCACCACAGATGCGCCACAGAAAACGCAATTCTGTGGCGCACTCTGCAACATGCGCCACAGAAATCCTTTTCCAGATTAAAAAAAATTACACTAGCCCCCCGATTCCCTCTCTGCCCAACGCCATCCCTGACCCGAGGTGCAGCGCCGCCGCCTCCATCCAGGTCAGCGCCGCCCCGGCCCGAGGTCCAGCGCCGTCCCGAGATGCAGTGGCTCCCCGTCGGTCCTCTGTACGGCGGCGAGCGGTGGTCCTCAGTGGCTCCCCGTCGGTCCTCTGTACGACCTGCGGCGAGATGAAGCTTGGCGGCCGGGAGAGGAGGACGGCGCCACGGCGGGGCTCGAGGAAGGATGCGCGTCGGGGAGGGCGTGCTTGCCGGCGCAGGTCGTGGAGGAGCTGGAGGTGAGAGAGGGAGCGCCGGAGCAGTCCCAACCCTGCTCGTTGGCCATGGCGGCGAACGGCAGTCGAGCTCCTGCTCGTTGGCCATGGCGGCGCCCGGGGCTCGGATGGCCGGAGGTGGCTTCCTCGGCCGACCTCGAAGGTGCAGGGAGGGGCGCGGGGATCTGCCGCCGCTGGGAAGGTCGGTGGGGGCGGGGAGGAGCATGGCAGGGCTCTGCCGCCGGCGTGAAAGGTGGGGCGGGTGGCATAGGGGAGAACCGGAGAAGAAAGAGGAGAGAAGAAAGAGAGGAGAGAAGAAAGGCGTCGGGTGCAGAGAGAAGAAAGAGAGGAGAGAAGAAAGGAGTCCTGTGCGTGGTGGGTTGACCAGGTGAGAGAAACCAGATCAGATCTGGATCTGGATCTGGACTTTCTGTGGCGCATGTGGCCAGATGCGCCACAGAAATGTGGATTTCTGTGGCGCATTAGACTGCATGCGCCACAGAAAGTCACATTTTTGTGGCGCATGCAGTCAGATGCGCCACAGAAATCCACATTTCTGTGGCGCACGTGGATTTCGTGCGCCACAGAATTCTTAACTTTTTGTGGCGCATGTAAAAATATGCGCCACAGAAATATTTCTGTGGCGCATGGCTATTTTGATGCGCCACAGAATGTGGTTCCACAGAAAGGCAGTTTCGTAGTAGTGAACCCTCTGGACTAGAGGAGCCAGCATTAGTTATAGCATAGTTTGCCATAAAATAACTACCGTGTTCACATCTCTTAATTAATATGACTAATACAAGTCCGCTGAACCTTTATCAAGATCTTAATTTCCTCTATCCACTACTAGAAAAATGACCTCTAGTCGCGGTTCCAGAGGACCTTTAGTCGCGGTTGGGCAACCGCGACTAGGCTGGCGGGACTAAAGCCCCCACCCTTTAGTCGCGGCGGATTCCGAACCGCGACTAGAGGTCCCTCCACGTGGGCTTTAGGGGGACGTGGGGTGTTGGGACCTTTGGTCCCGGTTGGTAGCACCAACCGGGACCAAAGGGTTTTGGTTTTTTTTTTCTTTTTCGATTTAATTGCAGGGTTTAGGGTTTATATATGCCGGGGTTTGGTTATAGCTAGGTTCCCGTGTCCCGTGGTAACGGTAACCCTTCCCGTTGCGATGACGGTTACGGTGACGGTAACCGTTACGGTAACCGTGACGGTTACCGTTACGGTAACCGTAACGTTTTCGATGTCGTAACCGTTCCCGTGTCGTATGAAGTCGATGCACATATTTATAACACATACAATTAAATTAAGTAATACTTGAAGATCGTAGACAAGAGTTCGTTGATGCGCCAAGAGTTATCGTAGTACAAGAGTTGAAGCAAAACAACAAGTTACTTTAACGATTTCATGCTTTCAGCATCGTAGTACTCTCCTTTCTCCTGTAAGGCCTCTGAAAGGTAAAATCCCGCCAATTCCTCTCCAATTGCTCTGAAGCGGTGGTCGAGTGGTAGCCTCTCGCGCTTTTTTGCCAACTCTGCATCCTTTCTCATATTCCATTTCTCGGTGACTAATACATATATATACTCGCAAACGAAGAATCCACAGTACTCAGTTCCTTTGGTTGCTCCATGCAAGACTATACAAGAATAGATTTCAGTCAATAATAATGAAGTATGCATGAGAAATGTTGTGTGGACGAAGAGGTAGCAGTACTTACTTGGTTTAACTTCCAATCCAGCTTTTGGCGCCACCCACCTTCAGGATCTTCCGCTCGAAACCTTTCCCAAACTCTGCCCGACAAAGAACATTCACAAATGAGTTATTCGTTAATGACTTGACATCAAGATATGAATGACAGAGGCGGTAAGAAATGAATGTACCTTGCTAGTAAGTCGAAACAACTCCTGTAAGTGTCAGGATGATACCTCAATGAGTCAAGTGAATGAATAAGTCCTTCGTGATGTCTAATGACAAGAAGAATCCAGTGGTAGCTGGGCACAGTCATGCATAACTCATCAGTTAAACTTAACATCGGGTGAGCAAATTAGAATGTGTAGAAGACACTAAAACTTACCGGAAGTGGTAAGGCCAATATATAGTTCTTTTGTCGCGGTATCGCTTGAACACCCTTAGCAAATCATCCGGTGTGTTCTTGTTATACAAGGGATTTATTATGGTTTCTTCGTTATATTTATCCGGGTCAATGAACCCAATGTCATGCTGGTTCAGCTTTTTGAGCTCGAGCATCTTCAATCTGCATAATATAGCACACAAAAGATTAAAGTGAGAATAATTACAAACAATGAACGAGACTAGGTAAAGACTTAAATAAATCACTTACAGGCAATAGGAACTCATGATAGATTTGTCGAGTGCCCGCAGATTGTATAGCTGAAAAAGTTCGCTAAACGTAACAGTGTGATTGTAGTCTTCTAAGAAGTGCTCATCGTCTTCCCTACATTTCAGAACGATAGCAGATGTCTTCTTTGCATTTTTCATGTACCATTGATGCAGAGTACGCATTTTTGTTGGAAGGCCCCTGATTTGCACCAAAGCTTTCCCCGGAACGAAGTTTCTTACTGGAGGAGCTGGTGGTGCAGTCTCAAAATTCAATCTCGAAGCATATTCATCTATAGGCATTTGCGCTTCGGCGGCAAGACGACGGATTACCTCTATGTCAAACACCATCGGCTCTTTAGGGTCAGATTGTACTGGTTGTTTTCCGCGCTGGGGAACTCGACTATCTTTGTTCGTCGGCGGCGGGACAATTAGCGGGGGGACAGAACGTACGGGTTGTTCTCCGAGCTGGGGAACTTGTTTACCTATCTTCGGCGGCGGTGGGACCGATGGTGCTGCTTTTGTAGCTTCCTTCGCCGGCGGGACCGATGGTGCTGCTTGTTTTTCGTTTGCCGCCGGCGGCGGGACTGACTCTGCGTCTTGTTCACCTTTCTTCGGCGCCTCCGCCGCCGTCACCTCGTCATATGACTTCTGAATAGAACGGACATAGTCAGATGGCGGCTTCTCTGGAGGGACATATAAGTTGTCAATGACTTTATGACAAGCCGCTGCAGTATAGCCCTCGGTAAATGTTGGCGGCGGCACTTTCGGTGCGAACAATGATTTATTATGCTCCTCGATGGCTGCTTCGTTTTGGTCAAGAGTCTTCTGCCAAGGTTGCCTCAGATCAGGCGTTGTGGCCCTTTTAGCAGGTCGCCTCTTGACCGGGGAAGACGCGCGCCTTCTCCGTTTAAGCGGTACGGACACTTCCGGTGGGGGGTTCCGTACCGGAGATGGAGATGGAGATGGACTTTGCTGACTGAGATGGTCCTCTAGATTATTTTCCGGTGTGGGGTCCCTGTCACGCGGTGCCGGAGATGGATGTGTCTCATCGATACCCCGGCAGGGTGGGCTTTGCTGAGTCGGTGGCTTTGAGAACTTGATGTATTTCTTGTTCCACTGGACGAAACCACCCTTGACATCGCACAATGCCTCCTCACCGTTACCTCCAGGAATCTCAAGAGCCAATGATTCCGATCCCGGCACAATTTCATCCACCCCGACAACAGCATAGCCAGGATGAATGACACCATTATGGTAGCTTGCTGTGTCGACAATCGGTAAAGCATAGCCGACCGCCACCTTCATGGATATGTTGCTCACAGGCGTATGTAGCTCACATGGTGTCGGTTCCGTGATATCATCCACGGGGTAGCGAGCATCGAGTTCTAGTTGCGTGGAACCCACGCTGCTTCTAAGCTGAGATCGAGCATCCACGACTTCAGGATCTTGGGGCTGCTGCACCTGGCGTTCATTAATGAGTTGCTTCATCTGGCGTTCCAAATTCGCTATCCGCTCTTCACCCTGCTTCTTCTTTCTTGCACGGCTTCTATAAGTGTCAGCGTGCTGCGGATACTGTTTTTTCAAGGTGGCACCGCCGGGTAAGCCTCGTAAACGTCCCCAGTGTTCAGGTTTCCCTAGGGCCCGTGCCAGCTCGTCTTCCTCTCTATAGGGTTCCCACGTACCCGCTAGAACTTCCTTTATTGCATCTTCAATTTTTGGGACCATGGCTACTACTGTTGCCTTGTATTTTTCAACCCTCGGGACAATCTTCCCTTCCTCGTTCAACGTTGCGCCATGCGCGAACAACCAGAATTTGGACCTTTCGGGCCAGCTGTATGTCTGTGGAGTGAAACCTGCAGCCACGAGTTTATCTTCCATGGCTAGCCACTTAGGAATGGCTGACCTGTAGCCACCTGGCCCCAAGTTATGGTGGTGTGTCTTACTCGCAGCATTTAGCTTATTTTTTTCCGATCGGGCCACAGCCGCAGCCGAGGTCTTATACGCCTTAAAGGCTTCCCAGTGATCTCTTAGCTTCACCAGTTTTTTTTGACTGAAATCTGGATCAACCTTTTCATATTTTGCCCATAATGTTTGCTTATATTTCCGAAAGGCGTCGGCCATCTTGGAGAGAGTCCAGTGCTTGAGTTTCAACTTCAAGGCGGGCTCAATACCATCCGGGAGGTTAAAATGCTGCAAGAGTGTGTCAAAGCAGAAATCTTTATAATGCTGGTGGACATAGCAAGGGTCATCCTCGGCAACGCCTGCTGGCTTAAGCCATTCTGCTATGGAGATCGGGACCTCGTCCCTAACAATAACTCCAGCTTGACTAATATATTTTCTGCGGTTCTCTATCGGTTCCACCGGATCGCCATCTACATCAATTTTATAGATTGGTAACTTTGCATCTTCGCTAGTCATTCTTTTCGCTGGGCCTCGAGGAGCTTGATTCTTAGCCTTTTTATGCAAGGTGGACGCCTAAAGTAAGAAATATAATGCGTTAATAAGTGCAATACAAATCAGTTAATGCATTTTGTGTTCAAGCAAATATAGAATTCATATATAAACCTCGAGGTGGAGGGTGTTCGAGGTGGAGGCTGTTATTTCTTCTTCCTCTAAAATACCCTCACCAGACGGGTTTAAAAATTGTGATGCAAATTGCTCAAAATCTTCGTTTCGATCGTCGACGGCGCCTTCTCCACCGGCAGCATTTGCATCGCGATGCTCAAAAATATCCTGCATGAATAAGTTTTCTCCTTCCTCGTCTCGCACAATTAAAGGGTGATCCATAGCTGAATGTTCCTACACGCAATAAATTTAACAAATTATGATAAACAATAATTTGATACAAAGTATCAAAGTGCTTGATACAAATTTAACAAATTATGATACAAAGTATCCACATGTGCTTGATACAAAGTATGACAAAAACAATAACAAATTTAACAAATTTGATACAAAAAGTTACAAAGTATATATGATAAACAATTACAAATTTAAATCCTTACTTATATCTATAAATTTACCTAGCTATATTGATCTACTAATAAAATGATTTCTACCTATATTGATATACTAATAAATTAACCTAAGTAAATTGACCTAACTAACTTATGATATACTAATAAAATGATTTCTAACTATATTGATCTAACTAAATTAACCTAAGTAAATTGACCTAACTAACTTGACAAATAATTCTAACTCAATTGAAAAATATTTCTACTAATTCTATTTCACTAAAATGTGACATATTCAGTACAGGGGAGGCGCGCGGCGTGGGGAAGACCTACCGGCGGCGGCGCGCGCGAGGCAGGGGAGGGGCGCGCGGCGTGGGGGCGCGAAGGCTGGAGTGGCACCACGGCGGCGGAGATGGGCACCGGCGTTGGGGCGCGGCGGCTGGAGGGGCACCGCGGCGGAGGCAGGGGAGGGGCGCGCGTGGGGGCGCGGCTGCTGGAGGGGCACCACGGCGCGGCGGAGATGGGCACCGGTGTGCGGGCGCGGCGGCTGGCCGGAGATGGGCACCACGGCGCGGCGGCTGGCCGGAGCAGGGCTTCGCCGGCGTTGTGCGTCGTGGGAGCCTGGAGGCGTTGTGTGCTTCGATTTGGGGGAGTTTGCAAAAACTTCCGCAAACTCCCCACTAAACCGCGCGGAATCGACCTTTGGTCGCGGTTGTTGGCTGCAACCGCGACCAAAGACCCTTTAGTCGCGGTTGCAGCCAACAACCGCGACCAAAGGTCGACCTGGGCCGCCCAAATTCTGGCGCCAAGCCCGGGGGGCCTTTAGTCGCGGTTGTTTGCTGCAACCGCGACTATTGGGCTTTTTTACATTTTTTGCTGTTTCTTTTTTCTTTTGTTGTATTTGTTTTCTTTTATCATTTTAATTGAAAGGGAACTCAACGCTTGGTCCCAACTTAATGAGTCGTGAATAAAATGGAGAGCATGGCTATTCATCTAAGGTGGTCGAATTTCCAAAAACTATGGATGGTTATATGTTGTAACCACTACTTGTGTACCCTAAAATTATTTTTGTAACAATTTTAGAGCAAACTATCACATATTTGTAAGATGAATGTTTGGTGTTGTAAAATGCAGAAGAAAGCAGATAAAAAATATTTATTCATTTATCTTAATGCATTACATAAAAGGTTTAATACATTATTACACATGATACAACGTCTCACAAGCGCTTGAAAGAAACACACCCCTGATCCAACATCACCAACATTATTCTACATAAACGGACTTGCTGGCTCGAAGGCCGTAGGATTAGGGGGAACGGCGGGAGGAGCCAGCCCCGTGGGCGGCCGCCCGGTTCTCGCGCGCACGTTTGCGGCGGAGGGCAAGATCCATGGAGGATGAGTCTTTCAGCGCCCAATCCAGATCGGAAGCCTCCTTCGCCTTGAGCTGGTAGGAAGTCTTGGCTCGCTGGACAGGGTAGTCGCGGATAGACTGGAAGGAGGCTTCCATGGCCTCCTGTATCTGCAACCCACAACCTTCTTCCCCGTCGTCGCTCCAGTCGAAGTCGTCGTCCTCCTCCTCCTCCTCCGCGGGAGGAGCGGCGGCGCCTGGTGGAGGTGCAGCGCCGCCAGGTGGAGGTGCGGCGGCACCTGGTGGAGCAGGAGGCCGGTAGCTGGGCATTCCTCTCCACGCCGGGCTCGTGGGCATACGGCGGGATAGACTCCCGCGGTTGCGCCCAAGCGCGCTCTGCCGAGCACGCTCGACCTCGTCCAGAAGGCGCTGCGGTGGGCGTGGCGGATCCATCTCGTGGAGACGATGCGTTCGTGGCTAGGAATGGTGGATTAGGGTTTACCCCGTCGGCGACAATATATAAAGACCTCCAGGGCAGCGCTGGGGGAGGACACGTGCCCAGGGAAGCGCTGGGGGAGGACACGTGTCGTGACCGCAAAGCCCGTCTTTAGTCTCGGTTGGTGTTACCAACCGGGACTAAAGAAGCACATGGATCGTGTGTTTCTTTCGAGCGCTTGTGAGCCGTTGGATCAGGGGTGTGTTTCTTTTGAGGGATTGTGAGCTGTTGGATCAGCAGTATCACGACCACTTCGTGAGCCACATGACCCGGTTGGTGTTACCAACCGGGACTAAAGAAGCACACGTACCCTATATATAGCCGCCCTCCTCAGACAGGTTACTCACTCACACAAAACATTCCAGCGTCACTCGGAGAGGCATCTTTGGGCAACCAGCGGCAAGACGTCTCTGATGACCTGCGACCGTTCCAAACGGTTGCAGATCATCAGAGATGTGTTGCCGGACGGTTGTAGATCATCAGAGACGTCTTGCCGCTGGTTGGATCGAAGTGGCGCTCAAAAACAAAACATTCCAGCGTCACTCGGAGAGGCATCTTTGGGCAACCAGTTGCAAGACGTCTCTGATGACCTGCGACCGTTCCAAACGGTTGCAGATCATCAGAGACGTCTTGCCGGACGGTTGTAGATCTTCAGAGACGTCTTACCGCTGCTTGGATCGAAGTGTTACCTTTTCCCCACTGCAGCCATCTATTGCATCAAAGCGGACACCACTGTTTTGGTTGGTGCTCTTTTTATCTTGGTCGGCCGTGTAAAATGTATTTCCATTTATCTCGTACCCTTTAAAAGTCAATATAGTCGAAGACGGTGTCTTGGCCAATAAGTATAGCTGTAGTTCATTTGTGGTGACATTCATCAGTCTTTTCTGTAACCAACCGCCAAAAGTCCTGATGTGTACTCCATCAATCTCATCTTCTGGGTATTTGGAGCGTAAATCATTCTTGTGTTGCTGGATATACGGAGCCACCAAGATGGAACTATGCAGAACTGTGTAGTGTGCTCGAGTGAAAGAATCCACGTCTTCACATATGATTGCTTTCTTTCCTAGCGTGCCTTTTCCACGCAGTCTCCCCTCATGACGCGATTGAGGAACACCAATCGACTTAAGATCAGGAATAAAGTCAACACAAAACTCAATGACCTCCTCAGTTCCATAGCCCTTGGAGATGCTTCCTTCTGGCCTAGCACGGTTATGAACGTATTTCTTTAAGACTCCCATAAACCTCTCGAAGGGGAACATGTTGTGTAGAAATACAGGACCGAGAACACGTATCTCTTCCACCAGGTGAACTAGAAGGTGCGTCATAATATTGAAGAAGGTTGGTGGGAACACCAACTCGAAGCTGACAAGACATTGGACCACATCATTCTCTAAATCTTTTAGAGTAAGTGGATTGATAACCTTCTGAGAAATTGCATTCAGGAATGCACATAGCTTCACAATGGGTACTCGAACATTTTCTTTTAGAAGTCCCCTCAATGCAACCGGAAGTAATTGTGTCATAATCACGTGACAGTCATGAGACTTCAGGTTCTGAAATTTTTGCTTTGCCATGTTTATTATTCCCTTTATATTCGACGAGAAGCCAGATGGAACCTTCATACTGCGAAGACATTCAAAAAATATTTTCTTCTCTTCTTTCGTAAGAGCATAGCTCGCAGGACCTTGATGATTATCAGAATGATCGTCGTCTCGTGAATGCATACGTCGATGGGCCTGTCTTGCTTCCGGTGTATCTTTTGACTTTCCATACACGCCCAACAAGTTAAGCAGGTTCAAGCAAAGATTTTTTGTCACGTGCATCACGTCGATTGCAGAGTGAACCTCTAGCATTATCCAATAGGGCAGCTCCCAAAATATAGATTTCTTCTTCCACATGGGAACGTGGTTCTGAGCGTCATTCGGAACAGATAGTGCTCCAGCACCCTTCCCAAATATTACTTTTAAATCCTTGACCATATCATGTATAACAGAACTAGAAGGTCGAGTAGGCTTCCGCCGAATATCTTCCTCACCTTTGTAATGTCGGCCTTCCTTTCTTCCTGCATGCCTCGGTACAAGCCATCGACGATGGCCCAGGTACACAATCTTGTTACCTATATGTTTACCTTGAGTCTCACCTAAACAATGCGTACATGCATTGTATCCCTTGTTTGACTGTCCTGAGATGTTACTAAGAGCAGGCCAATCATTGATGGTTACAAACAAGAGCGCTCGTAGATCAAATTCCGTTTGCTCGTGCTCATCCCACACACGCACACCTTCATCACTCCACAGCTGTAAAAGTTCTTCCACCAATGGCCTCAGATACACGTCAATGTCGTTGCCAGGTTGCTTCGGGCCTTGGATGAGCACTGGCATCATAATGAACTTCCGCTTCATGCACAACCAGGGAGGAAGGTTATATATACATAGAGTCACAGGCCAAGTGCTATGACTGGAGCTCTGCTCTCCAAATGGATTAAATCCATCTGTACTTAGACCAAATCTTAAGTTCCTAGCGTCATCCGAAAATTTCGGGAACACTCTGTCGATTTTTCTCCACTGGGACCCATCAGCGGGGTGTCTCATCATCATGTCTTTTTTACGTTCTTCTTTGTGCCAGCGCAACAACTTGGCATGCTCTTTGTTTTGGAACAAACGTTTCAGACGTGGTATTATAGGAGCATACCACATCACCTTGGCAGGAATCCTCTTCCTTGGACAACCTTGCTCGCCCTCAACTTCACCTGGGTCATCTCGCCCAATCTTAAACCGCAATGCACCGCATACAGGACAAGCATTTAAATTTTCGTGCTCGCCGCGGTAGAGGATGCAGTCATTAATGCATGCATGTATCTTCTGCACCTCTAATCCTAGAGGGCAGACAACCTTCTTTGCTTCATACGTACTAGAGGGCAATTCGTTTTCATTTGGAAGCATCTTCTTAACTATTTTCAGCAAACTTTCAAAGTGCTTGTCGGTAGTACCACTCTCTGCCTTCCATTGTAGCATTTCCAGTATCGTACCGAGCTTTTTCTGGCCATCTGTACAAGTTGGGTACAACAATTTGCTGTGATCGGCTAACATGCGCTCCAACTTCAACCTCTCGTTTTCACTTCCACAGTCCATTTGTGCATCATGAATGGCCTGACGAAGATCATCGTCGGGCTCATCAAAGATGGCATCCTCTTCAACTTCGTCTTCCCCCATTGTAGTATCAGCGTGTTCATTGAACAGAGGATAGTTGTCATTATCCTCCTCTTCTTCATTCTCTTCCATTATAACCCCTCTTTCTCCATGCTTGGTCCAACAATAATAACCAAGCATGAAACCATTTCGCAACAGGTGTTCGTGAAGCCTGTCTGTGGAAGAGTATGTATACTTATTCATACAGAGACTGCATGGACAACACATAAAACCATCCTTTCGCTTGCTTGTCTCAGCCACATGGAGAAAATTATGCATGCCAGTAATGAATTCGGCACAAACTCGGTCACCGTACATCCATTGACGTCTCATCTGCATTATATAAGTATATCAAAAAAATTATGCATGCCAGTAATGAATAGATAAGTGACCATAATAATTCAAGCAAAGTAGAGTGGCGACAAATGTAATACATTGTAGCATTAAATATCCATTAATTTAAACTAACATTGAACTATTTAAAAATTTAAGTCCAACAACAAATGCGATCAGAATCGCAACTAAGGTAACTATTGAACCAACAGCATAATGATACCAAGCCTCTTGACTAATGGCATATCTTCTAATTTTTTTAAGCTTCAAGCGCATCGCATCCAACTTGATCTCGTAAGCATTAACGACGTCGGCAAGCTTCGAGCGCATCCCATCCAACTTGATCTCGTAAGCATCGACGACGTCGGCAAGCTTGAACTGGTGTTCATCGATGATGTTGACAAGCTTAACCTCCAATTCCTTCTTCTCTTCTTTGCGGAGATCTTCACTTATTTTTAATTTAGCTTTCAAATCATCGTTTTCTTTCACAAAATATTCAACAATAGGGTCCACTGGAATTTCCGGTTCAACTACCTCCTAGACAAATATATATTTATGTCAAAGTTGGTCCGCATGATTGTCATAAACGCGAAACGAAACAAATATATAGTTATTAAAAGTCATACCACATCCGAATAATAGAGCGGACGAGAGCCGGTGGGGGTATTTGTGAAAACCATGGCACTATATATATATATAAAACAATTATACAACTTATACAAAAAAACAAATAATAATTATGGAACAAAATCATACAACATAGATTTTTTTTAAATAAAAAAGAAAGCTCACCTAGGTGGTGTCGGTGACGAGACGGTCTATCGACGACGGTGAGGAGGTGAATGTTGTGACACTGAAATACAAAAACATAATTTAGTTTAAGATCAAATTGACAATACAAAATTGAGCTAAATAAGCAAAATGAGCTAACTTAGGCATTTCATCATACACCTACCTAGCACTACAAATATGAATTGAGCTAAATGAGCTAGACAACCAACGAAACGGGCGCCGAAAGAGAGAGTTTGCAGTTGCTAACCCTTGGATAGATGCACCACCGTCAATCTTAACAAATGGTGCAAAAAATCGTGGATGAAATCGAGCTCGGTGGAGAGAAAATGGAGATTCAACTCGAGCTCGAAATGGCCAAGGCTGGCTCGGGGTGGAAGATGAAGGCGACTGACCTTTGATCGCGGTTGGTGGCTCCAACCGCGACTAAAGGTCCTCGCTAGGACAGGCGGCCTTTTTGTGCGGGACCTTTAGTCGCGGTTGGAGCCACCAACCGCGACTAAAGGTCCTCGCGCGTGCCCCGCGCGGCTCCGGCCGCAGGTGGAGGACCTTTAGTCGCGGTTGGTGGCTCCAACCGCGACCAAAGCTCCAGCACAAACCGCCACCTGTCCTAGCCGTTGGATCTGTCGGAGCCGCGAGACCTCTAGTCACGGTTCGGAAACGAGCCGCAACTAAAGGTCCGCCTCTAAGGCCACTTTTCTACTAGTGATCGTTGTCGAATAGAGCCAATCCACATCTTTATTCTTCAAAGCTTGGCTATCTCAAAGCAGTCCACTCCGATGAGCAACGGTTGGTTGCACCAATGCAAGGCTAGAGAAATGCCCGGCGCTTACGGGGATGGAACAGCTAGGATGATTTTCCGTGATCATAGGGGTGATACTATCTTGTCATTTTGGTCGCGAGGCAGAGAAACGGTTTTCGGAGAAAATATACGCGTACAACTTGGCCCAAACAATTTCTCCGGTGTCTTTTTTTTCGAAATTAGGAGATCTCAGCCTCTGCATCAAAGTGATGCACAAACCTTATTGATATTATAAAAAAGGTTTAAAAGTAACCATCCAACGTATTACATCTTATGGATCACATAACGTGGATACAAATATCAACCAAATGAAAAGCGCAAATCTAAACATTTAGTCTTCTAGTAGGATTTAACCATCCTGTCGGGCACAAGATAGACCGCATGGAGGTACGTCCGGTATCTATAAACGTCCTCTGATTCACAGGTAGGAGTAAGAACCACATGTGACTCCAGTAGATTGTCTCTTTGATAACCTACAAATAACACAATATCATTCCTATAGTTTCATATTGACCAAAGCAAAGCTGATATGCTTACATGTGTCCGTGATGTTTAAGTGTCAATTCCATTAAGCCAAGATCTAAACATATTCACAATGCTGGTAGGAAGCGAGATATTGAAAGTAAAATGAATGAGTCCCCAAACATTACGAGCAAATGACCATGAAATGAAGAGATGTTGAACAGATTCTTCTTTGTTAAAGAACACACATTTTTTGCAACCCGACGAACGTCTTTTTAGCCAGATTATCTTTAATGAGTAACACCCGACAAATTTATCTGGTGTCTAAACTTGTGCTTTGTTATATCAGATCCGATGGGCGACATAATCAGTTCAGAATTCTTAATTCAAAGCGACCGTGTTTTTACTAGCGTGGAGTCAGGGCCGGGCCGGCAAAATCCGGGACCCTGTGCAGAACTCTAAAGCGGGCCCTATCTCATAGGAAAAATGAACTAATGAACAATTGTAATGTATACGACATAATTTTTTAGGTAAAATTGGATATATTGAAATCATACCTATTGGTCCAGATTTATACCGGATGACAGATTACCCGATTACCCTTGCGATGAGTCTTTTCTAATAAACTTGTCCTAACACCTTTCTGAGATTTAATTAATTATTATTCCTTTTCTTTTCTCTTAAGTTTCTGGCACCAGATTTATATTTCCCCATGATGATTCAACACTGTATTGTTGAAACACAAGACACCTATCAATTGGAGATTAGCAAAATTGCTAATCTGTTTGCTAATTAGACGAACTGACTAACTCATATTGGGGAATAAAAAGAAGACTCACCGATCGATCAACCGAAGCGGGCAGATCTGTTCCGTCGCTGACACTGCAGACGAGCAGATCGATTTTCCTTCGACTGTTCCGTCGCCTGTTCCAGTGTTCCGTCGCCGATCGTAGTGAGAACTGAGAAGAAAAGCCGAAGGGGCAGATCGGTTCGACGGTTTGTAGTTCGTACTGGAGTTCGGAGACGGACGCTGGCGACAGGGATCACGAGCCTCTTCAGTTTCCTCGCGAACGATGGCTGCAATCGATCGAAAACAATAGAAGCACACCAGGACGACCAAGCCAACAGGAGCGGACGACAGCATGCGCACGCCGCGACGCCAGGATACGGCCCATCACGCAGATTCAGCCCAAGTTTTTTTTTTCTAGATTTCGAACTGATACTTGTACATGGGTCTATACCAAAATTTTGGGCCCCCAAATTTGTGGGCCCTGTGCGGCCGCACAGGTTGCACTCCCATGGGCCCGGGCCTGCGTGGAGTTCTAGCTGAAGTGTTCACATTGCCTACAAGAGGATACAATCTACGTTGCTTAGGCCGGTCACAATGGGGATAACTTCAACTATAACTTTGGATCCAGCTCAGTAAATTTTTCTACGTGGCAACGAGTTAATGAAGAGAGAGGAGATTAGAGTAACCAATTTGGTTACTGTAACATCGCACACAGTATGAGATATTTTAATGCAAAATCGATCGACAGCGGCTACATCGCAAAATAATCCCTGTTGCGACCTCGTCTCCCTCGCCTGTATTCCCTGGTCGCCCGCTCTCCATCTCGTTGGCCAGCGGCGGCTCCGGCCGGCGGCGCCACCCAGAGGGCCACCCAAATCATGGCCAAATCCCGTGCCTCCAAGGAGAAGACGCATGTCCAGTCGTCGGCTACCTCGCCGCCACAGCACTTTCCCGGCGTCCCGGCAAGCTCCTACGCCAACCCCTAGCTACAGCCGCTCTTCTTCCCGGGCGCCCAGACGAGCTCCTCCGCAAACCTATCGACGCCGCCGCACGTGTATATCTGTGTCATGGAAAGCTCCTCTGCCAACCCCTCGGTTAATAAATGATTTCTGCTTTTAAATCAATCTTTAGCAACTCCAGTTTCTGCAACTCAAATTTGCATCACTCCAAAATAACTAAACAATTATTCAGGGCCGTGGATCAGTCTGTAGCTATGTCTGCCCTGAATTAGCTAAACAATAATTCAGGGCCGTGGCTAATGTGGTGTTTTGACCGCTGTTTGATTTAGGTTCTTAGCATGCATATTTTGCCAGAACATGATTCAGTTTGATATGTGCAGTCCGTTCGATTTGATTTCTGTTCGTTTTGGTTATTCTTCAGTGGTGATATTGTGTACTCTTTGGTCAGTTTAATTTCAATGTTTACCTAGCACCTCACGGATCACTTCCATGCAAAGCTTAAATCCTTCTTCAAGAGGACCGCGCCTAGCGCGAGTGGCTTGGGGAGCAGTGGCTCCTCCAGCACGTCCCAGGTTCGACTCCGGCTGGAGCGAATTTTGGGGGCGTTTTCCTCACCGGGCTGCACTGTTCACGTGAACAGTGTACGCCAATTTGTGGAGGGCAATAGGGGCTGCATATATGCAGTAGGCTGAGCCCATTAAAATCAGCCTATCCCAGTATTTCGCAGGTGGAGCCGATTTCCCGCGCGGTTCGACAGTGGTATTGTGGTGTGCCCACCACCGCAGGGTTCTCCCAGAAGATCTAGGCTCGCGTAGGCTCAGTCTTAGTATATGGCTTGTTAGATCTAGCTTGCGCACCGGTGGTGTGTGTGTGGTGTTGCGTGCGTGTGGTGTGAGTTGTGCGTGAGTTCAGATACTACAGCTGTACTAAGATCAGGGAAATCTCAAAAAAAAAAAAAAAAAAAAATCCTTCTTCAAGGATGTACGCTGGCAGTTCAACCTTTAAAAGCATATACCGGTATATGCCACAAATAGATCATAGAGTTGAAATAGTACTATACATCCCACAAAACAATAAATGAAAATTTCTATGTTACCACCTCTATGTTATTACCTACTACTATGGATGTAGTAACATACACTAGTAAAATATACTCCTCATTGTGACTAGCCTTAGTGCTCGTGTTTACGTTGTTCTTCCTTTAATCCATGCCTATGAATTAATGTGACACAACTGTCCCAATGAATCAAGGACCGTAATAAAGCTACTCCGTAGCTATTATTTGTTTAAGGATGTGTTGATAAGTACTACAAGCCACGTTTCTTCTTTATTACTGACCTGGCTGTAGAACATCTTCCTCAGTCGTTCGCTCTACACTGCATGCGTATGCGTACCCAGAACGATCAAATCCAGAACGCAGGCCCGGAAAAGCTGCAGGTATCACTGGGGATCTCGTAGGAGCGAGCAGCCCGGGGAGCCGCGGCCACGACGAGGTCGCCGTTCTTGCCATACTTGGGGCGGAACATGGTCGCCCGGAGGATGTCGATGAAGGTGCGGCTGTGGTCGTCGTTGCTAGCGTCGGCTGCCCGAAGTAATGCGGACTCGACGAGGCAGAACCTGCCATGCCCGGTGTGGAGGAGCACCAGGACGTTGTTGCCTGTGGCAGTTAGAGGCTCTTCGAGGAGCGTCAACTTCTCCCCTCCCAGCTTCCATGCCGGTGGCGGCGCGGAGCCGTGGGCGAGGTCTGGGACGTCGCACGAACAGAGGTACCCGCACCGCGCACCACCATCGGTCCCAGATGCGACCCCGACCCACGCCTCCAGGTCACCGTCGTAGTGGCCCTGGCCGTCGAACGGCAGGCGCCAGTTGCCGCGGTGTGTCCACTCGCCGCTCTCGGTATCCAGGGAGAAGGTGTCGTGCTGCCCCTCCCGCAAGCCGTGGTAATCGATGGACACGAAGACCGTGCGGCCGTCCGGATGAAGCGCGTGCGCCGTAAAGCCATAGCTGGCGCCGTCGATGGTGGCAGGCATCGGCGAGCGGGCGTGGCACGCCCAAGTCCACCGCTTCTGGCGCTCCATCGACTCCGCCGGCGGCGGCGCCTCCCAGAGGTAGTGCGGGACTAGCACCGCGTGCAGCTTGTCGCCGGCGGCCACGGCGTGCCAGCTGTTCACCTCGTCGGGTAGGTCTTCGATGTCCAGCTCCGCCGCGTCCGTGTCGTAGATCAGCGTGAGGCCATTGCGGCGGTAGGCGGCACCGGTGATGACTAGGTTTCTGCCTAGGGCGTGGATGCGCGCGTGCATGCCGATCCTGCGGGAACTGATGCGGAGGATCGGCTCCGGAAGGCGCCGCAGGTTCTGCGCTCCGTCAATGCCGGCGTTGCCTTCAGACGCGCCGTCGTTCATATATCCTCCAGGGCGTCGTCCAAGTTAATCTTGTGGAAGCTGTACCCGCTCGTCTCATAGGCACTCAGCACCACGTAGAGATGCCGCCGCTGCGGCTGGTGGTGGCGGTGCGACCGCGAGGTCCCCTCGCAGGCCGCCTGCCTCCGGCTCCCGATCGGTGTATGCACGAGAAAAGATTCGATCTGCGCCGCACGGCGGAACGGCTTGGCGCCGGCTGCCGAAGACGGAACGGAGAGATCGGGCGAGAAACGGTTTCCACATTGCGCGCTCGGCAACGGACTCCTGGCACAGACGCAGAGATGGGCCGACGAACTGCTGCCCCGGCTGGTGAGCAACGATCGTTCGATCGCTAGCTATGAATATTAGATGGGAGAATCATGAGTCCAATTGCGAGACGATCTTGTTTATATGGTAAGTCCATGATCAGCTTGAACAATACTCCACAAACTAGCAAACTGCCCGTGCGTTGCAACGGTTTCAAATCAAATACAAAAACACAAAAACTAGGAAGCACCTTATATACTTTATACCTGCCAAATATATTGTATTTCAACCTTATTTCAGTTGCGTACATATATTGATTTTCACCCTAATTTTAGTGTTATTACCAATTCAACATTTTAATGTTATTAGTTTACACCTAGACAAAAATATGAAATATCCCGCTGAAACAATTTGTTCATATCAAAATAACTTAATGTTTAGATTTGGTAAGTTACATGGTAAAATCGGTAAAATAATTTTTTCTTCAACAATCAAGATTGACTCACCGGGGGGAATTTCGAGCACATTCAAGAAATGGAAGTGGCCTAGACTGCACATTTTGATTTAGCTTTGTATCTTGGAAGCATATATTTTAGACAGGGGAGGAGCTATAACTCGGCCCCGGGCAACTCGGTTCATGGTCTGGGGTGTAGAATATATTTTGACCTGAACATTAGCAAAATTTGTTGATTTCGCCTAAGATTTAGACTAATTATAGCACTAATATAAAGATGGCCCAACGTTTGGTTGGGTTATGGTCAAAAGTTTCTAGGCCCATCTGACAGCATCATATGAGCTCCATCATCTTTGCATAAAACAATAGTTGTTTCCTCATTAATCATCATGATCTGTTGCCAGTATCAACGTCATAAGGAATTGTACGTTGTTGCAGGACTATCGCCATTTACTTTGATATTGAGGTCAGAATCTTTAAAATCATCTAACAGATTGAAACTTGTAGAATCATCTGACAAACTGAAACAAATAACTATTTATTTAGCCTTTTATACCAAATGAATAATGAACAAAAAATAACTATTTACCACCTTAAGCTCACTGGAATGAACACACATGAGATAAGATAACACTTGCTAATCTGCATTGCTAGTTAATGAAACGGTATATTTGCACTGGAAAGAGATCAAATTAGACATCTGCTCGCACCCTCGATGATTTTCTGCTGTACAAATTCATCAAAACAGATTAATCATAGTAACAGTACTAAGATTCTTCATGGGCTGATGAGTACATGTATAACTGGAAGTCATGGATTTCGAGCTAGCAAGGACATCGAGTAGAGCTTTTTTCTAGAGAGAGAGAGAGAGAGAGAGAGAGAGAGAGAGAGAGAGAGAGAGAGAGATGCTTCTTGGACATCGGCAAGATTGATTATGTTGATTGCAATTTGGAAACCATCCTGCCTCGCGCCGCGACGCCGCCTCGCCTCGAAGCATCCTGCAGCTGCCCGTAAACAAAGACACCCGCAGCTCCACACACCACCGTGGCCACCTACCGCTAGAAGGTCCGCAGAATCCCCAAGGTGTCTCACCTGAAAATCCGTTGCTCGGGATTGGATATGGAGGTTGGGGAAAATCACGGCAGTTCTCAACGCCGCCGAGGTCACTTGCCGCGGTACATGCCACCCACCATGCCGCGAGGTCTCCCGCAGCACCGCCTGGCTCGATGCTACCACTGGCCGACGAGCCCACCCGCAGCTGCCACATCTCCCGTCGCGAAACCTCTCGCAGCGCCGCCTGGCAGGACGCGCGGTCGAGGTCGTCGTCGAGCGAGAGGCGCGCGACTGGGTTGGCGGCGGCGTCGCGAGGAAAGAAGGGGATCGGTGGGTGATGATGGACCGCGGGTCGGAGATTGTTTTTTCTCTCGGAAATACCGAACTGATCATATGACTCGGCGGTGGCATATGGTGTAATATTTTCTGACTCAGCCTAACGATGTAAGGGTAAAACTGGAACTTTAAAAAACGTACCATCACCTGAAGGCATATTATATAGTAGAGATTGAGAGTGCGGCCTGGACGGTTACAGGAATTACGCCGTTGATATCGGCTTTCGGTTCGGCGTTACTTCAAAGAAGTGTGACCCCACAATTATCAGAGTTTGGACACTTAAACCTTCTGAACTCATCCCTAAATCAAAACTACAGTAGCACACTTAAACCTTCTGAACTCTTTAAAACCAGACAGTTGGCCCCCAAACCCCTCGTAAGTTGTTTTGCTGACCGTCACGGTGGCCAGGATGTTTGGGAGGTTCTTGCCTAGGCTGAGAAGGCACATATAGCTCACTCGAACTATATCTACGTGGCAAAGTAACATGTTCCGTTCTATTGCCTTTCTCCTAGCAATAATGCTCATGTTTTTGGCAATTTGGTTCGTGGTTTGTCATCCATGGCATTTTGTCACCCGGGGGTATATGCTTCCGATTTTTAAAATCAGATTTAAACATATTTTGATATGTCAAAAATTTAGACGATTTTTTTACGTATACATCTCAACATTCTATGTGCTCACAAAATCGTTGACATAAAATCGACACTGTTGTCTCGTGTTTAAAAAGGAAAAAAAAATTGGTGATAAAAAGATTTTTTTTGCGAGACAATTTTGTGTGTTTACACAAGTCATTAAAAATGTCAGTTCTGCCAGAAACTTGGTGTATACACATACAATGTCAAGTTGTACGTGTGGAATTTTTGTTCGATAATTTTTGACATTTCAAAAATGTTTTTTTGGTAGCAGGGCCGGAGAGCAACCTGGGCTAGGCCCAACGCATAGAATTTTTTTCTTGATAACTATGGTGTTTTGAAGATTTAACTCTGATTTTGCCGGGTAATTTGTATGATTTAATGACATGGCATTGGGCTTAGTTTAAATCTTGACTGCTTCCCTAGCCTGTATATGCTCCCATGTGTTAAGGTGAATTTTCGGTTTATTTTGTCACCTGTGGTGGCAGATGTTTTTGCCACGTTTGTTGTTTTTAGATAGGGTATTTTTGGCTCCCAACCTTGAGTGATCCCGATTTTTAAAAATCCGAAAAATGGTATTTAGAGGTTTCAAAGAATTCCAAAAACAAACACTTGTATACGTACACATGTTATGTACACATATGCATCGTTGTATGTTGTATTGTAGCCTACCCAAAAATAACAAATCATGACTGTTAAAAAGGTAAAAAAAAAAAACCCATTTTCCTTGATACTCTCTCCGTTCCGAAATGTAATGTCTGCTTCACCTTCGCCCTCCACCCCGTCATCTCCCCCTTCCCTGCCTTCTTCCTCCGCCGTCGCCGCCGTTGCCAACTGATCCATCAACGCCACCAAGGAACCGTCACTGTCGCCCACAGATCTGTGACGGCCGCAAAAAAGTCACACCTTTGACCTCACCCACGAAGCTGCGGCTACGAGCGACCGAGATTAAGCCACAGCTACGGCGCCGACGAGAGCAAGGGAAGTGAGAGGGGGAGCGCGACGTGCGGCGAGAAGTGAGGGAGAGAGGGACGTGTGAGAGGGAGAGAAGAGCGACGTGTGAGAGTTCGGGTTAGTTCCGATCAGGGGTAATCTGGGAAGAACACAGTTTCGGATGAACGTGACAGATGGTAGTACATTTGTGTTTGTGTTTTACGATTTTTTTTTGACGTGTGTGTTTTACGATTCTAGCCGAAGATCCAAGCGTAACTTCCATGGTGGAGCGGAGAGGATTCGTCCAGGTGTACCTTGTGGTGGGTTTGTGGTTGGAGGCTGACGGTTCTGGTTCCCTACTCCGACGTCGTCGTGCGGGGTGCCAGTGCTGAAGTTCGATGGCGTGTCCGGGATCGTGCTGCCCCGGTCTGATTCTTTCAACGGCAATGGTTTGTCCTATGAAAAACTAGTTTGGAGGTCTAAAAAGCTGATGATCAGCGATGGAGCCGCGTCGAGCTTGGGTGAAGAGGTGATACGTCTACTTTTTCTTTGGTGGCTGCTACGGTGGTGTCGAAGAAGATGGATAAGTGGTGATTTGTCACATAGGTTTATCTATCTTTTCACACGCACGTCTAATAGAAAATATTTTTATGTTAAGTAAAAAAAAATCAATGAAACACAATAATAATTAATCAAAATGGCAGAAACTTGGTATCTATTAATTATAAGAAAGTGAAAACCATAGAAAATAAACAATATTCCACACACATATGATGTCTGAATAAAAAACTTCATTGCTAAACGGAGATCAAACACTCTACTTATTTATTGGAGTATTATTTTGGAGTCGCGTAGCTAATCTAGCTCGTCCATCTTAGCTGTTATCTTTTTTAAGCTGCTAGCTTTATGCCCTCAGTCATGAAACCAAATAAATGCTTCATCGAGGAAGCCTGCGCTCGGCTAGATCTGCCACCAAACTTTCTCGATCATCTTCAACGGGGGTTCTTCAGTGAGATCGACGTGACCCTTGTATATGTCTCTCTTATATAACACCAACCTTATCACATGCTCCCGTATCGACATGTCATCACGTACATGTGCCCTCACACCTCACACATAAGTCACAAGCAAAAATAATTATGATTGATACAACAGACAACCAAATCAGAAAAAATCGTCTATATTAGAGAGTTTTTTTTATCTTCGAGAAGATAAAACTGAGTGGATGTTTGATCTATCAAGATTGTTAGAATAATTTCATTCGTGCTATCAAATGACCCTGAGAAATCGTCTCAAAATAAATATGTTTACATTTAATATTTAGATTGATACATAAATATGAAGTACGTCTTACTTGATACATGATCAACTTTGATATTATAGGCCATAAGAATGAAATTATTCTGTTGAACTAACAATAGTTGATTGCCATAGGAGTGAGCAGATTTAAGAACTAATAATAAACTCATGTAGTAGTTGATTTAGATTTGGAAAGCACAAATGCATTACTGCGATCAGCAACAAAGTTGTTTGAAAATTTAACTTCATAAAGTTTTGATGTCCTAAAACACTTTGTGTCGGGCTTTCAAAATCAAAGCGCAACCGAAAGCAAACCAAAAATTGATACCAGATATATCTACCTCCACACACAAATGAGCGAGGACAATGTCTCCCAGTAAGAAAATTGTACCGACATAAGGAATAAATAGATACCGGAATGCAATTTCATCTAACCAGAGAGAAACGTAAATTTCTTATGATCCTACATGTGATCACATGAAAAGTGAATATAACAAAAGAAGATCTATAATAAAGATATTTTTAAGCTTCTTTACTTCAATAGAAATCAAACATTCAAGAAAGATATTCAAGTATATTGTTGGAGGATTCTCTCTGAAAACTCTTACCGAAAAATAGCATGGTATGCATATTGGAGAAATCAAACATTTGGCTCCCAAAGAGATAACTTTGCCGAATTCATTCAGGAATAAGGTTGCTTGGATATTACTCCTCAAATTAACCGTCTAGCAGCTATTTTCCTAGTAAGAAGTATGATCGTGTAGCAATCTCAACCCATTGACAATGCACCAGAAGAATCAAATACTCTACTGGGACATGCATTTGGAGAAAATAGCGCCGATTGCTTATTTGCGAACGACAACTCTGAAATTTACCTTTACTTCATTGTGGCAATGTCGACAAACTGAAATTTCATTGCGGCAATGTCGGTAATCTGTCGCAATCTGAAATATCATTGCGGCATCGTGCGCATACACATCATCTCCTTCTTTTGTATATAACAGCTGCCATATCATATATGCGTGGCTTGTTGGTCCAAATGGAAAAGCATATTTGGAATTCCATTCAGTAAGCTAATATTATGCAAATAAGGAAACACATAGCTAACAAAAGGACATACTTGATTACTCATGTTGAATTACGCTCTTGTAAAGTTCTCATAATAGCAAGAGGTAGACCAATGTTCTCTGTTATCTATTACCATCAGATAATGGAAGAGACTTGGGCATGTACTTCCACATTTGGCTTAGCGTTCCATGGTGAACATCAAGTCGATGGTGCAAAATAGTAGAAAATCGCTGCATGGAATTCTAAATTGATATATATTGCTGAAAACCAGGTATCTCTACTCACTACAAGAAATATGTCAACTAGTGACTCACAAATTTGGTCACTAAAAGGTCATGATTTTTCATCTATGACCTTTTTATGACCAAAATCTGAAGGTCACATACGGAGCGTCTCAAACGGTCATATGTGACCTTTTTTTCGAATTGGTCATAACCATCTATGACCAAATTTGATGGTCATAACTCTTATGACCAATTTTTTTGGTCACGCGTTGTCTGGCATAGTCACGTCAGATCCTACGTGGCCAATCCTACGTGGCAAATTTGTGACCAAATCAGAAAGTCATAAAACAGATTCAGCCCAGTCCAGCTAGGCGCTTTACATGGGCAAGCCCAACAATTCAGCACATTTCTAGTTTTTTCCTGTTAATTTTGATCAGCTACATGGGTCAAGCCCAACATTTTAACCTTTTATTTTTGGGCCGTGGCCTTTTTTTTCAAAAATTGGGTGCACTATTCAGATGGGTCCCAGCTGTCAGGTTCAAGAAAATGGTTCCTGGTTTTCAGGGTCATATTTTTCAGATTCCAATTTTCAGTAAATAAGTAACAAATATTTAAATCAGAACAAACAGAAAACAGAAATAAAATTGAAATAGAGCACACTGCCAAACTTGGCAAATTATAATCAAACATAATTCACATCAAGTTTACAATAACATAGTTCACAGCTGGTATCCAGCAAAACACAACTAAATTAGTTAGCTATCGAGGTATATAACTAGCTCCAACGAGCTAGATCTCTATGCTTCTTTCGACTTCTTTGTCCTGGAGCTCACGACCAAACAATGCCAGCATCTGCATGTTATAAAAGCAAACAATGTAGTCAAACAGTATTGCACCAATATTGTGACAGGAAACTCCATATAAGATAGAACATTGCCAACTTGCACTATGCACTGTTTGTACACCTAGGCACTAACATCTTATACAGAGCAGAGACATCATGCATACCCTAAGTAAAAAAGATATGTTCATTTCATATAAAGATCTACACCCTGGATAGTAGCATGCCAAGATCCTAAATATGTATCAGACCTAAACAAATAGCATAAGCAGTATCAGATCTACGCCCTGTTACTTAAGGACTTGGGGTAAAAAATGATTTTAGACATGAATCTTCGCAACATATTAAAAGAGTCCAGAATACTCATTTCCTAAGTTCGGATAAACTAGAGGTACATTAGCAGCAAGGATATTTGTTTTAACTAATCATAAAGCCACACATCGAATCACATTCACTACAAATAAAGAATCATCCCTAACAAAAAAACTTCTAGCATTGCTAATTGGTGGCTCTAAGTTGATAGTGCCAGAAACAATGCTTGTACGTCACACGTCAGTTGGGAACCCCAAGAGGAAGGTATGATGAGTGCAGCAGTAAGTTTTCCCTCAGTATGAAACCAAGGTTTAATCGACCAGTAGGAAAACGAGGTTTGCTTCGAAGGTGTTGGTGAAGGAGTGTAGTGCGGCGCAACACCAGGGATTCCGGTGCCAACGTGGAACCTGCACAACACAATCAAATTACTTTGCCCCAACTTAACAGTGAGGTTGTCAATCTCACCGGCTTGCTGAAAACAAAGGGTTAAACGTATCGAATGGAAAATGATGTTTGTTTGCATAAAACAGTAGAGAACAATGATTGCAGTAGATTGTATTTCAGATGTAAAAGAATGGACCGGGGTCCACAGTTCACTAGTGGTGTCTCTCCAATAAGATAACTAACATGCTGGGTAAACAAATTACAGCTGGGCAATTGACAATTGATAAGTGCATATAACATGCATGTGTGAGCTGTGGTGTCTACTATGAGATTCATTTGGGCATTACGACAAAGTACATAGACCGCTATCCAGCATGCATCTATGCCTAAATAGTCCACTTTCCGGTTAACATCCGTACCCCTTCCAGTATTAAGTTGCAAGCAACAGACAATTGCATTAAGTAATGTGCGTAATGTAAACAATACATTCATCCTTGAATAAAGCATTGCTGTTTTACCCCTAGTGGCAACAACACATCTACAACCTTAGAACTTGCTGTCACTATCCCAGGTTAAATAGAGGTTGAACCCAACTATCATGCATAAATACCCCCTCTTGGAGTTACAAGTATTCACTTGGCCAAGGCTTCAACAAGTAACGGAGAGCATGCAAGATCACAAATGACATAGACATGATAATATAATATTCAGCTCCACATAGGTATCAATATAAGTCAGATCCCAGCAAACACAACATGTAGCATTACAATAAGATGATCTTGATCATGATAGGCAGCTCACAAGATCTAAACATGATGGCACAAGTGGAGAAGACAACCATCTAGCTACTGCTATGGACCCATAGTCCAAGGATGAACTACTCACGCATCACTCCGGAGGCGGGCATGGCGATGTAGAGCCCTCCGGTGATGATTCCCCTCTCCGGCAGGGTGCCGGGAAGAGCTTCAGAACCCCCCGAGTTAGGGTTGACGACGGCGGCGGCAGCGAATATGTTCTGGATGAAAGGCTCGGTGTTTTAGGGTTTTCGCGTCTCGGGGAATAAATAGGCGAAGGGGCGATGTCGGCGGACCCCCGAGGGGCCCAAACCACGGCAGGCGGGCTGGGCCCACTGCGCGCCGCCAGGTGGTTTGGCCACCTCGTGGCTCTCTTCGTCTCTCCTTCGGACTCCGTGTACGTGCTGGAAAAATAGGGACTGGCCTTTTGTTTCGTGCAATTCCGAGAATATTTCCAGAAGTAACTTTCTGAAACCAAAAACAGCAGAAAACAGGGAACTGGCACTGTGGCATCTTGTTAATAGGTTAGTCCCAGAAAATGCATAAAAGTGATACGAAGTGTATATAAAACATGTAGCAAATGGTATAATATAAGCATGGAACAGCAGAAATTATGGATACGTTGGAGACGTATCAAGCATCCCCAAGCTTAGTTCTACTCGTCCTCGAGTAGGTAAAACGATAACAACAAATAATTTCTGAGGAGACATGCTTTCACACAATCTTGATCAATATATTGCAAGGCTCATGTCATGAATGAAGTGACTCAAAGCAATGATCTATAGTTTGCTAACAAATAGATAAAGAGTAAACAATGAATCATATAAGCAAAAACTTTTCATGAATAGTACTTTCAAGACAAGCATCAAAAAGTTTTGCATAAGAGGTAACTCATAAAGCAATAGATTCAAAGTAAAAGGCATTGAAGCAACACAAAGGATGATTAAGTTTCAGCATTTGCTTTCAACTTGTAACATGTATATCTCATGGATAGTTGTCAACATAAAGCAATATAACAAGTGCAATAAGTAAATATGTAAGAATCAATGCACACAAAGTTGACACAAGTGTTTGCTTCTAAGATAGAAAGGAGTAGGTAAACTGACTCAACATAAAGTAAAAGATAGGCCCTTCGCAGAGGGAAGCAGGGATTAAATCATGTGCTAGAGCTTTTTAAGTTTTCGAAAGCATATAGAGAGCACAAAATAAGTATTTGAGAGGTGTTTGTTGTTGTCAACGAATGGTAGTGGGCACTCTAACCCCCTTGTCAACCAGACTTTCAAGAGCGGCTCCCATGAAGGACGTTATCTCTACCAGCAAGGTAGATCATCCCTCTTCTCTTTTGTTTACACATGTATTTTAGTTTCTTTATAGATGACACTCCTCCCAACCTTTTGCTTACACAAGCCATGGCTAACCGAATCCTCGGGTGCCTTCCAACATTCACATACCATGGAGGAGTGTCTATTGCAAAATTAAGTTGCTTACTGATAAATCAGGGCAAAACATGTGAAGAGAATTATTAATGAAAGTTGTAATTAATTGGGGCTGGGCACCCCGTTGCCAGCTCTTTTTGCAAATTATTGGATAAGCGGATGTATATGCCACTAGTCCAGGTGAAAGTCTGTCAGAAGTAAATGACAAGATTGAAAGATAAAACACCACATACTTCCTCATGAGCTATAAAACATTGACACAAATAAGGAGTAATAAAGTTTTGAATAGTTTAAAGGTAGCACATGAAATATTTACTTGGAATGGCAGGAAATACCACATAGTAGGTAGGTATGGTGGACACAAATGGCATGGGTTTTGGCTCAAGTTTTGGATGCACGAGAAGCATTCCCTCTCAGTACAGAGTTTAGGCTAGCAAGGTTGTTTGAAGCAAACACAAGTATAAACCGGTACAGCAAGAATCACATAAAAACATATTGCAAGTATTATAAGACTCTACACTGTCTTCCTTGTTGCTCAAACATTTTACCAGAAAATATCTAGACCTTAGAGAGAACAAATATGCATCCCAAGTCTCAACAAGCTCTACGGTAGTTCTCCACTACTAGGCTTTAACTACATGATGCAAGAGCTTAAACATGATCTACTTGAGAGCTCAAAACAATTGCAAAGCATCAAATCAAAACAAGACAATGATCTACAAGAATGCATATGTCTTTTCCAATACCAACTACTACATGTAGCATTTTCTTTCTTCCAAACAAACACCAATAATTTATTTAAACATAAACTCTCCAAATGATAATATAATGCAGCAAGAGAGTATTTATAAACAAGTGCTAACAGCTCGAAGAGATGCATGAAAAACAGGAGCTAAAAGCACTGCAGTAGCTAGTTAAGAATACTCAACAAATATAAGTGAAGAACATGAGTATTCACATGAAAAAGCGGAGCGTGTCTCTCTCCCACACAAGGATTGCTAGGATCCGAATTTATTCAAACAAAAACAAAAATAAAAACACACAGACGCTCCAAGTAAAGCGCATAAGATGTGAAAGAATTAAAATATAGTTTCACTAGAGATGACCTGATAAGTTTGTTGATGAAGAAGGGGATGCCTTGGGCATCCCCAAGCTTAGACGCTTGAGTCTCTCTGAATATGGTTGGGATGAACCACGGGGGCATCCCCAAGCTTAGGCTTTTCACTCTTCTTGATCACATAATATCACCCTTCTCGCTTGATCCTTGAAAACTTCCTTCACACCAAACTCAAGACAGTTCTCATTAGAGGGTTAGTGCATAATCAAAAATTCTCATATTCTGTAATGATACAATCAATCCCAAAGCTTCTGGACATTAGCTACAGCCACCAATGCTTTGTGGAGCAAAGAAATCCACACAAACACAGTAAAAGAGCGAATGCAAAACAAAAGGCAGAATCTGTCAAAAACAGAACAGTCTGGAATGACGAATTTTTTCGAGGCACTTAAGTTGCTCAGATGGATCTGGCCTAAAATAATGAAAGTTGCGTACATATCTCAGGAATATGCGTGATTTTTCTCAGAATTTTTTGAATTTTCTACAGGGAGATAAGCTCAAATCCGTGACAGCTAAAAATCTGTCACTGCGCAGAAATCCAAATCTTGCATCAACTTTCAATATAGAACTTTACTTGGCACAACATTGCGATAAAATAAAGATACAAAGGAGTTGCTACAGAAGTAACAAAACTCCTTGACTCAAAGAAAACAAAAATAACAGCAAATAAAAACGATGGGTTGTCTCCCATAAGCGCTTTTCTTTAACGCCTTTCAGCTAGGCGCAGAAAGTGAAAATCAAGTGTTGTCAAGTGGCAAATCATTCAAATCATCAAAAGCTTCTTCCAACACACAGCTTGTAACAATGGGTATCTTAGATGTTCCTGGAGGTGTTTCATTACCTTTAACCGTACTAAAAGTTTTATCAATTTTAAGCTCATAATGAGTCTTTGGTTTTGGCACTTTAGGAACATACATAAACTTTTGCTCTCTACCCACATAAACTTTCTCCTTTTTAGACTTAAGAGAAGTAAAGGTTGAACTTAAGGTTTCAATAGCTTCCTCTAACTCATCAATTCTATGATTTTGGGTGTCATGGATATTATTATCCTCAAGAACAGTGATTCTTTCATTGATGGTGGCTATTGATTCATTAGTCTTACCAATACAATCAAGAAAATTTGGAAAAAAATTCTCCATAGAGTCTAACTTATTTATAACATCCTCCAAGGTGATCTCAATTTAATATCTTTAGTGGGTGGTGTTCCTACCAAACTTTCAATAATATTACAGGCTTCTAAAGCAGGAGTACCCAAGAAATTTCCACCTGTAAGAGTGTCTAGAACATACCTATACCAACTAGAGATACCAACATAAAAGTTCCTAAGGAGGATAGTGGTAGAGTGTTTCTTAGTACATCTATGATGAGCATCACTAATTCTATACCAAGCATCTTTCAAATTTTCACCTCCTAGTTGCCTAAAAGAACGAACTTCAACTTCAGGAGCATTCATTTTGAAAAACAAAATCAAACTGAATTAAACAAGTAACTAATTTTTTTGTGTTTTTGATAAAGAAGCAAACAAACTAAATAAAAATAAACTAAGCAAGACAAATAACAAAGTAAAGAGATTGGGTGTGAGAGACTCCCCTTGCAGAAGCAATTCGGTTTTCCCCGGCAACGGCGCCAGAAAACGTGTTGGTGGCTCTAAGTTGATAGTGCCAGAAACAATGCTTGTACGTCACACGTCAGTTGGGAACCCCAAGAGGAAGGTATGATGAGTGCAGCAGTAAGTTTTCCCTCAGTATGAAACCAAGGTTTAATCGAACCAGTAGGAAAACGAGGTTTGCTTCGAAGGTGTTGGTGAAGGAGTGTAGTGCGGCGCAACACCAGGGATTCCGGTGCCAACGTGGAACCTGCACAACACAATCAAATTACTTTGCCCCAACTTAACAGTGAGGTTGTCAATCTCACCGGCTTGCTGAAAACAAAGGGTTAAACGTATCGAATGGAAAATGATGTTTGTTTGCATAAAACAGTAGAGAACAATGATTGCAGTAGATTGTATTTCAGATGTAAAAGAATGGACCGGGGTCCACAGTTCACTAGTGGTGTCTCTCCAATAAGATAACTAACATGCTGGGTAAACAAATTACAGCTGGGCAATTGACAATTGATAAGTGCATATAACATGCATGTGTGAGTTGGTGTCTACTATGAGATTCATTTGGGCATTACGACAAAGTACATAGACCGCTATCCAGCATGCATCTATGCCTAAATAGTCCACTTTCCGGTTAACATCCGTACCCCTTCCAGTATTAAGTTGCAAGCAACAGACAATTGCATTAAGTAATGTGCGTAATGTAAACAATACATTCATCCTTGAATAAAGCATTGCTGTTTTACCCCTAGTGGCAACAACACATCTACAACCTTAGAACTTGCTGTCACTATCCCAGGTTAAATAGAGGTTGAACCCAACTATCATGCATAAATACCCCCTCTTGGAGTTACAAGTATTCACTTGGCCAAGGCTTCAACAAGTAACGGAGAGCATGCAAGATCACAAATGACATAGACATGATAATATAATATTCAGCTCCACATAGGTATCAATATAAGTCAGATCCCAGCAAACACAACATGTAGCATTACAATAAGATGATCTTGATCATGATAGGCAGCTCACAAGATCTAAACATGATGGCACAAGTGGAGAAGACAACCATCTAGCTACTGCTATGGACCCATAGTCCAAGGATGAACTACTCACGCATCACTCCGGAGGCGGGCATGGCGATGTAGAGCCCTCCGGTGATGATTCCCCTCTCCGGCAGGGTGCCGGGAAGAGCTTCAGAACCCCCCGAGTTAGGGTTGACGACGGCGGCGGCAGCGAATATGTTCTGGATGAAAGGCTCGGTGTTTTAGGGTTTTCGCGTCTCGGGGAATAAATAGGCGAAGGGGCGATGTCGGCGGACCCCCGAGGGGCCCAAACCACAGGCGGCGGGCTGGGCCCACTGCCGCGCCGCCAGGTGGTTTGGCCACCTCGTGGCTCCTTCGTCTCTCCTTCGGACTCCGTGTACGTGCTGGAAAAATAGGGACTGGCCTTTTGTTTCGTGCAATTCCGAGAATATTTCCAGAAGTAACTTTCTGAAACCAAAAACAGCAGAAAACAGGGAACTGGCACTGTGGCATCTTGTTAATAGGTTAGTCCCAGAAAATGCATAAAAGTGATACGAAGTGTATATAAAACATGTAGCAAATGGTATAATATAAGCATGGAACAGCAGAAATTATGGATACGTTGGAAACGTATCACTAATCATATACAATCTCATAAAAGAGAGAACTGTTGAACATGTATAACAATGCATGACCAAAGGAAGCAAACAGGACAAATAAAATGGCATTTCACGCGTGCGTCAATATTTGCATTCAAGGAAAATAGGAGGTTTACACAGCAGTATGTCATTGTACAGTGAACGATCAACAACACAAATAATGATCGCTAATCAGACACCGATGAACATGAAAAGAAAATAAATCACATAGTACCACCAAGACCTGCACTTTATATGTTTGTTGGAATATAAATTTCAACTCATTACCCCAATGGCTAGCAGCAAACTCAAAACAAATATGACGATTAGCAATAATAACATCCTGGCTGGCAATAAGGAGACTGAACAACTGCTCGTGCATAAGCACAACATATATCAATACCTTGACGTTGTGAGGTTGGTCTTGCCGTGGACCAACAATCCACCTCCAACAGCCCAGAATATCACTTACACAACTACAACAAAAAGAGCAGTCAAACAGCAAGTTATTTAATCTTTTGTATTGGATCACTATCAGTGTTTTTGAACTAAGAAGAACATCACTACAAGTTGTATGAGGCATCCAAACTTGCAAAAATTTCCCATAGATCCGAGCATGATACTAAAGTGAGCAGGTACAATCACCCAATAGCAAGCTTTTAGTGAAGATGCATCTACACCCGACCTACAGCAGCTATGGTACTAAGAAGAGCACTAGGTCAGTCTTCTATACACCCAACCTACAGCAGTTCGGCTACACCCAAACTACTGCAGAAGTTCTACCGGTAGCAACAGATGGAGGCAATTGTCTCACCTGCAGCAATAAGATTAAATAGCTATAGATTAAATCATTAAATAACTATAGACAGCAATGCAGGTTAGACATCAACACCTCATAGCTAGCCTAGCAGCAGTTCAACAACAGTGATACCACATTGAGCATCATTAGTTTAAACTACAACAGAAGGAGAAGTCCCAAGAAAAAATCCCAAAACAAAACCCTAATCAACAAGATTTCGAGCACACTGCCACAATTTCAATGCTTTTCACCACAATTTCATGAACTGCAGATTCAAGGGTTATATCAGGACCAAGATACCTGACGGCGTGCAATCTACAAGTTGGCGACAGACACGAAAACTCCAGGGCCATCATCTTGCATGCGCTAATGCAAAACAAAGCATTCTAAATTACTGTTCCATTTTCAATAATGTAGGATGTGTTGTTTCATGTATCTAAAGCTTTAAAGCTACTGATAATAACAAAAACCTTTAGTCTGGAACTTAAAATTGCTTGACTAGCCACTTCCTGAAAAAAACTGTATGGAGACATAATTCTCTTTTCACTTGCACTAGAACATCCATTCAAGATAAATAAGCAGGAAGTAAAGCAGTGTTTGAGTGAATGATCAGAACTGCAGCTAGTAGCTACTGAAGTTTGCCTAGCGAGAAGAAGAACTAGATCGGAAAGCAAGCAAGAGCAATCGTTGCTGTTTCTTGCACACACAGGGCAGCAATGCATGGTACTCGTCCGTCAGGTCGCTACTACGATGGATAATAAATCCTAGATAGATCTAGCAGCGGTCGATGGAGCATCGTTTCGCATGGGTCCGTCCAATCACGGCATGAGGCAAATGGCCCGAAAATTGGTCCGAAAACGGTGAGTAAGAGCAAGGCAGATCGAAGAGATTAGTCGGTCTCACCTTTGACGAGCGAAACTTGGGGACGGCTGATGGGAGGAGGAGGAGCAGGTCGCAGACGTGGTCGGGGATGACAGCAGCCGGCGGCAGCAGCACGGGCGGCCTTTTGGTCAGGCGAGCAGCGGCGGCCCGGCCGGAGAACGACGGACGCCGCCGTGCCCCTGCTCCAAGGGACGGCCCCTACCTGCAGCGCGAGGTGGAAGAGGCTCGCGTCGGCGCCGTCGACGTATTGGTGGCCGGAGAACCATCCGCCGCCTGCGTGTACCGCAAACCCTAGGCCGCCGCGCGATCTGGTGCGGGAGTGGTGCAGTCGGTTCCGCCGATCTGGTTCCTACGCGGATGGATTTCAACGGAGGGAGGGCGAGAGGGTGGGGTTGTGGAGTGGGAAAGGGGAAATCTCTGCGGCGTCCCGGCCATTTCGCGCCGCCGCGTTCGAGGACGAGCTCCTCCCCGCCACAGGAAGGTGAGGGGTGGAGAACGGGGTCGCGGTTTCGCGGCGGCGGCGATGGGGTCGGGGAGGGTGAGTCGGAGGAGCTTGATGCGGTGCACGGCGGCGTGGAGGTATGGATCTAGAGGCATAGAGGGGCAGAAGTGGCGGCTAGGGTTCGGCAGGGGCATGGGGTAGGGTGGGGTGGAGCACGGGAAAGAGACGAGGGTGCTGGACTGCTGGCGGCTAGGGTTCGGGAGGGGGATGGCGCCGATATTTGTTAGTCTGGGAGAAAATTACACATTTATCCTTGGTTGTGTGGTGCTTGCTTGAGTGTGGAAGGATATTCCAGTCATTCTTGTGTTGTGTGCGAAGTCAGGCAGAGACATCGGATCGTCAAGGCGTGGACGGCTCAGATCGGCTAGCAGAGTGATCCGTGGGAGAGGTGGTTCTGCATTTTGCTTGGCTCGTGACAAGTGACTTTTAAAATTGTTTATAAGTGCTACAAATGAGTATTTTATGAAGCACCTAGCACAAATATGTTGCAAAATGGGATCTCATCATTTTTATAAAATATATAACACATTTGATGTACCAATAACCAAAGGGTTGTGTGTATAAAGCTTTCCACACACCATTTGTAAAAAAGACAAAATGTCGCAAATTCGCTGGAAACGACGCAAATTTGAACTACGGGTGCCTCGTAGTTTACTCTTTTTTTTGTAAAAATAAATTTTGGGTACATAAGTACCTATTTCATCATAGATACACAAAGAGTTCCACAAGATTCAACCTCTAGATACGATCGGTCATGTCCGTCGTTTTGATCGTATTTTGAAATCGGCGTAGATAATTCAAAAAATCAAAAAGATGTAAATCCTTCGCAAAGTGTCATTATATGTGACCTAGTTTTAAGGAAAAATAACAAACTTGGAATTTGTAAGATATCTTAAAAAAAGTGTTCACACAAATGACCTCTCATGTATGAAGATTCGTGGCTTTCAGCCCAATTAACCAATGTTTATGCGATAACCATGACATAGTTTGTTCAAATATGCCGATATTGTGCACAAGAGTGTATCTTGGAATAACTAAATGGTTGTGTGTGAAATGGTTTCCATCGACCCCTTGTCAAAAAGACAAATTTCCGTCAATTCAGTTGAAACCGGGTCAAATTTGAACTACAGGTGCCTCGTAGTTTTCTCATGATTTTTGAAAAAATCATATTTAGGTACACAAGTACCTATTTCATCAGAGATACAACAAAAGTTTTGCAAGATTTAACCCCTAGCCATGAACGGTCATGTCCCCCGAGTTGACCGTATATTGAAACCGTCATACGAAATTTAAAAAAAATCAAATCAAATGGAAAACCTTCGCGTGGTGTCATTATATGTGTCCTAGTATCCATCAAAAATCATAAATTTGGAATGCGGCAATTTTCTTAAGAAAGTGTTCTCAGAAATGAGGTATCATCTATGAAAATTCATGGCTTTAGGGCCAAATGACGATTGTTATGTCCACATTCATGGTGTATTTTGCTTAAATATGCCCGTATTGGGTACAAACGTGTATCTTGGAACCGTGAACAATGCTGCCGAAGAAACTTTTCATTTTCCTTTCACGAAAAAATCAATTTTCTATTTCCGAATGCGAAAAATGGGTTATTTTGTGAAGCAACTACCAAAAATATGTCGTAAAATAGGAGCGCTACATTATTTGAAAATACTAGACCACATTAGATTTACAAAAAACCAAATGGTTGCGTGTTAAACAGTTTCCATCTACCTCTCATAAAAAGACAAATTCATGCCGATTCAGCTGGAAGGGGTCAAATTTGAACTACAGGTGCCTCGTAGTTTTCTCATAATTTTTTGAAAAAATCATATTTAGGTACACAAGTACCTATTTCATCAGAGATACAACAAAAGTTTTGCAAGATTTAACCCCTAGCCACGAACGGTCATGTCCCCCGAGTTGACCGTATATTGAAACCGTCATACGAAATTCAAAAAAAATCAAATAAATGGAAAACCTTCGCGTGGTGTCATTATATGTGTCCTAGTATCCATCAAAAATCATAAACTTGGAATGCGGCAATTTTCTTAAGAAAGTGTTCTCAGAAATGAGGTATCATCTATGAAGATTCATGGCTTTAGGGCCAAATGACGATTTTTATGTCCACATTCATGGTATAGTTTGCTTAAATATGCCCGTATTGGGCACAAACGTGTATCTTGGAATTGTGAACAATGTTGCCGAAGAAACTTTTCATTTTCCTTTCACGAAAAAATCATTTTTCTATTTCCGAATGCGAAAAATGGGTTATTTTGTGAAGCAACTACCAAAAATATGTCGTAAAATTGGAGCTATCAAATTTATAAAAATACTAGACCACATATAATGTAGAAAAAACTAAATTTTTGCAGCCAAACGGTTTCCAACCACCTCTCGTAAAAAAGAAAAGTTTCTGCCAATTCAGCAGGAATCGGGTCAAATTTGAATTATAGGTGCCTCGTAGTTTGCTCAAGTTTTTTTTTGAAAAAATCATTTATAGATACACAAGTACCTATTTCATCAGAGACACGACATTAGTTTTGCAAGATTCAACCCCTAGCTACGAACAGTCATGTCCGCCGTTTTGACCGTATCTTGAAATCGTCATACGAAATTCAAACAAAATCAAATAAATGGAAAACCTTCGCGTGGTGTCATTACATGTGTCCTTGTATCCATTAAAAAATGAGGTTTTTTGGGAAGGACCTACTAAATATATGTTGCAAACTTAGACCACAAGATTTAAAAAAAATTATACCATACGTTATTATACCACAAGTGTTCTTTTTATTTGTTAAGAAAATAATTTTTAGTTGCACAAGTAGTCATTTTTTACATATCCAACATGATCATTTTGTGGGGTTTGCTCTAGATTTTTTGTAAAAATCATTTTACGGGTGCCGGTAAAATTTCAAGTAGTCATTTTTAAAAAAGGAAGTCTCTCTATTTATTTATCTAGGCTTAAACTATGTAGAAAGCCCACAATTTCCCAGGCAAAATCGGGATTAAAATGCCTCATGGGCCGTTGGCCAGTCGGTGGAAGAAATCCTGAAAGAAAAAAAACCGGACGAAGGCTCAAAGCCCAGGCCCAACAACTTCTTTGAAAGGTCAAAACCATCTATGCGTTCGAACACATCGCGATCGATTGTGTGGCCTGGTGGTTGGCCTGCTCCGACCAACGCGCAGGTTGCCGGTTCGATCCCCAGCCAGCCTATTTTTGCCGGGATTTAATCCCAGACGCCATCCTGCTCCTTTCGGACCACGGTGCGCGTCCAGGCGGCGGAGTGCGCGCGGTGCATGTCAGGGTCACATGTAGGCCATGCAAATGGCCACGTAGTTGACACATGCATATGACATGTCATCAAAGAATGATGAGATGACGGTTTGCGCCATGTTAGGAATAATTAGCGTTGTTTCTAGGCTAAGTGTTAGCAGTTAGTATATTGTCCAACCGCCTTAAGCGAAGGGACGCGAGGCGTCCGTACAATGTACGCAACCTTGTAAACCGCCTTTGTGGCGCCTGTTCGGGGGGTATATAAGCCCCTCAATCATCAATGAAATCAACAGTTCGTTCTCTCATTCTTTCGGTTCTCAAACACGTTATCACGCACGCTGCTCTCTGTGAGAGCGAAAGGCCACAAGAACCGGCGGCCGGAGAAACAAGAAAAAGAGAGAAGAAACGCGGCACCGGCTGGCATACCAGACCGGCGGCCCTCGGCCGTGCCATTGCTCCTCGTCGGCGCGTGCAGCATAGCCCTCCGGCGACGCACGGCGCGCTCCACGCGGCGAAGACACCGGCGATGCCCCGCGTGTTCTCAATCGGCACCATGGCCGAGCCCTCCTGGCCGCGGTGGTGCACGTGGTGCCCCTCGGCCCTGACGCACTGAAACCGCGGCGGCATGTGGCAGCACGCGCGGCGGTCCTCGACTTCAAGTTTCTCCTCTCATCGCGACAGCGTCCGCCTAAGCGCGGCGGCAGCGGTGTCCGACGGCCGGCGCACCACGCGGCTGCCCACACGGCGCCCGAAGTTGCGTCCTCCTCCGCACCTCTTCGACGCGGCTGCTCCCGGCGCTGCAACCCGAGGCGGCGGAGGCCCTGGCCCCAACGCGAGGCGGCGACACCGGCCAACTGCCGGTGCCCGGCATGGCGACGCCCTCCGGCGCGTGAAAGGGAGAAGCCCTCCTGCATGGGGCATGGCACCCTCCGAGGTGTCGTCCTCTCAATTTGCTCGAGCCCCTCTCCTAGTCCTTGGCTAATAATCCATTGATTCATGAATCGTGAGGAACTTGCTGTCTCTGTACCACGTACAGGAAAACGATGGAGAATGGGGAATCTTATCTCTTTAGCAGTTTCTTCATCTAGTCCTTTCAATTTTTATATTACGAAAAGACTCCAGCATTTATCTGTTAAGCCATCGGTCTTATTACAATTATGCTTCTTAGTACTGCGAGATTTGCTCCATAAATATTGGTGATTATCTCTAATGTGCTATGCACGATATTCTGAGTAAGCATCAGGTTCATTTTAAATTTGCTCCTTAGAAACAATTTTACTGTTTAATAAATTACTTTACGCTCAAGTAAATCAATTCATGCATGATCAACTCATGCTTCCATTACATTGGTAAAACATAAAAGTAGTGGAACCTATATCACTGATACGGCTGTTCCATCTTCTATCTGTCAAGATAGAGTCCGTCTTATATATCAATGGTGGAGTTTCTCACAAACTACTATAGGTTCTACATCACATGGTGATGATTTCTTTTTACCATGGCTAACCAATGTCAAAAATACATATCTATGTTCTGGTGGTGAATGTAACATTACTCATCCCTCTCGGAATGAAATCCAAAGCATCGATAGAAATATCATTCAATGTCTCAACATTGAATGTCTATATTATGGTCATTAAGAATTCATCTTGACCATAAATATGCTCAGTCAAAGCATTTTTATTATTTTAATTTACTATCATGGTAAATGAATTGCACGATCATCTCATGTAGGACATGGCTGACATTTCCACAAAAGAATTCATGAACTCACGTTAGATGAGAGAAAATTGGATAAATTTTCATTTTCCTCAACCTCCATCAAGGAGATATATGCTGCATAAACACAAAGTGAATATTCACCTATTTATTTTGTTGGACTTCTAGTCCATTGCAGCTTATAATTTTGTTTGTCTATAGAATCAACTCCAAGTTGATAGTTTGTGATCAGAGAGCTAAAAAAAAGATCTGATCCAAAACCTAAAAATCACTTTACATCCTATTTTTATGACAATGCATAAACATTGCCATCTCCATTTCATGGTAAGAATATACGATTCTTTTTGTTAAGAATCACTATATACACCCCACGGGTGATATACCCTTACCTGAAATTCATAGTACTCAAATACTACGAATCTCAATGCTCTTGGAAAGAACCAAGGGAAATCAATGTAAGTGTAGGTTAAATGACAAATACAATCATAATGACCGGCCAAAAGTGATAAGATAACTATCAAGATTATCAAATATATTTTTGTGTAAACCATTATATATATGAATGCTTTCAAGCATTTGGTTTGGTTTACCACAAAATTTAATAATTAACGTGAATTCAATGGGAAAAGGAAATCACTCCTTCAGAATTATAGATTTCTTGTGGAATAAAATCCTCAAAATATTTTGGAGACCTTGTTTAGTCTCACAACTATCCCATGCATCAGCCTATAACCATACCACTACATGAGGTATGTTGTCCAATATATCATGTTCCTTAGACATGACATGAATGTATGAATAAAGTTTCATACTAAACTTTGTTGCGTCCAAAATAATTTTTCGTATCTTCATAGATTGAAGATTTGGCATGTTCGCCTTGGTCACCCTTAAATAGGGATGTTACGGAAAGGCATAGACAATTCTGTTGGTGACACCTTAAAATTAGCAAAATTCTCAAGTCATCAGACTTTAAGTGCACTAAATGTGCCATGAGAATAAGTAAATAAATTTTAAGGGTCTCTCGCCTTAAAAATTAATAAAGTAGCCAGTCAAATTCTTGAACACATTCAAGAAGCTGTATATGGACTACTCAACCATTTTGAGACATATATTCATGGTATTTATGAACATCTAATAGATGCCCTTATGTGAGTCTCTAATCTCCATGAATCCATGATTTTACTAAATTAATTGCTCAAATTATCAAGTTTGAGAAAATTGCTCTAGCATCTGGGTTATACCCATTTGAATGCCGTTTTCACGAGCATTTATGATTTTATCAAGTACCTCATGTACTAGCCAAAATGGTGTAAATAAATTCTTTATCAAAAGAATCAAATCTAATTAAATGACCACTTCTACAGAATTTAATATACCAACATCTTGTTGGAGACATGCGGTCTTACACGCCCCAGATCTATTCTAGATCATACAAACTGCATATTTATACTGCTTCCCCTTGCAGTAAGTACGTGGAAATCAAACAAGTATTTCCCATCTGCGATATCGGTTATATACTGATTTCACCACTCCGGCGTATATTAACGGGCCCTCACATTAACTTTGGGATCTATGTGAGGTATAACTATTTATTTATCCGTCAATTATAAATATTTCAGACTCCTATCAGGAGAATTGGTTATAACCCGTACGCTGATTACATCTAAAAAAAAGGGCATTTTCGGCATTAGGGGGACATTCGTACCACAAAGAATGCCGATAATAGAAATGCCACATACATTCAGTCCTGATATTCACGTACTTCAAATCTGAACATAAAGTTCAATATATTTGCAACACATTGCAAATCTGCCACATACATTTACTTATGACAGAGATGTCATGAAATCATGTTATGCATGCATGCAATGTGTCATACAAAGTGGAAGTATCTCATACAACCACTATTCTCCCCAAATGAGAGCAAAAGAGGGAGAAACATGGTCACATGAGAAATGAGTTCTCATATGTATCCGCGGAAATAGAGGAAATTATATCCTCAACTAGTAAATGTAGTTCAACCTCAAGTTGAATAAACCATAACGGATGCTCTTCATCCAAACCCAACATAAATGTGCACACTATTTGAAGTGTTGGGAAATCGAAACACCTTGGCTCCATTGTTATGGGAAATCACGAGGAGTTAAAAGATGTAAATATTATTTCCACAATTTTCATTGATTCAACAGAATCATATAACATAAAGACTACATTTGTCGACAAATATTTATTCTTGAATTGCTAAAACCTTTAGGGCCCGAACCAAAATCCATGGTAGAGTGCCTCATGCACTCATATATTGGTTCAACTAGAAGGAGGCAATTAAATAAGAATAGCACTCGCTCAACAAAAAGAGAGGTATTTACCACAGTAATACACTCTCCTCATAATTATCTTCCCTTTTGGAAGACAAGTGATTTTTCGTTCATAACGAAAACAATGAGGTGGTGAAATGGCGAGGCTTGTAGCACAAGGGTTCACGCAGAGACCCGACATCTATTGTGATGTAACATACCCTCTTGGTACAAGTGGAATTACGTTTCGATATAAATATTATTGGTAGTACAAATAAACTATCCATGCAGTTGATAGACGCGGTGATTTCATACTCATATGGATATGGATCACTCATCTCGGATATCTATATGGATGTCCAAGAACAAATCACAACATATATTGTGTAAAACATCAAAAGTCACTCAATGACCTCAATAGTCGAAAGTTTGTGTGGTACAATCGACTATGAGAGTTCTTTCTTCGAAAGGATTACTCGGATAAAGATTGCTTACATGTAGTCATTAACAAAATCCCTCAGTGGATTCTACATTACCTATGTATATGTCGATGATTTTATCATTGAAGTCGTCTTACATAAAAGGTGCTCGCAATCATATCAAGACGGAGATTTGGATGAAACCAAATGTTACTCAAGTTCACAACTTGAGAATATTCCCTTTAGGAATACATATCGATCAGTCTTCACATATCCATTAAATATGATTTAAAAAAATGGATAAATCATATCAAAGAAACATATGGTCATATTATCCCAAACAGGGATGTAAACTCATTTTACACATAGTAGAAATGATGAAGTGGTATGGGGACCTCTAGTTCCATATCTCAATATCATTGTTGCAAACTACATCACACATGACAATATTCGATGTCAATTTAATTGCAGTCCTAAATGCTTGTGTAATATATCCTTTGATATCTTGAAGGAACTAAAGATCTTGATTAAATCCCTCGGGAACATCAAGAATTGACCATTGTGTGATATACATATATTGGCTATAATTATCTGATCCCGAAAAATGCCATATCATGACTGAATTAAGTGGAAGATCCTTTTAAGGAAAGTCTTCAAAATAGACTTCATGTCTACTATCACTAATCATTCTGTAATAATCAATTTATACAAAGCATCATCAAATGTATGTGGCTTCACAGAATGATACCACATTCAAAATTTACGTGGTTAAGATTCAACAGAATCAACTACCATTGTCTATCAATATAATACCACTTGTATTTCTCAAATGCATACGGGTTATATAGAGAACAATAATGCAAATAAAATTGTAGAGATTTGCAATGTTCAGGGGGAGCAAACTCCCGTATCATAACCCGTCGATGATCTTCAGATCATATATATTGTACTCTTTTTCCCTTGATGAGTTTTTCCCTAATGGTTTCTCATAAAAGGTTTTTAATGAGACAATATAAATACAAGTGTTTGGATATGCCATTTTGCTTTCTCCTTATATTTTTCCCCACTGGGTTTTAGAGGAGTTTTTCAATGGCACGTCGTATTGCACTCATTTTCACTCCTTTTCACATTATGAGTTTACTCTCAAGTCTCATATAAGGTGCTAAATGAGGCAATATTTTCATTATCATATGTCTCATATAAGGCATATTTATTGATCTCTAAACTCACTATTGAGATTTTTCCTCTCAAGGTTTTTCTCGTATGAGTTTTCCAAGGAGACAATAATCATTGTATGTTGTATCATTTTCTCCTTATTTTCCCCACCGGGTTTAGAGGAGTTTTAACAACTTATCAAATACAACTCTCCTCATATTTTTCCCACAGGGTTTTTGGGGAGAGATTCTATAGATGAAATTTTTCAAGATGATTGAATCTACAAAAGACAGGGTTGTTTACAAGGACCTATGCTGGATATGCAAGAACACTCTCAGGACCATGCAATAAAATCTCTGAAGATTATTCAAGATATTTTCAAGAAACGGCGTTGTCCAAGGGGGAGTGTTAGGAATAATTAGCGTTGTTTCTAGGCTAAGTAGCAGTTAGTATATTGTCCAACCGCCTTAAGCGAAGGGACGCGAGGCGTCCGTACAATGTACGCAACCTTGTAAACCGCCTTTGTGGCGCCTGTTCGGGGGGGTATATAAGCCCCTCAATCATCAATGAAATCAACAGTTCGTTCTCTCATTCTTTCGGTTCTCAAACACGCCACATTAGGCCTCGCAAATGGCCACGTAGTTGACACATGGATATGACATGTCATCAAAAAATGATGAGATGGCTGACACATGGATATGACATGAAAGCCAAAATGAAGAGATGGCTGTACAGTCATTTCAACACATCATAAAATAGCGGTCATGACCATTCAAATTTGTCATGGTGGGTTAAATATAAGTCTTTAAACTAGTGTTGTCCATTTATGACCAAATTGTGTTGGGAAACTATGACCTTTCTAACAAAATTGGTCATAATTTTTTGAAGTTTAGACCCTCCCAGATGCTCCATGACCATTTAGTTCAGAATGGTCATAGATCTATGACCAAAAAATTTATGGTCGTTAAGAAAAGGTCACTAGTCAACACATTTCTTGTAGTGACTATATAATATGCCTAGAGGTGATGGTTGGTACGTTTTTTAAATTCCCGATTCTACCCCTACATTAATAAGCCGAATCAGAAAATATTACATCTATGCCACCGCTAAGTGACCGTTATATGTCGTGCACTTTACGTTTTAGACCCTCGGGGAAAGCAAAATCAGCCCGCAGTCCATCACATCCTCCGCTCTATCCTCTTTCCTCTGATCCCATGGCCCGCTCCGTGCGCCGCCCCGGGCTCCGAGCTCCGCCGCCTCCACCCGTGAGCTCCGCCGCAGACGCGCGTGCTCCACCACGCGAGCGCCGCCGCCCCCCGGGCTCAACCACGCGAGCGCCGCCGACGCGCGTGCTCGAACGCCTGTCGATGTGGTCTGAGGATCCACGCGGAGGTCGTCGGCGTCGCCTGCAGAAGGTACTTGCGTCCGCGGCCTCCAGGAGGTAGGGGAAGGGCCCGTACGCCGTCGTCGCGACATCGCTCGCCAATCCCTCATTCCACGGCTGCCTGATAACCCACAAGTATAGGGGATCGCGTGTAGCCTTTTCGATAAGTAAGAGTGTCGAACCCAACGAGGAGCTAAAGGTAGGATAAGTATTCTCTCAAGTTCTATCAACCACTGATACAACTCTACGCACACTAAACGTTTGCATTATCTAGGAAATAAAACTACGGTAGCAATACGGGTATGAGAGTAGTTTTGCAAGATAATAAATACAAGAAAGTAAAAGTTAGTGCTGCAGCAATAAAGTACACTAAGTAACCATATACTAACAGTACCATGAGTGTGGAAAAGTGGTGGTAATTGTGGTGGCTTTGTCCAAGATTAATTAGTGAAGGTACTTGGTTCATTGTCTTCGATGCAGTTTTCTATGTGGGAGAGGCTAAATATACATGCACTCCACTACTTGGGATTACAAGTACTATATGATTGGATTGTTAGCAAACATCCGCAAATACTAACAATGCATTAAGGTTTCCCCAACCATAGCCTTAAGTTCAAGGTCCTCTTACTCCCATACGTGCAACTAATCGGTTCGCGTTCTCAGGTTTCTGTCACTCCGGCAGAACTTCCCCCCTTCGTTACAAATACTACCAACCCTAGGGTGTTTGATCCATGCGCGCACAAGTATAATGGACACCAAAGGACAGCACCATATAGACATACAACTCTAATGAACCATGCATTCAATTAAGCAATCAAAAGACAAATAAACTACGGAAACATGATGATCATAGGATAAATATTATAGCATCAAACACCATGTTTACATAGGACGGTACAGAGGTTTGTGGGAGGATGAACCACTGAATACAAGGAGGAGATGGTGATGGAGATGGCGGTGAAGACGGCGGAGAGGGCAGCGAGGGCGCGGGCGGCGCGGCCCGGCGGTGCGGGGAACTCCTTTCCCGCCGCCGGCCATGGGGAGCGCCGCCCCTTAGCCTCCTCCTTCATGGCTTCTTGGGAGCCCTCCCCCATGGAGATGGGATCCATGGGGGAGGCAAAAACGTGGCTTTTGGTGGCTGAAATTCGTGGGTGGAGGAGTCCTCCACGAATTAGGTTTCCTCCCTTTATATATCTTCTCGGATTTCCGTCACCCCTTTTAGGGTTCCACCAAAACGGGCCTACAGGCCGCGTCCGAACTCCGATTGGGCTGATCTCGGGCTTAAAATCTTCGTATGGAAAATTGTGACAACTTTCGTAACAGCCAGGTCTCCATATAACGTCATCTTCGAGGGTCAAACTGGCAATCTTCGTAAAAAGTTCTCAGACAGATTTCAGGAAAGTCCCAATTCGACTCCAACAAGGTTTCCTCTTGTATTCTTGATAATTTCTACACATCAAAGAGTAAAACAAGAACATTGTGCACTTTTGCAACTATTAGTAGGTTAGTCCAAATAAATAATAAACTTAATATAAAACAAGTGCTAAAAGCATAAAAATGGCATGAAACAATCAAAAATTATAGATACGTTTTGGACGTATCAACATCCCCAAGCTTAATTCCTGCTCGTCCTCGAGTAGGTAAATGATAACAAAATAATTTTTGATTGTAAATGCTATGATCAGGTCTTTAACAATTGCATGATGTATGGATAATAAAACTTAGCAATCATGTTTCCTAATGAAAAGTATCAACGAACTAAGAGCTTATAACATGAAATTTATAAACATCAACAAGATTGTAATGACCATAATAAAGCATGATAGAGTGGTATCTCGCTTGCCCTTAATTGTGGAGCAAAACATAAATGCCAAGGCACCTCTGAAGTTCAAGTGAAGACTAGATATAGAGATATCAAAGATAAAAGCATCATGGTTATACCTCAATTAATCGTATTCTGGGACAAGCACATTACACTAAGAACGACAGCTATGCTCTCGAAGAAGTGCTCAAAGAAAGGATGGTGACTCAACATAAAAATAAAAGATTGGCCCTTCGCAGAGGGAAGCAGGGATTAACACGTGCTAGAGCTTTTTTTTTAAAAACAGAGGTAAAAATGTTTTGAGAGGTGTTTGTTAATTGTCAACGAATGGTAGCGGGTGAGAACAGTATTCTACCTGTCAAACGGACTTTTAAGAGCGGCTCCCATGAAGGACGTTATTTCTACCAGCAAGGCAGATCATCCCTCTTTCTCTTTGGTTTACACACATTCAGGTATTTCACTGTTTGTCATTGCTTACTGATGAATCAGGGCAAAAGTGTGAAGAGAATTAATTGGTTAAAGTTGTAATTAATTGGGACTGGGCACCCCGTTGCCAGCTCTTTTTGCAAGTTATTGGATAAGCGGATGTATATGCCACTAGTCCAGGTGTAAAAGTCCATTTGACAAATAGAATAAAGAATAACCACACTAATTCCTCATGAGCTAGTAAACATTGACACAAAAAGAGAAATATTTTGAAGGTTTTAAAGGTAGCACATGCAAATTTACTTGGAATGGCTTGAAATACCATGCATAGGAATTTTTTGGTGGACTCTTTGGGATAACTTGGTTTTAAGGATTTGGATGCACGAGCAGCATTCCCGCTCAGTACAAGTGAAGGCTAGCAATAGACTGGGAAGCGACAACCACGAGAGCGATAACGGTCATAATCATGCTTGCGACAAAATAAAATTAACGGAGGCATAAAAACGATACTAAAACTCTGAGGCAAAATAGATCATCAAGGCTTAATTGACTTTTATTTTTCAGTCATAACATGTGTGAGCATGTGCCAAGTCGATTCAAGTGAATTATTCAGAGGAGGATACCACAATACCATACCATCTTATGAACAGGACAATGCATGTTGATATCAAAATAACATAATATGCACTATTAGCTAGTTGAGACTAACCATAAGAAAACATAAACTACTAAACAGTATTATTCACACATCATTTTTAAGTTTCAACAAGTAATCCATTAACCAAGTAAACATTGAAAACAGAGGATAAATAAAATATGTGATGATCCACTTATTAATGTAACTGGTGTTTGATGCTAAGATAAATAGATAATAAAATACAGCCGCTTCAAGTTTAGTTAAGTTCCTATGTTGCTCAAAAAACAAAGTTTAAAGGTTTGCAAACCGTGGGGTTATTGATGAAGAGGGATGCGGGGACATCCCCAAGCTTATGACTTTGGTAATTCTTCAATATTCCATAGTTTGGTGTTCCTTCATTCTCTGTGAAAAAACTTCAACACAAAAACTTTCCCATTCTTTTCTGCGGTTAGACATTAGTACAATAGATAATATTTCCCAAGTGCTACTATTAAACCAAATAAAATTTTGTTTTTAAGTTACAGAAAGGTTGCTTAAATGGCCAACTTATAAATGAAAGGTAAGAACCATTAAAAATCAAATGAAAACGAAAAGAGGCCACTCTTGCAACAAAAGTCAGAATCTGTCCAGAAAAACAGCAGCTGGAAAACGCAATTTTTAGGTGCACTTAAACATGCCCGAAATTTTAGCCAATTTTTGTACATGCAGAGGATTAGGTGCTACAACATCAGTAATTTTTTCGTGATTTTTAGAGCTTCCAGTAAAATATGAAAAATCGCGCAATAAGCAGTAGATACCGAAAACAGAAAATCACTTTTTACATATGTATCAACTAAGCTAAATGGATAAAACTTGGTACTTTATTTTTGATAAACTAAGAAACCAGAGGCTAAGCAAGACCTAAACATGCTAGCTACAGCAAGGAAAACTCTAAATAAAAATCAAAAGTAAAACCCAAATAAAATTAAAATAAAGAACCAAACAAAGAAGCAAAACAAAAGAAAATATTTTTGTTATTTTGAATTTATAAGTGAAAGTAAAGAAGCAATCGAAACCAAATAAGGAGCCTAATAAAACTAAAGAAGGTAAAACCAAGACATATAAAAGCAATTATAATACAAGTTAAGACAATACATATCATGTGGACGGGTAATATAGAGTATGAACGAGACAACCTCATGTTAGTTGATGAATAGGGGGATGACTCGGGCATCCCCAAGCTTAGATGATTGTATCTTCTTGAATATGTTCTTGGGATGCACCTACACATCCCCAAGCTTGAGCTCTTGCGTCTTCTTATTCATCTCATATCACCATATTGATTAGATCTTATAAGCTACATCCACATAAAACTTCACAAAACTCATTAGTAGGGTTAGTACTCATTAAATAAAATCCACTCATGTTCAAGCATTGACAAGTTTTATAATTTTTACTCAACATTAGCCACTGTATATACTAAGGTGTTCATGATTTCCGTTGTCCGTCGAAAAACTAATGAAACTAACAACACCAAGTACAATATTGAATAAACAAAGAAATCTGTCAAAACTGAACAGTCCGTAAAGATGGCATTCAACGAGATAGTTAAGTAGCTCAAATCGAAAAACTTTAGTCTAATGAAAGAAAGATAATAATCTCAGGTTTATGCACAAAAATTTTCAAGTCAAAATACTATTCTGAGATTTATCACGATTTTATTTACAGAGAAGCACAAAATCTGTCTAAACAGAACAGTCAGTAAAGATCGAATTTTTCGACCTATCTACGTACCTTAAATCAGAAAAAGTTAGTCTAATGAAAGAAAGCTAATAAGCATCACTTTGCACTCAAGAAATTTCAGATCAAGATCACGTTCTGGTGATTTTAAACATTTAATACGGTGGAGCACAGAAAATCTGTTTCTGGACAGCAAAGTAAAACTATCAACTTTCAATTAACTAGACTATAATTAGCATTTTATTTTTATGTACAGAGGTATATACACAATATTTACATGTTTTTAATGAAAAGCTTCCATGGAAAGATTTGTTTTGGTTTCATAGGCATGAACACAAGTGTTCAAGGTCGACCCCCATTTAACCATTACTCATCTTTCCAATCACTTTTCTTTTTGAAAACGTTTTTAGATAACAACTACACCTAATTTTTTTTGTAATTCGCATTCCCTATCCATAGTAAGATAAAGAACAACTTAATACTGAAAATAAAAACTACTTAGAGATAAAGCAAACAAGTGCACACAAGAACATTAACCTACGCTATGGCTCCCCGGCAACGGCGCCAGAAAAGGTCTTGATAACCCACAAGTATAGGGGATCGCGTGTAGCCTTTTCGATAAGTAAGAGTGTCGAACCCAACGAGGAGCTAAAGGTAGGATAAGTATTCTCTCAAGTTCTATCAACCACTGATACAACTCTACGCACACTAAACGTTTGCATTATCTAGAAATAAAACTACGGTAGCAATACGGGTATGAGAGTAGTTTTGCAAGATAATAAATACAAGAAAGTAAATGTTAGTGCTGCAGCAATAAAGTACACTAAGTAACCATATACTAACAGTACCATGAGTGTGGAAAAGTGGTGGTAATTGTGGTGGCTTTGTCCAAGATTAATTAGTGAAGGTACTTGGTTCATTGTCTTCGATGCAGTTTTCTATGTGGGAGAGGCTAAATATACATGCACTCCACTACTTGGGATTACAAGTACTATATGATTGGATTGTTAGCAAACATCCGCAAATACTAACAATGCATTAAGGTTTCCCCAACCATAGCCTTAAGTTCAAGGTCCTCTTACTCCCATACGTGCAACTAATCGGTTCGCGTTCTCAGGTTTCTGTCACTCCGGCAGAACTTCGCCTTCGTTACAAATACTACCAACCCTAGGGTGTTTGATCCATGCGCGCACAAGTATAATGGACACCAAAGGACAGCACCATATAGACATACAACTCTAATGAACCATGCATTCAATTAAGCAATCAAAAGACAAATAAACTACAAACATGATGATCATAGGATAAATATTATAGCATCAAACACCATGTTTACATAGGACGGTACAGAGGTTTGTGGGAGGATGAACCACTGAATACAAGGAGGAGATGGTGATGGAGATGGCGGTGAAGACGGCGGAGAGGGCAGCGAGAGGCGCAGGGCGGCGCGGCACCGGCGGTGCGGGGGGCTCCTTTCCCGCCGCCGGCCATGGGGAGCGCCGCCCCTTAGCCTCTCCTTCATGGCTTCTTGGGAGCCCTCCCCCATGGAGATGGGATCCATGGGGGAGGCAAAAACGTGGCTTTTGGTGGCTGAAATTCGTGGGTGGAGGAGTCCTCCACGAATTAGGTTTCCTCCCTTTATATATCTTCTCGGATTTCCGTCACCCCCTTTTAGGGTTCCACCAAAACGGGCCTACAGGCCGCGTCCGAACTCCGATTGGGCTGATCTCGGGCTTAAAATCTTCGTATGGAAAATTGTGACAACTTTCGTAACAGCCAGGTCTCCATAACGTCATCTTCGAGGGTCAAACTGGCAATCTTCGTAAAAAGTTCTCAGACAGATTTCAGGAAAGTCCCAATTCGACTCCAACAAGGTTTCCTCTTGTATTCTTGATAATTTCTACACATCAAAGAGTAAAACAAGAACATTGTGCACTTTTGCAACTATTAGTAGGTTAGTCCAAATAAATAATAAACTTAATATAAAACAAGTGCTAAAAGCATAAAAATGGCATGAAACAATCAAAAATTATAGATACGTTTTGGACGTATCACTGCCAAAATCAAGGGCGAAATCGAGGGCCTCACGCCGTCGAGCGGTGGTGACCCGGACCTGACCGGCGGCGGCAGGGGCGTGCTAGAGCCTCCCGCATTCTGGCGGCGGTGACCTGGTCCTGAGCGGCGGCGGTGGGGGCCGAGGTCCTTGCGCGGGCGCTCCTACCGGTGGTCTCCTGCTGGTGGGCGTCTGCCGGAGCTGCTGCTTCTGGCGTCGCGTGGGCGGCCGTTGCCGGAGATCGCCGGCCTGAGATCTTGAACCAAGGCTCATCTCACCTCTCCTTCTATCTGTTCTTTGCCCCACTATATGCATCTCTCTCTTATTTTTGGTAGTACGTTGCAGTTTTCTGAGTCAGGACCGGGTTTGGCGACCACCACAGGAGCAGTAAACAAGAACTTGAGGCGGCAGAGATTCGCCTTACACGATGACTGATGGACGAGAACATATTCATATCTTATCAGTTCAGCTTCGGTACTGCGTGAAGAATCTCAGCTGAAGCTGCCAAAAATACCAAACAACTCCATCCTCCGGTGGAACCCTGTCTTCCAAATAGAAGGTGTAAATTTATTTCATTATCCCTGAGAAAAATTACATTACATTCACCTGCCCAATGCATTTCACATGCCCCTTCATGCATAATTATTTGGTATTTTGAATAGTAGGTTCAAGAGTATCATCTCATTTGTTAAGCATTGCTCGCTTTAAAACAAATAATACTGCACCTGAAACAATTTTAAACTTACACTATCTGGCAAGTTCAGTACATAACGAGGATGTTGAACACAAATTTCAGCATTTGGCAAGTTCAGTACATTAAGTCGGATGGTGTTAGACTAGCCACAATGAGGATATCATAGATAGTATCATGCATGCCATGTCAGCAAATAGATGACGTGGCAATGCAATTAATGAAGAGAGAGGTGATAGTGGTATCATAGGTAGATACCGTAACATAGCGGATTCCAATGCAAGATGAGTCTACAACATAATAAATACAATATTATATGATACCACACATATGTTACTAACCATTGTGGAAGTAGTAACATACACTAGTATCATATGCATGATACTAGTATATGATACTCCCCATTGTGACTAGTCTTAAACATCGCCATGAAGGAGTCATCACTAGAGTGTGAGTTCCCCATAAATGATACTTTAATAGCGATCATAACTGCAACTGTTTTATTAACATTTTCACCCAAGTTATGTTGCTGACAATGCATTTGTTAGATTCAGCACGTAGCATACAGAAAAAAGAAGTGCAGACCATTCATTTAAACAATTTCCTTGTATTCGAAATGTTGAAGACCATTCTGTTACAAATCTTAATGTCCAATGTAACCCAGTTAGTATGTTGATTGACAACGGCAAGCAGTATAATTGTTGCTACTGCTTCATGCATGTTTACTGGTGCTCTGTCAGGTTGCTTGCAACAACAATCCATGTTCTTATGGTACTTCATGCTTTTGCTTGCAATGGTATTGTTAACAGTGTTCCCATCAGTGATTCAACTATAACAGCTGCAGACTTGCCACTTAGTTTATTTGTCGATTCTTCCTGTTCAAATTAAGCCTAACTTTGTACTTTGCTATGCTCTAGACAGGCTGGGAAAGAGTATCAAAGCTGATTTGAGTTCCACCTGGAGCTACTTCAGTTTCATGCATGTGAGCATGTCTACATGGTACTATGATGTGCGTTGGATATGGTTTTGTTTCCTCAAATTAGCTGATTTCTCTTTACTGGTCACTATGGCTGAGATGTACTTCTATCCATTTGAAGATGCACCTATTGGCAAGATATTGACCGTACCTTTACCAAATTTGGAAGAAGCTACTCGGTTATTCAGTGTGAAAAATAAATCACAGCCCGTAGCAACGCACGGGCATTTTGCTAGTACTATTATAATACTAATATGAAAAAAGAAAAATCACGTATCTGAAAAGAATTGTTGAGAGACAGAGAACATCCTGTGAATCCCACACCAATGACAACCTGGTAATCTTTCACTGAAGGAGAACATCATGTCGTAGCAGCAGCAGCAGCATCAGACATCGCTTGGTCTGCCACAATACGGTAGTGGCCGCACATAAATACTCCGTAAATGGTGAAGACTGAAGACATAGCAAGACATATTTCCCATAACTTGGAACCGATTGAGAGAAAATAAACCTAGAAAAAGTTACAGAAACTGGAGAGAGGTTAGCTCACGGGGAGCTTAGCTCCGTAGATCTGTCTCCACAAGGCAATTCGTTGGGTATAGGCATGAGTCAAGTCAACACCATAGCCGCGTGGAGTGGAGTGCTGGGCTGGAGACAGTCTACCGGCGACAGTCTCTAGGTGGCTGTCATGCGGGGGGAGGCCGCGCGTCTCCGGCCGGCGGCAGGTGGCGCATCGTGTAGGCGGGGAAGGAGGCCGGCCGGCGGCTTGCGGACGCTTTGGGCGGACGTTTATCCGCGTGCGGGGGCGGCCGTGCGTCTCCGGCCACGGCAGGCGGGCGCATCGGGCAGGCGGGGATGGAGGCCGGGCGGCGGGTGGGCGTTTCGGCTGGGTGGCGGGGTTGTCGGGCAGGCGGCGTCGTTGATTGGAATCACAGGCGGGGATGGATTATTTGTTCCGATTCGATTCCGTTCAGTAAATTTCGGATTACGCTTTAACCATTGGATTAATCGATGTGTGGCCGTGATTGTTTGGATCACCCCTGTCTCTCTCTTTTTATATTAGTGGTGATATAGGTACTTTGTTTCTCGTCTTTTATTTATCAATGAGAATCCTATTACCATGGAAAAAAAAAACTTCAAATGCTCTGTTCCTGACTCGTGGCTCACGTGCTACTCACGTGACTCCATCTCCTCTCCCACGCGAGACGGAACCAACACCCGTCACGGCGGAGCGAGAGCCGGCGGCGGCGCGGATTGGCCGGATCCCGAGCGTCTAGTAGCATCCGCGCCGCTTCCAACGGAGAAGGTCTCGGAGGTTCCCTGACCTCGCACAGGCAGTGCTGCCGCTTCCTCCCCGGCGGCAAAAGCTCCCTAAATCTCGGCGCGGCGGGAACCCTCCAAATCTCAGCGAGCCTAGGGTTCATCTTTCGTTCGAACCATCCTAATCGGAACCGTAGCGGCGGCGGCGGCAGGCATGGGGGACGAAGATGGCGACCCCGACTGGCTTGTTGCTTTCAAGGTACCCATCTCACTAGGCTACACATACTCTGCTTGAATCATGGAAAATGCAGGGGGTATTCTATTTCGATGTATGTGTCCGTTGCTGCGGTGCAGATTCAGTTAGAAATTGACTCCTACAGAAAGCCCATAGAACAGATTGCACCCTGTTCCAGTTGGCCGCCATTTCTAGTGCATGTCAACTCTCAGATGCTTCGCGTTGTTCTGAATAAGAATCACTTATTTCTTCTTACCCTGCGCCGTCACCAACTCATATCACCACCATTGCTATCTTTATTTCTGTGCCGGTGGGATTTGCGGAAATCCAGCATGTTGTACTCGATCTAGTTTGGCTTTTCGCAGTTGTGACATATTCTTGCCAAGACCAATGTTCTGTATAACTGATAGCTCTTGTTTCACAGTTACATGGTTGCTAGGTACTAACACATGGACGTGAATGTTATTTTTTGGGGCGTTACAGGCACCAAGTACTGCACCGGTGTTGCTTTCTTCTGGTTCTGATTCTTCGCGTGAAAATAGCCCTAAAAGAACTGCTCCATCTAGACAGGAAGAGAAGGAAGAAAAGAAGGATACAACAGACCGTGCAGGTAATACAGATGCTGCTGCACAAGTTAAGGGCAAACAGCCCACAGCTACTAGGAGGGAAACCCTTACTATTAAAATAGTAATCTGTTTCTGTATATTATTATAGGGTAAACTTCAAGCTTCGCCTTAACAGTTTGATCACGTTTTCTCTCACATGGCCACTCATAGGTACTTCGAGTAAACATGAGGAAGGACCCTCCATGAAGGAAAAGCAAGATAAACCTCCTAAACCCTTGGTACAGATTTAATTTTTGTTCCTACTTTCCTAGTTTGGAATTGAATTCGTCATAACTTGTCAGCTTGCAAAATGAATACTGATATCTGCTACCTCAAATGTACACGGATAAAATAAATATAATGCCGAAACCGGTAATATGCTATAAGCTCCTCTAAATTCACTCACCAATCTAGTTGAGCAGGCACCTATTTCATGTAAAAATGTTTTGTTCTGCTAGCAACAACTTTCATGGACCATATCTTCAGACTTTTCGTACTTGTTTGACTTTTATGATCGGTTAGCTTTAACTTTAATGCGTGTACTAATTTTTTGAGGGAACATGTACTAGTTGCAAAGACCTGTACCCATAATTTTAGTGTTAATTTCTATACCAATTTTTCTTGTCTAGGCTCCAAAGAAGAAAACAAAGGTTGCTCGAACAACAGACAGTTCGGATCAAAGAAATGGTAAGACTAACGAAAAAGCACGCCATTCTAGTTAGTTCCTTAGAATTTGCCTTTTGAATTATCTAGCTCCATTCTTCCAGTGAGTTGTAATTAATCTGTTCATGGTCAAACGAACTTAGATTCCTTGGAACAACTCGAAGATGGAGTTAATGAGGAAAAAATGCAGGACAAGCTTGCAGGGAATTCTGTAAGATCCCCACCCCCTCCTGTCTGCTTTGGTTCATTAAACTAAAGTTGTAAGTTACAGCGCAGAATATGAATAAATAGCACCGGCCAAGCTCGCAGATTCCTAGATCACCAAGTTTTGTGGTATTTTGTGCTGTGATTTGCTATTTCTGTAACTAGTTATAGACCTTGATTTTTCTATGAGTATTTGTTCTGAATTTCAGGTCTCCCAGAGGCTGCCATTGATCATGTCTGATAAAGTTCAACGTTCAAAGGTATGATAAACTATAGTTATCGCACTAGTGCTACTTAATTGCAAAGATCATTCATCGTAAAAAGTTCAAGGTCTGCAACCTGAAATACTATGACCATCCCTTTTTTTTCTCCGGTTTGTATTCTCTTCAGTAGTTATACAATCAATAGGAGAGCAACCATGATTTATGAGATTTGACCATACATGCATGTTTCTTCAGGATACATTTACGTGTTCCCTAATAGCATGCATTGTGAAAATAGACAAAAGTTTGCAATACGTGTTCAAGTGGAGAATATCAACATCTTGCCTTCTGGAAATAACGGATTTACTGCAATGGTTTACTAATTTCTCTCTAGAGTAGCACATACCTGGACTTTGTTATTAATAATTCCCCCAAGCTTATGATCATCATTTCTTCTAGGCATTGGTTGAATGTGATGGTGACTCGATAGACTTGAGCGGAGATATTGGAGCTGTCGGTAGGATAGTAATTTCAAATGGTCCGACTGGCAATCAGGATTTGTTACTGGACCTGAAAGGTACCGCCAGGTTTCTCTTATTATTCTCTGAATGCATAATTCATTTATTTTCTGATTGTAATTAATATTCTGTACTGGCAGATAAATTTTTGAAAATAATATCTCCCTTTACAATAATATAAATAAACAATTGAACATCTTCTTTTCTTGCTGTGGTCATACAGGAACAGTATACAAATCAACAATAGTGCCATCCAGGACATTTTGTGTTGTAAGTTACATCCAAACTTGAGTGCAATTGTGCATTTTGTACTTTTCGGTATGTTTCTTAGTCCTCTCTGCTGCCTTTTTTCTTTCAGGTCAGCATGGGACAAACAGAAGCAAAGGTTTGTCAACCAGAACATACGTCTATATGCCTATTTAACTTCTCCATTGGGTCAAAATTCTAGCACTTAATATCCCATTTCCACGAGTAAATTTGATTATGTATCAGTTGCATTCTGCTTTAAAAGCTGCAATTGTTTACTTTAATCCTCCTCTTTCTGTGCAGATAGAGGCTATAATGAACGACTTCATTCAGTTAGAACCACATTCTAATTTATTTGAAGCAGAGACTATGATGGAAGGTTAGCATTTTGTCTCGCTGGGCTATCTATTGTCAATTGTAATCAACAGTTTTCTGCTATCCGGTTCCTTGTTTTGGGAAAAGTCGTCATCCAAAACTAGCATGTTTTGGTAGCTATTTTTGCATTTGATTGTAGTTTTTGTGTAATAGAACAGTCAATGTGCATGAAGTTGTGGAACTATTGTCTATGTGACATTGTCTGCTACAGTTGCTGTTTTCTAACAATTGGTATCGTCTATACAGGTACCCTTGATGGATTCACATTTGATTCAGATGGAGAGGGTGACAGGCTTCATGAGCTCCATGCTACTCAAAATGATCAGAACAATGAGAATGAAGATCAACCTAAGGCAAAAACCAAAAGAAAAGCAGCCGGGAAGCCAGCGGTGTGGTTTCTTGCCTCTCTCTGCAGCTTTTCACTTTCTTTTCACTTATGCATTGTATTCAGCTATTGTCATGTCCCTAGTGATGAATTGGTCATTATTTACGTTAATGCAAAACATGAGCACCCCATCCCCATTTACTTTTCATTTACCTCGGCATATTACGTTAATGCAAAACATTTGTGCATAGCAGTATAGCGCTCTCTTCTCTGGATCTTACTTGCAGTAACCAGGTCAATGCATCTTTTGATGTGCGCTTAAGGACTTGTAATTTCTATTACTTGCACATATCCTGTTGCATGCCCTTCATTGCGTTCACTGTCAGCGGCGGTCTTCTTTGCTTGCCATTTTCATGCCCTATATCGAGTAGTTAGACCGAAAAGGCTCATCCGAGCTGTATCTCTGAAACCTTGCTGGCTGGTCAGCAGCTCTGCTAAAGCATGCTAGTCATTACCAAACAGATATCATGGAAGTATGTAATTGTTACTCTAGTTTTTTACACGCATCACAATATCATAGAGATTCTGGTGGAACATGAACTATTTTTTGTGATTGTAGGCTAAGGGAATAAAAAAGGCAAAGGTTGCTAAGAAGGGAGCAAAGAAAACCCAATCTACAAAGAGAGGGAAGAAGGCAAAGAAATAATCGCTTGCTGAACTGTGGTATTTTCTTGCAAGGACAAAGACTCAGCTTTGAACTCATACACGACGAGACGATACCATACAACATATCTCGGTTAGGTTCTAGGATAGCTGTTGCTGAGCCCACATGTTGTGTAATCTAGGTTCATCAAGTGTACCATTGATGTACTTTTTTAGGAGAAGGGAAAATGAAACATTGCAAGGGCTAATACCATGTAATCCACACTGGTAGTTGGCCGATTTGGTGTCGAGAAGTCAATCAAACACTGAATATTCAGATTCTATAACTGTCGTGAAAAATGAACTGGGTATGTACAACGTACAGTACAAGTTGCGACACATTTTTAGGATCAGAGGGAGTAGCTTATTCTGCATCTGCAATGAGAAGTTGTACGCTGTGATTCCAATGCCTTCAAACGTAACATATGCAGTTGTGTGTTCAGGGAAGGGAAAATATGGCGAATGTTGAGAATTTGCACACCTCTTTTCAGCAATTGCATTTCAGTGGGCACTTGTCAGGCACACGTCTGTACCTGAACTGAAGACGAACACCACTTGTATCAACTAGCTCGTTCCCCCAAGAGATGTGTATTTTACTGTTTGCATGGTTGCCCTTCTTAGCTTGTTTTATTTTACTCGGCACAAAGATGATGTGTGTTTTGCCCAAAACTGTGAAATCATTTCATAATGTACGGCTCGGTGAGTTCTGTTTGAACTTTTAGATGTTTCGACCTGGGCTCAGATGTCACAGCCAGGATCTCTGTTTGACTTTAAACTGAAATTTTTTCTAAACATTTTGTGACTAAACTACATGTCTGGCAACCGATGCATCTGGGAATAAGGTTATTATTAAGGACCGCCATCTATTCCTCAACAGTGCATTTGTTCCTCTGTTTGCAAAACAGCACATCAAAATTTCATTAACGGAAACCCCGAATGGAATGCTTCCGTAGTCCATACGTAATTATATGTACGTGGCTCCAAACTGTAGTTCCCTTTCAAAATTGTTGCATCTAAACTGAAACCGAAACTCTTTATCAACATAGCCCAATGTCTCCATAGTTGTGTGAGTCCTCCCTGCATTCTCTACCACTGAAGAAACTAATTGTTAGGATTTTTTCCTCCATTATAAATTATCAGCAAAGCAATGAATTGTTTAAGTAATGGACACCACATGATGTATACACGTCAAACGTGACAGATGCATGCTACCAGATTTGCAACCTTGCATGAAGACAATGAGCTCTCTGTAAATTTAGTTAAACCTGCGGCAAGATGAGTAATAATACTTCGTACAGGGTGCTTAACATTTTTTAGCGCTACTTTCAGTTACTATATTAGCTTAACATTCCTCGAAATCAGGCTATCTCCAGGACGATTTGGTTTAGGGCATCCACAAAGACTGACAAACGGAATGAGTTGCCCTACTGAGAGATCACCGGAGGTGTACCTTATCCATTTGTTGTTCCACATTGCCTTCGAGGCCCAGCAGAGTCCTTCCAAAATTTCTGGAGTTGCCATTACCTGCAAACCAAACCAACAGGAGGACGCTTTAGAGATGTCGAAAGAAGGCTTTGCATAGAAGCGATTGACAGAGTAACAATTATTCTGCAGCAAACACGATAATGATACATGTGACTTCACCGTCTGTCAAGATACGAAATATAATCCAAAGATGGCCTAAGCATCTATACTTACTATTAAAAGAGCAAACTTGTGTTGATACATTGAATCTGAGCCCTTCAATATTTGGCCAATGGTACAGATCGCTCCAATGTTTGACAACTTAACACAAATCCACTTTTGCCCTTTTTACCCTCCCACCAAATCACATAATACTGCTAATGCCATCGTACCGGTTCGTTTTATTTCGTTTTGTGATAATTACGAGATTTGCCACCGCTAAAAGAAATTAAAAAACAGAACTTCCTAACGGCTGGGGAGACGAGCGGTCGAGAGCACGGAGCGCCGGAGCGCTGCCTAGGCGACGGTGACGGGTGCGGCCGGCCAGGTAGACAGGACCACGGCGTTGGGCGCGGCCGGCCGGGCGACGGTGACGGTGCGGCCGGCCAGGCAAACAGGACCACGGCGTTGGGCGCGGCCGGCCGGGAGGCGAGCGGTCGAGGGCACGGCGAGCACCGGAGCGTGGCCTCAACGACGGTGACAGTGCCCGGCTGACGTTGGTGCCGCGGAGGCGACGGCGCCAAGCTGCAGCAGCGTGGAGGCGACGGCGCGGAAGTAGTCATTGAGGGGTACGGGGGCGAGCGAGAGCGACGTGAGTCGGCCGCGCCGGGGAACCTGCAGGCGCCGTCGCGCGCGCCGTCGAGCAAGAGCTGGTTGGGCACGTCCACCTTGAACTCCTCCAGCAGCTGCGCCGCCCCGGCAGGCCGCGCCAGGAACCTGCAGGCGACGTCGCGCGCGGTCCAGCCGTCGAGCGAGGCCTGGTTGGGCACGTCCGACTTGAAGTTCCAGTTCATGCACGTTTCGGTTTAATTAATTTAAGTGAGGAAGCGATCTCTCACCTCTGCCTCGCTGGCTGCAAGTTGCAGTGCCGGCCTGTGCGCCGCCTCCTATGCAGCTCTTCCAAATTTCCAATTCCAATGCCTCTTAATTATGGAAGAAAGATACGGATTGGGGCTTCTGCTAGGGGGAAATCAGTGGACTTTCAACGGAAGCAGCACTTTAGAGACGTGCATTTTCAGCAATGTTTTCTTGTCTGTAGTAAGATCAACTTAATTTCTAACATTTGTCTAATTAACTGAATTTGTAACATTTGTCCTATTGCTTATATGGTTTGTAATAGTTGATTACGTGCGTTGCACGTGCACGTCAACTAGTATTTCAAACAACATAAACCAAAATTAAGGACATATTGTCTCAAGGATCATGGTACATCCATATGAATCCTGCATGAAAAATCACACGTTTAAATTCCCAAAAAAATCAGGTGTACATTGTTGAATGAATTGTTGACCAACACAATCAGTTTTGCGTCCGTGCAAATTAAAACAAGCTAAGAGGGGCAGATACAGAAAATGTAAGATGCACATTTATCTTTCTTTGTTTTGCGCGGCACCCAAATGATCCATCATCTATAGAAGCAAACTCAATGCCTACCTTAGAAAAAGGAACAAATTTTCATATGCAGTGAGCTACTGAGCTCATATGTTCAAACCAGATTCTCGTTTGACATTAAACTGAAAAATCATCTAAACATTTTGTGACTGAAGCGCTTGTAGTTCTGTGCAATCTGATAACTGATGCATCTGGGAATAAGTCTTTAAGGACAACTATATATGATTCAAGCTGTAGTTCCCCACTCCAACATCTATTTCCCGGTGCTACTTGAGGTTACTGTACCAGCTATCTGTACAATTCTGAAAATATGTTTTTACCTCTATAATCAACTCACTGTAGAAAGTAGCAACTCCCATTCCAAATCTAGAATTATGTATGTCACTACCTTGGCACGCAGGAGAAATGGTGAACCTGAAATTGCTGATTATGGTATAGTAAATTAGGAAAAATATCATACCCATGGGTTTTGGAAAATTGTGAAAAAAATCCATGCACTTAGGGATAGGTAGACACACACACATTTGAAATTCCTAATTTGATAAACGATATGACCATGAGCAGAAAATTATTAAGTTTGGTTTGGAGATGAAAAATGATCATTTATTTTGACCAAAATACACATCTACATGTTTACCCGTCCTCTACATATATGAATGTTTTCACGATTTTTAAAATAAATTGATATGGTTTTGTTTATATAAGTCACAAATAAATTGATATGAGTGTTTTCATGATTTCTCGTCTGACTTATCCTAAATTCAGTGCAGACATTTTACACTCCAATCGAAGGGTGAAACAAAGGAAATGCAGAAAGCAGTAAACAAAACAATATGGCATGTATAGCAGCAAGTAGCAACCCCAACTGCCACAAGATCATAGATTTCTTGGAGGGAAAAGCATTGACTTGTAAGTTTATAACTTCTGTCGAAAAAATTACAAATGCAATAAAGAAAAATCTCTCTAGATTTCCATCATTATTAGGGAAAACCTTCCGGCAAGAAATGGAAAACAACTCCCAAACTTAACTGTAGTAATCCTGAACATTTGTATGCGTTCAACTAGAGATTTTGTTTCATTTCAAACTTTCAATGAAACTGAACACGGGACATCTCCTGTTGATTTTTTGATATATAAAAGGAACTCTCAAACCTTGACATTTGCTCCAAAGAATCTGACTAATAGCCTAATAATGAATGATAGTGAACAGGGAATTATTGCTAAGCCATAATATTCATAATAATGAACAAGCAATGTTTGCTAACTACCATTCACAAACCAAAAGTCAAAAATAAGAAAGGCATCACATATCTTTACTATTAAAGCTGAGTCTGCCGTGATGGTACGTCGCGTGGTACGTCGTTCGCGCTTGCGGTGGAGTTCCGTGGTACGTCTTCCCTCGCGTCGCTGGTTCGACTCCCACGAAAAGAAAACCGCAACTCGCTTCTTCGTCTCCTCTCTCCTCTCGGTGTTCGTTGGTACCTCGTACCGCCCCCGCCTCGCACGCGTCCGCGGGCCTCGTCAAGAATAGGTAGTTCCCGAGTTTCAGATCGCGCCCACGATCCCTTGTAGGCGGAAGTTTTCCCCCGCTCACGTCTAACCTTGACCATGTGTCCGTCAACAGCGTCGGCGACCCCCGTCCATCACTGTCTCCTCCCCGCGGCCGACACCGAGCTCTCCCGCAAGCACCTCACCGGGGTCCCGCACCTCCCACTCCCTTTGCCCCAAACGTCTTAGGACGCGTCCGCGACGCCAGCGGCCGGCCACGGATCAGGTAGTGGCGGAGGTCAAGCGCAAGGAGCCGACGCCGGCGGCCGGCCACGGATCAGGTAGTGGCGGAGGTCAAGCGCAAGGAGCCGACCGCGTGGAGGTGCCCTCCGGGCAGCTGCACGGCATGGAATCGTTGCTGCTGTACGGCGTGAAAAGGAGATCGGTACGTTCCGCTCTTCTCCTCACAGGGGCGTGGACCTCTGCATGGAAACCGCGGGCGTGAGGACGCAGCAGGTGGGAGTGACGGGAATCACGATCTCCTCATGTTCTCCTCTTCGATGGCCAGCTCCCATCCCTCGTCGGCTATCCTCTTCTGCAGGCGTTGTGCTGAGCGATGGGCTTTGTACTTGTCTACCGGCAGAGATGGAGAAGCAATGAAGATGTTGATACAGTCAGGTTTCTCAGGCTCCCTCTCTACCTCGACGTGCACATCCTTTCCAATCCAATATGCGCGTCTCCTGCATCTTGATACTCAGTTCTTACTAATCTATCTTCATCTATCTTTTGTTTCTACCTTTTGTTCTAGACTTGTAGCTGCGCGTGGAAGCAGGGCCGGTCCTGAGATTTTGGGGGCCCAGGGCGAAATTAGAATTTGGGGCCCTTTAATATAAATATCAAAATAATAATCAACTTATTTATATATAGTGTTGCCGATAAAACTCGTAAGGTACATCCTAAACAAATTTAGTGATAATTCCTTAAATGAAGAAATTAATTTGTGTGATCATCCTGAATCTAGAAATGAACATATTTAAGTGTTGTATGTTGAGTATGAAGAAGTGGGATGGGAGTAACATATGAACGAGCTATATATTTGATATCAGGCTTGTATTGGCCCGAAACAAACAATAGTACTACCTCCGATCCATATTAGTGGGCACAACTTTGTCTAGATACACATGTATCTAGTCTAAATACTTAACTAGATACATATGAATTTAGACAAAGCTATGCCCACTAATATGGATCGGAGGGAGTATCATTATCTTATAATTAATTAAAGTGCTCTGGGCAACCATAGTAACGCAGTACTTGCTGGCACAACTACTAAGTAGGAGACGAGTTTCAGTAAATCAATGTGGCACACATTCAAAATCAGCGGTCCATTGCTTTGGTTTGATTGGAGTAATCCAAATAGATCGTTTAGGGGAGATTGGATCTATATACCGGACGTGAGCATAGGAGAGGAGCAAATTAATGACTGATTAAGAAAAATACCTTGATAAAGTTCAACCGCACGGAGGCCACGGCGAGGATGTGCGAGGGAACAAGTCAGGGCGGCGGTTGGAGTCATGACTCCTATGCCGCCATCGATGCCCATGTTGAGAGGGATTAGGGATTGGCTGACCAGGGAAGAAACGAGACGGTCGCACAGAGATAAGGCGTCGAGCCGTCGACTCGCAGGCCCAGCTCTGTAGCTTTTTTTTACGGTGCCCCGATGTCATCTTGGCCTTGGCGTACGTGAAGAACATGTACATGGGGCCCCCTCGGTTCCTGGGGCCCGGGGCGGCCGCCCCGCTCGCGCTGCCCCAGGGCCGGGCCTGCGTGGAAGTCAGGGACACCGTATCCTTTTCTAAATTGCAACTGATTTCATGACAGACTGGAACACTACGTGATCCTAAATTAATTGATTTTGGCATTGGACTGAACTTTTCAATGAAACTATCATGTCCGTACTGCGTAGTCTCTCATATCTTCATAAACCCATTGCACCCTGTTAGGTTTCGATTAATTATTACTAGCAAGTGATACTGCTCCAGCATACTGGCTTCGATGTTTTAATTTTTCTCAGGTCCTTGCTGCGCTCCTATGTGATGTCAAAGCGACGTGGAGTGAGATGATGTTGTAGTCAAGGATGTCGCAAGTCGCAACGACGCAGTTGGAGGTAGAGTTGAGAGGTGAAAATAGATGACGTGAGAGGTGAATGGAACCTTGCCAAAAAATTCTCAAAGTAGGGTACTTGTCGAAGAATGTCGAGCAGACTAACTCGAGGGTGGACTGGAGCCGAGGGATAGCTAGGAGACAAGGTCACTCAATGTGACTTTAACCGTGGTGATTCGTGAATTGGGAAAATGTGCGCACATGACAAAGTAACGACACGGAGTGCGATATCGCCGATCTGACACTGTGGTTATGTAACTAGGAGTACAGTCGATGGACTATCAGAGAGGGACAAAGATAGCAAGATGGGGGAAATGTCGTTTGGTTTAGTAATTTTATACATCGTATTGCTTTTTCGTGGCAACGCACGGGCATTCAGCTAGTTAGTACAAAAGCAAACTCTGACAAGATAAGATGGCAACTTTTGGCAGTACATTATTTTTCATGATACCTATCAGGAATTACAGAAAAATTTCTGATTTCAGAATGTAAATAGAGCAGGAGCAGCAATACCGAACTTCCATCTACAAAATGAGAAACTGACAGTAATTTGAGTGAATTACAGTTTTACCACCTACGTTGATATTTTTTACATCAATTACCCCATTTAGCAGCAATTCATCCAGATTGCCCACTTTTACGGAAGTTTTGCCAGATTTTACCCATTTTTCGTTTTAGAGACTAAATTGGGTAATCGGAGTGAATTGCTGATAGATAGGGTAACTGGTGTTGAGTAGGGGGTAAAAAAGTGGAAATCACTCTAAAATCTTCAAGCACCAACACGATCAACAAAACAAGGAATCAAAGTGACTGGCCCTGAAAAATCATGGCTATGTTTTTTCTGTAAGAGGCTCAACCTCACCACAAACACAGTCCAAGGATTGGTGAATGAAAGTCATGGTCTCATGGATATCCAAGTAGTTAACAAAATTGGTAATACCACATGTATTTTAACTGACCGTCTCGGGAGTCCCAATTTTCACTTGCAGCAGCCTCCATTGATCAGCCACCGATTTATTGTTGTAGCGATGATCAATCGATGAATCGATAGATTATTAGTTTAGTTAAGGAGCTAGCAGAAGGGCCATACATCCCGATGCATGGCGTCACAGCTTAATCTGTTTGGATGTTTAAAAATGCCGATCATAATGCATACAAGCATAAGGCTCCATTGTCATATTTTGATTTGTTTCGATTCGTATGCTGATTAGTGTGGGGTTTGTAGGTTGGTATTTACTTGTTGAAATTGAAAAGATGGCCCTTGGAACCTCACAAAGACCTAAGTATGATCCAAGTACAAACAGCTTCCAAAACTTAAAAGGGCTAAAAACTGGCAAAACTTTGAATAAATTTGGGTAATCGGAGTGAAATGTTGATAGATAGGGTAACTGGTATCGAGCAGGGGGTAAAAACTGGAATTCACTCCAAAATCTTCAAGCAGCAACACAATTGACCAAACAAGGAATCGAAGGGATTGGCCACTGGAAAATCATGAAAATACTTTTTCTGTAAGAGCCTCAACCTCACCCAACAAACACAGTCTGGTCTCATGGATATCCAACTAGTTAACAAAATTGGTAAAACCACATGTATTCTAACTGACCGTCTCGGGAGTCCCAATTTTCACTTGCAGCAGACTCAGCCACCGATTTATTGCTGTGGTTTTCAGGGACTCTATTTTATTCTCTTTAGCACCTTGTTTAAAAAAGGGCTGGAGGAGAAGGGCTTGTTTCATTGCAAAACATAACTGTTACACAGATTTAACTCAAATATAGAAGAACCTATTTCAAATCAGAAATGTGCATGTCTAAAATGGCAAGTGAAATAAGTTACTAATCGTTCAATGCAGGGCAGATATTTCACATTGTAATCAATGTGCAGAACGCATGAGATGATAAACAAAACATTATACGATTTATCCAAGTCATTAGCAAACCAACTGCCACAAGATTATAGGTTTCAAAGAGAGAAGACTTCAGAGTGTAAAAAATTTAACAGCAATTCGATCACCAATAAACTATCTTTTCATGGCATACCCTGTAACAAAGAGACTTTAGACTATAAATAAAGCAGCATATAAAATTTGGGGTTTTTAAAGGAAAACAATTTCAGGGGAACAACCCCGTCTACAAAACGATAAAACGAGCCGTCGAAGGGATTCACCATTGAAAACCCATGCATATGCATCTTCTGCGGGAGCATCAACCTCATCTAGAAAGCATGCATTCGAAGGGATCGTCCATTGACAAGTCAGGCATATCGAAGGAGGTACCGTAATTAGTAAAACCCCTTCTAAATTCAAATTGAGCATCTCGAGAAGCTCTATTTTCCACTTGCAGCAGGATGTGTTGATCAGCTACCCATTTCTTGTCGTAGTTCTTTGGAACTGCAAATTCGATCTCCTTTAGCACTTTGGCATTCAAAACAAAGAACTTGGCGAAGCTAACATCTTGCCCACAGCCATTGTAATTCTTCAACACTATTTTTTGAAGGTTGCTCTCAAGGCATTCGATTGGATTTAGTGGGTCATACTCGTACTGATTCATATTTTCCATTTCTCCAAGATGAGCCTCATCAAGAAATGCCATTGCAGCTAGTGGGTTATACACGTGCTGGTACACATTTCTAATAAACATTGGCTTGTGTCACTGCAAAATGAAATAAGATGCATATGTTCAATCCATTGCTAGCTAGACAAGATTACTATGAATCAATAAATGTTTGTTTTGAACTTTAAAACAAGCAAAGACTCACGATGACATATAGCTTCTCCAAGCAGGGAAAACACCCGAGAACAGCAAGAATCGCCTTGATATTACCATAATGCCTTAGAGCCAGAACCTTCACGGTGCGTATCGACACTGTAAAGCAGACTGGGATCATTCCCTGAAACAGAAAACAATGAACAACATGAAAACAAAAGTGTGCTGCAATATGCATGGGAATGCTCGATGCGAGATTCAAGAATTGCATTGACTGCTGTTACCTCGAAGGCTAGAGTTGCAATCTCGAGTTTGAAGTTGAATGGTGACAAAGGTCCCAATATCTCCAACCCGGGTGCCCCAGTTACCCGGATGGTCTCACCACGTGTGACCAGATGAAGTGTGAGCATTGTTCGATTCCTCGATGACCAGCTCTTGGTCGGGAGAACAGCTAGCATGGAAGCCGATGCTCCTGAGAGTCGCGGAGCTGACGCGGAGACAGCCCTCGAAACTAGGAGTAGGCTCTCCAAGGCATGGCATGCAGAGACGACGCCGCGGAAGGCGTCCGGCGAGATGGAAACGCTCCACAGGGTGAACCGGTTGAGGAGGGGGAAATTGAGCGCTGGCGGCGCGACCGCGATGATCTCGTCGGGGAAATCCCAGTACCCGAGCTTGGCGGCGCGGAGTGTGGGCGCGAAGCGGAGGAGCGCGGAGGCGGGCAGCGGGTAGCCTGGATCCCAGTGCTCGTAGCTGATGTCGAGATCCTCGAGGTTGGTGAGGGCTGGGGAGCGGAACCAGCGGTCGAGCTCGGCGTGGCCGTCGGCGTCGCCGAGACGGATGGAGGGGAAGTGGAAGCGGCGGGCGGGGCCCTGGTGGACGGAGAGGATGGAGGAGATGAGGGCGGAGCGGCGGAGAGCGTCGTCGCAGAGGGCGATTCCGGCGTCGAGGTCGAGGGTCGTGGCGGAGGGCCAGAGGTGGCGCCACCGGAAAATAAAGATAAAATTATTCATACAATTAAATAAAAATAAAGTTCAACTAATTTGTGACGGCTAATCCTTTGAGCATACACAAATGCTACAGGAGATCATTTATGAAATTGATCATGAACAATTTTATAACGGATTGCATGGCGAGAATCAGCACACTGGCACCTGCAGAATCTGTATATGGATTCAATGATTGTGTACTCACACATGCGAAGCTAGTTTTTTTTTTTAGATTTAAACGCTATGACTACTAATGGATGCTTGAGTCCAGAACAACCTGGTTCTCAATACACTCTGGAACTACGCCAGACCAAACTTTGCAGAGCTTCTTGACATAGCCTTCCTTCGCTAGTAGATGCGCCGATTCGTTGGCCGATCGTCGCACCACCTTGACGGAGTAATCACCAAAGCTTCGCAGTAGGGACTTTATTTCTTCCACCACCGGACCGTGCACAGATCGATCCTGATCGTCCCGTACCACCTTGGCAGCCACTCCTGTACTGTCCGTCTCCAGCACCACCCTAGGAATCTGTAGCTCAGCCGCAAGAAGAAGACCTCTCCGACACGCTAGGAGTTCTGCACCTTCAGCATCAATGACTCGGGAAAAAAAAATGGCACGCAGCACGAATGCACCCGCCATGGTGATCTCTAAGGATCGCACCCCCAGCCCCTGCTTCTGAATTTGCATGAAAAGCTCCGTCAGTGTTAACTTTTACCCAACCAGTGTCAGGTGTTGTCCATACTCTATATGCACACGCATATAGATCATCTGCACACGCTCTATATGCAAGCATTATCATTGCAGTAGTGCATTTCTATATTGAGGAGAAACTAGTCATTTCGACGAGAACCGGTGGGGAGGCCATAGGCGAGAGGGAAGAGGGCTGCCACGATATACGTGCCCGGCGATCGGATGACGGTGAGCACAGGTACGGGAAATGGAGCGGGAGTGGGATAGTGGGAAAAGAAGAAGGGAAATAGGGTTTGGATTCGTCCGACGCGCCCAAACAGCTTCCGGTGGGTCGGGGTCAAACTGTGGTGCCGGACGAATTATTGATCCCGCGTAGGACGTGCCTATGGGGGATGCGATTGTGGACGGTTTTTACGTCCGGCGCGCCAAATAGCGCTACTGAGAGGGCTATGGGGGGGGGGGGGGGGGGGGGGGTGCGACTGGAGATGTTCTTATAGAACAAAACCAACCCAAAAAATAAGTTTGCCTCCACTTTATAAGCTATGTTCCCTTAGTTCTTCTACAACATATGCTTTTATTAGTGCCCAAAAAGATTTTGAGGCATCGAGCACCATGCCCTCCGCTGCGGTGGCGGTGCCGTAAAAAGTTTCAGAGAATCGGAGCACCGAGCAACTAGGTGCTACGATGCCCAAACTCGTTGGCCAATAAATTCAGTATTGTTGTCGATGAACTCATCAGCTAATAGAATGAAAGAGAAGGAAAGAAGGATGTTGGCTTGGTAAGTTTGTTGTCCTCATATGGGCCTCACCTTTTTGTGTGCATCGGCTGTACGCTGTGAGATAGGAGGCTCAATCTTTTCTTAAGGCACCACGTTGAGGTGGCAAACTTTTGAGATTTTTGGACACCAACCATGTTGTGGAAGACCTTACCATCAATTTTTTATGTGAGATTAAACTTTTGAGATTCAGCGTTCCTCCAAGTACGTCAAGGCAATTCAGAGGATTCTATCGTTATTAGGCAAAATAGCCCGGAACACAATCCTAGTGACGGCTAGTAGCGCATGCATTGTACACGCCCTTAGGTCTTGCTTCTTATTTGATCTGTAGTGAAACAAGTAATCCCAATGTCTCGCATGCATAGATAGTTTCATGAACCATCTAGATCACCGGTGGAAGTTTTGTGGACTCAATGCTCAAGAAATAATCAACAAGATGGATGAAACACAAATTAGCCCTTCTACGTGATGGATGGATTCTACATCCTGTCTTGGACAGGCAGAGGAAAATATCCTGCCCATTTTATATGCGCAGCATATAAAGCCGATGTCAGTCCAGACACATGATTAAGATCCATGGTAAAAGGAGGGCCGATCGAGGTTGTTGACGTTCCAAATCTTCCATAAAAACTCCTTCAGAAAATCGAACTAATTCATTTATCGTCTCATCTCTACCTATGTTGGATATCTTAACTCCATCTCTAGGTTTGTGTCTTTTCAAAACAAGAAGTAACACGGTCTGAGCTTCGTTCACTTTATTGTTGAATTGGCAGTGAGACTTTTATTCCGAGTCATAAAGCATCCTTCTATGTGGAAAATGGCTCTTTCTAAATTTATTTTTCTTACAAACAACAAAGCTCGCTTGGTACTCATTACATGTTTTTTTTCTTTCGAAATGGAGGTTCTACCCTCAGCCTCTGCATCAAAATAATGCACACAATTTTCTTTTATTAATAGAGAAAAAACCACAAAGCCTTACAAAGAAATACATCAATCAACCGGAAGCCACCTTCCAGATGACAAATGTCGCTACACCTACAAGCTTTGATGAAGGGGGTGGAACTGATCGGAGCCATGTGCTCTGACCTCACACACCTACGCACATCATCTATATCCAGAGGCATCAACCAAGCCGCCCAATGGCGAGCCGGGAGCACAAAACGGTCCAGCAGACCCTCAGCATACACCACATGCGCACACCCAGAAGCTGCTGCCGCCGTCTTCCGCCAACCCATCCTCTGAAAAGATCGATGCAATGACCTTGTTAGGCCTGCCGTCGACGTCGCCGGACAGTATATCCGATCTGCGCGCTTCCATCATCACACGTCCAACACCGAGACCCCACCGCGCCGCGCCGCCGAGACTCGCCGTCGTTGACGCGATAGATGCCACACCACACCACCTCCTGGCCCTCCCAGCCAGCGTTGATCCAAAAACGATGCCCTCCTAGCCAGCGCTGATCCAAAAACGATGCCCTTCTGGTACTCATTACAGGCGAACTTTGGGCATCAATTTTGCACCACGTGTCTTCCTTATTCGGCTCTGCACATGGAAAAGTGAATCGATTGTACACCGACTATTCTGCGCCATATATTTCCTTTCTTTTAGACATACCCTTGAATCTCGAATTTGTTATTTTGATGTGATGCAAATTCATATGAAGATATAAAGATTAAGCTAACTTCGGACGGAGCGAAGCGACACTCGGAAGGGGTGCGGGGGCGGCAGCCCCCCGCGGTACGATACGAGTTGTTACCGACATGGATTAGGTTTCCACCGATACATATATACTACTTGTAAGCCGTCAGTTGAGATAAGTCGAAAGTTGTAAATCCCCGGCATTTGCAACCTCACTCGATCATAGTAAAGATTTGCTGGCTGTCGCACGTGGTTTTTCTCTTCCTCCTTGGAAGGGTTTTCCACATTAAAAATCTCGTGTCCCCTGTGTTGATCTTGCTTTTTTTCGTCGTTTATTTGTGATCTATTGCTCATAACAAAATTGATCAGCAGACAATGATACCTCTGTCCGTAAAATGTCGAGCTTTGCAAGTTTTCTTTGGTAGAGTTGTACATCATAATGACTTATGGTCTTCCAGTTAATCCAAGATATTGTAATGGCAGTAATGACAAACTTCTTGAGGAGGTACTCTACTTGAAAATTTCATGAGTTGTGGCACAAACCTTACTCTTTTTTTCCTTTTTTATTGCGGTTCCAAAGTGAAGGACCAGCATAGGCACCAAAAGCTAGGTGGAGCGAATGTACAGAACCTGAAGATTTCTCATACTGAATGGATTGGTAGTGTCACTGGCATCATTTTGATGAAGGGCCATAGGACAATCTTTATTAAGATAGAATAGAGGGTACAACAGCTAGCCGCACGAGTTGTGGCAGCGTGCAGGTACATAGCGGTGCTCGGCAAGGAGCTACAGAGGGCGTGCCAGACAGACCTGGACGGCGATGAGCCGGGAAACCCCCAAATACACTCAAAGCCTACAGGGCGGATCAGACCGCGAGGACCCGGCCAGCTGAGCGCCACATCGCGATGTCCTCCCGGATGCCTTGGAACACAAGCTCGTCGCAGTGGCTGGTGTTCTCGAAGATCCTGCAGTTCCTTTCCTTCCAGAGTTTCCAGTGCACGAGGATGACCACAGTGTCGAAGTCACGGCGTAGATTCTTGGGCACACGCTTCCTTGCTTGAAGCCACCATTCCTCAGTAGTGGAGAATGCCGGGTTCGGGGTGGGGAAGTCGGCGTTTGCCTAGGCCCTGATCCTCTGCCAGACGCGAGAGCTGAAAGGACACTGCACGAAGAGGTGGGTGCAGGTCTCCGGCGCTGCATGGCAGAGCTGGCAGGTGTCGCTATGTGGCCACCCCCGTTTCTGCAGGTTGTCCGCCGTCAGGCATCGCTGATGGACAGCGAGCCACATGAAGAACTTGCAGCGAGTCGGGGCCTTCGATTTCCAAATCGGTCCGGCACATGGGAACCTGATGTTGGAAACGAAGAAGAGCTCGTACGCGCTGCTGGTGGAGAAGTTCCCATCCTTGGTGAGCCGCCAAACCAGCTTATCTTCTTCCCCGGGCTGCAGCTGGATTGTGAGAAGCAGGTCCCAAAGGCGTAGGTACTGCATGAGCGCCGGTCGTGGAGACCCCACCCTGCACGTCTCTGACCCATCTCTGATTGCGGAGGGCGTCCGCCACAGAGAGGCCGGAGTCGCGTATGTACGTGGCGAGGATGGGGTAGGAGTCGATGATGGAACGCCTGGATGGCAGCCACGCATCAGACCAAAACCTAGCCCGTTCGCCGTTCCCCAGCTTGACGAAGGTAGCTGCTTTGTTGAGTGCCGTAGCGTCGGCCTCATCCTGTTGAGGCACAAGACACCAAGGGCGCGGGTCGTGCGCCCACCTGAGCCACGGCCAGCGGCCACGCATAGCGCAGCCGAAGTAGCGGAGGTTCAGGATTCCAAGCCCACCGTATTTGGTCGGCATGCAAACCCTAGACCAAGGCAAGAGACAATGGTCGCGGCTGATGTCCTCTTCTCCTCGCCAGACGAAGGCGCGGCACCGGCGGTAGATGATCTTTAGAGCCCAAACCGGCAGCTGCAGCACTGCTAGGAAATGGAGAGGCAGCGCCATGAGCACCGAGCGGGTGAGAGTCAGCCTACCACCTGGGTTAAACAATTTTGGGATCCAGCCCGGCAGCTTGTCCGAGAATTTGTCGATCAGGAGCCAGATGTCGGCCCTGCTCAGTCTCCCAACGGTGAGTGGGAGCCCAGGTAGCGGATAGGAAACTCACAAAGCTGACATTGGAAGAGGCTTGCAACCAATGCCGCCGTTTCGGGGTCGCATCGGATACAGGTGATCGTGCTCTTGCTCAGGTTGATCTTCAAACCGGAGGCCTCTGCAAACAGCTTCAAAATAGAAAGAACGACCTCGCAATCTGACTGCAGGGGCGGAAGAACACCACGGCATCATCCGCGTATATAGAGGCTCTCGGTACCCTGGGGTTTAGACCTAGGTCCGTCAGGAGACCGCAATCCACTGCTCGTTGAAGCATGGCCTGTAATGCGTCCATTGCCAAGATGAAGAGTGCGGGAGATAGGCAGATAGCGGGTCGCCTTGGCGCACGCCCCGTGCGAGGCGGCACTGGCATCATTTTTGTTGCAGTGTCCGAACATGATATTTTATTCTGCCTTTTCTTTTATTGGCGGCATCTCTTGTTATGTAGTGTTTACCAAGTTAATCTTCAAAGTTAATTAGTGAAGACACTGCTATATTTTGCCTCCTCCACAATTGTTGGTATAATGGTATTCCTCTGTTACTATTTAGTTGTGGCACAAACTCAACTTTCAGCCATGCAGAGCACGTACAAAGTACAAACACAGGACCATAGCTGCTGGCGTGTACAGTTTTTTTTTTCGGTTCCTCTGTTCTTGTGTCTCAGTTTTTATCAGTGTGGTTCTGCAGAGAAGCTCAACTTATCTTTCTTTTCCTCGAAAAGGGGCTCAACTTATCTGAAGGTCTGTTGCAGACGGGTTCCAAGTGATCTACTGGAGGTCTGGAGCAGACCAAAATTGCTACTCAGGCAGCGCCGGAGAAGATGATAGCCAATGTTGAAATCATGTATTTTTTTTTTCCATGGCTCTACCAACCAAGTAGAGCCGTTTAATTTCCTATTAAATTCGCACTACTAATTTCCATCACATACCGCGCAAGGGAAGGGAGTAGGAGTGAATAACTACCTCCTACGACTAATTCCTCGACAAAGTCTCTCTGTAAACTCCCACTCGTCCACTCTTGGTCTTACCAAACACGCTTGTGTCATCTATACTTGTGGACGGTGTTGGGATTTTCCTCGATAATTGCACCTACAACATCTTCTTTCTTCCATGTCGAGTCCGGTGGCGCTAACAAACCACACGAGGAGGACGATGGACACGCGTGGAATGGTCCTGGATCCCTTTTTGGTTGCGTAGACCTTGCCTCTTATCAGAACATAAGTGAAACAAGTTGTCCTGATTTTCCTTTTTTATGAATGGTCACTGGGGGAGAGGGGGGGGGGGGGGGGGGGGGGTATCGAAGTTCACCACCTGAATTATGGCTGGGTTCTGGTCCTGATATCATGCTTCGGGAATTAGAACTTGAGCGCTCTGTAACCCTGTCTGAGTAATAAAATCTGCTTTTACCCGCAAAAAAAAACAAGGCTGAAAAGCCAGTTTGCAGATTACAGCAGAGACTAGAGGGAAAGGAACAACACGAGATACAGCGACTCAGAATATACAGTTAGAGCCGAGGGTCAAGGGGATAAACAGCCAACCCATCCATCAGCATCGGCTTGAGCAGCAGGGGTGAGACGAGCTCTCCGAAGTTTGCATCCTCTCTGCACGCCTGGAGTAGACGCTGAAGGCAGGGGCGTTCCTCTTGGAACACGACCCCTTTCCGGGGGTTTTTTAGATAAAAGGCACCAAATGCCCAGTCTTAAATTAATAAGGCCCCACTGCCTCCACTATCCCGACGTCTCGCATGCACACATAGTTTTATGAACCATATGGATCACCATTGGAAGTTTTGGCGACTCATTGCTCAAGCAAAAATCAACTAGATGGATGAAACACAATATTAACCCTTCTACGTGATGCATGGCTACTGCATCCTGTCTTGGATGAGCAGAGGAAGATATCATAGCATTTTATATGCGCAGCATCTAAAGCCGATGTCAGACATAATCAAGATCCATGCATGGTGAAAGGAGGGGAGATGGGGGTTGTTGAAGTTTCAAATCTTCCATATAAACTCCATCAGAAAATCGAACCAATTCATTTATCATCTCATCTACCTATGTTGGATATCTTAAGGCCATCTCCAGTGCTACGTCGGTTCAAAACAAAAGGGCCATTCAGTCTGAGCATGGTAGGCCCTAGCATCGAACGTACAGCTGCTGACAGATTTGAAATAATGGTGTAGCAGTAGAAAGCCTAGCATCGAATAAATCAAATTGCAACTTTTGGCAGTAAAATTATCTTTGCATGGCATACACCGTCGGAAATTAAAGACAAATTTCAGAGTTTACCATGTAAATAGAGAAGCCATAAAAATCTGGGTTTCGTAGCAAAAGTACAAAACAATCATCGGATATGCTTCCCATGAAAGAGCATCACCTCACTGAACACACAGGCACTCGAAAGGGTCCGTCATTGACAAGTCATGGATACCCGAGTAGTCAATGAAATTATTGAAACCACATTTGAATTCAAATTCAGCGTCTCGGGAATCTCTTTGTTCGCTTGCAGAAGACTCCATTGAATGGCGACCCATTCATTGTTGTAATCCTTTGGAACTTCGAATTTGATTTTCTTTAGCACCGCTGCATGCAAAACAAAGAACTTGGCGAATCCAACATCTTTCTCACAGCCTTCGTAATTCAGCAGCACCATTTTTTTCAGATGGGTCCCAAGACATTCGACTTGATCTAGTGGGTCATGGTGAGATACATGTTCCACATCCATCTTTAAGTCTTTCTGCAGCTAGAAAAGGAAAGACGATGTGCATGTTAAAGCTAATCTAGATTATATGCCAATAGAATATTCATGTTGACATGGCAATGGTGAATACTCACAACAACGTAGAGCTTTTCCAAGCAGGGGAAGCCCTTGAGGACGTCAAGAACAACATTCAATTGGGGTGCAGAAGTGAGAGCTAAAACCTTCACGGTGCTTATCGAGTTTGTCAAGCTGACAGAGATCGTCCCCTAGAGAAAACAGTGCACGTAAACATAAGGTAATCTGCAAAGGAATGTGCAATGCAGCATTGAAGACGGCTGTTGCTTCTACCTGGAATACTTGAGAGCTAGGTGACAAAGGGCCCAACATCTCCAGTTTAGGAGTTAATGGCACCAGCGGTCACACAACTCGTCGTCGATGTGCACTTAAGTCACACTTCTCCAGAACGTGATTATTTGGTCACACAACTCGACAAGTGCATGCACGCAGGTCACTGACCCCACTTGTCAGTCCGTTTTGGAAAGTAAATTTTCAAAAAAACCCCTGGAGTAATATTAATTTTACAAAATGGTCCTCCTAATTTTACAAAATGGTCCTTCTAATTTTACAAAATGGTACTCCTAATATTACTCCAGGGGGTTTTCTGAAAATTTACCGTCCAAAACGGACTGACAAGTGGGGTCAGTGACCTGCGTGCACGCACTTGTCGAGTTGTGTGACCAAATAATCACGTTCTTGAGAAGTGTGCCTTAAGTGCACATTGGCGTCGAGTTATGTGACCGCGGGTGCCATTAACTCCCAGTTTAGGTGCCCGGTTACCCGAATAGTCTCGCCGCCTCTGCCCACAGAAAGTGTTAGCAACCTTTCAAGGCGAGGGACGTCCTCGATGACAAGTTCTGCGCGACCAGCGCAAAGGCGGAAGGCAATGCTCCGAAGAGTGGACGAGCTAATGCGGACGCTGCCGTCGGCAAAGATGTTCCACAGCAACAGGGTCTCCAAGGCAGGGCAGCGGGAGAGCAGGCCATGTAAGAATTCCTGCGACAAGGAAACGCGATGTAGCTCGAGGTCCTTTAGGTGGGGGAAATTCGACGATGGCGCGATCTGTTTGGAGAAATTGCAGCCGCCGATTTTGGCCACGATGAGGGTGGATGCCAGGCGGAGCAGAGACGACGCGAGCGTGTGGTCCGTTTCGGGCTGGGGCGACGGGCGCACGAAGCTTACGTCGAGCTCCTGGAGGTTGGTGAGGGCTCGGAACCAGCCGTAGACCAAGGCGTGGTCGCGGTCGTCGCGGAGGTGGATGGGGTGGCAGCAGAAGCGGCGCGCCGGGCCGGAGTGGTCGGAGAGGATGCTGGAGACGACGGAGGCGCGGTCGCTGGGTTTGGGGCAGAACGCGGGGCCAACCTCGAGGTTGAGGGGCGCGGAGCGCCAGAGGGGGCGCCACCGGCGGGAGATGGCCTGGGTGCGGGCGCCGTCCTTGGTGGGGAGGAGGGAGATGATGGTGCCGAGGACGGCGTCGGGGAGGTCGCTGATAATATCGCCGTCGCAGTTGCTGCTCTGTCCCCGCTTCTATGCACCGCGTCCGGTGGCCGTGGGTGCTGCCGTCGCCTTCTCCATGTCCGGCGAGCATGCAAGGGTTTGGTCGGTGGGATACGAGGAATCGGGACCGTGTGGGTCTGTGGTGTGCGTTTTGCCGTTTTGGCCATAAAGCGTGTTCAGTTTCTTCGTTTTCTCGCTTTGAAAGCGTACGCAAGTTTTTTCTTTCTTTTTGGAATAAAGCGTATCCAAGTATCCACCAGTCCGTAACATTGTCCGGTCAAAGTACAAAGCCTTTGGTTATTTGAAGTTACCAAATTTGGGCTAAATTAAATTTCAAGGATGGAAGAGAAGATACTAGAGCAACTCTAACAAACCCAGCAGAAGTTCATACCACAAAAGTTGTTTGTGTTATGGCTCTATACCGCCCGAACAGATCCGCATATCCCATGCCCTATGACCATCTTGCGGTATGGCAAGCTATCCTGATGTCTCGCATGCGCACATAGTTTTTGAACCACATGGATCACCATTGGAGGTTTTGGCGACTCACTACTCAAACAAAAAAATCAACAAGATGGATGAAACACAAATTAACCCTTATACGCAACCCACTGCTTATACGGGATGCATGGCTACTACGTCCTGTCTTGGATGAGCAGAGGCAGATATCATAGCATTTTATATCCGCAACATCTAAAGCCGATGTCAGACATGATCAAGATCCATGCATGGTAAAAGGAAGGGAGATGTGGGTTGTTGAAGTTTCAAATATTCCATATAAACTCCATCCAAAAATCGAACCAATTTGTTTATCACCTCATCTACCTATGTTGGATATCTTAAGGTCATCTCCAGTGTTGGGTCGGTTCAAAACAAAGGGCAGTTCGGTCTGAGCATGGTTGACTTTACTGTAGTGATTGACTTCGTGGCAGAGCTTTTATGCAGAGTAATAAAGCATTTTTTATAACCCTATATATTGAGTGTCGTAGGTTTCAATTTTTGCCCGATTTTTTACCCTTCGCGCGATTTTTTACGTGTCGACGCGTGTCCTCGTGCGGACTCCCACTGTCGGGATGAGATTCATTTTTTTTCATGTTTTCGTTTTTCCCTGCGGCGATGCATGGACTCATGCGTTCGCGCCGAACGACTGGTCGCCCTTGGGTCCATTGGCCCTGGGTTTGGCCGGGTAAAACCGATTTTGTGTTGTCTATATGTACACACGTCTTTGTGTTGACCTATTGCTTGTGTGATGACGTCTCTGGTGGTTACTGTTTGTTTGTTGTCCCACTGCTTGCCACTTGTTTGTCTGCATGGTAACAGCTGTCGATTGTTTGCTGACGTATTTCATCTACATGGTCTCTAGATTGTTCATGTGGGACGCGTAGCGTGTCTTCGAAGGCGAACGTTTACACTTGTTTCTTTTGCTTATGTTTTTGTTGTCTATGTATTCTAGTTTTAGGCTGTGTTTCGCTCCGGTTGTTTTTGTATGCTTGCAGTGGCAGAGCTTGGGCCAACTAGCTGTGGGCAAATGGGCTAGTAAGGCCTTTTGGGCCAGATTGGGGGGTGAATGGACCAAAAATAGAGTTTTTTTTGGCTAAAATTTGCCAGATTTCAGGGGGTATTACTCGATTTTTTCTCAACCTGGGGGGGGGGGGGGGGGGGCGGCGGCCCCTTGCATACACATAGCTCCGCCGCTGATGCTTGTTTCTTCTCAGGTTGCTCTTCTTATTGTTGTGGTCGGGTTTGACCTGGGTACGGGTGTTCGCTCGAACATCCACCACACCCAACAATGGAAAGGAGCCAATCTCATAAAAACTCTTCATTTATGGCTAAGCTAGAGTTGGCCTTCTCGCATTGTTATTAGTATTCTCCTTGGTCTAATCGTCGCTTTGTTTGAGTGTTCACGTGACGTCGGTATATATCGTCGAGGATATTCCTTTCACGACGGATGTGCGGTCCAAGATCAGAAAATGATCCAACGACATCAGCAAGTCCTCTTGTCAATCCCGCCCTTCCATTAACGCTTGGTTCAACGAGTTGGTGCAAGCCGTCCCTAAATCCACAACAAGGGCTCGCGCCATATGACTCATCATTTCTATGATGCGCAATTTTGACGGAAGGGAGATGAGCATACAGATCTTTAATATAGAGCGCCTCACCTACCTCGAAGTGGTGTTTTTTACCTTTGGTAGTTGATCATCTTTTGCCGAAGTTATCCAAGGCCGTCGGAGTCACCTTGCGCTGCGGTGTGTGACGTGATCGAGGTTCTTACTCTTGGCACCTTTGCCGATTTGGAGGATTTTCAATCTCGATGTAGGGTTCATCGGCCATAGCTCTATCCCAAGTGGTTGTGTCCCCTCTGCCGCCGCCTACGCCTCGAGGTCTCCAATATGCGACGATGAAGTTTGTATTTTCAAACGTATTTCTAACCGCTGTTGGGGTCCATGATGTAACTGTCTTCTCACCGCTGTTGAAGTGAAGCAGCTTTCAGGTCGAGTGTCTTTCGTGGTTTAAATAAAAATTTCAAGGCAACCTGTGCGGGGTGTATGTAGTTCAAATATAGTGAAAGTAGTCCATATGTTGGTTTTTATTTTGGATTATGGGTTGTTAAGTAAACGCACTTTTCGTAGACTTTTTAAGGCTTTTTATATTATTGTAATATGATTAGATCGAGGTCTAGCCACAAGATATTCCTAAATAAATGAATTGTTCATTAAAATCACCTCTATGTGATGGTTATTAATTTACAAAGGCAACACATCTAGTATCAACCAAAGATGACAATTCTTAATTAGAGAGACGTTTTGCCACTGACAGCATATGCTGTTGAATTTGCTCGCAAAGTCTTTTTTACAAAAGAGGTTATTTATTTGTGTCGTGTCCAAACATAAAATCCGGTCTTAAAAAAGACTTAACACATTTTTTGTTTTTTACAAACGCAATAAAAATTATCGGTCAAAGTGAATTTCACATTCTTGAATTCATATTTACACACGTCCATTGGCGGACGCAGAGGGTGGGCAGGCCCACCCAGCATTTTGGAAAAAAAATCTACCCCCATATATGAAGCAGATTTGGGCCTATGTTGGGCTCTTCTGCTCCTTGTGTTTTTTTTTTCCATCGATCATGAACGAGACGAACAGGCAGTCTACTACTCGAGTCAACACACGTAGCCTGGCGTCCTGCTCTGTTTCGCGAGGCGCCATGGAGAAGACCTAGCTTCTGAGCTCCATGCTCCTTGCTCTCCCGCCGCCGGCCGCCGCCCCCGCTGTTGGCTCCCCGCGCCACCCGACGCCCCGCTCTTGGAGTCCCAGCTCTCGCCTCTCGCGCTCTGGGCTCCCTCGCTGTCGGCCGCCGCCCGCTGGACAAGGGCCAGCCGCCGCGGCTGCCAGTCTACCGCCGGACACCCACCGGCGCCGTCGGCCGCCCGAGCTTCACTAGGTATAAGACATTGCCTGCCTCTGTTTTTATTGATGCATTATTTGTGGTGGATTTTGTATTTTTGCTGTTGGATTTGCCCCAACCAAACTGAACTGAATGAACCGAATATGTATTGTGTAAAAGGTAATGCGGCTTGCCCAATTCTATCCCAATGACATATCAAGTGTGGAGTTTTTTTTTTTGAATTTTTCCATATATATTAAACCAACAAAGAGCACACGATTACATCGATTACAAAAACAATACTAAAAGAGACGAGCAAATCTATGAGATCTTCAATCCCTTTCTTCTTCTATGACACAATCTTGTACTTTTCTGAAGGCAGCCGTAGAACAACGCCGAATACACCAAACCACAGACCTGTGAATACCAACGAAGGTTCTACCCTTTTAATTTTGAGCCGCAATGCCAAGGCTTTGTGCACGCACGCAGCCATTAAATTAATCAAGCAACATCGGCAAGAGCACCACCACTGATATTTCAGGGAAAAATAACCGAACCACTTTGTCGACGTCGTTGGGAGCCGAGAGAACGAATCACCATTGCCGAAAACGTAGTAGCCGGGATAGATAATACGAGGACAAACCTCCTCGCGGCAACCATGAGAAACAATCCAAGATTGATCTGACGAAGCAAGATCTGAAGAACCATACCTAGACAAACTTAATCTTCCACAACCACCATTGACGTCGGGAAGGAGATCTCGCCGACGAACGAAGCGCGGAAGATCACTTATTGCAGACGATGCCATCTCCATTGACGAAGAAGATAACAACCAAAACCAAGCTCTAACATTAAGGACCTTTGTGTAGCGCCCTGCGCAGGTCCGAGGTCCCCACCCCTCCTAGTGCCAGCGGCACCTAGAGGAGGTGAGGACCCGTCAATTCTTAGACGAAGGCGACGATGAAGATGCAGATGGAGCCGTCGCCGCTCTCCCAGTCCTGACGACAGATGATCCGATGTGATCCTATGGATTCTCGAGAGTTATCAAGTGTGGAGTTGATAAGACTTGAGTTCCAACTTGAAACCTTTTTTGATGATATGAGAAAAGATGATAGGTTCAAATGTGTGAATCATCTTGGTGAGCTCTCTACTATGCTTGTTGAAACAAAAAAACATCTTGTTTATGATTTGGTCTACTTACTTCTCAAATTGATATTGATCTTACCGGTGGCAACGGCGAGTGTTGAAAGAGTATTTTCTTACATGAGTTTAGTGAAGAATAAGTTGAGAAATAGCATGGGTGATGAGCTCTTGAACCATTGCTTAGTGACATTTATTGAGCGAGAAGTGTTCTTGAAAGTATGTGAAGATGACATAGTTGAAACTTTCATGGCAATGCGAGAACGTAGAGTTACAAAAAAAATCATAGTGATGTAATCTTCTATTTATGCTATATTTTATCATGTAACACTTTATGTATGTGTTCGAACTATTTTGCATTGGAATCACGCAACTTTGAGAAATATGTATTAATCTATATTGTCATGAATCAATTTGTTGTTTATATTATCATTTGCCAACTTTTTGTGGAGTGTGTCCACCTTCCAATTTTTTCCTGCGTCCGCCACTACACACGTCCATAAGTCATCGATTCTAAACCAGTGCATAGGCTTGGTGGTGTGTTCCTTTTTAATGCTAGCATCCATCTGGAAACGTGCCCCCGTAGACACTTGCATCTGGAATTGCGCCTCACTAAATTCTAATTCTAATCGCGCTGTCAAAAGAAAAAACAATCTAAATCCTAATCTAATCCGCGTTTACACTTTGCGCCGTGTTCTTCGTCCCCATAAACCTTTCTCTCCTTCCTCGCCCTCTCTCTCTCAGATTCACCTCCCCAGATTCCGGCCTCGCCGGCCGCCGCCTCCCGCGCACAGCCCTCCCACCGAAGCGCACCCGCCGGCGTCCTCCCAGTCGAGGGATTATCTCTCACAGGTGCGTCCCTTCGCCTTTGCTGCTGGGCTTGCTTGGGCGGAGATCCACCGGGGTTCGGTTCTCGGTAAGATAAGCCCTGACCTCGTCGCATTTCTGTGCGTCCTCTCCTTGCTCGCCTCGGTGCTCCGAGCAAACCCTAACAAGCCAGTGCTCTGTGCCTCTGTCTCCGCTCGATTCCCAGGGCATAAAATTGGATCGAGCGACCGCGCTTCGCCGCCGCTCCCGGAATCGCTCGCTGCTGCTTCTGCCGCCGCCGCCGCCTTGGTTCGTCTCTCCACCGCCTTCTCCACCTAAGTCGCCTCTGCCGCCGCCCTTCGCCAGCAAGGTAACTGCCTTCCGCCCGGTTGCTGCTGCCTGGGCGTGCGTGCTTGCTTCCTGTAGGCTGTGCTATGCGTGTTGCTGGCCGCTGCTTTCATTTGCTGGGGCTGGCCAGGGAGCGAGATACCGGCAGTGACATGGCAGGTAGCCGATCTTCAGTTGGTGGCAGGCTCGGGCATTATTTTGATCTCATCTCACGCATTCGTCATTATTACATGCCATTTTGTTAATTACTCGCGCCTTATTGCTGTTTCTAGAAATTGCTGTGTCCGGTATCGCCGTGCACTGCTAGCAGCAAGTTCCATTTCGAGAACTTGTATGCGAGAAGAGCACCTTTTGCTGGAATTGATTGTCCCGGCTTCTGAATGGGATCTTCTTGTAACGCTTGTCTAGGGGTGGGCACTGGTAACGGACAATCTGAATTATCCGACATTAGTATTCGAAAAATTGAAAATGAAAGTGGTAAATATCCGAATCCGAACGAAATAAAATGGAAGTGGTAAATATCCGGATTTGTTTTTACAAATACAAAACAAATGTGGTATAGAAATTTGAAACAAATACGGATATGAAAATGGATATATCCGTATCCGAATAAAATTATGTTAGCCAACATTTGTAATTCTAACCTGATATGTGGATTAACCAACCTAAAAGAGTAAGAAAATGGTCAAATTTTTTTTTGTGACTGAACTTTAAACTATTGTGTATTATATAGCTATATTTATCACTTTATCGTTCTGTAGTTGATTCGTTACAAGAGACACGAGTCTATTATTTTGATATATTCGTTTCTGTTCTGAATTGAGAAAACATCCAACCACATCCGTATTCGAGTAGCCACCAGTCTTCAGTTGGTGGGAGGCTCGGGCAGTATCTTGATCTCATCTCACGCATTCGTCTTTATTACATGCCATTTTATTAATTATTTATATATACTCGCGCCGTATTACTGTTTCTAGAAATTGCTGTGTCCCGCATCGCCGTGCTGTATCTATGTCGCTGTATCGGTGCTTCCACTGCTAGCAGCAAGTTCCATTTCGAGAACTTGTATGCGAGAAGAGCACCTTTTGCTGGAATTGATTGTCCCGGCTTCTGAATGGGATCTTCTTGTAACGTTTGTCCTTGAATCTGGGATGCTCCGGTTGGGTTTGACTTCTGAATGCCCCCCTCGTGCGGGGCGGGGATGGCATCCTTCTTCGTTGTCAGGACACCGTTCCCTTGCTGTAGGATCATTTGGAAAGCTGGAGCTTCATCAAAACGCCGTTCCCTTGCCCACAACCTCGCCAAGCCTGAGACAACCGAACACCTTTTCGTGTTATGCTCATGGTCTTGGCTTGGCATGTCTGGCTTCTTGTTTTGCGCTTGGCCAGGTTCATGTATGGCGATTTCATGTGTTATGCACCTTGGCATTTTGATGCAAGTGCATGACCCTGTGCTTTTGTGTTTCCAAATTTTGATAGCTTGCTTGCACCAAGTGTAGTAAATAGATTTCTTGGTAATAAATGTATGACTAAGAAACTGAGCATATTGGATATGGCGTGAAAGGTCCAAATGTCTATCTATTCTTCTTGTTGTTACTACCAAATATGTTAAATAGTTTCATAAAACATTCATCGTGATATCCCCTTCAGCTTTCCACGGTAACATATTATTTTATTTTAACAGGTCTCAGTCGGATGTGATACTCTCCACTTGTTAAAATGAATACTTCAGAAAAGAAGTCGGTATCCTCCATCCCTAGAAGATCATCGCAACGGAGGAAACCGTCCTCTTCTGAGTTGGTTTCTTCTTTATCAAAAAGACCAAGTCGCCGCAATACCTCTAGCAGTTATAAGCCAGATCATTGTTCTCCTCCCAAGAGAACTGTAAGAACAGCCAGGAATGCTAATCTGGCAAAATATATAAAGAACAAGTATTATCGTAGTCCACTGTGCCAGCGGCAGGCTTCAAATGCTGTTACTGGAAAAACTGCAACAGGACCAATCAGACGAGGAACCGGAAACGGAGAAGGCACAATACTGATTGTGATGAGGCAACTCGCTTGGAAAGAAGGGCAAGGTATTTGCTGATCAAAATAAAAGCAGAGCAGAATTTACTAGATGCATACTCTGGAGATGGCTGGAATGGGCACAGGTGTGCACTAAACTCTCTCTCGCACTATTGTCAAGCACTGGTAAAGGAAAATCTTAAATCCAGCTAACTTACTACATGCCAATAAATAAAAAGGAAAAAAGTACCTGTAATTATCTTATCGAGGCCAGCATGGACAAATGTGCATGAATTATATACGAAGTTTTAGGTTTTAGGTTACTCCAGTTTGTCTAGAACAATCATGTGCATGAATTATATACGAGGTTTGTAAAAATTGTGTGCTTTCAAAACATATCAAAACTCATATAGTTTTAGTCTTACCACTTACAACTTGTTTCTTATGGAGAATCACAATCAGTCCTATGTTCATTGGTAGTGGCTATTGATGACTGATCAATTCAGATTCTCATTAGTGAAAAATAATGTTGATATCCTTATCTGTGGGAAGTACCCGCTGGACTTGATTAGTTCACGGCCTGACGTCCATTTTTTATAGAATTGCACCAAAGTAGCTTTTGTCACTAAGTGGTGTAAGATAAGTTTTATTTGCTCTTCAGTTGTATGATAGAATCATGCAAACAATTCACATATTATTGGTCACCAATATATGTTTTGCACTTTCAGTTCTGTTACATATGACCCCTTCCTCCTTTTGCCCCTTTGTTTTTAAGTTTCTTACAGTGAAATAAGAGTGTGCTAGTTATATTAACTGAATCTTACTTTTCCGAACAGCCGAGAGAAATTAAAGCCGGAGAAGGAGCTACAGCGTGCTACCAAACAGATCATTAAATGCAAAATTGCTATCCGTGATATTATCCATCAACTTGATTTGTATAGTTCTAGTGGGAACATGGATGATTCTGTGATGCCTCCAGATGACTCTGCCAATCATGATAATGTATGTATATCATCAAGTCAATGTCATACTCCCTACTTCCATATGATTTTGCAACTGATGGATTATAAATATTCTCTTTGCTAGACCATATGTTCAAGGTGCAAGTCTCTAGAATCAGTTCCCGACAATAAGTTTATCTTCTGTGAAGGAGCCTGCAAAATGGCGTATCACCAGAAATGTTCAGAACCTCCTTTAGACACAAGTCGGTATTCTTTCTCGTTTTTGTTTTCAAACTATTAGGCTGCAGATATTTTTGTAACATGCGTTCATGCATCCTTGGTTGGTGTAAGCTTAGCAATTTCATCTTATCACCTGAAAAACACCTCTTCTGTTTCTGGTTATGTTTCTGTGTTACTTGCTTAAAATATAGTAGCAAATGGAATCAAAAGATATGTGTACTTCTGTATTGATGTACATTATGAAATTGCGTTTTCCAATATTAAATAATCTTAACCAGACAATTAATGTGTATCTTACACAACATCTCTTATGCAAGAATATCCTTTATTAAATAAGTTGTCAGATTGAGTTGAGGTTGTTTTATGTTTTAAAATATTGTGTCCTAGTTTCTTACTCCCTAACATATTTTAGCTCAGTTGATCACTGCCGACATTTAGTAAATAATATTGTTGTTATGTGAGCGTTCATAGTTTCATCCATTCATTCCTTTATTTTGGCGTTGTATCCATTGGATTGATGCAATTGTTGAATAACATCAAATAACTCTGGAAAGTGAGTTCAAACACTAGAAAAACAACTGAACTGTGGAGTCTAGTCTCTGCTGTCACGCAATACACAAAAGCTGTTCAACTTTGTAGCATGCAGAAATTGTTCAAAAATACTTTATATTGCTCACGTTTTAATTAAATCAAAGGATGAAATCAGGTAATACTTGCCAGGATAATCTAGTTTGCAATAGCACAAACTCATGGTGTACCTTCAGTTCTTATAAATATATATATTACACATTCCTGTTGCCTCCTGCAGTTTTTTGGTCCACGTTGAGATGTGTTTACGTATTTGTTAATTTGGCTTACCAGATGTTGCAGTCCTAATTACTTTATGGCTTATAATTTACCTGTCTTTGCATTGCGCTATCTCTCAGTTCATTCTACTGGTGGTAAAGGATGGCTTTGTAAATTCTGTTTGTGTAAGATGAAAATATTAGAAGCTGTCAACGCACATTTGGGAACAAGCCTTACAGTGACGTGTCCCTCGAAAGTAAGCCCTTTTCATTTTTGTCATCCACTTCTTTTATCCTTTTTAGGTTCGAGGATGTTATCCTATTCAGTCAGTCTTGACACTACTTGCTTTCTATAGGATATTTTTAAGGAAGCAACTGAACAAATAGACTCTGAGGATGGAGCAGAAGAGGATTGGCTATCTGAGTATTCAGGTGATGAGGACTACGACCCTGAAGAAAATGACATCACGAGCAGCAGCTTAGATAGTGGTGAAGAAAGTAGATCGGATGAGTCCCATTGTTCAGGAAGTCCACTCTATTCTCCAAACGATGATATTCCAGGCTTTATATCAGCAGATTTCACTGATGCTGAAGGATTCTACCACACCAATTCAAAGGTAGGAATTGATTCCGAGGATGATTTTGTGGACATGCTTACCCATCAAAGGCCGAAGAGAGAGGTTGACTATAGAAGACTTAATGAGGTGTATTTCGCTAAACAAAATATATATTTTTTGATACTGCAATTCAAGGAACTTCATATTGAGTTTGCCGTTTGTTATGTATTAGTTGTACCTTGAATAAGTTATTTGACAGCACTAAGTTGGATCAACAGGTTGGAACTTTGACTGCTTTTCACCCTTCACAGGAAATGTTTGGAAAGTTGACTGAGAATGAAAAGCAGAGTGAAGATGAAGATTGGGGTATTATTAATAGGAGAAAGAAAAGAAGAGTGGGTGTTAGAATTAACTCTGCCGATGGTTTCTCCGATGTCAAATCAAATGAGAAAGTCCAGCCGCAGAAGAGAAAACTTTTCCGAATTCCTCCCGAGGCAGTTGAGGTAAACGGTGATGTTAATTATTTTTATGGCAGGAGATGTGCCTATTAATCAAGAAGAAATCAATTTGACACAAATACCTCATTTTTTGGGCGACGGTGCGGACTACTCACAAAAAAAAGAAACAACAGACAACAACACCCACCACATTCCAATCAGAACACCAGCAGCCGTCGTGTAGGCAAACCTTCTTCGTCCACACCCCTCTCTCACGACCCTCCGACACACAGATAGCAACATAGTCTAATTGCCTTATAGCATCGCCCAAGTTTCCATCTGTTGCCCTCGCTGCACGGGACAGGAGGGAGTGCAGCCTCGTCTTCAAGAGGTTGTCTCGAGGGTTGCAAGAGTGGTCTGGAGGAAGAAGGTTCGCCTGTATGATGGCTGATGGTGTCTTGATTGGAGTGCGTCCAAGTGGGTGGTGTTATTTCTCTTTGTTGAGAGTAGTCCGCATGCCGTGTAAGGTTTTTATTACCTGTTTTCTCATTAAAAAAGGTATACTGATTATATGTTCTTTAGCTAATTAACACCACTGTTTACCTGGACTTCTGCAATAGGAGTTCTCTAAAGTTTTCTCCTCTGCAATTATATTTCCATCTCTTGATATTTGGTAGATGCATCCCAAAAATTATGAAAGAAGATTGTGGCTGTAGTTTACTATAACAGCAAACCTAAGATTGTTTCATTAAAAAATATGACCAACCTAGTCTACACCAACAAAAACAAGAGTTAAGTTAATAAAATTGAGTTTAAAGCGTTTAAGTCTTGTTTTTTATTTTTGTGTACAGGTCATATTTTTGGTTGAAATTTTACAGATCACATGTTATAACATGAACCACGTCCACAAAAAGAATCATAATTTTTGCAAACTTAGGGGTGCCTCTACCGATATTGCGTGCGTGCACACATGTTCACGTAACGTACACTCCAGCTGATGGTTATAATGAGATTTCACATTGGGCTTATAGTGCCTGTAACTGTGAAAATGTGTTGTTTACATCAGGTTCAGCCTTCCTTTTCACATTCTAATATATTCTCTTCATTTTGGTAAACTAGGTGCTGCGCAAATCGTTTGCTGAAAGTGAGCTTCCAGCTCGGGATGTGAAAGAAAATCTCTCTGCAGAATTGGGCATTTCTTTTGAAAAGGTTTGTTGTGTTCGATTGAATAAATCTGACAGCTGTATATTACCGAGTACATACTACGTGCACATGATTATTGACCTTAGTTTGATTCGGCTAGTTAATCACCCTTTGACACTGACTGGGCATACACTACACTTTCATAGAAAAACTTTATTTAATAAGTGCTACTCATAACATTTATGTCATAGTATAGCTGATTGCTCTCTTTTTTCATAAAATATCATGGACATAGCATATTTGAAGTAGAGAAGTATAAGCAGCCTTTGAAAAAGAGATTCACTAACCTATGTCTGATCCATTCACAGATTGACAAGTGGTTCAAAAATACAAGGTGTGCTGCTCTCAGAGATCGGAAGGCATGCATTTCTATCTCATGATTATTCATTTTGATGTTTTCATCGATTCTTTAGCATGTACTTGCATTCTCACTTGGTCTCCAGGGTTCGATACAATTATGGATATTTCTCTCTTTTTTGTTCAGTCTGCTCTATGCGAACATTTCAGCTGTCACCTATACGCAAAGTGCTTAATACTCCCAGAAAAGAAGTCCACCTTTCAACCCTGAACTATGGCAAATGTTCATTTTCAACCTTGAATTGTCAAACCGTTTGAAATGCAACCTTGAACTATTAAAACAGTCACACTTTTTACCCTAAAGTGGTTTCACAATTGATTTTAACTGACTTGGTGCCACCTCAATGCCACGTTGGTGCCATGTCAAAAGATTCCATTTTTTCTTCAATTTCCGGTATTTTATTTGAAAATTTTATAATCTAGATGGTATACTTTTTTCTTGATAGTTTATTTTGGCAGTGTTTTTTTTGTTCATATCAATGACGTGTTTGACATGTGGGCATGTGGTATCCACGATGTGGAAAAATAGACCATCTCAATAGTTCAAGGTTGCAATTCAAAGTGTTTTGAGTCGAGGCTTGAAAAGTGAACTTAGTTTAGGGTTGTGAAGTGGACTTGTTTTAAATGAATGATAGTGAGGGGGGGTGTTCATTCCATACTTGAATCTGAGGTTTTATTAAGTGCACGAATGACAAATCATTTCTTTGGATCCATTTTACTACATAAGTACATAGTCACTAGATGCATATACTGACCTATCGTTTAAGTATTGCGTTCCTTAGTCATGACATGTATTTCAGTTCCGTATTGTAAAACTTCTGAAAATAAATGACACTGGTTCCATTTTTTTGAATATATCTTGTTGTCATATAGTATTAAACATGCAGTTTTCCTAACACTAATGCTGTCTGCAGGCTGAAGGAACTGGTCACATCGATGCTCGCTACAAAAGCTCGAGAACGAGTGTAGAAAAAGCTGGAAGTTCAGTCAAGATTGATTCTGTCGATAATTCAAACCTTCTTCCCTTGACTGAAATCATTAATGTACCTACACATCTGCCAATAATTCTTGAGAGGGGGAAGCCAGAGTCGACTAGTAGAACTGCGAGGGGGCGGCTACACAATAAAGGAGCTTCCTTGCATCCGACTGGCAAAGTCGAGGTACAAAGACAAAAGTTTGATTGTGTTTATCTTGTGTAATTTGCTGGTCTAATATGAATTAACTACGAACTCAACCTGGACTAATGTACTCTGATTAGATTCGTTCATTTGACTGTACTCTTAACGTGTTTGCAGGAGAGTACATCACCTACAATCAAGCCTCGCTCGAACACACATCCTAGTCATCTAGCAGATCGCAACATCCACAGCGAGGATAGAGCTGTCTCTCACGAGGACACGGGCCCCTCTGATGATCCTTTCTTCGATGCGATCCTAGCATATCCCAACATCAACACCGATGACAGAGTTGTCTCTCATGAGGACCCGGTGGCCTTCGATGACGATCCTTTCCTGGGTGTGATGCTAGAAGACCGCCATGTCTTTCCCAAAGACGAGAGGGTTGTCTTTCCCAAGGACGAGAAGCGGCCCTCCGACGACCAGCCAATCTTGGATGTGATTGAGAACGTGTGGGACTCGAGTATAGGCTGCAGAGGCTGAAGGAGGGCATGCTATCGTCATCATCAGGAGCAGCAGGCGACACTCGAACCGCTGAGTGTGACTTGCAAAACCGGCTAGTGGTTCTGGTACCGGCCGCTGAGCTGAAGGAGAAACCGCAGCCTAGCATCTGAAAAGTTGCGAACGCAAATGCATACTCCACATGGGCATTGTCTATAGGAGTTTATATAGAAGGAAATAGTGTAGAGAGAGAAGAAAATAGTGGTCGCTCTAGTCTAGGGTTCTAGCTGACAAGGCAATGCCTGGTGTCTTTCTGGGCTTCGACAGTGGTATACCTGGTGTCTTACTGTATGTCACATGAAAGTGTACCTTTTCGTAGTAGTAATGTAGTATACAGGCCAGATGTTACTGGTCTAGATAAGCTGATTTATATACCTTTGGGGATTAAAATCATGTTTCGACACAGAACTTTAGGTAAACCTCAATTCCTAATTTTACTTTACAGTACAAATCCATAGATTTGGTTACAAGCAGGTTGTGTTTGATCGATTGGCTCGTGTCATTCTCTTGAGATTAAGTTGCTCATCCAAAACAAATTGGTGGCAAGAAATATAATATTTCCTATTTATTGTACTGGTATTAAGATATCGCTAGTCAATTAGATCAATGCACTTTTGACCTATGTAATTATAGCACATAGAGCGAAGGAAGCCACAAAGTAGTCTCTAGTAGTGTATTTTAGGACCAAAAAATCCGTTCCAAGTTATAAGATGTTCTAACTTTTTCTGGATCACAGGTGTATGATTCGTTTCATTTCAGTCTACATTAGTCCATATTGAAATATGCAAAAACATGTTATAATTGGGAATGGACGGACTAGAATATAAGAGGTGTTGCCAATTACAATCACATGGACTTGGAAGAGACAGCCCCTAGAGAAGATATTTGCACAGCGCAAAAGATCCCACAACCTAAAACGCAGCCTAGTAAACCTGCTAGGCTGCTAGTACCAGTAGTTGCTAAGCCCCAAAAATCAAATCTTGGTGAAGTGACAAATTAGCTACTCCCTCCGATCCATATTAATGGACTCAACTTTATCTAGATACGGATGTAAGATAAAGTTGAGTCCATTAATATGGATCGGAGGTAGTACAACCAAGAAAGAGATGTAACTGGCTAAGCAAGCTCAGCATCTTTACGGTTTCCAGATTAATATTCATGCAACCACAAGTGTTTGAGATATAAAGGCTGAAACATTTTGCCGAAAAATCTACCAAATATCATTTTCACACGATGAAAGAAAAGATGAAAAAAAAAAAGTGATAAGAGCCAGCGAAATGGAAAGGTGCACTTTCCATTGTTTCGATCTGGGCGTGCCCTGATCCCGAGCACACATACTCTTCGCAAAAAATACAGTACATAGTACAGTGTGTGCATTATCCTGCGTCAAACGGTGGATGGTTGATGAGGCCACGTGTCCCCATCCCTCGCCATCCATCCGTCCAGAGAGAGACGGAGAGCAAAGTGACAGAATTGGGAGGAGATGAAGATGATAAGATGGCTGCAGCGGCAGGTCATGGGTTTTTGCTGCTGATGTTGACAGAGGATGTCCTCTCTCTTCTTCAACCTCACAACTTTCTTGTGATCTCTTTCTCTCAAACTATCTATTTTCTTGTCTCAAGAACACACACGCACCCAAGCCAAGGAAGAACAAGAAGGCTTTGCCGTGACCTTCTCCCTTGACACCCACGAGTGCTACATTTTTCCTCTTCTCATTAACACAACCAGACCGATTACACTGCTTAAATAGCACCCACACACACAGGCCGGTCGACACACTCGGCCACTAACAGCACTAACTATGCCACTAACGCACGCACAAAGCTAGTTGCTTGCATGCAGCTAACACCCCACGAATGCACTAACTGACTCCTTGACCTACTCTTCTGCTGCGCCTCACGCGCATGCAACACTTCAACAAACTGACAAGATTAACATCTAACATTCACCACCTTAATCTTGTCATGATTACTCGTTAACTCGCCAAATCTTCAAAGCAGATCTCCTGCATCCTCTTTCCATGAACGACGCCTTCGCAGCGCTAAGACCACAACGCCTTGCCTCACGCAGCAGCTTCACCATGCCGCACCATGGGTCTCCAGACTCCACTTGCATGTTCTTTAGTGGCATCACACCACTGGCCACGTACATCTTCCTTCGCCGTCGCAACGACCCATCCTGGGAATGGCATCACACCAGCCAGGACACCACCGTCGACTAGCTTCACGCTGATCTCATGGAGGCTTCATGCCGCCGTTCAGCGGTATCACACCGCTGTCTCCTTGTGACGGCACCTCGCCGTCGTCTTTTCATGGCAGCATCACACCACCGCATCCAGCGCTCGGCGGCATCGTGCCTCCGCCGACACCCAACGGCGTCGCACCGTCTTCTTCTCGTGACGGCATCTCACCGTCGTCTTCTCACGGCAGCATCGCACCACCGTCTCCACATAGCGGTATCACACCGCCTTCTTGCATCATGCACCGGCATCGTCTCGACGCCGACGATGATCACCACGCCGTCTTGCCGAACGCAGCGGCCACCTCTTGACATGGACGACGCCATCGCAGCGCCGCTCACCACGCCATCTTGGGGCACGCAGACGCAGCGGTCTTCTCTTGACGTGGACGGCGCCTTCTCGACGCCGATCACCACGCTGCCTCCATCTAGCGGCGTCACACCGCAGCCAGCCGCCAGCGGCATCACGCCGCCACCAGCCTTCTCCTCGCACCGCCGGCCTCCACCTCACATGGAGTCCGCCGTGCCTCCACCGCCGCCTCGGATCTTCAGGCTCTGATACCAATTGTTGGCGTTGCATCTCGCAACGCCTCTCTCTTCTTCAACCTCACAACTCTCTTGTGATCTCTTTCTGCATCTCAACGTTTCGTACTGCTGCAGCTTTGGGTTATGTGATTTGCTGTATATCTCCTGTAGTTTTTTTGGGTGCTTATTTGACAGCAATCTGAATGCATTCTGTACAGTTCTGGTAACGGGGCTGTTTTTGGGGATGGGGGGTGCTCAAGGCCTCTATCAGAGAGACACTCAGTCAGTGGTCGCCGGAAATTGTCAACTCCAAATGAGATTCTTTTTTAGCTTAAAACATAAGCACAAATAGAGTTTTAGTTCACCGTATATATTATGCAGAACGTGCGGTGCATGTAGCCCACAGATTTGGGTCGCAGCCTTGCAGTTGCGGGTAAGCTCTCGGCTGGCTACAGATAGGAGGCAAGTTCAGCACATCTCTCTCTCACGCGCACCCGCACACACACAAGTAGATTCTAGAGATGAAGTGAGATCGGCAATACTGTAGTAGTAATACTAGTCAACAGTTTGATTACTTCGAGGTGTATAGAATGCAGAATGCAGATGCGGTAATCAGAATGCAGGTGCAGCCAACATGTATAGATTGCTGCAGAGCACAAGGAACGTTGTCACCCCACTGCCTGAAATCAGAACTGAGACCTGTGGAAGGACGAGGAGATCTGAACCTGGGCACATCGCTAGCTACGTACTTTTTTTTAAGTATTACACGGCCCTCTGCATAATTAGAATGAACACAGCACCAACAAATTCACAAGTCTTCAAAAAACAATAATAAAAAGTCAAATTACATATCATAATGAGAAATTGTAAAGACACCTATGCTGATGGAGGGCAGATCCAAATATTATGTTGCCATCCATGTTGGGAAAACAACCCCTCGACGCAGCCTCCAACCGCGTAGATATCTCCGAAAACAGGTCGCGATGCTCCACACGCTGTAGGGACGACCATGATCGGAGTGTAACTGTGCACCGGTAGATAACCTGTATAACAGAAACATTTTTATCGTTAAAAACCTTGTCGTTTTTACATAGCCAGAGCGACCAAATAACGGCGATCGCTCCCACCTTAATAAGAAGATTAAACATAGGATCCACACCGTTTAGCCAATAGCCAATTACCGAAAATTTTCGCAGCGCTACATGGGAGTATAAGGTAAGCTTATCTGGACGTCTGACCATATAGATTTAGCAAACTTACACTGAAAGAATAAATGTTTTATAGTCTAGTCATGGTGACAAAAGACACACTTTTTACTTCCGTGTCAATTACGTTTTGCAAGGTTATCTTTTGTAAGGATTACCCCTCGACGAAGATACCACACAAACACCTTAGTTTTTAGCGGGATCTTCATCTTACAAATTTTCTTATTATTATCAACTGGTACATCAGGTTGGATTAACTCTTTGTACATAGAATCAACCGAGAATTTACCATTCTTGTTGAGATTCCAACGAAATTTATCTGATCACTGCGTCAAGTGGACAAAATCCAGTCGCAGTAGCAAAACATTCCAAGATGCTTGCCTAGGACCAAATAGTCTTCTTCTGAACGACAATTTTTGTCCATTTAAATCGTCAAAAGGATAGCCTATGTTCATCTTTTTTTTCTTTCCCAAATGTGATGGGATATATTTCATTCAAAGATTACATAGAAGGACTACATAATTTGTAGCATTCTATTTAAAACATAAATTTAAGGATTTTTTTATTTTTGTGCCCCTTGTTCATTAGTTATGCCCAGTTTTCCCCACTCTCTAATAATTTGCTCATTTTTTTCTCCACGCTTTTATCTAAAACCCTCACAAATGATTAAACTGGATGTTGCCGTCGGGTCTTCTTGGTACAGTAGGATAATCTCTTTCAACTATATGTTCAATGTTCTTGTGAGGCTTCTTTGTAAGTGTTACATTATTGTGTTGAAAGAGATGATCCTACGGTACCTCGTAACATTTTCCAAATAGTACCGATGCGGCTTTTTTCTTCGTGTTACACTATTATGTTGAAAGAAATGATCCTACAATACCTCATAATGTTTTACACTATTATGTTCAATAATGCTCTTGTGAGTCTTCCTTGTATGTGTTAAACTATTATGTTGAAAGATATGATCCTACAATAACTCATAATATTTTACACTATTATGTTCAATGTTCTTATGAGTCTTCTTTGCATGTGTTATTATTATGTTGCACAATTCTTGGTGCAGTTGGATCATCTCAATTTGCATTGTGTTTGCAATGTTCTTATGAGGCTTGCTTTTATGCATCACACTATTTTTGCATTGTTGCATCTTTCGATAATTAATACTATGTAGCAATGCCTCTACAAGATGGCATACGATAGTAAGGAGTATGCACAACTAGTTTATATGTGCCTTTGTCTCTTATCGTGGGAACATATGGTGAAACTATTTTGTGTGATTTGTATGTTAGGCAGTTTTTTTCACTCATTGCATCCACATAACTATTATGTGTGATTAGTGTGCCAATGCTTTAACTATCGATTATTATCACTTCATGGGTTGCTATAAATCTCATTTGTACACCTATATTGGTTGTATATTTCTTTTAATCTTTTAATTTCAACTCTTGAAAGTTTACGATGTGCTATGTTCATTTGAGTCACATTTGTAGTGTGGTTTATACAAGTAGTGTCTAAATTGTGTGTTTTATTGCACGCGTGAGGCTTTTATTTTGCACTCATCAAAGTGCAAGCTGATTCCGAGTGGCAATGGTGGGGGCAACTGCTCCAAATAGGCTGTATAAGGCAATGGTTAGGGCAGCAATGTCAATAGGCCTAGGGGAGGCTCTGAAGGTTGGCCACTTCAATAAGAAACTTTTTTCAACCCATTTTTATAAGGTGATCCTAACATGTGGGTTGGACATGCTTCACATCCCTCCTGCCTTCGGTTAGCATATGGGCAACATCTCAAGGACCATCGTCCTCAAAACCAACACCGGAGGCAGTTGGAAGGTGAGGATCGTTGATTTCAATTGGACCGCTGCCATGAATCAAGACTTGCCAGGATTTGCCATTTCCCACAAGATTAAAGTCGGCTACTTCTTGACCTTCAAAGTCTTAAATATGGATGTCTATAAAGTCGTTAAGAAGTGCGTAGGAGCATCCGATAACATTGATGTTGATCAATGATGAGTGTGTGTGTGTGTGTGTGTGTCGTCTAAACTATGTATGTGTCGTGTGTGTCTGTTAAACTCGTATAGCTGCTATGTTTGTGTTCTAATAGCTATGACTGCCATGTGGTAGTTTAATATGCTTGTAATATTTGTGCTTAGTCTGCTTGATTGATTCAAGATGCTATTAATCTTATGTGGCGCCCCGACCCGACTGCTATACAGTGATGCTGAGTGTCACCGGTTAGGCGATACAACCGGAGGTTACGGGTTTACCAATCCCCGGCCAGAACCTCTGGCAGGCGCTGCTGGGCACACCTCTCCCAGACAACACAACACCCCGATTGATGCCATCACACAGGCTCAACTATCAATGCATAATAGTAAGATCAAGACTTGTGGAACAACTGGCACATCACAGACTCTACGACACAAACCATATTATAAGCAACTCTTATAATAGAGAAAGATAGCAAAAGTTACAAGCAGGGGTCACCGACCCAACAATACATCAAGCGGAAGCGAAGGGCGTTGTTCTAAACAACAAGAACCAGAATATGGCCTAAGAGGCCTACAAATAAACATCCAGCGCCAGCTGTTCCGGGATGTCCCAAGCTGCCACCTGGGAACCCCAGACTACTCGTCGACGTCCACAAAGAACCCACCTTCGAGGTCGGTGAAGTCCTCTCCTGAAAATAAGCAAACGACGTTGAGTTCGACGAACTCGCAAGATTAAGAGCTAATATGCTCCATGATTGGCTTTCAAAGGTTTTATGGCTGTTTTGCATAAAGCTGATTTTATTTATAAAACACAACTCCATGGCATCGACTAATCAGAACATTTTAAAAAGAGGTAAGAAGTAACACTTTTCTCTTGAGATCACTTTCTCAACAACAACCATCATCACCACTTGTACCTGTTCATCAAAGGCACCTCCCCGAATCACCCTCGAGGAAGCTCACCTTAACATTCTTGAGTGGTACCTCTAGTACCCAGGTTTTAATCATTCCGTTAAAGTTGTTCTATGATCCTACCTTCACTTCCCAAGTCGTCCATAACCGCGGACACGGCTTTTCGAAAAGATTTATCCCTGCAGGGGTGTACAATGTGAAAGTCGCCAGGTTCCACGAGGGACCTCCCAGCTCCTTATCCACGCGTACCGCCAGACTCATTGCCTACGCTTAGCTCTCTTCCGGGGAAAGCCGGCTGAGTGTGAAACGGCTACAACCTTTACCTTGTTAAGGACTAACCCAGGATCATCAGTGCCGGTAGGACTGCCAGGATCACAACACCCCGTCCCACGGACACTTATTTTTCCTAACACCACCATCCTCATCTCAGTCTTGGCCACCATCTTCAACGCACGCGCAAATGGAAAGCCAAACTAGAGGACCCTGGCTAGTCCCGCTCAAGTTAGTTGGTCGACGGGGGTTCCATATAGCCCACGCATGGTAGTACGCTCGTCTTGGTTCAAGAGGTAAAGAACTCGCACTTAGGCGGCGAGAACGAGACAACCCACCACATCCCATGTGGCCTCTCATCCCCACCTTTAAGCAATTTATTAACCACCACCATCACTTTCCAACACATCCGGTTATTCCATACCTGTTCCAACAATTGAAACATCCACCGGACCTGCAAGCCTTTCAACTAAGCATGGCTAAGCATATACATAGCAAAAATACTTAGCTTTGGCCAACACTTCAATCCTATGGATATTAGGAAGGATACAGGTAAATGGCAGTAGATTTCTAATGCAACTAGTAGGATACTCTAGTCCCAGCAAAAGACATTTGGAACCGAATGCAATATTATAGTGGGGAAAATAATTGCAAAATATAGGAGGAGACATGCTCAGAGGGGGGATTACGCTTGCCTTGATCATGGTGCTGATAGTACGGATCGTCACGAGACGGGGGTGGCACTTCACCTCCTTGATCTACCGATGCACAAACAACACCGGAAAAACAATCAACACATGGCAATTGTGCAATGCATACAAAGATGATGATATGACATTTTAAATGCACCCTAGAAGCATTGAACAAGAGCACAAGTTAGATGGGGTCCCCATTATATTTATGGCATTATTTGGAAATGAACCCCATATTTAAAACTTAGTGATTTTAATTACTACGAGAGCACATTATTGGAATTGTGATCAAGTATGCATGATGATGATGATGATTCTGAGTGATTCATATTTTTCTGAACATTTTGGTATTCCAATTTTCTGACGTCCGGATTAAAAGTTATTGATTTTAGAATTTCTCTTTTAATTATTTACCTTAAAATATTTTAAATTCCAACGATAAGATTTTTAATTACTCGACTCGAAAGAGAGAGGTGAAGAAACATGGAGGGAACATCGAGGATCGATGTTCCTAGAGGCGCGAGGGAGTAGCCGGAACCATTGCAAGAGGGAGAAAAATAAAAAGAAACATCTCCAGAAAAAAAAACAGGAGAGCCGGTTTCCAGCCCGGCTGGGCCGGCTGGCAGGCCGGCCTGCTAACAGAGGGGGTCGGCACTGGGCCCGGTTTGGGCCGGTTGTGAGGCCGGCCTCGTCACAGAGCCGTCCGGCTCGCAGCCCGGCTGGGCCGGTCCAAAGGCCGGTTATGGCCCAGAGCGAACCGGTACTGCGGCCGGTTTTAGCCGTTCCCCTGGCCGGTCTCTCGAGCGAGGGAAAGAAGAGGCACGGTGGCGCACCACCGCGTGCGATTCGATGGCGGAAACGACGACGAGAGAGGGAGAGAGGATGCGGGAAGGGCTACAGAGGGCGCGGGCCTCACCAGGAACCTTATGGAGGGGTCGGCGACGGCGGAGATGGCCGGAATCGACGATGAACGAGCTCGGGGTTCGGCGGACGGAGGCGGGGAAGACGTGGACGGCGGCGTCGATTTCTTGCGCCTCGGGCCGATTCCTGTGGCGGAGGTGGAGAGAACTCCAAGGCGGAGCTTTTGCCCCACACGGCGGTGGTCGACGTGGACCACGGCGGCGGAAAACGGCGATCTACGGCGGCGGCCATGGCGCAGCCTCGGGAGCTCGGGGGGAAGAAGAAAAGGAAGCACGGGGGACGGGAGCGAGTGGGGGTTGGGGGAGCAGGGGGCCCTGGGTGTCGTGGCGTCCTTCTTGTCCTCCAGGGAGCAGGCTGAGCGTGGGGCAGGGCGGCATGGGCATGGCGACGGCACCGGTGCGGCCGACCCGCGCGGTCGCTACAGGGAGAGGAGGAAGAAGCAGTTTTCACAAAAAGGCCCCTGGCAGAGAAACTTTCATCACGGACAGGTCCTCCTCCACTTACAAAGAGGTCCTTTCCTGTTTTAAAACCAGCAGTAATTCAAATGATTGTATTAAGGCTCCAAACAATTTTAATAAAACATGAAATAATTTGTGTAGCCTTTTTATACCCTGTGGAAGCTCCACAAAAATTTGGTGCCTCAAAATAAATTGTTTTGCACCACTTTTGTTCATAGTTTTAGAATAGTTATTTTTGACAACTTCCAAAATGTAAATATTGGAAGCACTTAAACATTTCCAAACATAATGAAATTATCCATGGAGGCTCATAATATATTAATGAAGCTCCCCATAATTTTTCTAGCATATTTGGAAGTCATTTGTTAGGAAAATAAATTAGGAAGAGCTCGCAGACAATTTGAGTTCCCTCCATTTAATTTGTTTTACAAAATCAAAGTAGTTTGCAAAATAATATATTTGGAACCTTTGAAACTCCCTTGACAAGTTTAGGATGTCAAGATACTTTTGTTTTTGCAAGTTTGGAACTTTCAGGGATTTGAATGGTGGAGTCAGGTTTGGCATTTTGTTTTAAAAGGGTGCCAAACCAATTGTTTTATTTGTTTAGCAATTTAATATGGATGCCAGGATGCAATGCAACACAAAAAGTGGAAATTTTATTCGGGTTTTTAGGTTCTCGAATTTTGGGCTGTTACAACTCTACCCTCCTTACAGGAATCTCGTCCCGAGATTCTAAGAGTAGGAAAGAGGGAAAGGGTTTACAAGATACTACACAACTTTCTCGCTTCGGTGGCTTCTCTCTTGAAGAGGTTGATCAAGTGCATCATGAAGATCTTCATTGGCTTCACTTCGAGGTCACTATCAACGTACACCATAGGAGAGAAGGAAACCCCACCGGAAGAATGGAGCTTGGTGAAGATACAACGACCGAGTACCTCCTAGTAGAACTTAGGATGAGGCTTCAAACAGCTCCTGATGTGACGACTGGAAGACACGTGGAGGTAACAGGGGAGTGCTAAGAGGTTTCCAAATGGTAGACAACGATTTCTCAAGAGATTCCGAATATGAACTTTGCACAAGGTCTGGAATTTCTGAGGAAGAGTGTTGAAACCAGGTTCCAGCAGATGAAGAGGTGGCTTAACCGATACGGCTTGAGTAGAACTTTCCTCACGGAGGAGCATTTCAAACCACGGGAGAAGATGGGGAAGATGGACCAAGAGAACTGTATAAACTCCGAGAACAACAGATAGGGAGAACTTCTTGATGTTCTAGACATCGGAGACAAGAGACAAGCTTTTTGAGGATCACCAACCCTCGTTTCCGATGGAGATTCAGAGGAGACATGGCTAGGTGTAGAGATACTCCACACTCCATGTAGGGATAAGAAGTCGTTGCAAAGGATAACGATGGATTTCATATGTTAGAATCCCAAGAGCTAGACTAGAACGTCCAACTCCCAAGGAGGAACAAGATTGCGGAACGCATGTATTAGCAACTGTCCGAAGACAACCTGCACCTACATGAATTACTTGCAATGAAACACATATGAGCCCTTCGTGGGGAACATCCAAGAATGACAAAAGAATTTCTTGTAATCCTTCTCCTTCTTGAACAATTCCACTAGTGGCTTGGAGGCATAGATGAAATTTCTCAAGGGAGGGAGGTGACAACGTACCATACCAAGAGGATTGGCACACACGGGATTGAGTTGGGATGATTCCGAGGAGACAAGTCAATTTACTCAGATCCACGGCGACATCTTTCGGCAATTGCACGTGGACCAGAGAAAGTCATTTCTAACTTTGAGAACACATGCCTTGTGACGAAATAAGTTAGTGCTAACAAGTTTACAATGCCACGCCCGCTATTCCATATAAATCTCCGCAAACATGGACGAAAATAAGAGGTAGTTGATGGACTCAACAACCAACTTATCTCGTTACTCCAAGATGGTCGACTTATATGTCACATGAACTGCATAGACATTGCTCAGATTAACACATTCCCGTAGGTCGATCGGAGTTTGATTTGACGATAGCTCGATTCAAACCAAAAGATTTGGAGGGTAGCATATCCAAAGAAGAGATACCACCTAGTTTCAACATGAACAGACTAGACATCCCCTTGAGAATGAACTATAACAGGTAGAGAATGATTCAGGACATCCAACACGAATTTCTTGGAGAAAGGAGTTGTTCAGAGAACCAGCTTACCCATAAGCTCGATTTTTCTTGGAGAAAGGAGTTATCCGTGATGTTGAGCTTGGGCAGGCAAAACCTGGCAAGGCTTTTGGAAGGAACAACAGAATATCACGATCCATCTACAGGATAACACGACATAGCGGTGGATCTTGAGTTCGAGAGAGGATCATGCCGTTCGGGGCACAAGGAGATGGTTTTGGGAGCTTCGGCGTGAACCTAGCTCTTTGACCGAGGAAGGGCACCGGAGAGAAGGAACTTGGAAACACAGTCAAACTCAGCTTATTGATCGGCTAACCAATCATGCTAAGGAGAACAAGAAAGGTCTTTGGATTTCCGCGCAGTGGAACTGCTGGGAATATCCGATAGCCACATCATTGTTCATGTCTTATCATTCTGGAGCAACAAGTCACTCGGAGAACGAAGAGTAACAAGTGTGGGAGCATCACTTCATCAAGAGGATCATGAAACTTAGCATAATACCTTGATATAAAGAGTGTGACACTCTAAGGGGAATCAGAACAAAAGCTAGACAAGGCCCTTATTCTGCAGAGTACAATACTTTGACCTAGTCCGATGAACGGACAGGATACTTGAGTTTGTTTCTCCCAATCAAGACGAAGTGGAAGGTCTTAACGGATCAAGAGAGTGACTTGCATCGGAACACACCAATGCATGGTGAGAACAGGACGGTCAAACGGAAGACACGGGTCGGAAAGAAGAGCAAGAGTAACAAACATACTCCGGAAGATCCGAAGATGTTGGAGATGCACCGGTTATTACTCAATTGTGATAACCATGCCCATGGAGGAGAGATGCAGCGGAGTCACGAACATAGATGGGAGACTTGCAAAGAGAATCCTGGCTGTAACCACGATGGTTCCAAAACAGAACCTAAAGCGAGGCTAAGGAAGAGATGAAGTGAGGTAGCCAACGGAGGTGCGGTAATTTTAGGTTCAACCATTTACCACACAGACCACGGAAAAGGACTTGGGTTGAAGATCAGCATCATGTGCTACTAGCGAGAGTTAAGTAATCACAACTTAACACACTCTAGTTGGCACAATCCGGGACCTTATGTTCAAGTCCTTGGGTTAGAACCCAAAAGAAAGGATTAAGAGATTAAACTTGATAGGAATACAAGGTTTCGTAAACAACTGAGTTGATAAGAATCTTCGTCGTATTCCAGATGGTTTCTCGGCACATGAAGCTTCGGATTGTAGCGCGGCGGGAGCAACTGGGCAAATAACACTAAAGGTAGAACCAACCCCGAGATTCCTAATCATTTTGAATTAAGGGCGAGAAGTAAAAACTTTAACTCAAATCGAGGTGAGATTGCTCCGAGATTAAAGGGTAACCAGATAAGGAGTAAAAAGAATCCTAAGATGGTTTTCGCAACTCATTTTTAGGTTCAAAATATTTTCACAAACACTAGACTCAACATCGACCAGTAGAAAGGGTTTCCTACAGGCAGTACTGCTCTGATACCAACTTGTGGCGCCCCGACCCGACTGCTATACAGTGATGCTGAGTGTCACCGGTTAGGCGATACAACCGGAGGTTACGGGTTTACCAATCCCCGGCCAGAACCTCTGGCAGGCGCTGCTGGGCACACCTCTCCCAGACAACACAACACCCCGATTGATGCCATCACACAGGCTCAACTATCAATGCATAATAGTAAGATCAAGACTTGTGGAACAACTGGCACATCACAGACTCTACGACACAAACCATATTATAAGCAACTCTTATAATAGAGAAAGATAGCAAAAGTTACAAGCAGGGGTCACCGACCCAACAATACATCAAGCGGAAGCGAAGGGCGTTGTTCTAAACAACAAGAACCAGAATATGGCCTAAGAGGCCTACAAATAAACATCCAGCGCCAGCTGTTCCGGGATGTCCCAAGCTGCCACCTGGGAACCCCAGACTACTCGTCGACGTCCACAAAGAACCCACCTTCGAGGTCGGTGAAGTCCTCTCCTGAAAATAAGCAAACGACGTTGAGTTCGACGAACTCGCAAGATTAAGAGCTAAATATGCTCCATGATTGGCTTTCAAAGGTTTTATGGCTGTTTTGCATAAAGCTGATTTTATTTATAAAACACAACTCCATGGCATCGACTAATCAGAACATTTTAAAAAGAGGTAAGAAGTAACACTTTTCTCTTGAGATCACTTTCTCAACAACAACCATCATCACCACTTGTACCTGTTCATCAAAGGCACCTCCCCGAATCACCCTCGAGGAAGCTCACCTTAACATTCTTGAGTGGTACCTCTAGTACCCAGGTTTTAATCATTCCGTTAAAGTTGTTCTATGATCCTACCTTCACTTCCCAAGTCGTCCATAACCGCGGACACGGCTTTTCGAAAAGATTTATCCCTGCAGGGGTGTACAATGTGAAAGTCGCCAGGTTCCACGAGGGACCTCCCAGCTCCTTATCCACGCGTACCGCCAGACTCATTGCCTACGCTTAGCTCTCTTCCGGGGAAAGCCGGCTGAGTGTGAAACGGCTACAACCTTTACCTTGTTAAGGACTAACCCAGGATCATCAGTGCCGGTAGGACTGCCAGGATCACAACACCCCGTCCCACGGACACTTATTTTTCCTAACACCACCATCCTCATCTCAGTCTTGGCCACCATCTTCAACGCACGCGCAAATGGAAAGCCAAACTAGAGGACCCTGGCTAGTCCCGCTCAAGTTAGTTGGTCGACGGGGGTTCCATATAGCCCACGCATGGTAGTACGCTCGTCTTGGTTCAAGAGGTAAAGAACTCGCACTTAGGCGGCGAGAACGAGACAACCCACCACATCCCATGTGGCCTCTCATCCCCACCTTTAAGCAATTTATTAACCACCACCATCACTTTCCAACACATCCGGTTATTCCATACCTGTTCCAACAATTGAAACATCCACCGGACCTGCAAGCCTTTCAACTAAGCATGGCTAAGCATATACATAGCAAAAATACTTAGCTTTGGCCAACACTTCAATCCTATGGATATTAGGAAGGATACAGGTAAATGGCAGTAGATTTCTAATGCAACTAGTAGGATACTCTAGTCCCAGCAAAAGACATTTGGAACCGAATGCAATATTATAGTGGGGAAAATAATTGCAAAATATAGGAGGAGACATGCTCAGAGGGGGGATTACGCTTGCCTTGATCATGGTGCTGATAGTACGGATCGTCACGAGACGGGGGTGGCACTTCACCTCCTTGATCTACCGATGCACAAACAACACCGGAAAAACAATCAACACATGGCAATTGTGCAATGCATACAAAGATGATGATATGACATTTTAAATGCACCCTAGAAGCATTGAACAAGAGCACAAGTTAGATGGGGTCCCCATTATATTTATGGCATTATTTGGAAATGAACCCCATATTTAAAACTTAGTGATTTTAATTACTACGAGAGCACATTATTGGAATTGTGATCAAGTATGCATGATGATGATGATGATTCTGAGTGATTCATATTTTTCTGAACATTTTGGTATTCCAATTTTCTGACGTCCGGATTAAAAGTTATTGATTTTAGAATTTCTCTTTTAATTATTTACCTTAAAATATTTTAAATTCCAACGATAAGATTTTTAATTACTCGACTCGAAAGAGAGAGGTGAAGAAACATGGAGGGAACATCGAGGATCGATGTTCCTAGAGGCGCGAGGGAGTAGCCGGAACCATTGCAAGAGGGAGAAAAATAAAAAGAAACATCTCCAGAAAAAAAAACAGGAGAGCCGGTTTCCAGCCCGGCTGGGCCGGCTGGCAGGCCGGCCTGCTAACAGAGGGGGTCGGCACTGGGCCCGGTTTGGGCCGGTTGTGAGGCCGGCCTCGTCACAGAGCCGTCCGGCTCGCAGCCCGGCTGGGCCGGTCCAAAGGCCGGTTATGGCCCAGAGCGAACCGGTACTGCGGCCGGTTTTAGCCGTTCCCCTGGCCGGTCTCTCGAGCGAGGGAAAGAAGAGGCACGGTGGCGCACCACCGCGTGCGATTCGATGGCGGAAACGACGACGAGAGAGGGAGAGAGGATGCGGGAAGGGCTACAGAGGGCGCGGGCCTCACCAGGAACCTTATGGAGGGGTCGGCGACGGCGGAGATGGCCGGAATCGACGATGAACGAGCTCGGGGTTCGGCGGACGGAGGCGGGGAAGACGTGGACGGCGGCGTCGATTTCTTGCGCCTCGGGCCGATTCCTGTGGCGGAGGTGGAGAGAACTCCAAGGCGGAGCTTTTGCCCCACACGGCGGTGGTCGACGTGGACCACGGCGGCGGAAAACGGCGATCTACGGCGGCGGCCATGGCGCAGCCTCGGGAGCTCGGGGGGAAGAAGAAAAGGAAGCACGGGGGACGGGAGCGAGTGGGGGTTGGGGGAGCAGGGGGCCCTGGGTGTCGTGGCGTCCTTCTTGTCCTCCAGGGAGCAGGCTGAGCGTGGGGCAGGGCGGCATGGGCATGGCGACGGCACCGGTGCGGCCGACCCGCGCGGTCGCTACAGGGAGAGGAGGAAGAAGCAGTTTTCACAAAAAGGCCCCTGGCAGAGAAACTTTCATCACGGACAGGTCCTCCTCCACTTACAAAGAGGTCCTTTCCTGTTTTAAAACCAGCAGTAATTCAAATGATTGTATTAAGGCTCCAAACAATTTTAATAAAACATGAAATAATTTGTGTAGCCTTTTTATACCCTGTGGAAGCTCCACAAAAATTTGGTGCCTCAAAATAAATTGTTTTGCACCACTTTTGTTCATAGTTTTAGAATAGTTATTTTTGACAACTTCCAAAATGTAAATATTGGAAGCACTTAAACATTTCCAAACATAATGAAATTATCCATGGAGGCTCATAATATATTAATGAAGCTCCCCATAATTTTTCTAGCATATTTGGAAGTCATTTGTTAGGAAAATAAATTAGGAAGAGCTCGCAGACAATTTGAGTTCCCTCCATTTAATTTGTTTTACAAAATCAAAGTAGTTTGCAAAATAATATATTTGGAACCTTTGAAACTCCCTTGACAAGTTTAGGATGTCAAGATACTTTTGTTTTTGCAAGTTTGGAACTTTCAGGGATTTGAATGGTGGAGTCAGGTTTGGCATTTTGTTTTAAAAGGGTGCCAAACCAATTGTTTTATTTGTTTAGCAATTTAATATGGATGCCAGGATGCAATGCAACACAAAAAGTGGAAATTTTATTCGGGTTTTTAGGTTCTCGAATTTTGGGCTGTTACATCTTACCACTCGAATAAGCGGTAAGAGTACCTATACGTGTGCACGTAACCAAGCAAACCGGTGCTTGTTACCTCAATCGGGCTGTACCGGGCCTGCATAGAATTTTCACCGATTTCATGCGGCCTGATTTCATGGATTCGAGCTCCACGACCACAAATCCAGCTAGGTAGCCGGAGCCTCGTGACCATTAGCAGAAGCACTATATATCGCCCGTTGCGAGCCCTAGTTCGGACTCGCCCACGGAGGTTGCCCTGCTGGGCCGGCCCATTAGAATTTATTTGATAGAGGAAAATAGGTTAGCACTAGTGGGATTCGAAATCAGCATGTCCATCCTAGGACAATACAGTGCATTGCCACAGGGCTACAATCGCGTTCGTATTTGTTTTCTTTTATTTATCATTTTAGTGTTTCTTTTTCTGTTTTCGTTACGTTTTCTTTTTCTGTTATATTGTTTCCATTTTATTCTTTCATTTCTTTATTTTTAGTTTCTTTTTTCCTTTTTATTAGTTTTTAGTTTTCTTTTCCTTTATTTGAAAAATATTTGTTTTTCATGTTTTCAAAATCTGAACCATTTTCGTTTCTTTTTTTAACCATTTTTCAAATTTGGAACAATTTTAAAAAACGAACATTTTTAGAAATCAGAACCATTTTTGAAATTGAAACCAATTTTAAATTTGGAATCATTCTAAAAAATAATCATCTTTCAAAATTCGAATCATTTTACAAAATGAACCATTTTCAAATTTGAACCTTTTTAAAAATGAACAATTTTAAAAACCTGAACCATTTTCAAAACGAATAATTTTCAAAATCTGAACCATTTTTTAAATTGGAACCAATTTTAAATTTGGAAGCATTTTTAAAAAAGATTATCTTTCAAAATCTGAACCATTTAAAAAATGAACCATTTTCAAAGTTGGAACCATATTCAAAACGAACATCTTTCAAAATCCAAACCATTTAAAAAATGAACCATTTTCAAACTTAGAACCATATTCAAAATGAACATTTTCTAAATCTGAACCATTTTCAAAATGTTTTTTTAATCTGAAACATTTTTTAAAATGAACCATTTTTTAAATTGGAATCAATTTTTAATTTGGAACCATTTAAAAAATGATCATATTTCAAAATCCGAACCCTTTTAAAAAATGAACCAGTTTCAAAATTGGAACCATTTTAAAAAATGAACATTTTTCAAAATCTGAACCATTTTCAAAATGAACAATTTTCAAAATATGAACCATTTTTTAGAATGAACCATTTTCAAACTCTGAACCATTTTAAAAAATTGGAAACATTTTAAAATTTGAAACCATTTTTCAAAAATGAACTTCTATGTTCATGTGTTGAAATATTTCTAGAAATAGAGAAAAAAAAGAAAGAAAAAAAGACGAGCATGCTCATTGGTGGGCTCGTTAAATAAAGGATGCAACCGTTGTGCCAATGGGGCTTCGCAGCTGATATGCCTTTGTGGCGAACGCGGGCGAGTCCTACGATACGACTCGCAATGAGCGATATGTAGGGGAACCCACCATTAGATCCAACAACCATGGAGTTATCCTCTTCGGCCCTTGTGTTTTTTCCAGCCTAATTTTTTGATTTGAAGCTCCACCATTAATTACCATGACCATGGCGGTGACATCCCGGCTGCAGGGAAGCCGGGAGGAAAACGGGAGAGAGGTGGCGAAAGAGAAGCAGTAGGAAAGGAATGCAGTGGTGGCCGATGGGAAGGGCGGCGTGGCAGCAGAGCATAGTGGGAGGATGGCGGGAGAGAAGCGGAGAGAAAGTAGACGTGAAATGACGCTTGCGTTATCGATCGTCCGCATGTGTACTAGACATTGGCATTCCTCTAGATTTGTAATTCCTCGGATTAGAAGCTAGTGAGATGTTAACAGCTAGCATGGGTATACAATAATTTTGTTTGGCTGTCTTTTCGGCCAAGGAAAAAAAGACTTTGGATGCGGCTGCCCGAGGCCGACCAGAGCAGGGTCTCGTCCGGCATGGCAGCAAACCGTCCAGACGACCAGTACGCGTAGGCACGTGATGGACGAAATTCACTCGTTTGAACTCTCATTCTCTTTCTCAATGGAAATTCACCTCCTTAAACTCTCTCTCTCTCCCCTCTCTGTGTTTCTCACTCTCACCCGTGTAAGCTCTCTCTCCCCTCCCTCTCTCTCTGACTCGTGTAATCTCTCTCTCTCTTTCTCTCTCTTTCATCCACCTCTCTCTCCACAAAGTCACGTGCATCGATCGCAGCCATCCTTTGGTGGCATTAGGGCAGCACAGACATCCTTGGATCCATCCATGCACTGCACACCCTACGCAAATATGAGCGCTGCGCAAGCCTCCAAAATCCAAGTGCCCCCATTAAAGGATAGATAGATAAAGCTTAGCAATCTCTGCGCGCGTGACGGTAGATATCGTCGATCCATCCATGGATTAGGTCACAATATCCGATCCACTACGTAGTACCATCTAGCCTAGCCCTACTGTACGTACCAAAGCTCTTGGATCTTTCTGGTAAATGGCAACTATAGGATCTGGCCGGGCTATGCCGTAAAAACTTCTCAGTTTTTGTCCGGGTCATTCTTAATCAGTTACTGTGCTCGCAGTAGTACTCTTCGTTCATATGCTCTCGTACGTGCTCGTGAGTCGAGCATGGATGCTGATGCTACGATAGTAGCCAGTGTCATTTTCCTTTCTACTACAAGAAACAAGAAAAGTTTACCTCAATGTTGAGTATATTGCAAAACTTGTCCATAAGTATGGCCGATATTTTTTCTAGCAACACTTTTGAATAATTCAAATGAAAAATGATGCACACATCATTTTGATAAGGCACTGGTTTCAACCTCCTTTTCGAGAAAAGGCCATCTTATAAATCTTTTCTTATATAAATGGAGGGGTATGCACACAACCGAGTTTTATTAATATGGAAAAACAGTAAGCACTAGGTTTTACAAAGAAATATATCGATCAACCAGAAGAACCACCATCTAGGCGAAAACTCGCTACACCTACAAGTTTGATGAAAGGGGTGGAACAATCAGAGCCGATGCCCTGACCTCACGCAACTACGCACATCATCTAAATTCGGAGTCTTCAATTAACCAGGCCGCCCGACAGCGCACCGGAAGCACAAACCGGTCCAGCCGATCCTCAGCGCACGTCGCATGCGCACAACAAAGGCCGCTGCCATCATCTTCCGCCATCCCATCTTCAGGAGCGATCAACGTGATGACCTTGCAAATTTTGTCTATGTTAGTCTTTCTTTGATCTATTTTGGTGGCTAGCTTCATGGAGCGGATTATAAAATTAATAGACACACATCATAATATAGATCAGCAGCCACAAACTGAGCCTCAAGTCCGATCCATTTGCATAAGCAGATCTTTAGCTGCCAAAATTTACTAGAAACACACATCTGATCTTTACAGCGGCGCGCGGCAGAATCGAGCTAGGTGGACAAATCGCGTGGTACACGTGATAAGCTACTCAAACCAAACAAACAATAGCTAGGTGGACAACTACACGTCTAGTCCGGGCACGAAGTTGCGATTGGCTTTTGAATCACAAATGGACAGGACATGCGACAGGCCCAGCAGGAAAAAAGGATAACCGCCAGTCACAGACGGCAGGCTGCAGCTCGCAGAGAGGAGAGAGGAGAGCGTTTCCAGTTTAGCACAAGTCGTCGCGTTTCCAGTTGCTAGAAGATCCAAGGGTTTCCGGTATCATGGGCGTGTTTTGTTTCTTGTTTTTCTTCTCTCTGCATGAGGCTAAAAATTTGTGTATGGTGTTCGTGGTACCACACCGGTCGGCAGTGTCTCGTGGCATGCATGATTCGCCGGCCATGCTACGGATCTTGGCTCGTTTGGCACTATAGCGACAACCCGACGAACTACTCGTCGCCTTGGGGCCATTCAAAATCTCAAGCTGATAAGTTCCTCCTCGTCGCGCGTAAATATCTCACTCAAATCTCAACATCCAAATCCCCGCAAAAAAAAAAAACTTAACATCCAAAAACGAGCTGTACATTTTCTACACTGCGCCTGCCAGGTTTCAGACTCGAAACATCCTTGGTATTTTGTCGTTAATTAGCTAATTATTCTAATTAACACTCGAAAAAACGGCTATCCATAGACATGATCATCATTCTTGCCACCTCCTTAGGGCATACCCAACGGGCCGCCCCAAACCGACGCTGACAATCCGTTTCTGTCTGAACGGACAGGGGCATGGCCCAACGGGCCACCCCAAACGGACGAGCGGCTGCTGATGTGTCTGTTTCGCCCCAAACCTAGCCCAAACTTGGGCCAGGTTTGCCCCCACGTGGACGGTCCGTGGACATGCCGTATATCCGTCGTGGCCCCACCTAGCAGCGACTCCACAACCACTCAGCAACCTCGAGCGGCCCTTTTTAATGGGGACCGCAACCCGTCCCCATCTCACTCTCCACTCCCACTCCAATGCAAGTTCAAACCCTAGCTCTCCCGCGCAAAAACCCTAGCTCCCCGCGGTGATGAGGACTCCGGCTTGGGTCAAGCGCGGTAGCCGCCACGACGATGAGGCGTTGTCTTCCTCCGGCCGCCGCCACCGTCGCCGGGAGAGGGTGGAGGTGGCCCGTCTCTTCTGGTGCGAGGCCGAGCCGTTGCCTTGGGGCGACGTCCACCTCCCCCACGGCTAGCACCTCAACCTGCGTCGTGTGCTGGTGCCCGCTGTGCCTGCAGCGGGGCCAGCGCGTCGCCGCGAGATCCCCCGCCGCTTCGCCTTCCTCCCGCCTGATCTGCGCCACGACCCGACATACGTACACGACAGCGATCTTTGGGATCGCTGGTTCGAGGCGGAGCACAACGAGTGCCGTCGTGCATTCTTCGCGACCGATCCGCCGTGCCCCAACGACCCGGAGCCGGAGGAGAACGAGGAGGAGCAGGACGACGTCGATGCCCTCCTCCACGATCTCTTCGACGACATGGACGATAACGCCACCCCGGCCTCGTCGCCCGTGGCCGTGCCCGCTTCGCCCGCGGCCGAGGTAGAGGACGACGACGATGCCGTCCTCCGTGCGGCAATAGAGGCCTCCGAGCTCGAGGAGCTCGGAATGTGGCCGGATCTGGCCCCTACCCTGCACGCCTCGGCAATGAAGGCTCGCGCGCCGCTGCCGCCACCTCTAGCGCCGTGGTCACCGTAGCCCGCACGTGAGGCGATGCAGCACTGGGCGCCGGCTCCGGCGTGGCCAGTGAGGCGAACTTGGCCTCCGGCACCATAGACGCCTCCTCCCGCGCCACCCGCGCCTTCGTGGCCGCCCGCTGGCTGCATGGTCACCGCGAGAGCGTGCCTGAACGTCGTCATCAAGATCGAGGACGACGACTAGGCACGCGGCGGCGAAGCCACCGACGGAAGCAGCGACAGCGACAGCGACAACAACTCCCCCCAAACCGAGTATCTATAGGGATCTATTTTCTTTTTTTAGTGGATATTAATTTTGTGAACAAATCGGCCCCTATATATATTAGTTTTAAGTTTGTTTGTGTCTTTGTTTTTATTTATTTATTTATTCTGGGTTGGCACATTGGGTTTCCCCCACCTCAAAAGCATACGGACAGAATTTGTGTCCGCGGATCGCCCCAAACAGAACAAAACGGACATATTTGGTGTCCGGTTTGGGCGGCCAGTTGGAGATGGCCTTAGGTATACCCCACGTGGCCATGCCCTCTCCAAACTTTGTGCCCGGACTGTCCGGATACTTTAAGTCAGGTATATCTGGATAGTCTGATTTGACGTGGTTTGGATGTTTATTTGAAAAGGGAATGTTGTCAAAGGTTTTGCGGTTGAACTAAATATGTTAATGTTATACGGTATTCCGAGATATGGCTGACTCCAGCTCAAGTTTGATTGATCATGAGATCAAATATATAGATGATGGATCTAGTAGCGAGGATGAATCTTGGTCATCCAATAAAAGTTTTTCTCCCGAGGATAGCCATCTTGGTGGGAATTGAGACGACCCTCATACAGTGGCGGATCTAGTACCAGATTAGTGGGGGTGCCATGCTTATTATTGGGCTCTTAGACTTCACATTTAGCCAAAAAATATACATAGGATTAGTCCAAATACTAGTAAGTATATGCAAATTTGTATTTTGGAGGGGGTGCCATGGCACCCATGGCACCCCCACTGGATCCGCCCCTGCCCTCATAACATGAGTCACATGTATGTTGACTATTTTTATGGCAACCCACAATATCGAAACTTACGTGCCCTTTGATTTAAAATTGCGTAGGTGGATGTCCTGGGTCATAAAAAGCATCTACCTTTTTGAACAATAAATCTCATAAATAAACTTAATACACGGTTGGCAGAGTTCAAACGTAGTGCAAAATACATATTTCACACATGCATACAACCTATAACTTTAACGGCGTTCGGGTCATCATTTGGGCACAACTCGGTATCGTCTGTTATGTGGCCAAAACGTCCAGGCAACCTCCGAGCAAAGCCCGTGCGCTCTTAGTAAGGTCACCGGACCATCTGACCAACCTCTGGTCACTGCCCGACTGCTCTCGATTAGGTGGCTAGATCGTCCAGGCTAACCTCCCGTCACCATCCGGGTTTTGCAAGTCTATAGTCGCTCATGCCAAAAACAGCCGCTATGATGCCTCCCCCCCCCCCCCCCCCCCCCCCCCCCCCCGAGGGTACGCATCCACTTTCCACTGAGAAAGGACGCCACCACTCACCGCTGACGAGGGGCACAGACGCTCGTGCCAGCCTCCACCACCGAGAGCACACCTCCGCTCACCGTCGATGAGGACGATCGCCACTATGAACGGTGTGGGGGACCAGGACAAGGCCACCACGCCTATATAGATACATCCGCACGAATTTCATATGAATACGTATGAATCCAAATGGGCCATACGGGTTTCAATATGGCTATACTCTGGCTTGATAATTTCATAATGGCCATCATGCTCTTAGTTATGTAGGGTACAGATCGATCTCGGGTGTTGATGTGTTTAGGAGGTGAACCGAAGCGAACCTTTCCGTGTACTTTAATATGACAATATTAGATTGCATTCACCAACTAGCTAGTTAATCCAAAATCCAGCTAACCAAGTAAGACACCACACTGTATAGATACGGCCGCACGAGTTTCATATGAATATGTGTGAATCCAAATGGGCCATACGGGTTTCAATATGGCTATACTTTGGCTTGATAATTTCCTAATACCATCATGCTCTTAGTTATGTAGGGTACAAATCGATCTCGGACGTTGATGTGTTTAGGTGGTGTACCGAAGGGGATCTCTCCATACTTTAATATAACAGTATTAGGTTGCATTCGCCAACTAGCTAGAATCCAAAATTCGAGCTAACCAAGTAAGACTACCTGTAGTGGGTGTAACATCAGTATCAAACATCACATAGGCAAAAAATATGACGTGGCATGTAATTAAAGAGGAGAGAGACATGGTATAACATAATATGTTACCATCACGTAGTGCTTCACAATTAAAAATGACTTTATAAAGTAATAAACGAATGTCTTATGTATGACATATATGACACTATAAGTAGTAACATAGATTAGGAACATATGCATCTTGCTAGCACTATGACTAGTCTAGCTGATGGACAATGCACATGTTTTTTTTATTACCAATCATTTGTCTCGCCATTTGGATATGATGTACACACTATTATTTAACTATATAAAAGATTTACACGCATCTTTTCCTTGTAGAACTCTTCATGGGAATATTATTTTTAGTGTTTTTCTAATTATTAGGATCCTCTAAAAGAAATGAATGTAATTGTCTTATGGAATAAGCACAACTTAAAAGAACTTTAGCGAATTTTAACAGGAGTGTATAGTTTCTTTTTTTTGCATTGCCCTTCGCTCTTTTCCCTTCATAATACTATAGAATTCCCACGTAGCATCCAAATAACAACTGCTTATCATAGTTTGGTTTCTTGTTTGATTCAACGGGCCATGGCATGTTAACACTCTTTTTTTCCTATTTCCGGTTCCTTTCTTAGAATTCCGAGTTACAACGAGACCGTAGCAGGTTGCTTTGCATGGACGTCAATTAACATAGGCAGAACAAATCATGGATAATATTTTAAATGCAAATGCATTTTTGGGGTATTTCAAGATGTTGGACAGCAAAAGGAGAGCCGTAGAACAAGTGATGCACAAACGTCTAAAAATTGCTGGCGACAGTTCAAGCACACAATCTGCTGGTGCGTTCTAGCTCTACAGGCACTTGTTGGATGAACCTATCTGAATTCCTCCGTGCGAAGATGAACACGATTGGTCAGTACACCCTATCCATTCAATTCCCAAGGTTGATTGTGCGCTGTGTTGGAAATTTGGTAGCAACAATTAACTAGCTAGCTATCTATAGATTTATCTTCGACAAAAATAAGTTCACAAAAGTAACCAGGCTTGATATATATTGCCAAAAAAATAGCACAACTCCACATGCTCAATATTCATCCCAATTTCACTTCTTAATTCAAAAGAAAATCATACAAGTATCTACTTTTTAAAATTTATCTATGAATTCTAGCTAGACTTCTAGTAGTATGAGAAAAAACTTAGTGACTCAACAATTTTACAGGATATATGGTTTCGAGAGATTAACTACTAACCCTCAAGAGATACTTTGATGTACAAATGATGAAATATCTTGCAAAAGATCCAACACTACCATGTCCTACAAGGGACAAAATAAAATAACCTCATCCTAAGCAAAGAGCAGGGGATTTCTTTGGTTGGCTGGGAATGGCTCAAATGGCCCCTCCTCTCTATCATTAGTGATTGATCCCTGGGGACACAACGTATGAAGCATGGCTACCACACATCCTTATTTGTAAATAGTAATATACTTAACTAAAAAAAGTCCAACGTGAGAACGCTGGTGCCACACGCAGAAAATAAAAAATGACTTTCTGTAAATCTCAAATGTGCCAAAGACCCTACCAAATGATGTGGGTCGATTTGGATGGCAGATCTCTGTGAAGTATCAGTTCATTTGCTATTCTATATGGAGCCAAACATGTCACACACTCTTACATATCTACAGCTAAATTTTGTGACACAGCTTATGAAAACTATGCAAAGTGTCTATATTTTATTTTTAAATCGTCTATGTGAAATAAGAGGGCCGAAAAAATTCCAACACAAAGCCCAAATGCATATACAAAGGCAAAATCGAAATGGAAAAGGAAATGAAAAGCTTGTGTGCCCGTGTAATCTCTCTCTTTTCAACCAACCATCGTCAGCCATGCAAGCATGCAAGCTTCCAAGATCCGGTGGGACCCACGCCTTAGCTTCTTGCCGCGCCGATAAAAGAACGTCGCCACGTAGGCAACGAGAATCCAGCACGGCCAATGGGAGGCCACCATGTCAGCAGATAAGAGAAAACAATAGGTTTTTTTCTTTCCGTTGGCAGGTCCAGGGTAGATCGCTTGAGGATGATGGGTAATCAGATAGCGTGTACCAGCAAGGATAAATTACTGAAATGCCCCCTCCAGTTTGTTTCCCTTTTGGTGGTTGCAACCTCCAATCAAAAGTTTGAACATGTTTTGCTGATCATGAATGATTGTTTTTAAGACGGTATTTCCTCAGATTTTTTTAGTGTTGATAGTGTGTTAACACTATGATTTCGAAGAAGCTTTCGCAGTGTGAATCTAAATTTGGGAATTTGCTCGCTCGGTTTTTAGCGGGAGCCGAGTACTTGAGGGTTTACAAAGGGCCATAAGTCGAATTTAGGTGTTACACGCGCTTCATATGTCGTGTTCAATATTACAAAGTATGAACATTTACTTGTCCAAGATTGAATCCCATGTTTTGTCTTCTAACCAAAGAAGAAACCAAGGAAGAGAAACTACATAGTAGATGCCAACAGAATTGTTTAACGAAATTACATACGAGGAGGAGGAGAACAAGAATAATATGTTGGTTATTAGTTTGTTACTAGGGATTCCAAGTTAATATACTAGTATATCCGACAAAGATCGATTACAATTAGGACAAAGTGAAAGTTCTTGACATTTCACAAAAAAAATTATGGGGAGAATGCTTCAAAGGTGATTTCCATCCAACACAAGAGGCACGGCGACAAGGTGTATTAGTCCAAAAGGTGATAGTTAATTAATGATTAGTCGCATGTTCGGGTGACCATTGTCGCCTCTAGATGAAATATTTATATGGGACATGGTTAGCAACAAACAAAAGGATGATTAAACTAATAATATATGTCCTTCTCTTCATGTTCTAATTATAAACTAGTACTAACGATGAAAATCATGCCTTAAGTCATAACATACTTAATAGACTAGATTTTCTACAAGGTACTTTTTCATGTTTATTTCTTAAAATCTTGACCAGTGAACCAAAACAAAACAAAAATCAATAATTGAGTAGTTTTCTTGTAATTTTAGATGTCATAGAGGCCTAGGGCAAATTGGTCTCACACTCTACACTTATCCACTGCAAATCCCAGATGGCCCGGAACAATTCCAACACATGTACCACCTAGAGATAGAGAGAGAAGCAAAGGGAGAGATGGAGAGAGAAGGGGCCAGCCCTGCACAAAACGCAATGTGGGCCATCCAAATGGCATTGCCCACAGGCAGAGGGAGGAAAAGGACCTCATGAGAGGGAGGCTTGTTTCTTCCTCCAGCTCCCAAGCTCCCTCTAGTGCCTCCCCTCTAAAACCCCACCCCCTCCCCCCTCCTCTTGAACCCTTTCTTCCTCCTCATCACGGGCTCCAATTCCCCACAATTCTCTCTAGCTTCTCTCTCATCTCTCTAGAGTCTCATAGGATTAGCATTGTTGTTCTGTTCATCCATCTGCAATCCCAAAGACATCTCCCCAATCCCAGAATTGCCTCCCTGCTTCTGCTCCAGCTCTGTTCTTGCTGGCTCTGCTCCTAGCTTGACCTCTTCTTCTTGCCACGGACAGAGGAGTACAGCAGCTGGGCTGCAGCAGAAGAATCTTTCTCCATTCCCAGTTTTGTTTTCTTGGTATTTTCATATACACGCCGCTCTCAAGTCCCAGGTGGGGGCAGGTTCTTGCTTAGTTATTTTCCTCTTTGGAGTTTGCCCATCTCCCAAGATTTCTGGTGCAGCTTTGCTTAGGGCCTTGTTTGCCCCTCTGAAGAAAAGGTTTCAGTCTTCTCGCTACCTTTTTTCCTTCATCTTCCTCTCCGTCCTGCAACTTTCACCAATCAGGAAATCCCGCGCAGTCTCTTCGGGTTTAGGGGTTTAGGAATCGAGCTCTTGTGGTGGTGGAATTGATCGGAGAAGAAGAGCTGGAAGCGGTTTGAGTGGTGGTGGTGGTGGTGGTGGTTCAGGGGGGCATTGCGATGACGTCATCTTGCATACCGACGGGGCTGCGGCTCGACCTGGACATGGTGAAAGCGGCCGCGTCGCCGGGTGCGCACTCGTCGCCGCTCCGGCCGGTGCACTCCTCGCCGTCGTCCACGCTCTCGGAGGCGTCCAACGCGTCCTCGTCGGCGACGTCGGTCTCGCTCAAGCGGGCAAGAGCGCCGAGGAAGCGGCCCAACCAGGCGTACAACGAGGCGGCCGCGCTGCTCGCGTCCATCCACCCCTCCGTCTTCCCCGTCAAGAAGAGCCCCAAGACGGCCAAGCCGCCGCCGCTGGCGCGGCAACTCTCTGGCCTCGCCGCGGCGTTCGGTGACACGTCCTCTGACCTCCTCCCGTCGCTCCCCGTCCTCGGCGACGCCGCATTCCTCCTCCGCGGAGGCGTCACGCCGTCCCTGCCGCCGTCGCAGCCACAGCCGCAGAGCCCGTCAGACGCCAAGAACTGCTCGTCCCCTACGCCGGTGAGCAGCGCGTTCCGGGAGTTCCGCGACCCGGCGCCTTCGCCGGCGAGCCCTGACACCGCCGGCGGCGATGAGCCCGGCGAGCTCGATTTCGACGACGACGACGGCTTCGACGCAGACTCCATCCTCGACGTCGGCGATGAGGACGCCGCCGAGGGCATCGACGGCATCATGGGCAGCCTCACCATGGAGGGCAACACGACGCCCGCCGCTTCCGACGACTCCATACTGTCCAGCTCCGGCATACACCCCTACCTCAGGAGCCTCATGGTGGTCGGCCTCGCCGGCCGCTTCGAGCTCGGCCTCGGCTCCCGGCATGGCATGCGGCCCAACCTCAACCGCGCGCTCAAGCGGCGGGACGACGATGGCGCATGGTGGATGTGGCCCGCCGTGCCGGTGAAAGACATCACCGTCGCACCACCGCCGACACCATCCCCACAACCGGAGGCGTCCAACACCGCCGCAATGCCGCCTGCGTCGGCGGCGCCGGAGAAGAAGAAGAGCAAGAAGAAGAAGGTGGTGAAGGTGGAGAAGGTGATGGCCAAGGCGGAGGAGTTGTCCAATGCGAAATGTGGGGACGGCGGCGATGGAACAGTGGACGCAGCTGACGGCAATGACGACGATGACAGTGCGCCGACGAAGGCGCCCAAGACCGGGTTGGGGCTGAAATTGGACACCGAGGACGTGCTCAAGGAATGGTCCGGCAAAGGGTCCATGTTCGCCGAGGGCAACGGGCCGGAGTCGCCGGAGTCGGCAGCCGAAGTGCGGGTGAGTACTTGTTTCACTGAAAAATCATGTCTTGCAACATAATTTTGATGTGCTAGTATAAACTGAATTTTACCTTTCAGATTGTTTCTTTATATCAAGCAAATTTGATTCAGAAAACATAAAATTCGACACGCTTTGCTGATGAATTTTACCTCTTCCATCACATCTTAGTTATTCAGATTAATTCAAGGGACATCTATTCAAATTGATATGAGAAACTCTGAACACGTTTTGAGATAGAAATTTAATTTCAGCTCCAGTACCATAATTAAATTTCAGCGCGCCTCATGTTTTTACAGTTCAGTTTTACGTCTACATGCCCATTTCTTCAGATAAATAAACTCCGTTTACTAGGAAACATACGAATTTGACCACTTGCGAATTTCATTCTCCAAAAAAGAAAGGGGGCACCTCACAAGTCACAACTAGAAAACACATGTCTGCTATGCTACTGTCATTTTGTGGAACTGGCATCAACTATAAAGCCAATAAACTAGGAAAATTGTTGATTAAACTGATGGTCCATCACAAGGTCACAAGTAGTACCCAGTCCTGTACTGTTTCATATCTGTAAGTACAGTAGTACACACCTTTTAAGAGTATCACTGATACTCCAGTAACCCATACAATGGAAGTATTAAAAGATAATTCATAAATACAGAAACCAAATAGTCTTTTTGTCGATAAAAGAAACCAAATAGTGAGTCCCAGCAAACCTACTGTTTAGATTTAATGAACTGCTCTTAGCAATAAGAGAGAGTTCTGCCCCGTAAAATGGAACAGATAAGTTATATTATTTTTTTATTATGCTAAACATGTGGGAATAACTGTTAGAAATTGTTCTGCAGAAAATTTAACTTTCATAAATTCGATTAACTCAATTCAACCATTCTATTATGTTAGTTGCACTCAATCATACAACAGTGGACCACAGGCAATTGAGCCTGAATATTTGCTGCCATAGATTACATGTTTGTCTTCTTGCTGAGAGTCATTTGGGCTCCAATTTGGTGCCTTTTGGGCCAGTGATAGAGCAACTGCAACAAACATTAGCCCCAATTCAGTTGGATTTTCTGCAATTTGCTCTGATAGATGGCAAGACTTGCAGCTGTCATAACTGGCAAGAATCATTATACAGATCTGTCCAGCTTCTTTGTACTAGCTTGTAGTTTGGACACACAGTTAGTAATCAAACACACATGTTAACAATAACATCTTTTACAGAATCCTGAATGGAAAATAACAATGTTCTTACAGTCTTACTAAGCGTGGATTTCCTATTGCAGGCCAAACTTGCAGACATCGACTTGTTTCCTGAGAATGGATCTGGTGGCATCAGGGAAGCAAGGGTGATGAGGTACAAGGAGAAGCGGCGCAACCGTCTCTTCTCGAAGAAGATCCGGTACCAGGTCCGGAAGGTGAACGCCGACTGTCGGCCTCGGATGAAGGCAAGCACTACTACTAGAACTGATTCTTGAAAGAATAAAAAGTTCTACTATAATATTTGTAAGCCAAGCACTGGAAAAACCTCACTCCTCACACCAAATCACCATCACCTACATATTTACCCTGCAAAACCCAAGTCTAGGAGTTTACTGATGTGCTCCATGTTTCTGTCATTTCAGGGAAGGTTTGTTAGGAGCCCATCTCTTCTGCAGCAGGCCATCGAGGAAGAGAGCTAGATATAGTGATACTTGCTAGCCTTTTTATGGACACCTTTTTTTGGCCCCTTTAGTTTCTCTCAATAGCTAAGAGATGCCACTGAGTGAGTGAGAATTTTTTGTTCCCTCCCTTGTTTTTTTTTGAGTTTTGCTTTGAGGAGAGAGGATAGAGATGCCCTTGGAGTGAGTTGCCATGGGGATCAGAGCAGGTCAGGTCAGATAGTTTGTCTCAGGTTTACAATGTGGGGTAAAGGAAGGAAATAAAGTGATGTTAGAATATTACTACAGTCATATATCAAGCAGTATGCAGTTATGAACAGATGGTGCAGTTTTATCCCCTTTAAACTTCTCTGAAAATCACTGGATCCATCTGGATATTGCTTTTCGGAACATGACCAGTAAAGCTAAATAAAAATCAGCTCAGCGATGCAACTGAGACACCACTTTTGTGTAGTGACTCTTAGACTGATGGTAGTAGGGAGTAACTTCGAAAAATCGTTTTGGAGGACGGGCTACATGAAGCCTTTTTTCAAATTGTGAAATCGGCATTCTGAAGCTTAAAAAATTATTAAAAAATCCTATATGTCCACAACGACGTATTCTATGGTACTACAAAATCTCAGAACGAAATAGTTTTAGTTCCAGCCTAAATAAAATGACAAATCGTAAAGTTTTCAAAATTTGCATTGTTCACTACTTCAGATATAGAAATTTATCATTTTTACACAGCCTAAAATACATGATATTTAGCAATATGTTTTTGCACGCTTTGGTAGAAGTTATCATTATCTAAATCTAGAATGTTTTCAAAAAGTTGAAACTTAGAAATACAGTTTTGAATTTTTCAAAAAAGGGCTCCATGGATCCCGCCCACCAAAACGACGCACTTGCAATAACTAAAACTAGTGACGAAATAGGCCGTAGCCCCGCTATATTAATATAGCAACCACCCGATACAACCAACAAGAGACACGGTAGGGGCGACAGCCAACAAGCACCCAAATAAAGGAAAAGAAGAAAATAAAGACGACAAAGGCGGATTGACTAAGCGACAAAGACCCGCAACCGCTGCGCCCTCTCCGAAGAAGTACCACCACGCTCATAGCACTGAATCGACGAGTGCCAAGCAACACCTTCAAGAAGGAGAGCCACGCTGCTGCCGGACCAGCATACTGGTCCTAGGGTTTCCCCCGGCACAGAGAGAAGTAGATGCAGGGTAGCCACGACGCCCTTCAGGAAGGAAACACTAGTACAGAACGACACATCGGATACCCCTCTATGGCAACGGCAGGAGTTAGGCGACGGTAAATCGCGACATCCCCCGCGTGCCCGCACTAGGCCGTAAAGCAGGCCCACAACATCGGCAACGGGTGAATAGTGGAATATATGTTGGCAACGGAGTTTGGTTTAACTCCGTTACCGATGTGTGCTCATCGCACACGGACAGTTTCGTAATCTCCGTTGCCATTAGAAGCAGCCCGACAGCCGGCCTATAAGAACCTACTATGCCCTTCACTCTCACTCTCACTCACTTCCAACCCTAGCCGCCGCACAGTCTCCTCTCTCTCCACTCTCTCGCATGGCTTCCACCGTCGGCGCTGGTAGATCCGGCCATCGCGGCCGTGACCGTGGCCGCGGCCGTGGCCGCCCCACCCTCCGGGCCTTCAGGCAGCAGCAGCGTCAGCTGGTGTTGCGGGACGAGCTTGCGGAACTGGCCGCCGCCGATCCGTTCCCCGCGGGCCGGTCCCGCAGCCTTGGCGCTCGTCCGCACGGCGAAGGCTCCGGCCGCACCCGCTCATTTGGCCACCATTACCGCGAGATCCGCCAGGCGATGTACCCCGGCCGCCATCCGTCTTCCTCCTCCTCCTCGTCCTCGTCCTCCGACGAGGAGGAAGAGGAGGAGGAAGAGGAGGAGGATCGTGATCTGGAGATCGCTTGCCAACTCTCCCGCGCCGATTTCGAGCGCGAGGACGCCAAGCGTCGTCAGGGCGAGGCCGATCTGGAGGCGGCGGTCCTCCTCTCCGAGGCGTCGACCCAGGTCGAACGCGTCGAGGAGGCGGTCTACCAGTCTGACCTCCGGGCCGCCATAGCCCTCTCTTTGGTCCACGGCGAGGGCAAGGCGCCGCCAGGGGAGGCCGGCGCTAGCTCCGTCGCCGGCGGCGACGCTAAGCGAGCCCGCCTCGCCTAATGTAAGACCCCAGTTCAGTAGGATAGCTGTTTTCTAGTTGTAAGTAGCTAATTATTTATCCATAGATTTGCTCTGTTTTTAGTAGGCATTGTTTACACATAGATTTTAGCTGTTTTCTAGTTGTAAGTAGCTAATTGTTTATTCATAGATTTGCTCTGTTTTTAGTAGTCATTGTTTACACATAGATTTTAGCTGTTTTGTAGTTGTAAGTAGCTAATTGTTTATCCATAGATTTGCTCTGTTTTTAGTAGGCATTATTTACACATAGATTTTAGCTGTTTTCTAGTTGTAAGTAGCTAATTGTTTATCCATAGATTTGCTCTGTTTTTAGTAGGCATTGTTTACACATAGATTTTAGCTGTTTTCTAGTTGTAAGTAGCTAATTGTTTATCCATAGATTTGCTCTGTTTTTAGTAGGCATTGTTTACACATAGATTTTAGCTGTTTTCTAGTTGTAATTAGCTAATTGTTTATCCATAGATTTGCTCTGTTTTTAGTAGGCATTGTTTACACATAGATTTTAGTTGTTTTCTAGTTGTAAGTAGCTAATTGTTTATCCATAGATTTGCTCTGTTTTTAGTAGGCATTGTTTACACATAGATTTTAGCTGTTTTCTAGTTGTAAGTAGCTAATTGTTTATCCATGGATATGCTCTGTTTTTAATAGGCATTGTTTACACATAGATTTTAGCTGTTTTCTAGTTGTAAGTAGCTAATTGTTTATCCATAGATTTGCTCTGTTTTTAGTAGGCATTGTTTACACATATATTTTAGTTGTTTTCTAGTTGTAAGTAGCTAATTGTTTATCCATAGATTTGCTCTGTTTTTAGTAGGCATTGTTTACACATAGATTTTAGCTGTTTTCAAGTTGTAAGTAGCTAATTGTTTATCCATGGATATGCTCTGTTTTTAGTAGGCATTTGCTCTGATTTTAGCTTTGTGCATCCTGTGCATCCTACTTGGCTCGCTTGCTCCATCCCTGGAATTTGTGTGTCCAATCTACCTATATATGAGGCATTATTTATGCTAGATTCTAGTTGTAATTAGTTCTATATTTTCTGTAATGCCGATGAAGAAGCATATGTCTTGTGTATAGAGATGAAGGAGCTTACATTTTGATTTTTTTCATCTCCTTTAGGGCGAGGAGGAAACCTGGAGACTATGCGGCGGCCGTGAAGACGTAGGAGCGGGGCTCCGTCCACACGGTCCACTGAACCCGGCGCCTCCAGGAGCAAGGCTTTTGTGCAGTACTAAATAGGTAGAAGAAGACCACGCAATGAAGCTGGGCGAAGAGGAAGGTGAAGAACCGGCGGCCGTCAAGCAGGAACCACAGGGCTCCGTCGACGGTGCAGCAGGCGTCACCGGCTTTTTTTTGTTTCCTTTAGCCCTCATTACAAACGGTCAAAAACTAATCTCCGTATCTGATGTAAAGACTAAAGGCAACGGTTATATATTATGCCCGTTGCTAAACTTATTGCAAACGATAAAAATCTCCATTGCCATTGTGAGGCTTCACATCAGTGACAGAGGCGGGGACACGGACCCTTTCTCCGTTGCCGAAGGGGTTTTTGGCCCGTTTCCGATGTGTCGTTCTGTACTAGTGAAAGATGCCACCCGAAGGCGGCATCGCGCCGGTGTCGGATGAACCGACAAGGATTTCTCCCGAAGATCCTATCCACACCTTCGGACGATCCATAGCACATGAGCCCCACGAGGACGAGCCTCGAGACCACCAAACAAGCCGCCCACCAACATGCACCAAAACGATCTTGAAGCCATCATCGTCGTTGATCCGAAGTAGACGCCACGGGTCTACAAGACGGAGGTGAGGAGAAGAGTGAACCGGGACCGCAGTACCGCAGCCGCGCGAGAGGGAACAACCTCCACCATCAAAGACGGTAGTCGACCGGACCCGGTAGCAAAGCACACCAGTCCCCGTTAGGTCCGGCCGGGCCCAGCGAGCCCGTAAAGCTAAATAAAAATCAGCTCAGCGATGCAACTGAGACACCACTTTTGTGTAGTGACTCTTAGACTGATGGTAGTAGGGAGTAACTTCGAAAAATCGTTTTGGAGGACGGGCTACATGAAGTTTTTTCAAATTGTGAAATCGGCATTCTGAAGCTTAAAAACTTATTAAAAAAATCCTATATGTCCACAACGACGTATTCTATGGTACTACAAAATCTCAGAACGAAATAGTTTTAGTTCCAGCCTAAGTAAAAATGACAAATCTTAAACTTTTCAAAATTTGCAGTGTTCACTACTTCAGATATAGAAATTTATCATTTTTACACAGCCTAAAATACATGATATTTAGCAATATGTTTTTGCACGCTTTGGTAGAAGTCATCATTATCTAAATCTAGAATGTTTACAAAAAATTGAAACTTAGAAATACAGTTTTGAATTTTTCAAAAGAGGGCTCCATGGATCCCGCCCACCAAAACGACGCACTTGCAATAACCAAAACTAGTAAATGTTCCATAGTGGGTAGTTTCATATGTGTAATAATATAGCGACATTCATTTATTACTTTAAAAAGGCATTTTCATTGTAAAGCACTATGTGATGGTAACATATTATGTTACTCCATTTGTTTATCTCCTCTTTAATTACTTGTCACATCATTTTTTTACTATGCGCGGCATTCAAGTTATGACATATGTTATTCCCACTATCGATAGTCTTACCGCGTTGGACAATGCAACACAACATGTAAATAACGAGGCACAGATCATGAATGGTGTATTAAATTGGGTAATACAAAAATTATTGAGACCCGATATCAGATTACTTGGAAAGCTGAAACGTCACCTAGAAATCAAACTCGAGCAGTACACTGTACTAGTAGAGGCAGCAGCATCGAAGCACGCGTCGCGGCATTGGATGGTGTTGCTGTGATGCATAAGGGCGGGGTGCGGAGGGGCTCTTGTTGCTTCCATTGCGGCGCAACGGCCAGGGCGGTGGCTCTCCCGCCACGGCCATGGGCTATGGAGGTGAGGAAGGGGCTCGTGCAGCTTCCAGATCTGTTGGTGACTTTTGGCGGCGGTCTCGCTGCAACGTCCAGGCAACGATAGTTTTATGCCCCGTGTTGGAAATATTCCCTATAGTAGGAATTGGTAGAACGGCTCTATTATTAACTCGGTAGATATTTCTGAAGTGTATTCATAAGTTACATAATTGTCTTGAATATCATCAAAGATATGTAGAAAAGCATACGGGATTCAGTTGTGGAACTACATATTATACTAGTTGAATTTGGCGTGCCGTCACGACACGCCCTTAATGTTTTTTTTTCGCAGTATATATATTTTTTGTTAACCAAAATGTTAGCAAAATTGGTATGTTGGAACATGTTTTTATTCTGACATGAATATGTAGCATTTTTTTTGTGCATTTCGGATATATTGTATATAATATTCAAATATTCAGTGGATCGAAATGGTCAAACATGTTTGCATTTCAACGTCAATATTTAAGTGAAATCAGGAAAATTCATTTGAATTTGATTCTACATTTGCGGAAAGTTCGTTCGTATGGTGTCGAAATATTGGCCAAAAAGGAATGTTGTAATATTTTTAGTATTTGCTATGAGCATATTTTTTTTTTGAGCATTTGCGTTATATTTTTGTGGACCATCGGAATATTAAGCAATTGGAAATGTCTGAAAATGCTGGTATGTTGACTTAAATAGATCACATTTATTTTTTTGTGAGCATGTTAGTATATCTAAAATTGAAATGGTTGGAAAATGCTTCTATTTTTTATCACTAGTTAGTTGAAGTCCATATGTGGGAAACGCACATTTATTCAATTGAATTTGATATAATTGGAGGGAGTGCATATTACTTTCAAATATTTACCAAACTGAAATGTTTAATTTGATATTACAGCTAGAGGAAGTGCATTATGTTTGTAAATGTCGACATTTGTAAATTGTGTAGATTTGGGAATTGTTAGTATGCAAAGAGAGTTCATGTTTGCAAATTGTCTAGATTTTGAGAAGTAGGCAGATTAGAAAGTTATTTAGATTCTTTTTTTTCACGTTAATAAAATGGTTAGATTTGAAAGGTAGCTGGAATTTTGAAATATTCAAATTTGGAAATGTCTATTTTCGGAAGGTGTTTAGATTGTAAAATTGTTGAAATTGAAAAAGTGTATATGTTGAGAACTCGTTTAAATTAGCTGAAATTGTCAAATGGGGGAGATATTTATGTTTGAATTATCTGTACGTTTAGTAAATGCTCAGATTTTGTAGACATGTTGATATGCTGGTAATATTAGTGAACACTGTTGTGTGGAAAACTCAAATTTGGAAATGTTCACATTGAAATGTACTGAAATTTAGAAAATGTTTGCACCTTGACCAATTACCCCTTTCCTAATTTTAAAATTTGTTTAAATTTCTTTGAGAACATCGTGGTATGGAAAATTCAAGTTTGGAAATATGTGCGTCAAAAATTGTTTAGTTTTGTATATAATGAAATTTGGGAGAAATTTGAATTTCAATTTTAATTAAATTTTGGTTTTTAAGACACTGTTGTGTGGAAAACTCAAATTTGGAATTGTGCACGGTCACTGAAATTTTGCATGGTGCATTGAAATTTAGAAAATGTTTGCACATTGCCTAATTACAGCTTGCCTAATTGAAAATTTGTTTAAATTTCAGTGGGATATACCATGGTATGGAACATTTAAAGTTTGGAAATATACCTATTTAAATTGTTTTTTAAATTTCAGTGGGAAACAACGTGGTATGGAAAATTTAAGTTAAAAATTGTTTAGTTTTTGAATATAATGAAATTGGGGAGAATTTTAAATTCGTGAGTTTTTTGCACTTTAAGTTTAATTAATTGTTGGTCTTTAAAATAACGTCGTGTAGAAAACTCAAATTTGGAATTGTGCATGGTGCAATGAAATTTAGAAAAATGTTTGCTCCTTGCCTAATTATATCTTGCCTAATTAAAATTTTGTTTAAGTTTCAGTGGGAAACACTGCGGATCTGAACTGGCATTTATTCTGACAACTGTCCCTTCACGCGACCTGGGAGGTCATTGTTGCATGGCGATCTATTTCTAAAGGAAAGATCTGATTTCTGCACAGTCAAGGAACCTGAGATGTCTTGACTTGCTTGTCAATCCGAACCGGTTGGCGAAATTACTGGTGGTGATCATAATGATATCGTCCATTGATGGGATGTGACGAACGTGGACGGCATCTTCCGTAGCGTGCTCCGAGGGAAGTTACCTAAATTCATGCGCCTTGACCCCATCTATTGGTTTGAATCACAACTTCCTCCCGACCTGCGACGACAGGTCACCACCTATGGAGTGTTGGTCCTTGGACGACTTTTCTCCCCCGTGCACTCCGATGACTACGACGATGCGATGATGCGCAAAATTGCGGCGAGATGTACGACCTGCAGCCGGGCGAGATGTTCCGCGACCTGCCCCTGGTACAGTAGGAGGAGGAGGAGTGGCCCTGCATGCATGCCGCCATTGAAGCGTGCTTGGCACTGCCAGCTCCACCGTCGGCTCCCGGATTTCATCGGTGATTGATATCGACTCCGAATAGACTAGGGCTCTGCTGCCTCCACCATATACTAGTTCATGGTTTATATTAAGTCACTAGTAGAAAATGGGCCTATGGTCCCGGTTCGGTTGGGCCTTCAGTCCCGGTTGCCCAACCGGGACTGGCCAATCGGGACCAATGCTGGTCCCGGTTGGGCCACGAACCGGGACCAATGGTTGTCCACGTGGCCTGGTCTGGCTGCTCGTGGGGGGAGACTCATTGGTCCCGGTTCTTACGAACCGGGACCAATGAGTGTTTTTTTTTGGTATTTAGGGTTTAGGATTCGATCTCGCCGGTGCCCCCTCTCGCCGGTGCCCCCTCTCCCTCTCGCCGGTGCCCCCTCTCGCCGGTGCCCCCTCTCCTTCTCGCTGCCTCCTCTCCCTCTCGCCGGTGCCCCCTCTCCCTCTCGCCGGTGCCTCCGTCGTCTCCCCCTTCTTCGCATCGCCGACGTGCTCTCCATCGTTTCCGTACGCATATTATACGCTCTACTATATACACAGTACATGTTGATGCATATATAATTAATATTCGATCTCTTGCGAGAATACAACTATTTAATTACATGGAGATAGATCAAGCCATCAAGGCATATGTAGTTCATCGTCCGAAGCATAATGTTCTCCCCTTTCATCGATGACCTCCCTAAGCAGAAATCCCGCCAATTCCTCTTGAATTGCTCCTACGCGCAGTTCTGGGTCGATCTTCTCCCGCATTTTGCTGAAAGCAGTTGTTCTCCGCTCAGTGGTCAACTCGCGAATGAACTCGCAAACGTAGAATCCACATAAATTACTCCCCGGTGGCTGCTGCGGACTTTCCACCGTTTTATAAGTTAGCTCATCTTTGAATGGACCTTCTACCTTCTGTTTGAAAATTGTCCAACACCTGCTTTGGCAAAGAAAATGAACAAAGGAGTTATTAATTACTTGACATCAGGGAACGAACGAAAGAGGGCGATATAATGCGATAATGATTGAAATTACTTGTTGAGCATTTCTTTCATGTCGGACCACAACGCTTGGTCCCAACTTAATGAGTCGTGGACTTCAACTGTGGACTTGTCAGGTTGAATGCTTAGCAGAATCCAGTGGAACCTGCGGACGTTTACATAAAGCAGACATGCATAGCTCATCAATTACACTTAACATCGAGAAAGCCAAATAAAAATATGTACAAGACAGAAACACTCACCTGAAGTTGTAAGGAAATAGTATTTCCGTACAGAAATGTTGCATGGTTAAAAAGGTGGTCAGGTCATGCTCCACGTCTTTGGGGTGATTGACTAACGTATGTGAATTCACGATATATGGGTCAACGAACCCAACCTCAAAAACTTTAGATCTTTTGCATTCCAGCATCTTCATTCTGCATAATAGCGTACAAAAGGATATATATATAGGCAGGATAATATAATACAGGCAATGAACGAGCTGAGCTAGAGACTTAATTACGAAAATAAATCACTTACAGACAATAGCAAGAGAGGATAGATTTGTCGAGGGCGCGCTTTTGGAATAACTGGAACAGTTCAGTCAGTTGAACCTGTATAGTGTAACGTTTGAAGAAATGCTCCACTCTAACGTCCAGCGGAAACCACTCTTTCGCGTCCTTCTTTGATGTGTGCACCAGGTACCAGGTATGCAGATTTCGCATATGTGTTGATAGACCCGTCATCTCCTCATTACTGACCATAGGCTCCCCTTGGACATATTTCCGTGCCATCTCTAACATTGGCGCATGTTCATAGCCTAAAAGTTGACCAAGGCTCATACCCAAGGCGGTAGCCTGTTCCTTGGCCTGAGATACAGTGACACCAAGTTCTTTAGCAGCAGCTATGGCTCTGGGGTCCAATAATTCCAGGTCTTTATCCATAGCGACTCTGAAGTCCTTGTCGACATCGGAACACACTATGAGCGGGGGGACCGATTGATTTTTCTGCTGTCCGAGCTGGGCAATTTGTTTCCCGCTTTTTGCACTTCTTCCCTTGTTCTGCTCAGACTGGGCACGTGCTAGCTTAGTAAGTTCACGACCATAGTCAGATGGCAGATTCATCGATATCTGGGATGGCTGCTCAAGGAAGGACTTTCTCCACTTTTTGGATTTTTCATCGTATACCGGCTTCTGCTCGGGCTTTTTTGGTGCAAAAAAAGCCTTATTGTAGGCAGCCACCTCCGCGGCGTTTTCCGCTACAGTCCTGTCATAAGGTCTAATGGGAAGATTCTTATGAGGTACTGTTGGGAGGGGCGACCTTTTACGTTTCGGTGATCGCTTACCCCTCATAGTACGAGCGGTGGGCGGAAACGGCTGACGCGGCGGCGGAGACGGCTGACGCGGCGGCGGAGACGGCTGCGCTGGAGACTGGTGAGGCGGTGAAGAGGACTGTTGCGCTGGAGAATGCTGAGGCGGTGAAGAGGACTGTTGCGCTGGAGACTGGTGAGGAGTCGATGGCCTTGGCTGCCAGTTCGGAAGCACGATGAATTCCTTTGGCCATAGAATGGTCGCTTTCTTGGCTTCTCCAAGTTCAAGCACCTCCCCATCTTCACCTGCAGGGTGTTGCAGCTTCAGCTCCTCATAATCTTTCATCACTTCATCCACCGCGACAACAGCGTAGCCATTTGGAACCGGAGAGAAATGGTAAGTTGGATTAGGTCCAATTGGTACGACATAGCCGACCGCCACCTTCACGGTTAAGTTAAAAACTTTCACATGCATCTCACAAGGTGTGCTCTCCGTGATATCATCCACTGGGTAGCGACGAAGTGGAGCCACTGCATCATCATTACCATCCTGGAGCTCCGTGGAAGCCACGCTGCTTTTCCGATTCGATGGGCCACCGGTACCATCGCATGCAGCTTCTACCATGTGCCGTTGAGATTGGCCGCTAGTACCTTGCTGGCTAAGCACGGCAATTTGTTCCTTCTGCAGCTTTAATTCTCTTCTATATTACGCAGCCGGTCTGCAGCAGCGCGTGCTTCCATTGCCTCCCTTTCCTTTCTCCTCTGATGGCTTCTATCAGGAAATTTCTTCCTGTGCTCGGGAATCGCAATTGTCTTGGGCTTGGAGCCAGGTACGCCTCGTAACCGTCCGTCGTGTTCCTTATTCCCAAGGGCGCGTGTGAGCTCGTCATCCTCTCTATCGGGAATGAACCGTCCCTCTTCAACATCCTTTACTGCTTTTCTAATTTCTTGGATGGGTAGTAGGGGATTATCTTTGTGTCTTCTGTTATATATGCACTTCCCTTCTGCGTCCAACGTGCCCCCATGCCCGTAAAACCAATTTCTTGCCCGTTCGATCCACTTGAGTGGCTCTGGAGTGATCCCATTAGCCAGCAGGTCCGCCTCAAGTTTCTCCCACTTAGGCATGCTACCAGCGTAGCCACCAGGCCCCATAGTATGGTGGTACATCTTTAGAGCAGCATTTGCCGCATTTTTTGCAGACTTTTCCAGAGCTTCCTCTGATTTCTTGTACGCCACAAATTCTTCCCAGTAGTCCTTTATCTTCTCATACCCTTTATCGAAGTCTGGAGTCTTATTTTTCTTGACAAACAGTTTGTTCAATCTTTTCTTCCAGTTCTTGAATAGCTCGGCCATCTTCTTAAGTGCCCAGTCCTTGACTTTTTGCTCCATGATTTTCCGGGCAATCTTTTCTGCCTCATCTGGATCCTCCTCATCTGAATCCACCTCTGGCGCCGGCAGGGTGAAATTAACCATGAGCTTTCTCCAAAGTCTTTCTTTGCCCTCATCGCTGACATATAGCTGTCCTTTCTCGTTTGGCCGATGCCATTCTCGAACGGTGATCGGGATGAAGTCCCTAACAAGAACTCCGCATTGCTTTACCATTTTATTTTTAACACCAGGGGGAGCAGTCGGTGTGCCGTCTTCAGCGACTCTTTCGATCGTGTACCTTTCTTGGTCGCCCAACTTTTTGGCTGGGCCTCGTTTTGTCCTTACAGAAGATTTGCTCGATCCGGAGGGCTAAAAGAAGAAAGAGCGTTAATATATGTATATAGACATCAGAGACTTAATTAATACAATCTTCGGCTTCATTAATATATGTATATGCACCTCGCCGGAGTTTGCAACATTTAATGTTCCACCGGAGCCTTCGGCTTCTCCCTCGTCGGCTTCTCCCTCGCTGACTTCTCCCTCACCCCGGCCGTCGGGTTCTACCTCACCGGAGCCGTCTCTTCGGTTGAGAGACTCATCTCCCTCACCGGAGTTGTTCAAAAACTCCGTGGTGACATCGACAATATCTTCCGGCCCGCGGATTATATCCTGGAGGATATTTTCCTGATCTTCGTCTCGTTCCATAGTTTCTGCAAATTAAGAACAATGCACAAAACTTTAGTTGGGTAACTTGTTCCATATGTCAAGATACATCTACAATATCATAAACCCGTAAACTCGTATCGTAAACCCGTAAACTCGTATCGTAAACCCGTAAACTCGTATCGTAAACCCTAAAATCCTAAAATGCTATTTCCTATACAAAATGCTATTTCCTAACACTAAAATTTCCTATACTAACACTAACACTAAACACTACATTTCCTAACATTTGCTACATTTGCTAACACTAAAATCCTAAAATGCTATTTCCTATACATTTCCTAACACTAAAATCCTAAAATGCTATTTCCTATACAAAATGCTATTTCCTAACACTAAAATCCTAAAATGCTATTTCCTATACATTTCCTAACACTAAAATCCTAAAATGCTATTTCCTATACAAAATGCTATTTCCTAACACTAAAATTTCCTATACTAACACTAACACTAAACACTACATTTCCTAACATTTGCTACATTTGCTAATTGGACTAAAATTTGCTAACATTTGCTAAATTTGCTAATTGGACTAATAACATACTAACACACTACTAAAATTGACTACTAAAATCTTACATTACTAACAACATGTTAACATTACTAATATTTGCATCTTACATTACTAACAACATGTTAACATTACACTACTAAAATTGACTACTAATATTAACATGTTAACAATTGCTAAAATTTGCTAACATTACTAATATTACTAACACTACTAATATTAATTTTGCTAGTATGGACTTATACATTTTGCTAACAACAGGAGGCGTCGATCGGGTGGCGCAGGAGACGGTGGCGCGGCGGCGTCGGGTGCGCAGGAGACGGCGGCGTCGTCCGGCTCGAGGCGGGTGGCGCGGGCGCGGGTGGCGGCGTCGGCGGCGCTTCGACCGGAGAAGGGAGGAGGCCACGGCCGGGCGCGGCGAGGACGGCCACGGGCAGCGGCGGCGCGGCGTCGGGGGCGGCGTCGACGGCGTGGGGGCGGCCGTGGAGGGCGCGAGCGGGGGGCGCGGCCGTGGAGGAGAGGTGGCGCGTGTGGAGGAGGTGGCGCGGCGGACGTCGACGGCGGCGGCGGGGCGCGGCGTGGGGCGGCGCGGGCGTCGGGCAGCCTGCCGGCGTCGTTTCGCTCTGCGTCGCGCCTCCGGTCCTTAGTCGATTTGCGTGAATGGGGAAGAAGAAAGAGCGCGAGCAGTTAAATAGCAGGACTCTTTGGTCCCGGTTTCTGGCAAGAACCGGGACCAATGACCCTTTGGTCCCGGTTCTTTACAGCAACCGGGACCAAAGAGTGGGTCATTTAATGCCAGATCCAGTGGCGCGTTCATGGACTCTTTGGTCCCGGTTCTTGCCAGAAACCGGGACCAAAGAGTCCTTTTTCAAAACTATTTCGAACTTTTCAGTTCTGGAATGTTGTTCCCGCCTTTTTTTTTTTTTCTTATTTAGGTGTTTGAATATGAATTTCAAATGGTTTTGAATCTGAAAAGACTTTCAACATGAAAAGTGTTTAAATTTGAATAAATAATCCAAAACCATTTTCTGTTTTCTGAAATAATTATTCTAACTATACAAACTATTAACCATTTTGCCATATTAACTTTATTGCATATTTTGAATTGACAAAACTTTCAACATGAAAAGTGTTTGAATTTGTATAAATAATCCAAAATAAATTTTACATTATTATTGTCATTTTCAATTTAATATGGATAAATTCATATCTTTAAATCCGTAAGTCGAAACTCGACTAATAATACGTTTAAATCCAGATCGGAAGCCTCCTTCGCCTTGAGCTGGTAGGAAGTCTTGGCTCGCTGGACAGGGTAGTCGCGGACAGACTGGAAGGAGGCTTCCATGGCCTCCTGTATCTGCAACCCACAACCTTCTTCCCCGTCGTCGCTCCAGTCGAAGTCGTCGTCCTCCTCCTCCTCCGCGGGAGGAGCGGCGGCGCCTGGTGGAGGTGCAGCGGCGCCAGGTGGAGGTGCGGCGGCACCTGGTGGAGCAGGAGGCCGGTAGCTGGGCATTCCTCTCCACGCCGGGCTCGTGGGCATACGGCGGGATAGACTCCCGCGGTTGCGCCCAAGCGCGCTCTGCCGAGCACGCTCGACCTCGTCCAGAAGGCGCTGCGGCGGGCGTGGCGGATCCATCTCGTGGAGACGATGCGTTCGTGGCTAGGAATGGTGGATTAGGGTTTACCCCGTCGGCGACAATATATAAAGACCTCCAGGGCAGCGCTGGGGGAGGACAGGTGCCCAGGAAAGCGCTGGGGGAGGACACGTGTCGTGACCGCAAAGCCCGTCTTTAGTCCCGGTTGGTGTTACCAACCGGGACTAAAGAAGCACACAGATCGTGTGTTTCTTTCAATCGCTTGTGAGCCGTTGGATCAGGGGTGTGTTTCTTTTGAGGGATTGTGAGCTGTTGGATCAGCAGTATCACGACCACTTCGTGAGCCACATGACCCGGTTGGTGTTACCAACCGGGACTAAAGAAGCACACGGATCGTGTGTTTCTTTCAAGCGCTTGTGAGACGTTGGATCAGGGGTGTGTTTCTTTTGAGGGATTGTGAGCTGTTGGATCAGCAGTATCACGACCACTTCGTGAGCCACATGACCCGGTTGGTGTTACCAACCGGGACTAAAGAAGCACACGTACCCTATATATAACCGCCCTCCTCAGACAAGTTACTCACTCACACAAAACATTCCAGCGTCACTCGGAGAGGCATCTTTGGGCAACCAGCGGCAAGACGTCTCTGATGACCTGCGACCGTTCCAAACGGTTGCAGATCATCAGAGATGTGTTGCCGGACGGTTGTAGATCATCAGAGACGTCTTGCCGCTGCTTGGATCGAAGTGGTGCTCAAACACAAAACATTCCAGCGTCACTCGGAGAGGCATCTTTGGGCAACCAGTGGCAAGACGTCTCTGATGACCTGCGACCGTTCCAAACGGTTGCAGATCATCAGAGACGTCTTGCCGGACGGTTGTAGATCATCAGAGACGTCTTACCGCTGCTTGGATCGAAGTGGCGCTCAAACTCACGAGCCACCGTCGGGCTGTATGCAGGGGGAACTGTGTTTGGACGGTCGAAGCTGAGGTTTGAGAGGTTCCCACGGGAGGTGTGGGAGCCGACAACCACCTACCACGCGTGTTTCACCACATAAAGGTTTAATACATTACTACACATCACATAAAGGTTTAATACATTACATTGATTTACATAAAAGCCATGAACCCTTCTTCGCGTATGTCCCTGGCCTATGATCGCTTCAGCCGTAACCATGGAGCATCTTCATTATTTAACGGGATGCTTGGGTCAGTTCTCACTGTGAAGGGCGGAATTTCATCAAACTTATCATAATCTGCTGACATGTCTGTCTTGTCCTCGACTCCCACGATGTTTCTTTTCCCTGAAAGAACTACGTGACGCTTTGGCTCATCGTATTCGTTTGCTTGTTTTTTCTTTTTTTCGGTATTCGTTTGCTTGTTTTTTCTTTTTTTCGGTCTGGAGGACATGTCCTTCACATAGAAAACCTGAGCCACATCATTGGCTAGGACGAATGGTTCGTTCTTGTAACAACCAAGATTCTTGAGATCCACTGTTGTCATCCCGTACAGCTGGTCTACCTTTATCCCTTCTCCATTCATGTTGACCCAACTGCACCGAAACAAAGGGACCTTAAAAGTAGGTCCATAGTCAAGTTCCCATATCTCCTCTATGCGACCATAGTATGTGTCCTTTTGCCCATCGTCGTTTGTTGCATCAAGCGGACACCACTGTTCTGGTTGGTGCTCTTTTTATCTTGGGCGATCGTGTAAAATGTATTCCCATTTATCTCGTACCCTTGGAAATTCAATACAGTCGAAGATGGTGACGCGGCCAACAAGTAGAGCTGATCTCCGACAGTGGTGTCATTCATGAGCTGTAATCGCAACCAACTGCCGAAGGTCTCCATGTGTTTTTCTTTAATCCAGGAGTCATCCTTCCCCGGGTTCTTGGAGCGTACATAATTCTTGTGTTCCTCGATATACGGAGCCACGAAGGTGGAACTTTGTAGAACTGTGTAGTGTGCTTGAGTTAAAGAATGCCCGTCCCTACATATCAGTGCTTTCTTTCCTAGCGTGCCTTTTCCACTCAGTCTCCCCTCATGCCGCGATTCAGGAACACCAATCGGCTTAAGGTCAGGAATAAAGTCAACACAGAACTCAATGACCTCTTCTGTTCCATAGCCCCTTGAGATGCTTCCTTCTGGCCTAGCACGGTTATGAACATATTTCTTCAAGACTCCCATGAACCTCTCGAAGGGGAACATATTGTGTAGAAATACAGGACCGAGAATGGCAATCTCGTCGCGTAGGTGAACCAGGAGATGCGTCATAATATTGAAGAATGATGGGGGGAACACCAACTCGAAGCTGACAAGACATTGGACCACAGCCTTCTGTAAACTTGGTAGAGTTACTGGATCGATGACCTTCTGAGATATTGCATTGAGGAATGCACATAGCTTCACAATGGGTACTCGAACATTTTCCGGTAGAAGCCCCCTCAATGCAACCGGAAGCAACTGCGTCATAATCACGTGGCAATCATGAGACTTCAGGTTCTGGAATTTTTTCTTTGCCATATTTATTATTCCCTTTATATTTGACGAGAAGCCAGCCGGGACCTTGATACTGCTCAGGCATTCAAAAAAGATTTCCTTCTCTGCTTTGGTAAGAGCGTATCTGCTTAAGTATTTACGCCCTTTATCCGTCTGCTTGTTGTATGGGTCTTTCATACGTTGCTGGTCTGCCCGTGCTTCCGGTGTATCTTTTGTCTTCCCATACACGCCCAGGAAGCCTAGCAGGTTCACGCAAAGATTCTTCGTCACGTGCATCACGTCGATTGAAGACCGGACCTCTAGGACTTTCCAATAGGGTAGCTCCCAGAATATAGAGCACTTCTTCCATATGGGTACGTGGTTGTCAGCGTCATTCGGAACAGATAGACTGCCAGGACCCTTTCCAAAGATTACTTCTAAATCCTTGACCATGTCATATATAACATCACCATCAGGGAGGTTAGGCTTCTTCCGGCGATCTGCCTCACCGTTGAAATGCTTGCCGGGCTTTCTTACGGCATGACCGTTCGGAAGAAATCGACGATGCCCCAGGTACACATTCTTGTTTCCCAAATGTATACTTTCAGTCTTATCTAAACAGTGCGTGCATGCATTGTATCCCTTGTTTGACTGTCCTGAAATGTTACTAAGAGCAGGCCAATCATTGATGGTTACGAACAGCAACGCTCGTAGGTCAAATTCCTGTTGTTTGTGCTCATCCCACACACGTACACCTGGTTCGGACCACAACTGCAAAAGTTCATCAACTAATGGCCGTAGGTACACATCAATGTCGTTGCCGGGTTGCTTCGGGCCTTGGATGAGCACTGGCATCATAATGAACTTCCGCTTCATGCACAACCAAGGAGGAAGGTTGTAGATACATAGAGTCACGGGCCAAGTGCTATGACTGGAGCTCTGCTCCCCAAAAGGATTAAAGCCATCTGTACTTAGACCAAATCTTAAGTTCCTTGCGTCATCTGAAAATGTCGGGAACTCTCTGTCGATTTTTCTCCACTGGGACCCATCGGCGGGGTGTCTCAACTTCCCGTCTTTCTTACGCTCTTCTTTGTGCCATCGCAACAACCTGGCATGCTCTTTGTTTCTGAACAGACGTTTCAACCGTGGTATTATAGGAGCATACCACATCACCTTAGCAGGAACCCTCTTCCGGGGGGGCTCGTCATCGCCCTCAACATCACCAGGGTCATCTTGTCTTATCTTGTACCGCAGTGCATTGCATACCGGGCATTTATCCATGTTCTCGTACTCACCGCGGTACAGGATGCAGTCATTAATGCATGCATGTATCTTCTGCACATCTAATCCTAGAGGGCAGATAGCCTTCTTTGCTTCGTATGTAGTCTCGGGCAATTCGTTATCCTTTGGAAGCTTCGGCTTCATTATTTTCAGTAACTTCTCAAATCCCTTGTCAGAACAACCAGTCTCTGCCTTCCATTTCAGCAGTTCCAGTGTGGTACCGAGCTTTGTGCTGCCATCTTCGCAGTTTGGGTACAGCAACTTTTTGTGATCCTCAAGCATGGCCTCCAACTTTAGCTTCTCCTTTTCTGTATCGCATTCTCGCTTTGCATCAGAAATGACCCCACCAAGACCATCAGCGGGCTCATCTGATGCCCGATGTTCACCTCTTTCTTCTTCAACGTCTTCCATAACAGTATCACCGCATTCCTCAGGGAACATAGGATAGTTGTCATCATCCTCCTCTTCTTCATTGTCTTCCATCGTAACCCCTCTTTCTCCGTGCTTGGTCCAACAATTATAGCTGGGCATGAAACCTTTCCGAATCACGTGGTCTTGAATGGTTCTCGGGTCAGAGTACTCCCTGACGTTCCGACACTTCTCACATGGACAAGGCATAAAATTATTCACTTTGTTTGCCTCAGCCACATCGAGAAATTTATGCAGGCCTGCAATAAACTCGGAACTGCGTCGTTCGCCGTACATCCATCGCATCCGTGCATCCATCTGCATCATATATATAATTAAGTTTATCAAATACCATTACAATAACATCTTGAATAGTGAAATGACCACCGTACATCGACACGTGCAATATTTCTGTATCAATTACAGACGAAAAGGATAAAGTTGCTAACCTCGGTGCGGGTCGGGCATTTCATCGAACACATCTTGTGCGTGGCAAAGAGAAAAAAAACTAGCACCCCCACTTCCCACCAATCCAGGAAAAAAAAACAGAGGAGAGGGGGGTGGGGGCAACAATATATAGGCAGGGGAGGGGTATTGGTCCCGGTTCTTGGCACGAACCGGGACCAAAGCTCCGCGGCATGCCACGTGGTCCGGCTCTGGAGCTTTGGTCCCGGTTCTTGGCATGAACCGGGACCAATGCCCCCAACCGAACCGGGACCAATGCCCCACGGGGCCCTGGCAGCTCGAACCGGGACCAGTGCCAGGCACTGGTCCCGGTTTTTGCCTGAACCGGGGCTAATGGCAAAACAGTACTCCGGACCAAAAGTCCTTTTTCTACTAGTGAGTTTTTATTTTACGTAATGTATGGAAATATTTCATAAATTAATCTTAGTTTAAATGATGCTCTAACGAAGCAAACTGCATAGTACAAAGTTATTCGCTAGATTAATCATTTTTTGTAGAAATAGAATAAGTTTTCAAAGATTCGTTTTGTTCGACTTAAACTTCCCTCGCGCACCCTGGTTGCCATCAAATTGGACGGTCCATCGGATTCAAATCCTAGGGCAATTTTGATTGGAAACAATCGATGTTCATGGGTTTATTTCCGCTCTCACTTGGTTAAGGGCTATATTTGTTTTGTTGTTTGTGTTTATTCTTGTAGTATACGTCCACACGTAGTTTTTCAAAAATGAGGCGACTCTTTCTGTTTAGAAAGTCGACTCAGATCTTGATACTGACGGGCCGACGACGCAGGCATGCTCCCCGTCGTCCGGTGGCGGCGATTGCCGGCAGTGAGCCAACCGTCGGCCGTCGTCGCTCGATCCAAAAATCACCCACGCCCGGAGCAAAAAGTTCGACCCCGATCTCGAGGAAGCGACGAGGCAGCCATGATCCTCATCCGGCGGCCGTCGGAGTAAAGAAATCAGCATCAACGTCGAAGGATTCTTCTACTCCGGCGGTGTCAATGCCTTGCACAGGTGAGCCTCCCGCCGTTATCCTCCTATATCCAACCTCAGCGGGAAAAACTTTTGGCGTGCTGTGCGAGGATAAAAAAGCAAACCCTAGAGCGTTTCTTTTCTCTTTGATCCCAAAGAATCCCCTCGCCTCCATCGGCGAGTTAGTCTAGGCAGGTTAGAGCGCTTGCTTACATGTTTGCTAATGTTAAACTTGCTTACATGTTTGCAGATGATCCCAGCTCAACCAAGTATGGAGGAGAGATCTTGGTGCTGTTTGAGACGCCCTCTGGTTTCGCAATTTTCTGTTTGAACCTCAACCATCCAAAAGCTATGGAGGTAGTACTATACTACTTGCTTTTGTTATTTCTTCCGTTACTCATGTGCAGCCTAGCTGATTTTTGCATCTCCTCCAGAATATCTGGGCAATCTTTCAAAATTATCATACGACACGAGAGGTTAGTCCCCCTCCTCTGCATCCTTTCCTTCTGATTGTTTATTAGGCTGTTTGTGGCCAATTTAAACAGAATAGGGAATAATAATATAAGCACAAGCTCATTGTTCAGTGTTTGTTTGATAATTAATTAATTAATTAATAGATTCAACACATATATTTATCATAAACCCTCTAAAGATGCTTTTCGTCAACACTGGTGAAGGGAAGATTTTTAAAGAATGGATATGGGTGCAGGCGGAAACACTTTCTATACACGATTCTCTCCTTAGTAGCTGCTAGCCATGGATGATTGAGCTGTAACTTTTTTTCCTGAACTGCGTTGCAGTTGAACTCGAGGACTTGAACAAGGCTATATCTTGCACGATTGTGATTAGTGTTTCAAAAGGCCGCAGCACATTTTGAGAAGTGGTGCAGCCACTTTAACCAGTAACTTGGGCACTTGGCAGAGCAGCAACATGTCGCTTGGCCTATGTTGGGGATGTGAAGCAAATTCTCTCTCTTCTTTTTAGACATAATTTTTTTTAGACATAACTCTCTCTTCTTTAAAATCCAGCAATGTTGGATTTTCTGATTAATAGATAGGATAAGTACAAGGGTAACCTAGGGCGTCGGGCGAAGGTAAAAAATCAGAGAGAATGAAAAGGTTTATGAAAAATGCTGGAATAAAATCAGGGCTGTTCACATAAGAGCTTGCGAAAATGTTTCCGGCACACAAAGGGCCATTTCCCTCGCCTCATCATGAATGGTTTGAACAATATGTTGTACCGATGCATATTGATCCTTGATAATTTTATTATCCCGCTCTTTCCATTTCATCGGTCAGGATAAGTGTCCGTACGCCCCCCCCCCAAACGGACAATATTTTGGGGCATCCGGACAATATTTGAGGAAATGTTTGGAGTAGGACATCATCACAGCTGTCAGATTGAATGGACTCATGTGGAGCAAAATGGAGACGATGATATTACATGGTCATCTAAATCTTGGATGTCATTTTCTCTGATCTATTATGACAAATTTCCTCTATTTAACATGGCAGTACTCTCTGCTTGCTAGGCAGAGCCGATGGCTTAGCGTTTTTTTGAAACATGATTGCGATGTACTCCATCTGTCCTACAATATAAGACGTTTTGGTAAGCTGATTTAGCTTGTCAAAACATGTTACATTGTGGGACGGAGGGATTACTACTGAATTGGCTGCCTCTCATTTATTGGGAGACATATTTGATTACTTTTCTTATTTGCCCCTTAGCATTCTCATCCTTGTTCATTTCTTTATCAGATCGTTTGGTTGAAAGAGTTTCAAACTTTCGAGGACAAGTCCAGTGCCATTAATCATGGTACTGGTGTTAACAGGGAACTTAATGACATGATCATGCGCTGTCACCGCCCCTGTCAGGCATTGGCCGTTGGGAAACCTGAATATAAAAGAATCATCGAAACAAGCTTGGTCAGTGTAAAGCTCACTCGTTTCCTTGTGTTTGTGGAAAACTCTGAACATCTATTTTCTTGCCAGGGTTTACCTTGCCTCTTGGATGACACTGTGATGGATGTGATGTGGGGTCTGAAGAATCTCATGCATTGTTTAGTACCCCAAGAAGAAGTGAAGCTGAGCAAGGAGGACCGCCTGCCAATGAGCCGAGGACTAATAATGTTCCTTGATCGTCATGGCTTTGATGTCAAACCGGAGATGGTTAAAGTTCACAAGCTGCCTTCCTGATGTCTGAGATGAAATGATTTGTGTTTTACTTGGTGACAACGCGATACTCTTCTTTGTACCCAGGTTGATGAGGAGGTTGTTACGCTGGCATTCTTATTGCTTGATGCTGAGCTGGTTGAGAAGAGTCATTCTGAATCCTTGTGCTGGTTTGCTGAGAAGCTGAAGGATGTGTCTGGCATTGACTCGGAAGGCTGGGCCCCGTTGAAGATCGTCAATGCTCTAAAGATCATGTTTGTGCCTCTACAATCAACTGAAGCTGAGATAGAGGTAATGTTTTTTGCAAATGCTTAATATTTTATGGAAAAAATCCATCCATGTAATGGACATTTTTCTTTCAGATGTTTACTAGAGAAGAGTTAATAGCATTTGTGAGGGATTCATATAAATATGAAGACCTGATTCGTCTGGACATTATGAAGATCCACAATGGACTTAGGTTGATGCGTATTGTCCTGGAAATGTTGGGCAGAAAGTTTAGCTAGCTGAAGAAAGCGTGTGTGGAGAAGCCGATCCTATATATTTTTGTTAACTAGGTATGAAGGGAGAAGTGGTTTGGAAATTTGATCATGGGTTATGAGGCTGCTATCCATCCCAGATCAAACTGTTAAGACGTGTGTGTTTGTGTTCTGGTAATCGACCCCAGGAAATCAATAGTATTCTTTACTACTCCCTCCGTTCCAAATTATAATATGTTCTACCTTTTTCTGAATTGTGTGCATCTAGAGTTCTAGACACGTTTCAATATGTCTATTCACTCATTTCAATGTGTATGTAGTCCACATTAAAATATCTACGACATCTTATAATTGAGAACGGACGGAGTAGTATAGATTTTGCAGATCCATATTAGTTATAGCAGGCCTGCTTCAAATATCCGCAGGGAAGTAAGCAATGAAAACTGAAACAAGAAACACTGGAGCAGCAGTATTTCCAAATTATCACTTACTGATTCACCCCAACAGTGCTTTCATCAACCCATACAACAACACAACAGTTCAACTGGTTACATACACCAAGTAATGGTCCATAACAAGAACTATCCATACGCGGTTCTTATCGCACAGCATATCTACATGGAGATAACTCTCTCCACACTGCATGTCGTGGTTACTTAATAGGTGCGATAATCGCAGTAGGTTGTTTTCAAGAAGGAAAAAAGAAGTGAGCCTGCCGGGTTCTTCCCGGGGACACTGAAAGATCATCACATGCTTACTGTTGCTGCAGCTTCAGGGTGGTAGTGAAGCATCTCCTGCCACATCATTTCCGGATCATCTCTGCGCTGATGTTCTCATCTATGTCGAGGTCGATGGGCACTTGCGCGGGAGGGTTTGCACTCGGGTCATACAGAGGAGACATGTAAGGATGCTCAAGGGCCTGGGTAACGCTGATCCTTTTGGTAGGATCGAAGATCAGCATCTTCTGTAATAGATCGATGGCGAGAGGGTGTGCATGCGGGTACATACTTGCGAGGGAAACACCAGGAGTGTAGGGAAGGGTCTTGATATATCTGCGAGCTTTTGGGTTGTCGATGAACTCTAGATCGGACTCGCTCATGGTGCCAAGAACATTGACTATCAGCTTTAGCTGATTTAGGCACTCCGTCCCTGGGAAAATAGGCTTGCGGCCCAGTAGCTCAGCAAAGATGCAGCCAACAGACCAAACGTCAATGGAAGTGCCATAGTTGTCACAGCAAAGCAGCAACTCAGGAGCCCTGTACCAGCGGGTGACGACGTATTCAGTCATAAACTGGCCCTTGCTACTGTTGGTGCGTGCAAGACCAAAATCACATATCTTCAAATCACAGTTTGCATTCACTAGTAGGTTCCCAGGCTTTAGGTCTCTGTGGAGTATCTCTGCTGAATGGAGATATTTTAGTCCCCGGAGTAACTGCAATCAACACAACAACAACAACATATTAAATTATCAACAGAAAATATAGACAGGGAAAATAAATAAGAAACTCAAAGGATCCTACGAGAAGGTTAGATGAAGCTCAAGGTAACATGAATTGATTGATTATACTTTTTCGAATGCTTGCGCACATTTCATGTAATTGTAAAGCGAATGTCAATGTATAGCTTTACCAGAAAGCCCCAATTCACTCCAAGCTGGCTTTATTTGGATGTGAAGATCTGACAGAGTAAACTCCAGGTAGCCATTCATATTCAATGTATAACCTGGAACGGGAGGTCTGGCCTTACTATGTTAACAATAAATTGTAATTCATAAACATCTAGACAGAATGTGCTAGCTTCCGGTTGCACAGGACATGAGCCTGTGTCTGTCTTTTTTGTGTATTTGACAAGCCAGTTAGACAATGACACTCGATGTAACTTCTAGAGCAGTATATGATAAGGTTTGAACTTGAGAAATACAAAATCTGTCAAAGAAGGGTTCAAGGCGACAGCTACTGGCACCAAGGCGCTGATGAGGTTGCCGCAACACTCAGACGCCAGATTCTTTGGTATTGGCATCCTACGGTAGTGTAGCATAGCTTACCTAGCTTGCTTTTTGTTCTGGTCTTGTCAGGTTTTGATTTTGCTTTCTATTTGTAGGCCTAGTTAGCCTTGTTATCGGTTTTGATTTTTCCTGCAGTTTTGCTCGACCTTGTAATGGGGCCTTCTTGGCGTTCTTCTTCTAGTACAAAAAAGGCATGCATTTTGATGCTTGTTCGAGCAAAACAAGGTGGCAGCTACTATTACAACAGTTACACATAGCGTGTCCAACAGGTTGCTAATTCAGATTTGCAGATAAGAAAGGTTCACATGTAGCATGCATATGAACTATGCTATTGTGTCAAACAACCAAAATGCCAAAATGAGGTAGAAAAAACTCAACAATCCCAAGCCATCCAATTTGATGGTGTCTGTAAAGAGTGCAGTTGCCTTCTATTCTGAAGTTACTAGAGGCGCCCTATAAGGCTGCAATCTGGGCTTGGCAACAAAGATAACTGGTCAGTTATTTCATAACCTAGTGAGTGAAGGAACATGTAAAACTGACCAGAATCAGACAAAATGATAATGATATGACAAGTTGCACCAACTATTTCAGATTCTATCTACGTTTCATAACTAGGCATAAAGGCGGCAAATCAGGTTGAAAGCGAAAGTCCCCAAACAGTGGCGGGATGCTTGAAGCCAATTCACTTGAGTGAGACAGAGGAGAGTGGAATTTCCTGTGTAGGGGTGAAAGTCCTTATTGCTAAGAATCCGAAAAGAAGTTCATGGTCAAATTGATAGAGTTTAGGGTTGAAGGCATGCAGGGGTTGGATCAGCCACTTGATAGTTTAGAACACCATCAAATTCAACTAGTCGACTTTAAAACACTAAATCTTAACGTTCAAATGTACACAAAACAGTTTGTGTATTTTAAGTTTGAACTATGTTGTGTAGTACGGTCATTATTCAAACTAATTTGGTACAGAATATGGTACCATGCTTGATGCTTGAGAGTGAACCTTGCGACAGATTGGTTACTCTCAATTTGCAGGAGTAAGATTTATCATCACAAATGGTGTAGATAGCGAAAGTAAGGAGTAAGATTTATCATCACAAAATTACTACTCCCTCTGTTCCACAATATAAGCAGTTTTTGCAAGCTAGAGGTAGTAACAGCTGATAACTTAATGCCAAAAAGTTGTATTGTGATAGAAAAGGTGTGATCCGAGCATTACCTGGAAAAGGAAATATTGGCAGTGGTCATTGGAAAGCCCCTGAGGTGATTTGATTATCTGATGCAGGTCAGTATCCATGAGTTCATAAACCAAGTATACGTCCTTAAAGCTCCTCCTTTGTACGGGCATCATTATATCCTTCAAAGAAATAACATTCTCATGGCGGATATGCCGGAGGAGTTTCAGCTCCCTCAAGGTCCTTAGTGCATCCACACGGTTGTCAAATACATTATGTATCTTCTTTATTGCCACTTTCTCGTTTGTCTCGCGATTTATGGATGAGCAAACTATCCCATAAGCTCCTCGGCCAATGGGCTTGATCGGCACGTACTTGGTATCAATCTCGAATAAGGTTTGCCACATAGAGTAGTAATGCTTCCCTTGGGTTCCCACGCCATTTGGAGGATCCACCATCATTGCCATTTTCAACTAAGGAAAGAAGACAGCGAGACTTAGTATGTTATAAATAAATAACATAACATATTTAGTAAATAAATTTGGATTGCACAGTCGCCAAATTACGATTGTGAAAGACAAGAAACTTCATAATAGAAGACAAGTTGTAACAATGCTGCCCCACTCAATTAGCCTACTCTACAAACTCCAATCCTCCAACTACAACAGGTCTGGCCAATAAATTGACATGACCTCATTTGTCGAAAGTTGCCAGTAGAAGCAATCCCCTCTCCTCTTCCATTTTGATAAGTGTTTAGTTTAAACTTCAACTAGGATTATTTGGAACCTAATCCTAGACTCATAAATTCTAGTCAAACTGCGCAAGATATGGTCTCAGCAAACAGCAATGAAGGGTAAGAAGTACAGAGGCTTATAAATGCACACTGGCAGATGTAAGTAACATATTTGGAAGGATGTTAGTAAAGAGCTAGTACGAAAGCAAACAAGCGGAATGCTGGCAGTTCGACCAGACTCAACTGCCAGCAGAACTCCATCTGTACGAATTGTTCTAAATTCAGACCGAACAGCGGTCCAAGTTTAAAGAAGAGTACAACCCATGCAAAATGCCACTCACTATCGTTCACCCGCATTCTCAACAGCCTCGATCGGTGTCCAGACTCCAAACCCGAATTACGAATCCACGAGACAAGCCGTGCAAGAAAGCCGTAGCGGGCTCCCGGAAGCAAAGTTCGTCGCCCAGATGATTAACCAAGCAGAGCCTGCCACTGGGGTCATGGAAATGGCCCCAGCCGATCGCCAGAGTCCCCTGACAGCACCGCCGCCCGATTCACTAGCACAACGGGACGCAGTACAGGGAATCAAAAATTCAATTGCCCCTGCGTCAGACACTTGATTACGCACGCACGCACGCATCCCGCGGTTGGCACAACCGGAGCTCGGGCTGTTCGGATCAGGGACGCCGGAACCCCGCGGGGCGGGGATCGGCGGCTGTCCGGACACGGACCCGCCGATCTCGGGCGGGCCCACACAGACAACGCAGCGAGACGGATTGTTACAGGTGAGAAGGGCGAGGAGGGAGGCTCACTTACACGAGAGAGGGTAGGGGGGCAGCTGGGAGGGGAGAAGGTGGGGTGGACAGGATCAGAGCGGCCGCGGCGCCATGGGCGACCGAATTCGGAGGTGAATTGCAGTGGAGGATGATGCGGGTGGGTTCCGTGGCCGTGTGGGGGAGGGGAGGACGAGGCGAGGCGAGGAATATTCTCCCCGTCCCCGGTGGGACGGTGGCCGTCGGTTCGTGGGGACGGGGTGCTTTCCGGCCGTCCGATGGGGTCCGGTGCGGCGCCACGTGCGCGCGGGTGGCCGGGAGGGGCCTGCCGTGGAAGGGAGGCGATTGATTCGATTGTCACTGTGCGCAGGGGCGGCCGGTGGCAGTCCCGGCGGCACGCTTCCTTCGAGGCGTCTGTGTTCGGCGAGTATGGATCGCTTCAAGTACGAGATTGCACTGCACGGGCATTTGCTTGGTTCCAACGCATGGATTTCAGTACACACAACTACACAAGGACGACGACAACTTGCTCACGGTCTTGCTTCCTGAAAAGATTTTGAAAATCATGAAAAAGAAGAAAAAAAATGAAGAACACATGAACTGCGGACCATTAGATGGTTAGAAAAGCGATTGTATCCTCAGTCCATCAGCGATCAAATCTCAGCTTTACTATTTGTGTCTCGTATTTAGTCAGAATATTTTTCAGTGGGACACGACGTTCTCGTCGATAGCGAGCCATCTGTGGTGACTTCGTCAATGTAAAGATTTAATTCGCCGGCTTTGTCTTTCAAAGGTGCTTATAGGAATAGTGTGTGCGTGCGTTTATAAGAATAAGTGTATGCATATGTTTGTGAGTGTCTGCGTTTATAATGTGCTTCACATAAAGAAAACACACATGAGCTACACATAACCATTGTTTATTCGTTCAAACAACTAGCTTAACAGCTATACTGTTTTTAAATTCAGAAACAAATAGTTTGTCTCACCAATTATGACTACACACGTGTTATCCTGCACAAACCAACCTTCCAGCACGTAGCTCACATTGCCTCATCCCACTAACGGGTAGATCCTGTTAACGGGTCCCATGACCTCCAAGTTAGAATTTCAGGGGCCATTAGTCTTTTTTTTTGAACGGGATCGGACAAGAAGGCCATTAGTCTCATTATCTTCTTGACTTTACTTGTACTTAAAAATGCAACATATTCATCAGATAGTACAAAAATATTGCTTTTTAGAAAAGACACTGAAATCAAACACGATGGTTGAACATATAAAATCTCACTAGCTCAGCAAAAACAAAATACATTTGCGTCGAGTAGCTTCGTTCTGGAAAACTTAAACTACAAGTGTGTTTTAATTTGGTCGTAAAATTTGGAAAATAATGTTTTAAGATACCCTAGTATGATTCTATGTTGTAGACATGAATAAAGCAAAAGTTTGACCCCTTAGTATGAATGGTTCTACCGACAATTTGACCCTATTTTAAAAACAATCAAAAATGAGAATAAAAACTTACGGAAAGACTCCTTTTATGTTGCATAGCTTTCAGAAAAATATGGCACTTAATAAAACGTGTTCTAAAAAGGGTTATCATATTTGACTTATCTTGACTTTCTCTCATGTGCAATCTCACTCCCGGAAGATCCCAAGTCGTCTAATTTCTACGATCTCATAAGTCATCGTAGGATGACATCTGCCGTGACAATCTCACGACAGGTACCACAATAGTCAATTCACTCAACACTTGTGACATCTCGAGTGCGACCGAAACACTCATAATAACGCCGTCATGTGCTCTTTGTTGGGGGCGATATTACAACTAGGATATTACTTCCACGAAGTGTGTTTCAACTAGCCTTGTGCACTTGAAAACAATCAAGGAAACCTACAATAAGAAGTGCAAGGCTCCTCTTACGAAAGTCTACAAATTTGAGCATTTTATGGCTAAGGCACAATAGGCAATTTTTGGTATTTGAAAGTTCAATGCCGAGGAAGTTGTGGGCATGAAGACGACCTCTTACTTGAAGGAAAAGGGACTCCGTGAGATTGGCTCAAGTTAGCGATGATGACGAGGTTCCCACCATGCAACAAATCCCCGAGTTTCATTCCCCCAAGCCATGTATAATGAGTTTCTTGAGATCTCCTCCAAAGACGAAGATGAAGATGATGGTGTTCCTTCTTCGAAGACCTCCAATGGTGACGAAGATGGTGGGGACTCCGAGTGATCATATGGTTTGGGCGCTTAGTTTGCTTTCACTTTTTGGTACCTTGATGTCAAATGGAGAAATAGTATAGTAGGTTGCCTATGAGTTTAAAGTTCCATGCCTTAGTTTTACATTGCATCTTTTGGGCATGTGAATCCTTCTAATAGAGGACTTTTGTGGTATCCTCAAATGAACCACAGCCATTTATTTTCGTTGATCTAAAGGCTAAAAACGCTTCATACGGGTGCTTAAACGACGACCAGTACAACTCGTACTGGGGCAAAATCGGAGACTCCCGCAGATGGGCCCTGGCCCAGTAACGTAGAAGGATGCTGGCCCAATGAAATATTCGTTAATCCTCAGCCCAAGTCCATTGCAGCCACGGTTCGTCAGACAGAATCCCCAAATTTTCCACGAAATGGAACCCTAAATCGTCCACGCCTCCAACGACGAGCGCAACAACAGCATGCCAAGCACCCAGCACTGGTCCTCACCGGTGCCTTTCCGGTAGCCACAAAGTCGCTGAGCATGTAGAGGACGAGGCGCAGCGGGTCGACCGATGCGGCGACGGGGCGACCTCCTTGAGGACGCCGGCGCGCGGCCGTGAAGCACCGGCGCGTGGGACCGTCCATGCGGCGGCATATCCACCGGAGCGCGCCACGAATGTCGGCCGGAGGCGCGCGGCGGACTCGGGCTCGGCGAGGCGCACGGGGATGGAAGCATCACGCGCGTCGACTGCCGTGATGGATTCGGAGGTGGACGCGTCGGCGGCGGCCACGGCCATGTCCACCCACGCGGAGCGGGCAGCGACGTCCTTGTCGAGTAAGGCGAAGTGGGCAATCGCCGCAGCGTTCCGATCGTCGACCTGGACTTCTGGCCTGGACGCGATCTTAAGTTTGTATGAAGCATGAAGCACGTGACTGTGTTAGGAGCTCCGATCACAAGCTTGTGAAAGCGCATCTTTGTCTGAAAATGCGTGGTGGCGATACATAGATCATTTCCACAATTGTAAGCATTAAACTCATGGTACTAGCCAGTACCACCAATGTAGATTTGTGTACTAAAAATACCTGAACTTATTTGATTTAAAACTTTAAGTAGCAGCTAGAGTATCAGATGGCCTGTAGTACACATTTTTTTTCTAGAGTAGGCAGTTGAATAGCAGTAAATAACAAGCAAGCATATACCCGGCTAGCAATGAACCATTTGATACAGTATAGCAAGCATAATATTCCATTCAAGATTTCAACAGGTCCAACCAGAAAAATGACACAAATCCCAAAAGACAAACCCCAGGAAATATTCACAGGGAGCAAAGGAGAGTAATCCCAGGAAATGTTCACAGTGAACAAAGGAGAGTATCAAGAAAAGCATGAATTACGAGCAGATCGAGCTTCCTTATGGGTTCAGTTACAAAAGAATGTCTAGTAAGTACGCACAACACAAAAGAATTTCAACCACCACACAAATTCCATGGACAGAGACAAGCAAATTTGATGGAACTCACGCCATATATACACATTTCTCCACTACTTAATTAAATTTCTTATGGGCTTTCAGTTACAAAAGAATGTCTGGTAAAGAGGGTACAGAACAAAATAATTTCACCCGCCACACCAGTTTCATGGACAGAAACATGGAAACTTGATAGAACCCTGTTGGTGTGAGTTCTTGGCCACCCCCTCCTCAGTGTACACTTCTAGTTAACAAAACTAAGGAAAACCAAATCGACACCGTAGATTCACATTTCATCTTTGGATGGAGCAGACAATATAATCATTGTCCTTTCCTCTCGTTTTGCCACCTGTTCTTGTCAAGACGCCACCGCCAAGCCTGGATGTTTTCACCGAGGTCTTCCTTTCGTTCCCAACTCGAGAGGCTGCTGTGAATCCGCTGAACACAGAGGAAGGGAAATGTTCAGAACTCAATGACTGACTGATTGACTGAACTGATTTAGTTCCGCATACCTTGTTATCCTCGCTGTTCTTGTTGATGGTGCTGTCCACACATCTCTATGTGGTTTCTCGATGGTTTTGCCTTTTGTCAGTGTCGCAACTCCTCTGTGATTTCTCGACGGTTTTGCCTTTCGTCAGTGCAGGCCTTTCCACACAACACTCACCTGTTTCTCGCCACAATTCAGTTTATCTCGTCCCTTTCCATCAGGGCATCTTCCAGTTTGCTGCACCATACATATAAACAGAACAATAAGTAGACAGCCGTTGTCGAAGATTAAGTATTTAATAGAAGTGTTTTAACCTTTGTTCTCCTTTCTTGCTTCAAAGTTTTATTAACAAATCGCATGGAATACTCATTTACAAACATACTAGTGTTTCGACCAGAACACAGGTGATATAACTGCCTGTACCTACTGATGAGCAAACATGCGGGAATGGAATTAATGCTCACTGTACTAACATTAGCAAAAATCCTTATTTTTTGCTGACAGTTACCATTCAGTTTCTCCTATATATATCCATCTTCCCTTATTGACTTATAAAGTTGTACTCGGGTGCTAGTGGACTCGGGCCCATAAAAATTGAATACATAAGCTAATACCACAACTTTTCAAATCTGAAGTCATTGAAACATTGCCAATACAGAACCCAATTTCAAAATATTCAGACGACAATTTACACCGAGCAGTATACCAAATATGTTGACATATTAGCATGAGCAGAGATGCTGTCTACTCCGAATTACAGAGCCCTGTAGAGCACAAAGAATTACAATTCTATGTCTATACTTCAGTACGCAAGTAGCCAATTCTCAATACTCAATACTTTTGGTTGAGCAGATCATACATGTACATATCTGAATTGCTCCAAAACAAAATCAACCGTACCAAGATTCAGTTGGTTTGTGCCGTGCGGAAATCAAGCAAATCATACATGCACATATACGAAGACCATAAAGGCATGGAGACTAGAGAAATTGGCATTGAGATTTTATAGATAATTAAAATGCAATGAATTTGCTCTTGCTCTGAAATTATTGGGTGGGGTGGGGGTGGGGGTGGGGGGATAAATTACCTGTGACTTGGTGTGTGCCGTGCGGAAATTCGAAAAAGATGAAACTGGAGCAGCTGCGACCTCCGGACTCTAGGTACCAGCAGGAAATTCGAAGAAGAGGGACGAGACCCTGAGTCGCGGCCTCGCCGGATCGTCGCTGACAGATGCGACCTCCCGTGTGAAAACGGCGGCAGCGAGTTAGAAGTGGAGAGAGGAGAGGGGTTCATGGCGGCGGCGTCGAGAGCTGAGAGGGGTTGGAGCGGCGGCGGCGGCGAGTGCGGAGAGGGGTTGGCGGCGGCAGCGAGAGCAGAGAGGCGTCGAGAGCGGAGAGGATTCTTGGGTCGCTTGTTTGTTGATGAAAACTGATACGAGGCTGCTAGCTCGTTTTTTTTTCTTTTCAATCGAATACAACTAATGGGCCTGTTGGGCCAAATCTTTCTTATCCGTTGGATGAAACCATACTGGTCATATTTTATGACCAGTAAAAAGTACCGTAAAAGTTGCCTTCTAATATCTTGTTTAAGCTATGGGACAAAGTGTGTTGATGTCATGCTATGCTCTTTAGAACATTTGTATCTTTTGAAAATAGTCGTGAGACTATGTGCATTCGCTTTATATCCTTTCTCTCACATCTAGACCATGCCATCTTGTGCAACGCCATTTGATCATGCCTATATTTTGCATTGAAAGTGGTTCCTATGATTTAGAGGATATTTCCTCTTTGCCAAACTTCAAATGTTCATTTTGTTTTAAGGCAAGATTCACATATGCACAGGACAGGTCTTAGTGGGCACCCCGAGTATTTTTTCTAGGTGATGTATTTTTGGGTGCGATGTTTATTTGGGTGCAATGTCTTAAATCATAAACAAAATGATGTATTTTTCTAAGTATCACTGGTGGCACCCCGAGTTTTTTTTCCGAGGAAGAGCACCCCGAGTTTATATGCCTATTTTGCTTTGCCGACGATTCCGATGTGCACCATAGATAATGAAATGTTTATTTCCCTTTAAAATGCTGTATTTATTTTCCAAAATTCCACATTGACACAAGCTAGAAAAGAAATGGCTACTTTTCACAAAAACAAGGAGAAAAATGCCGAAGATCAGAGAAGAGAAAAGGACGAATGAAAAAGGTCGTCTCCTTTCTGGTACTCCTCCTTCACTTCTCAAACAAAACCGACACCTCCACACCGCGTCACCGCCAGCCCACCTACCTACCCAGCGCCAGGGCCCAGATCATCACGTTTCACGTTTTGCGTAAGAAACACGACGAAATCTTCGAAACGATTTGGCGTCAATTCCTTCTTCGTCGTCGTCCTCCACCTCTTCCCCGAATTGCCCAAATCCAAACTCCACGATTCCCTCGCCATTACCCCGGCCTTCGCGGGGAATCCCCGGGGTTCCTTCCTCCCAGCACTTCCTCCCAGATCTCCCTGCCCCTCTCGTGCACCCCGCGCTCGACGCCAGTTGTCACGGAGATTCTCGAGCTCGCAACCAGAGGACCGGTGCCTGCGTGGGCGGGCGCGCGAGTGCGAGCCGGCTCGACTCGATTCGGCCGCGCCGGGTCTAGGGTTTGGCGGGATTGATGCCTCCCCGCCTCGCGTGACCCCTGCCCCGGAGATCTCCGCATGGATCAGAAGGGCCGAGGCCGCGGTCGCGGCGGCGGCGGAGCGGGTGGCCGCGGGGGCGGGGACAATAGCCGCACCGATCTCCTCGCTGCCGGGCGCAAGAAGGTACCAAGTCCCACGAATTGGTTTTTCATTTTTTTTGTTCATGCGATATCGAGGAATTTCGCTCCCGATTTACCGACCGCGTGTTTCGCGTCCCTATCACGCAGCTGCAGCAGTTCAGGAAGAAGAAGGAGAAGAAGGGTCCCGGCAAGAAGGCCGAAGCCGACGAGGGGGCGTCAGCAGCGGGTGCCCCAATGGGGACGATGCCGCCGCGCCGGAGCCCAAGTCTCCGGTTGGGCTGAAGTTCCTAGCCGGGGAGGTGGCAGCACGCCATTCGAGGTGAATCTTGTGTTTCTGAGCGTGGTGGTGCTTCGGTTTGATTGAGGTGTATTGCTCTGTGTAATACTCATTCGCCAATGCAGGAAGCAGCGAGTGTGCAGGAGGAGCAATGCAATGGCCAGGGGCCTGCTACCGCGGAGCCAACCGCTGCGGAGAATGCCGATGTGGTGCCTGTACTGGAGGACGCTGATGGTGGTAGTGTGCAGAACATCGGTAGTGTTAGCGAGCAGGGCCCTGGACCAGTAGACGGGGAAGATTCACCAGTTCAGGCCACCAGTTCAGATGTTGGTGGTGATCCTGTGGGAGCTCAGCCAGGGGAGGTGGCTGGTGAGGAACTGCCAGATTGCGTTTCGAAGGAAAGCACTGAACCACCGAGTTCTTCTCAAGGTGACATAGTCGAGGATGGTAGCGACAAATTAGCGAAACACCAGGAGGTGCAGATGGATCCTGTTGAGGGACAACTAGTTCTGATCTGGAAGAAATTAGAGAGGTGCCAATTCCTTCTCAAGAGTCTGGAGCTGATGGTACTGATATTGGTGAAGGAGCTCGAGAAATGGAGGTGGGTGTTTCTGGGAGGCCATCAGGTGACAGTATACATGAAGATGTCGAAGCCAGTGTTTCTCCTGAAATAGGCGTGGAGGCTGGGCATGAAGAAGCGGTGGCTCTCGTAGCTTCACATGTTCTTGAAAGAGGAGACACTGATGTGGAAGCTGACGGAGTGGGCAAAGAAGCTGTTCAAGAAGATGTAGGTACAAGCAAAACAAATGCAATAGAAGAGGCTGTCACTGTTGAAAAGGTTGATCCAACTTTATTTGGTGGCGCTGTATCTCAAGGCGTCATGCCATATCACCATGCCTATATTCAGAGCTATCTGTACGTGACAACTGTATCAAGGGATTTTCTTCAGTTGCAGCTAGATGAGGTTGCACACCTGAATTCTGATGAAATTCTCAAGCTACAGGTACTACTGAAAGAATCTGAAGAAAGTAAATTAGCAGTTTGTGATGAGATTCAGCAATGTAGACATGAGCTCTCGACGTGAATACTGCAAAGGGAGAAATCGAACTAATCGCGGCTTCTCAGAAACAGGAAATCAGTGCTGGCAACAGCAAATGTGAACAGCTTGAAATTGAGCTGCAGTCCTCCAAGGAGAACACGCAACAAATCCTTAGTGAATTAGCTGACTGCCAATCACTGTTGGAGGCTCTACAAAAGGAGAACATGGAGCTAACCACAAACCTTGCTCTTGAGCAAGAAGCCAGAAAGGAGGCTGAGGAGCAGGGAGAACATCTGTCTGGTGAAAACAAGAAGCTGCTGTCAAAGCTGTCTGACCTTGAACTTAGCTTAGCTTCTGTGAAAGAGGTAATGAATGCTGGCAGTAGCAGATGTGAGAGTTTGGAGCTTGAGTTGTGTTCATCCAAGGAGAACATGGATCACACATTGACTGAATTAGCAAACTGCAGGGCATTGTTGGAAACGTCTCAAAAAGATTATTTCGAGTTATCTGCACAATTTGCCATCGAAACAGAAGCAAACAAGAAACTCAAGGAGGATAATGTGTGTCTGCGTGATGAGAATGAAAAGTTTTCATCAGATTTGTCTGAACTAAATGACAAGCTGCATGTTTCATACGCCAAACATAAGCAGCTTGAGTCACATGTCAGAGATACGGAGACACACATGGAACAACTTAAAGAGCAACTAATTGAGGAAAGCATGCATGCAACTAACAGTTTTGATATATACCAATCCGTAATTAAAGAACTGGATGCTAAGTGCAGTGTAGTGCTAGACCAAGCCCAGACAGTTGTGCGTCAAAAAAATGAACACCATCCAGACTCATCAGAAATCACAGTTGAAAATGTTGAAAGAACAGTTACAAGTCCTGGATTTGTTAGTGATGGCAACGAGAAAGACTCATGTAAATCAACTTCTTTGCGGTCACTGAAGGGCCATCTAGAGGTTGCTAAAGGTGAATTATCTGAACTTCAAAAATTAGTTCAGAGGATGTCCTCTAGGTCTGATGGACGTGTTCTTGTATCAAAACTCATCCAATCCTTTGAGGTAAAAGGAAATCAGGAAGAACCTGGAATGTCTGAGGGGGAGCATGATGATTTAAAAAAGTTAACTCAGGAGATGATAAGCTGCCTTGTGGAAAAGTTCAAGTTGATGACTTCAGATCTTACAAAGACTGAGAAGTATATTGCCGAACTGTGTGACAGAATAGAGCTTTCCAGTAAGTCTGAGGTGGAGCAAGAAGCAGAAAGGCAACGTACTGCAGCTTTTGAAGTCAAAATGGATGGGCTTGCTGAGAAGCTAAGCAACTACAAGAACACAATCGATCAACTGCACATTCAGCTTGCTAACGTACAGCAAGATGCAGATAATCGTGCTGGAAAGCTCACTGATCAGGCAGAACTTTTGCATAACGACATGACAGAAAGGATTTCCACTCTTGAGAAGGAAAGGGCATCTCTATCAGATTTGCTCAGTGAAGTTACCAATAAGCTCGGCTTTTTGAGAGGTACTTCCCCTAATGATTTGGGTGAAAGTGAAGATCTCAGCTTTTGTATCTTGAACTCTGTGGATCTTGCTGCTAAATCAATCAAAAGTCTTCAGGACAAATTAGAGGCTGGTCAAACTGATAATGCTAGGCTCAATACTTCTCTATCGGAGATCGTGAAAGCACATTCTAATGTTCAAGAGAGAAATGAACGTGCATGTAGAATGGTTAAGAGCATGTATGATTCGTTGCAGGAATTTCTACGCGTTTCACTTGGATATTCGGATGAAGCAGATACAGGGTATAATGCTGAGGAGCCAATTGAAGCTTTGCTTAGTCATCTCGGAGGAACTGTTGAGCATTTGAAGAATCTATTGCATGATCATCATTCTTTGCAATCAAACAATGTGAATCTTGAGTCAAGATTGTTGAGCAAATGTGAAGAAGTTGAAGAGCTCAGCTTGAGATGCAGTTCTCTAACGAAAATATGAATGACATCTGCTTGCAGAATGAGGAGCTTAAGTTAGTTTCTTCAAGTAAAAATGCAGCGCAGGATGAACTGCATGGTAGATGCCTCTCTATAGCTCAAAAAATGGTTCACCACTCTGCAAGTCCTACCTCGGTAGTCCTTCCTTCGATGTCTAGCAGCGATGAAGCTGAAACGTTCAGCAAGGAGCATCATATTCTTACCACACTACTGCCATGTATTGAGGAGGGTGTGACTTCATATAATGAGAAACTTGAAAATGCAATTGAAGAATTGCACTTATCAAAGATGTGCTTGCAAAATGCCCATGCTTTTGGCCAAATTTCATTTGATAAGTGGTCTTTGCCATTGCCTGTGTTGATTGAAGAAGAAATTGTGCCCAAGGTTTATGACTTGCAGGGCAAAATTGACCAGCTCAGTGCATTGAACATTCAGTTAGAAACTGAAGTTCCAGTCCTCAGGGATGGCTTGAAAAAGCTTGATGAAGCTCTTGAAATTTCACGTGCTGAGCTTCAGAAAAGGTCTTCTGAACTTGAACAATCAGAGCAGAAACTTTCTTCTGTCAAGGAAAAACTTGGTATTGCTGTTGCAAAAGGCAAGGGTTTGATAGTTCAACGTGACGGCCTTAAGCAGTCTCTTTCAGAGAAGTCTGTTGAGCTTGAGAAGCTCTCACAAGAACTGCAATCAAAGGATGCATTAGTGAAAGAGTTGGAAGCCAAGCTCAAATCCTATACAGAAGCGGATCGAATTGAAGCTTTGGAGTCGGAACTCTCATACATACGGAATTCAGCTACTGCTTTAAGAGACTCATTTATTCTAAAAGACTCAGTTCTTCAGAGAATTGAAGAAGTCTTAGAAGACCTAGATTTGCCAGATCGCTTTCATTCTAGAGACATAGTTGAGAAAATAGAACTGTTGTCGAAGATGGCTGTTGGTGCTTCTTTTACCATGCCTGATGGTGATAAGAGATCTTCTGTGGATGGGCACTCTGAGTCTGGTGCGCCATGGATAGCATAAGTGATGAGCAAATCTCAAATTCAAATCCAGGGTCAGATGAAATGAAGAACAAATATGATGAGCTGCATAGGAGATTCTATGAATTGGCTGAACACAACAACATGTTGGAACAATCTCTAGTGGAGCGGAACAGTATTGTACAGAAATGGGAAGAAGTCCTGGGTCAGGTTAGCATTCCTCCACAGTTCAGAGTGTTGGAACCAGAAGATAGGATAGCTTGGCTGGGAAACAGACTATTGGAGGTCGAGCGTGAAAGAGACACGTTACATCTGAAGATTGAGCACCTTGAGGATTCCTCCGAGATGCTAATTACTGATCTAGAAGAATCACACAAAAGAATTTCGGAACTCAGTGCAGAGGTTGTTGCTGTAAAGGCCGAAAAGGAATTCTTCTCACAGAGCCTAGAGAAACTGAGATTTGAGTTCCTTGGACTCTCTGAGAAAGCAGTTCAAGACGAGTTTGTCAGAGATAATTTGCGGAAAGATCTAGCTGAACTGCAGGAGAAGTTAGCTGAAAAAGCAAACGAGAGCAAGCGTTATCATGATTTGGAAATGGAGATACACAAACTACTGGATATGGTTAGAAACGCGCTGCAGGATGGCAGTAATGCTGAAATTCCATCTGGTGACAATGGTGCCATACTGTTCTTGGGTGAACTGTTGAGGAAGGTTCTAACCACTATGAGACTCTTTATCAGAGTCAACTCTAGGCAATTCTGCCGAGAAGGAAATTCATTTAGAGGAAACCAAGCTATCTAACAACGCCTACATCAGAGACAGGTAGAGATGACAAAGAGAGTGCGTTTAATGCTCTGGGTAATGAGTTGGAGCATGCTCGCAGGAATCTAACCTTGGCTGAGCAGCAGTGTGATGAAGCAGTGGAGAAAGCACAATCACTAACACTGGAGGTTGAGATGCTGCATGCTCAAATAAACCAACTGCAGGAAGTTGGTGCTGAGCAGACCCAAAAGTACCAGTCGCTTGTGCTTGAACTGGAATCAGTTGGTAAGCAGCGGGATGATCTACAAGAGAAGTTAAATCAGAGTAATGAGTTAGAGCATGCTCGCGGTACTCTGGTCTTAGCTGAGCAGCAGCGTGATGAAGCTGTGGAGAAATCTCAGTCGCTAATGTTGGAGTGGAGACGGCACATACTCAAATAAACTGGCTGCAGGAAGGTGCTGCTGAGCAGACTAAAAAGTATCAATCGCTTGTGCTTGAACTTGAATTAGTCAGTAAGCAACGGGATGATCTGCAAGAGAAGCTCAATCAGGAGGAGCAAAAGTGCACTTCACTGAGAGAGAAACTGAATGTTGCTGTTAGAAAAGGGAAGGGCCTGGTGCAGCAGAGAGATAACTTGAAGCAAACTATAGAAGAGATGAATGCTGTGTTAGAGAATCTTAAAAATGAAAGGAAACAACAAATAGAATCACTTGAATCCGAGAAATCGTTGTTGATGGGTCGCTTATCAGAGAATGAGAAGAGCTTGCATGACACGACACAATACTTGAGTGGATTATTGAATGCTTTGAGTATTGTGGACATTGCTCGAGAATTTGATACAGATCCAATCACCAAGGTTGGAAAAATTGCACAGTTTTGCCTTGATCTACAGGCAACAGCGGCTTCATCACAAAATGAAGTGAAGAAATCGAAACGAGCAACAGAGCTGCTTCTAGCTGAGTTAAATGAAGCTCATGAAAGGGCCGATAACCTGCAGGACGAATTGGTGCATGCAGAAGCCGCACTTTCTGAATCCTCTAAACAGAACAATGTTCTAGATTCTGCAAGAGCGGATGCTGTTCGCCACCTTGAACATATTACTTATATGCAGGCCCAGGCAGCAAGGAAGCAAATAGATCATTTGAAGGAGTTGAACTCTAACAGTGGTCAACTAAGAGAAGTCTGCTTTGAACTTTCACATCGCCTTGTCAGTGCATTCAGTAAAGATGTGGACCTTATCTGCTATATGGAAAGTTTCATGAAATCTTCTGGTAAATGGATGGATGGCACAAATATGGTGGACATACCCATCACTTCTAACCGTCTGTTGTCTACCAGCATAGGCAGCAAGGTATATTTAGTACCAGTTTTTCCAATGTGTTTTGTTTCTTTCTGCACCTTGTATAGTTTATAAAGCATGTACTGTTTTGACGGTAGGACTGATGTTGTGCAAGTGAACTAATTTCTTCTTTTGCATTTACCACATAAATGTATATACCAGTTGATCATAGCATGTAGTCGTAGTTTTCTTTAAAGATATTGACGTGTTAAAATGAAGCCTGCATCAAGTTTCCACAATGTCATATTTCTTTATGACTGTCTTGTTTATTCTCACTCACCCTAAGAGATCAATGGGTTCATTTAAATATGGTATTTCCATAAAAGATGGAACTCAGATGACGATGATGTGCCCTATGCTGAAGCAATACAAAATTGTTGGTGCTAATGTGCTATATTAGAGTCTGGGTGTTGTATGCTTTCGGATCTCTAATCGTCACTTTCCTAATTGGTTTTAATTTGGCATTCACAGAAAGCTCTTATTCCCAATGCTCCGCTGGAATTCACAGTGGATGATACTGATGGAAGTCAGATTTTACATCATCTTGCTATTGCATGCCATGCTGTATCTGATTGTGTAAAGGATTGCAGTGATCTGAAAAGGAACATTGACGAGCATGGTTTTTCAATTGATCAGAAAGCAACAGAGCTATCTGGCATTATGTCCAACTTGCAGAGCAGATTCACTTCTCAAAATAATGAGTTGGAATCTTTGAAAGAAAACATTGTTGTACTACAATCAGAGATCAAAGAGAAAGAAGAGGAGAGTTTATCTATGCGTAGAAATATGAGTTTGCTTTATGAAGCATGTAGTACTTCAATTTCTGAGATTGAAGGAATGACTGGTATGGGGTCTGGTAGCCGGAGTTATTCTGTTGGGCAGAACCATTTATCTTCATATGACCATATAAATTCAGTTGTTGAGCAGCTAGGTGCGGCAGTAAAGACTACTAGGCATAGTAATGAAGGGAACACAAAGGAACTAAAGGCTACTGTTCTTGAGTTGCAGCAGGAGCTTCAAGGAAAAGATGTGCAAATTAGCACAATCAGTTCGGAACTTGCATCTCAGATAAGGGAAGCTGAATCATATTCAAAGCAGCTTTCTGTTGAGCTTGAAGATGCAAGAATTGAAATACACAATTTGGAGAAACATGTTGAGATGTTGCTTAATCAGAAGAAAGCTTTAGAGGCTCAAGCAAGGGAGCTTAAAGATTTAGAGACAGTGGCAAGCGAGCAGCATGGAAGAATAAAGGAGTTGACTGATGAACTGAGCCGAAAAGATCAAGGTGAGCTGTAGAGCTTTGGTTAACTGAATTTTCTTTGATTGCTTCTGTTTATTTCTTGTCACATTTTTCCATTTGAAGAAACACGATCTTATTCCTGCATTATATTGTATATTTTTGGTGTATGTTACAGAGATCGAAGGTTTGATGCAAGCACTTGATGAAGAAGAAAAGGAGCTTGAAATCTTGGAGAACAAAAGCAACAACTTGGAGCAGATGCTGCAAGAAAAGGAATTTGCGTTAAAGAGCCTTGAAGTTTCTAGGACAAAATCTCTCACTAAACTTGCAACAACTGTTGACAAGTTTGATGAGTTGCATAGCTTGTCTGAAAGTCTTCTTGTAGAAGTGGAAAGCCTTCAGTCCCAGCTACAAGAGAGAGATTCAGAGATATCGTTTCTGCGCCAAGAAGTCACGAGGAGTACAAATGAACTACTAACCACTGAAGATAGCAACAAGCAGTACTCATCTCAGATAAATAGTTTTATTAAGTGGTTGGAAACTGTACTGTTGCAGTTTGGTGTGCATTGTGAGAGCACAGATGATCATGATTGCACTCAGGTTCCTGTATATATGGATATGCTGGACAAGAAAATAGGTTCTCTGATATCTGAATCAGATGATTTGAGGATTGCTGTGCAAAGCAAAGATTCTTCACTACAAGTCGAGAGGACCAAAATGGAAGAGTTGTCTCGCAAATCAGAGGCTCTAGAAGTTTCTTTGAGCCAAAAGGATTCTCAAATAGGGTTGCTTCGTCGAGACAGGATATCGGGCCAACCTAGCAGATCTATAAACTCACCAGGCACTTCAGAGATCGAACAAATGGTACAAGCATGTTTTTTTTGTATGCAAGCAATACAAACTGGATGCAACATATTATGTTTGATTAGGTTTTATATATTTATGGTCTGTTTGTGACTTGCATACTTTAATTCGAATGCAGAATGACAAAGTAAGCCCAACTGCAGTTGGCACTCAAATTCGTGGGGCACGAAAAGTCAACAATGACCAAGTTGCTATTGATGTAGAGATGCACAAGGACAAACCATTAGATGATGAAGATGATGATAAAGGTTTTTTTTTGCATGTTGAATCTAGGTTTATATTGTTAAGTTTGTTCTCTGGCTCATTTCCCATTTGTGATTGCAGCGCATGGTTTCAAGTCACTGACGATGTCGCACATTGTTCCGAAGTTCACTCGACCTATATCAGACAGAATTGATGGGATGTGGTAAGTGCAATTTCATTTCTGACTGAGTTGATTAAAGGCATTCTCTCAGGATTAATTTTTTTATATTTGATCTTAACAGGGTATCTGGTGATAGACTACTCATGAGACAACCGACCTTGAGACTTGGCGTTTTGATATACTGGATTGCTTTGCATGCATTGCTTGCGAGTTTTATTTGAAGTTTATAAAGGTGAACGATTATTTTACTAAGCTGGCTCTACTTATGCTTTGATGGTTGAACAGCTATAGGGTTATAGCCTCGCTGTCGCAGGCATGTGGTTAAGTGGGTTGTGCGTAGTGGAACATGTCTTGGCTGCATCCTTGCTAGAGTTTTTCTTCATTTTACTTTCCTCTTAACAATACCTAGAGGTCCTGCACTCCACAAGAAATATAACTGAGAGAGGATGTGTTCACCTGAATAGTTGGACCTGTTGAGCTGAAATGTGTTTTGCTGATTTAAGTTAGTTAAAATGAATGAAATAGAATGGTAGTAATAATTACTATAAAACTGCGCTGATAATATTTGTGTATTGCTGAGCTAGTAAAGAACTCATGTATTTGATTGGTGATACTGCTGCCTCCCTGTATTTCCGCAGCGCCCATGCGGATGATTCCTTCGTTCCATCTCGTAAAAATACCTTCGTTGATCTGTTTATGTTTTCACTCGTATAATAACTTGTTTACCTGATTTGTATTCTGCAGGTGTAGTGTTGACGAATCTCCTTGGCGAGCTACTGTACAGTATCTATAGCAAGCTATGAAAAGCAAACAGTCTTGTTCAAATGTTGCCAGTTCCTCTGAAACTTGTCACCAGATACTTGAAATCGAATTGGCAGCTGTAGTTCCCTCTTCCGCGCGAACTGGTCCTGCCTGTCTCAGTTGGGTCCGATAATGGCGGTACCAACAATGGAAGAGAACTGAGCTGCAGCGGTAGTAGCAGCAGCAGGAAAGACCCCTGTACATACTCTCATTTTTTGTTTGCTCTATTCTTTGCTTTTAGAAAAAGATTGAGAGCATCTTACATGCTAGCGTTCTACACTATACATCACAGGTTTACAGAAGAATGGTTGACATGTACTAGTAGTCTTGGAAGCTAAGGGTATTGGGATATGGTGACAGCAGTTTTACCCTTTCAAAGTTGACCCGTGTATTCTTAAATTCATTTTGTATGCACATGTGCAAGTCAAGTGCAACACATTCATTGGTGCCACAATGGTACTCTTCTATGTGGAGATCTGATCCTAGCTCTTTTAGAACATTCGTCGTGCTATCTCAAGACTGGAATGACAATTTGGGTAATGTGAGGGCCGTAAGACGCTTCAGTATCAAAAATCATGCAGAGTTTTTATGTTGTGTCTGCTCCGATGACAACTACTCTGGCTGGTTCAGGGGCCACAGATCCTCTTATGCCACGAGCTGCATCAGCAGATATAAACGGGAGAACAAAACAAGTCGAGCGAATTTGTCTTCCGCTCTATGTTTGACTTGGAGTCGTGAAATTGGCCCCATGGAAGTGTTTCGCTTTTGCAGGGTTGTGCTGCAACTGCAAGCTTGATTTTTCACTTGCTTTGCATCACACAACAGATCAGAAGAATGCTTTCTTGTTCCACTTTCTGGCTCATGTATTATCAGTGTCAACGACAAGTATTTGTGAACAGATAAAGCAACTAAGAGCAAATGTGCACTCAGCCTAACTAATTAATGACTCACATGTTTTTCAGTGTATAAGCAACAAGTATTTCTAAACAGATGGAGCAACTAAGAGCAAATGTGGAAAAACTTGTCATATTTCGAAATCCTGCCGACTATAACACACATTCAGAACATCCATCCACATTTACATGAAAACATGCAATGTAAGGTTACAAGCTTAACTGATACATACTGTAGTCCCAATTTTCCCCAGCTCATCTACCTGGAGGTGATATCTCCGCTCGGGGCAAAGAACAGAAACAAGAACAAGCAAACATCAGTACTTTACAGAATTGTGTCAAATACTGATGAAGCAACCTTCTCAATTCACATGCAAGAAGCAGGTACTTTCAAGCATAGAAACAACATAAACAATAAACTGTAACCGAATAGATTTTTGCAATGAGCACACAAAAAATTTCACCGAGATATGATCTATCAGAACCTTAACTGCAAACAATGTGTAACTAACAAAAATAACTAAAATGGACACAGGTTGCAAATAAAGTTGGGTCGATTCAACCACTTTGACATCATCCACTAGAGGCATCCACAGTTCACAACAAAACTTTGTATAGGATGATTAATAGATCCATTCATGGTTTTCACCGACCCATCCATCTATCTAAGCCTACTTGGAAGCGAACTAAAGGCCAGGATTTGTACTGAAACCTGGAGCATGTCGTTGAAGTCATAGCTATGGTGATGGTGTGTTGATGAACCTTCACATGGCTAACACAAATAAATCTCAGATTTTTTTTTACTTGAAATACCAATGCATTCTATTACACAACATAGCACAGAATGATCCCAAAATACAAACGCAGCACATAGTAAGACTTCAGCAAGCCACAGGTTACTTCTGCCATCTCAAATAAGCAATGATATGGAGATTGTGTGACCAATCAAGGGTGTGACTGCATCTAATAGAGCGTGAATTTGTCTCCCTTATAGTAACAGTATACAGCGGGATCAAACTCATCATCATCAGGTTTATCCTCAACCACATCGTCACGATTGCGAAGCATGGGCACAAGCCACCTGTTTAACACAGTTTTGTCATCTTCATCCATTTTCCAGAAAGACGGTCCAGACGGATCACTGTCATTGCCAACTTCACCAGGTTTACTTTTTGTCTCAAACGAAGTTAGAATATCGTAAATTTCCTCCAAATGCAGGAAAGGGGTTCCTATTCTCTTATCATAGAAGTTCATGCCAATAACATCCCCATCAAGACTAACAAGAGGCCCTCCAATCCCAGCCTTAGTGATTTTACACGTGGAAGTTGAGAGGAAAGTGCAATCAAGTGTGCCTGTCCAGGAAACCAGCTGCCCACTAGTAGCCATCAACGCACCTAATTCAAAGAACTGCCCTATAGCTGCTACTTCAAAAGACTTGTCCCAATGAAGCAGAGTATTTGATGGATGAAGAGCACGATAATCCTTGACACTGACTAGAGCAACGTTGTAATGTAGACTATAATGCTGCAACGTCCCTTCTTTGTACTGGCTGTTAACCAACACTTTAATCCTCAAGTTTTCAACAATCTTGTTCTCATCACCAGAATTTCTAACCAAGCTTGCTGATGTCAAAATTATCGTAGATCCATTCCATTCAATAAAAAAACCCATGCATGCAAAAAAACCTTTTTTCTCCATTGAATGAAGCCACTGCGACAACATTGCGATTTAAATTAGAAGAAGCTCTTTTACTAAATTTTCTCTAGACACCTTCACCATGTATGTCGCCAAAAGTCTCTTCAAAAGTATTAACCAAAACCATGCCATCTACTAACATGGAGGATGGTAACTCCAGGTAACCCATGTGGTGTAGATCTAACTGCTCCTGGTTGAGAAAATCTCCATCTACTTCTGGGTGGCCGTTAGATTTCTCACCTATGGGTCTTGCTCCAAACCTGTAAAGCTGCGAAGTTTTTGACCGTGCAAGACCAGTCTTCTTCCAGTAATGCTCCAGATGCTTGAGAATTGTGCCCCATGGTAGGACAAGGACTCTTGTAGTAGTCAGAAAAAGGTTCATGCCAACAACGACCTTCCCATCAACAGAAACAAGTGGACCACCTTCCCAAGCCTCTGAGATTTTGCAATCTAGATATTCATCCTCGGATACCCTTGAATCACCATCCAATTCCACTTTCTTGGCTATTATTTCACCAGAGACGCTACGCCCTATAGCTACTAATACCTCACCAAGGGGCAAAATTTGTGGTGGATGTTAGAAAGATCCAACCTGAGCATCAAGGTGCGCATGGACATTGACAACAGCGAAGTTGCGATCTAAATCGAATTCAGCCATCACCCCCATATACACTTCATTGCCTTCATGCCTCACTTGAATCTTCAAGTCATCATGGTCTTTATTTGTACCATTGAGAGCTCTAACCAAACTTGCACAAGTCAGAAACCTTGTAAGGTGGCACCCCTTGCATTCCACAGCTATGCCCGAGCATGAAAATAAGATTGTGTCTCCATTGTACAAAGTAATAGAGGCGACACTTTTAGACACTGGCCAATCACTGGGCCCAGACCGAACACCTTGACAATAGTCCCCAAGGACGCAACCTGAGACCAATGATTCATTCTTGGAAGCTCTTCTGCTCTTTGATGACTCCCAAGTGCAGGAGATCAATTGTAGTACCTTTCAAATAGAAAAGGTTGTCGAACCCACGAGGAGCTGAAGGTATTGGTTAGTAAGATTGATAAACAAAGCAATGAAAGATGCAAGTGTTTTTGGTATTTTCGGTTGTATAATTCCAATGCAGCAAGTAACAGTAGCAAGTGAAAGCTCTCAAAGAGAGAAAGCCCAATCCTCTTATGTGACAAGAGGACAAGCTCAAGTGATATGTGACTTATATGTGGAAAACGTTCCCGAGGGCGGCATGGATAATGCTAGGCATAGAGATTTATTAAACAACACGTTGAATATCTTGTCAAGTTTTAATCTTTTTGGACGGAGCCATAATTCGGTATAGCTAAATAAATAGACTACAACCCCTTATGATGGATCTTGTGGCCAAGTAAATGACTACACAAGAGTTATTAAGACATAAAGTCCCACCATAGCATTACACTCTAAGGTCCCCGATACTAATACCCTCATACTATAACTTCAAGATTCTAACTCAGGCTTACGTGTCCTCCCAAGTCTTCCTCAATTCATTATAATACGGTGTTCTCCTATGAGCCCATATAGGTGAAGTGTTGTGCAGTCGACGTTCGCACAACACCATCATAGAATCACATAAAAGATAAACTCTTGACAAAATACCAACACATGTCATATATAAATCATTGCCAATTCATCCTATGCCCTCAGGAACATACGGGAACTACTCACAACGTGCAAACATGATCATAATCAGTGGCATAAGTGGTACAACACAATCTGAAATTATAACTTAACCACCAAATAATGACAAGTACTCAATCACTAACATGAATAGTAGCACAAGACAAGTATCTAGGGTATAGCAACTCTCAAACTGCGAGGGAACGGAGTGGATCACGGTGATGATGATGGAGATGGTTCTGGTCTTGATGGGGGTGATGATGTAGAGGCCTCCTCCCACGCCAAGGAGGAGAGGTGATGATGATGACGATGATTTCCCCCTTCTCCGGAGCTCCGGAGCAGCAGGATCTGACCCCCCTCGGAAGGGATCAGGAATTTCGCCGCCGCCGCGACCTCGGATGGACTTGGAAAAATTAGGGCGTTCCTTTTCGGGCGGGACGAAGGCGTCGATAAAAAGTCCCAGGCGAGGAGGTGCCCGAGGCCACTTTTAGTGGGCCCCACGCAGCCTAGGGTTTTGGCCGCGTGGGCCCACCCCTTTTGGGCCTCGTGGCTCTCCTCTCTTCAGTCTTCTTCCCTCTGACTTTCTCCCGATGAAAAACTGACGTGGTATTTTTCCTTTTATTATTTGGGTTCCTGAAACCCCTGAAACAATAAAAACAAGAAAAGGGGGTTTTCTGCCTCCCAGATATTAAATACCAAAAATGGGGACTTTGTGTGAAAGTCCCAAAATCATCTAAAACATGTAAAAACAATCATATAATCATGCAAATAACATTCTAGTATGATACTAAAAGTTATATAAATGATGATATAAAATGCACGTATCAACTCCCCCAAGCTTAAACCTTTACTCGTCCTCGAGTAAGTAAGGACATAGATCATTACATGCATCAATGGACTTATGGTTGATAAATAAATACGAGCATTGTATCATCATCATACTCACTTGCAAGATAAGATGGATGAATAAAACTCATGCATATGAGGGCAACATAAGTAGAAGCTCTAGCAATCACCCCTTACTTTTGAAAGCAAATAACCATTGTATGTTGGACAATTGAATCATATACTTTTCACATGCCTTTGCTCTTTCTAGCAAGCATTATAATCTTTTATCCTTTACTGAAATTTAAAGACAAGATAGACTCTCATTGGATAACAAGTTCAGAGAAGACAAATGAAAAGATAAATATAAAAGATGTTATCACCCTTGCTTCTCCAGTAACTAGTACAAACTTTAGTCATGGATATCTCAATCAAGTTCCTATGCTCCATTCAACCTTTATCTTACACTTTCCATGGCTAACTGAAACTTCAGGTGCCTACCTTTTCATACACATTCAAGAGCATAGGTATTGAAATATCCATGATCATTAATTTGCTCAAAAGATACTAGAGTCTAACAAGAGTGTTTTATATCCTTTTCATTATCCCTTCTCAAATTTTTACCCCACAAGACAATATCTCAACCTCAAACTATTAATTCCAAGTCATAAGTTGACTTTTACTTATTTTATTATGAGATGATTCTACAATTGTCCAACACACTCAAGTTAATTAGTTTCAAGGCAAGATGTGATTGAAACTCTAAATATGCCACGCTCATTTGCATGAATGTTACCCATAAATCCCCAAACAAGAGAATCATGGATGACACCATACTTTAATATTCATTGATAAACCATAAGATAGAGATACATGATAATGCTCCATGAGCTCACACACGCCTAAGAGATATTGATAACTAATCGATAAAAGCAAAGCACACCATGACTAGATAGATATGATAGATTGATAAAGAGAAAGACTAGATGGAACTCCCCCAAGCTTGGCGTTCCTCCAGATTCTCCTTTGCTGCAGCTTCCTCCTTCTCATATTCTTCCTCCCATTCAGCCATCTTCCATGGGAAAGGCCTTCCATCACGGAAAGATGTAGGTTGATCATTATACCTGAGGGTGGCAGCTGCTGCAATCTTCTTGAAGCGTTCTTCATATTCGCAGTTCTGGTTCTCTACATCCCACATGAAGCATTGGAACTTCTCCCACTTGTTGATGACGTCCTTGTACCTATCTTCCAGATCTTCAAGCCTTTTCTTGTACTCTTCAACCTTCTTCTCCAGCTCCAGGTTCATGAAGTGGTGAGCATCAAGGCTGCGGTACACCACAGTGCTATACCTGAAGGTCTTGTCCTCTAACTCATCCAGCCTTTCCTCCACCGTGCCGGTGGCCTTGGGAGCCTTCACCTCCTCCACGAGCATCACGCCCTCTTTGAAGCACACGGTCTTTGGTGGTGCCATCACGGAGTTGAGGTAGCGGTTCACAACACCTTCCTTGGGAGAGCTCTCCCCCTCTTGGTTGGATCCGGAGCAAGACATGGCTAAAACCTGACAGACAGAAACAGCAGAAACAAAGATCGCTCGCGAACGCTCGGTGCGAGATTAGATCGGCAGAGAGGAATATATATTGAGGGTTTTTAGGTCAAGACGAAGCGTCGGGATCGAAAACGAGACGAAAAGGGACTCCGAGGTGGAAAAGGAGTGGGCCCACGCGGCCAGGTACATGGGCCGCGTGGGACCCCCTCTTTCCTTCCTCGGGTCTCCGCTTCGTCTAGTTTTCTTGTCCCACACGTTAATTTCCATAAAAAATGACTTCCGTAAAATATTATGCAATTCCGAGAAACTTTCCAACAGTAAGTTACCTTCTATTGATTTGGGGTTTCTGAAACTGCACGGTTTCTCTCAATTACCTCCTCTGGTGTTTGTAGGTTCAGCTCTTCCACCATTCCGACAAAGCTTTTTCCTGCAATATAAGGTTTAAGGCGTTGTCCATTAACTACATGAGGTTTACCTTTCATATCACCGTGAAGGCGGATAGCTCCTGAACGGTACACCTCCTGTATCACTAGTTATAGCAAAACTTGATCACCCACTTGGAATTCCTTCCTCTTAATTTTCTTGTCATGCCATATTTTAACTTTTTCCTTAAACATTTTAGCATTTTCATAAGCTTCATTTCTCCATTCATCTAGTAGGCTCAAATCAAGAATCCTCTTTTCTCCTGCAGTCTTAAAATCAAAGTTCAATCGTTTAACAACCCATCTAGCATTGTGTTCTAACTCAACAGGCAAATGACAAGCTTTCCATAAACCATTTTAAGGAGACATTCCCATGGATTTTTAAAAGCAGTTCTATAAGCCCATAAAGCATCATTAATTTTAGTGGCCAATCAGACCTAGACTTATTCACTGTCTTTTCCAAATGAGTTTAATTTCCCTATTAATTCAACTTGTCCACTTGTTTGAGGATGATATGGTGATGCAATTCTATGGTTAACATCATATTTTGCCAAAGTTTTTCTAAGAATACCATGCAAGAAATGAGAACCACCATCAGTAATTAAAAACCTAGGAACACCAAACCTGGGGAAAATGATGTCCTTGAGCATCTTCATTGCTGTGGCATGATCTGCACTTTTGGTTGGAATTGCTTCCACCCACTTTGTAACATAGTCAACTGCAACCAAAATGTGAGTATGCTTTGTCTTTGATTCTGGGAAAGGTCCCATAAAGTCAAAACCCCACACATCAAATGGCTCAAGTGGCAAAGAATAATTCATAGGCATTTCATTTCTCCTACCAATATTTCCTACTCTTTGACATTTATCACAAGATTTAACATATTCAGCACAATCCTTAAATAAAGTAGGCCAATAGAAACCAGATTGTAATACCTTTGCTCCTGTGCGATCTCCTGCATGATGCCCTCCATAGGGACTGTCATGACAATCTCTTATAATAGCCTGTTGTTCATGCTCAGGTACACAACGTCTAATAATACCATCCACACTTTTCTTATAAAGAAAGGATCATCCCAAAAATAATGTCTAAGATCATAAAAGAATTTCTTTCTTTGTTGAAAGTGAAGTGTGGAGGTAAATTTACCAACAATAAAATTTGCATAGTTGGCAAACCAAGGAGATGCAACTTTAGCACTAGAAACATTAACAATTGCAAGTTGTTCATTAACAAAGCTATCATTAATAGGAATAGGATCATCAGGTATATTTTCCATCTAGAGAGATGATCAGCTACTTGATTATCTTCCCCTTTCCTATCAACAATGTGTAAATCAAATCTTGCAATAAAGTACCCATCTTATTAATCTAGGCTTAGCATCTTTCTTATGCATCAAGTATTTAATAGCAGAATGATCAGTATGCAATGTGACTTTTGAATCAGTAATATAAGGTCTAAACTTGTCACAAGCAAACAGTACTGCTAAAAATTCTTTCTCAGTTGTAGCATAATTTCTTTGAGCAGCATCAAGTGTTCTACTAGCATAATAATAACATTCAGTTTCTTATCAACACGTTGGCCCAAAACAGCCCCAACTGCATAATCACTAGCATCACACATAATTTCAAAAGGCAATTTCCAATCAGGAGGTTGAATAATAGGAGCACTTATTAAAGCATTCTTCAAAATATTAAAGGACTCAATGCAATCATCATTAAAAGAAAAGGAACATCCTTTTGCAAAAGATTGGTTAGAGGTTTTGATATTTTGGAGAAATCTTTAATAAACCTACGGTAAAAACCTGCATGCCCAAGAAAACTTCTTATACCTTTGATGTCCCTTGGGTATGGTAGCTTTTCAATAGCTTCTATCTTTGCTGGATCAACTTCTATTCCTTTCCAGAAATCTTATGCCCAAGAACAATACCTTCAGTAACCATGAAGTGACACTTCTCCCAATTAAGAACTAAGTGTTGGTCTTCACAACGCTAAAACTTTGTTAAGGTTGAACAAGCAATTATCGAAGGAAGTACCATACACAGAAAAATCATCCATAAAACTTCCATTATCTTTTCAATATAATCAGCAAATATAGCATTCATGCATCTTTGAAAAGTAGCAGGAGCATTACATAAACCGAATGGCATTCTCCTATAAGCAAAAGTACCATATGGGCAAGTAAAAGTGGTCTTTTCTTGATCATCCTTATGGACAGGAATTTGTGAGAAACCTGAATAACCATCTAGATAGCAAAAGTGAGAGTGTTTAGATAACCTTTCTAACATTTGATCAATAAATGGCAATGGATAATGATCTTTTCGAGTTGCTTTTTTAATTTCCTGAAATCAATACACATCCTATAACCAACAACAGTACGTTGAGCCACAAGTTCATCCTCATCATTTGGAACAACAGTCATTCCACCCTTTTTAGGAACACAATGAACAGGACTAACCCACTTACTATCAGCTATAGGATAAATGATACCAGCTTCAATAAGTCTTATTACCTCTTTCTTACCACTTCTTTCATTTTTGGATGGAGACGGCGTTGATAATCAACAACAGGTTTTGCATCTTCTCCAGATTAATTTTATGCATACATAGAGCTGGGCTTATACCTTTAAGATCATCAAGAGAGTATCCAATGGCTGGTCGGTGAGCTTTTAGCACATCAAGTAATTTCTCTTCTCTTCAGCTGAAAGGTTAGCACTAATAATGACAGGATATATGCTCTTCTCATCCAAATATGCATATTTCAGATTTGTAGGCAAAGGTTTTTCAAAACTAGGATCCCCTTTAGGTGGTGGTAGCACTCCTAAATTATCAGGTGGGATATGCAATTGTAATTGTGGTGGTTGTTGCCATAATATTTGTTCTAAAGCCTCTTTTTCCTCATCATTAAATGGTTCATCTTGATTAAGCATATAACGTTCTACAACATCTGTTGAAGCTACAGCTATATGAGCAAGAGTTTCAATTAAATCTTCAGAAATTGGCTCTTTCAACATGTTTATCAGCAAATTTGGAAAAGTTGAATTCAAGTTTCTCACCAGCACATTTAATAAACACTTTCTCTTTAGGCAAATTAATTTCAGCACCAACAGTAGTAAGAAAGGTCTACCAAAAATGATAGGACAAAATGAATCTTGAGGACAACCAAGCACAATAAAATCAGCAGGATATTTTATTTTGCCAACCAATACTTCAACATCTCTAACAATTCCAAATGGACTAATATATCTTTATTAGCAAGTTGAATTGTCATACCTGTCTCTTCCATAACAATAGGATCAATATCAGGCTTGATTTCAAGATAAAGAGAATATGGAATGACACTAATACTTGCTCCAATATCACATAGACCATGATAACTTGAAGTCCCAATAGAGCATGATATAACAGGTTTCCCCTTTGGCCGAATTACCTTTGATGACTTTAGTAGCATCTTCACATAGATAAACATCAACAGGTCTTCTTCATTTAAGTTGCTTGATACAGAAATTTGAGTGTTGACTTCCACCTGTTCATAAGGCTGAGAACATTTTCTTTACTTTGTTAGTAACAGCAATAAGTAAATTCTCCTTAACTTGGTTTGGATAGGTGGTTTCAACATACTCCTCAATTGTCACAGATGACACGGTTCAACCTGTTTAATAACTTTAGGAACAACAATAGATTGTTTAACAGGTTCAACATAAACTTCAAATCCACTTTTTGGAACACAGATATGATCAGCAAAATTTAGCTATTCAATTATAACATAAGGATCAAGAAAAGTATCACTCAGATTTTTAAACAAGATAGAAGTAGAGAATTCTCTACACATGAATATCCATAATCAAAATAGGCTCATTACCTTTATCAAGATCCCAATGACTAGTATTTTCAGAAATAGTCTCCAATAAATTCCATGCTTCTTCTTCAGTATTGTTTGTAAAACTTCCACCAGATGAATTATCCAGAATTCCTTGTGCTTCATAGGTACCTCACATAAAAGTTTATCAATATAAGTTTCCTTGTAAGATCATGACAAGGATTCTTGCGAAGGAGTTCCTTTAACCTCCCCCAAGCTTGAGTAATACTCTCTCCCAGATGTGGCCAGAAATTGAATATATAGCAGCGGTTCTCATAAGCTTCTTTAGGAGTATATTTAAGAAAGAAAACCTTCCTCAAGATATTCCATTCATAGACCTCTTCATCCAGAGACCTGTACCAATCACGAGCATTACCAGATAAAGACAAATATAGTAACTTCCTTTTTACCTGATCCTCAGAAATACCAGGAAGTCTAAATAAACCACATATGTCTTCAATTAACTCCATGTGTTCGCGTGCAGACTTAGTTCCATCCCTGTAAATGGATTTTTCATAACTCTTTTAACATGACCCATGGGAATTTTAAATCCCACTTTAGGTATCTCAGGCACAGTAGTTTCAACCACCTTTGCAGTAGTGGCATAAGCACTTTCATATAGAGCAAGATGCAGCGAGGCACGATTCATAAATGCCATAGTAACAATGAGATAAAACAGCTTTCAAGTTTCCTTACCAAACTTCTTACCAATAGCGCTACGCTCCCCGGCAACGGCGCCAGAAAAGTATCTTGATGACTCCCAAGTGCAGGAGATCAATTGTAGTACCTTTCAATTAGAAAAGGTTGTCGAACCCACGAGGAGCTGAAGGTATTGGTTAGTAAGATTGATAAAAAAACAATAAAAGATGCAAGTGTTTTTGGTATTTTCGGTTGTATAATTGCAATGCAGAAGTAACAGTAGCAAGTGAAAGCTCTCAAAGAGAGAAAGCCCAATCCTCTTATGTGCAAGAGGACAAGCTCAAGTGATGTGTAACTTATATGTGGAAAACGTTCCCGAGGGCGGCATGGATATGCTAGGCATAGAGATTTATTAAACAACACGTTGAATATCTTGTCAAGTTTTAATCTTTTGGACGGAGCCATAATTAGGTATAGCTAAATAAATAACTACAACCCCTTATGATGGATCATGTGGCCAAGTAAATGACTGCACAAGAATTATTAAGACATAAAGTCCCACCATAGCATTACACTCTAAGGTCCCCGATACTAATACCCTCATAATATAACTTCATGATTCTCTCAGGTTTACGTGTCCTCCCAAGTCTCCTCAATTCATTATACTACGGTGTTCTCCTATGAGCCCATATAGGTGAAGTGTTGTGCAGTCGACGTTCGCACAACACCATCATAGAATCACATAAAAGATAAACTCTTGACAAAATACCAACACATGTCATATATAAATCATTGCCAATTCATCCTATGCCCTCAGGAACATACGGGAACTACTCACAACGTGCAAACATGATCATAATCAGTGGCATAAGTGGTACAACACAATCTGAAATTATAACTTCACCACCAAATAATGACAAGTACTCAATCACAAACATGAATAGTAGCACAAGACAAGTATCTAGGGTATAGCAACTCTCAAACTGCGAGGGGAACGGAGTGGATCACGGTGATGATGATGGAGATGGTGCTGGTCTTGATGGGGGTGATGATGTAGAGGCCTCCTCCCACGCCAAGGAGGAGAGGTGATGACGATGACGATGATTTCCCCCTTCTCCGGAGCTCCGGAGCAGCAGGATCTGACCCCCCTCGGAAGGGATCAGGAGTTTCGCCGCCGCGACCTCGGATGGACTTGGAAAAATTAGGGCGTTACTTTTCGGGCGAGACGAAGGCGTCGATAAAAAGCCCCAGGCGAGGAGGTGCCCGAGGCCACTTTTAGTGGGCCCCACGCGGCCAGGTTGGCCGCGTGGGCCACCCCTTTGGCCCTCGTGGCTCTCCTCTCTTCGGTCTTCTTCCCTCTGCCTTTCTCCCGATGAAAAACTGACGTGGTATTTTTCCTTTTATTATTTGGGTTCCTGTAGCTCCTGAAACAATAAAACAAGAAAAGGGGTTTTCTGCCTCCCAGAAATTAAATACCAAAAATGGGGACTTTGTGTGAAAGTCCCCAAAATCATCTAAAACATGTAAAACAATCATATAATCATGCAAATAACATTCTAGTATGATACTAAAAGTTATATAAATGATGATATAAAATGCACGTAGCACTCTTACAAAAGCTTCTATTGAGATGATCACCGCCCCTCTTAGCTTTCCACATCTTTTTCAAGACTGGAGCAAACCTTTCTTCCTTTGGGCAGGACAAGAGGCTGGCCAGCGTCGGCTTTGTGCCTTGGCTACTCGTCCCGCATGCTTCGGTTCCACGGCGTGATCTTGTAGCCGGAGGACGTACGAGGCGGGGCAGGCACCGTGAGGCTCGTGGAAGGAAGGACGAGCCTGCACAGGCGGGGAGGGACCGATTTTCAATGGCGGCAAGGTGGCTCGAGCGGCGGCGGTGAAACCCTAGTACGCCCCTCCTGCTCTCCGCAATAAATCTCAGACTTTTAATTGGGTAAGAAGTGGAGAGTGGATTTTTGAGCCCCGGCTACATGGATCTTGTTATTTTGAAAATTCAAAATCGACATTTTTAAGTTTCCTAAAATCTCGAAAAAATTCCCACATGTAGACATTATTGAGATCTACCATCGTGCAAAGTTTCAACTCCAAATTCATTGTATTTTGGGCTGTACAAAAAAGACAAATCGGGCGAAATTTAAAAAATTTGAAACTGTGCATTCTTCACCACCCAGATCCACCCGTTTATCTATATGGTAATGAGCACATGCGCTCTAGTCTATTGGGACACAAGCACTCTTCAATATCACACATATATTTCATTTTCTATATCATATAGCAAGAATTAACCTATCTCACTTGCTTAGGTGGTCCAAATAAATAGGTTCACTTGTACTACCTATGTTCCTATATATAACACGTTTTGGGAGTTCAATTCCAACTCGCACAACGTTTTATATTTAGGAACAAAGGGAGTATCTCAGAGGGTCTAGTTTGTCGAAGTTATAGGCCTCGTGTTTCCTTTTGCGCATTCGTATCATTCACCACTTTTTTTTCAATACTCAGTGTGGGAAGCGTCGGGAAAGATTTTGTATGAGTTTGCAATATTGGATCTACCAAAGCTTAGCATCCTGGAAGACGAGTGTGTTAGCCATCTTAGCACATCAGCAAACATCGCGAAAGACGTGGGAAGCACCTCTACCATATTTAGCTAGAACTCTACATGTTCAACGCCTCCTCTGCTTACAGCTCTGAAACGGGAGGGGTCATGGGGACCTTGTACGCACGCTTGGCATTGTAGTTAGGTTCGTGAAATAGTTTGCTCGGCGCTGAGATGGCGTTGTGCGGAACAAGAAAAAGATTTACCCTTCTCCTCGTCCACCTCATTAATGGTGATTTCACTGGTGGCGTTGACGAGGTGGAGAATCGTACGATCTCTGATCCGTTGGAGTGATGGATCTTGTTCGATCTTACATGTCTTGCAAGCTTTGGTTACAAAAGATTTAGATGGATTTAAGAGTCCAACACTTCGGCCCAGAGGTGTTGGTCCTTAGGGCACTTGCGCGTTCAAGATTTCCCGACTGTGGCTCACTCTGCCGACGGTAGTGGTCGTTATGTGGTATAAGAATCTCGACGTAATTATGTTTGAATTCCTTTTATACTTTTTGTAAACTTTTATAACAAATTTGAATCCTTCTCGGAAAAAAAAACCATTTATAAAATTTGGTGAAGGAAGCATGCGAGCATCCGTCCATATTTTTTTTTAGACAATTATATACGCTTGTTATTGGCGGTTAGAAAAAGAGGAGCCGAAAGGGGCGTATATCACCGCATCCGCTGCCCCCAACACATCTACCTAGGGTTCCTCCCCCGTCGTCCGATCCGATCCCATCCCCACCATGAGCGGCCACCACGACGCCACCAAGCCCTACCAGCCCCGCCGCGGCCCGGAGCGGCCCCCGCCGGCGAAGGACCAGGAGGCGGCCGCCGCCGCGGCGGTGATGGCCGCGCTGCAGCCGCAGCCGGCGGCGATGGAGCAGTACGAGTCGCATCCGGAGCACGAGGAGGAGGAGGCGGCCGAGGGGGAGCACGCGCAGCACGGCGCGATGGCGCTGAGGGCCGGCGTGCCGCAACCCGTGCCGAGCACGCTGACGCTCTCGTTCCAGGGCGAGGTCTTCGTCTTCGACAACGTGTCCGCCGAGAAGGTTCCTTGCCGTGCCTCTGATTCTTTCCCCTGCGATTCCCTCTTCCCTCGCCAATCAATCCTGTGCTATGCGCTTACATTGCTTTGAATTTGGTAACTCCGCAGGTGCAAGCGGTGTTCCTGCTGCTCGGAGGGAAGGAGCTCCCACCGGAATTGGTCCCGGGGCCGTCGTCTTCCACATCATACAGCATGGTTTAGACCTCCCTTGGTGAACCGTGTCATTCATCCGTTGAGAAGCTTTCAAATCATGTGGTGTTGATGTTATCGTGCGTATTCCCTGGCATAGGCAATGAATTTTTCGCACCACTAATGAGGTTCCGCCAAAAAAGTATATTGTTCACAAATCTCCAGTCCAACCTGATGTCCTCATCGTGAAGTGCTCTCCCCTTCCTCTCCACACACTCGCTGATGAACTTATTATTCCCACTTAAGCTCATGTGGTCCAAATAAATATGTTCACTTGTAGCTCAGAGGGTCTAGTTCGTTGAAGTCACAGGCCTCGTGTTTTCCTTTTGTGCGTTCGTATCATTCACCATTTTTTTCAAGATGAGTATGGGAAGCGTCGGGGAAGATTTTTTATGAGTTTACAGTAGTCGACCTACCATGAGTTTGCCTCATAGAAGTCGAGAGTGTTAGTCCTCTTAGCGCATCACCAAAAGATGTGGTTTGTGTTCATCATTTTCCACCCAACAGGTTCCCAATTGCACTGTTGGAGGTCCACCTGACGCCGCACCTCTACCTACACGCGAGAGCCTCAAGGATGGCGCTCTCCCTCCGGGTACGCACCAGTCCAACGCCCAACGCATGTTAATCTCACACTACGCGCACGTAGCTTCACTTGCGGCTTTGTAATCGTACCGTTGTACCTCGTGTATAGAAGGCATTGCCTATAATCAATTTTTTTGTTTGATGAAGTTGCCTATAATCAATACAAACACACAACGATACACAGTATTTTTCTCCACCTAGTTTTGGAAAATTAGGTGGAGATATATCCGAAATATAATTTCCAGTAGGGTTGTTGTTCAACTGTGGCTGTGGCACGTGCATGAAAACTTTCCGACTGTCATCGACAAAGTCAGCCTGGCTCCTGTAGGTTAGCGGCTACAACGACTCACTCTGGGAGTAGTAGCAAGCTAGCGGCGACACACCTAATGTGGATGCCTCTGTTTCTGTCGTGCTGCTCTGCTAAAGTCACAGTTGTGGTGTGTTAATTAATGAACCTTCACATTGTTCAGACAAAGAAATCTCATAATTTAATTGGGTAAGAACTGTGAATTTAAGCCTACAAAAAGCTCATGTGGTCCAAATAAATAGGTTCAGTTGTAGCTTAGAGGGTCCAGTTCGTCGAAGTCATATGCCTAGTGTTTGCCTCTTGTGCGTTTGTATCATTCGCCATTTTTTTCAGGATTGAGAATGGGAAGCGTTGTGAAAGATTTCGTATCAATATGCAATATTCGACCTGCCAAGTGATAATGTGGCACAACTCAAGTGTGTTAGCCCTCTTAGCGCATCACCAAACGATGTGGTTTCTGTTCATCATTTCTTTCCTGATGGGCACTAAATTGCACCGTTGGACAGCTGACCATAAGACTGCACGAGGTTCACCTGACGCCGCACCGCTACCTGCACGCAGTACGTCATAGTCTCACAGACGGCGTGCTCCATCAAGGCACACACCAGTCCATCACACATTCACAACGCACTACACGCATGTAGCTTCAATTCACCTGTTGCTTTTCTATTGTAATCATACTGTTGTACCTCGTGTATACAAGGCATTGCCTATGATCAATACAAACACACAGCGATACACAGTATTCTTCTCCACCTGGTTTTTGAGAAGCGAGTGGAGATATTTCTGAAAGATAATTTTGAGTAGGGTTATTGTTCAACTTTGCAGCAAGTGAGATATGTTAATTCTTCCTATATGATATAGAACATGAAATTGGTGTGTCACCAGAGGCTAGAGCGCATGTCCTTGTTATGAACTGCTCTTCCCTCAATATCCACACACTAGTCGTTGAACCGACTAACACCACGGATTCATCCACTTTGCTATGCTATGATCATGTATGTATGCTTCACAACTTCTGCTACGAGCCTACTATTTGTCTCATGCCGACGTCTCTATTCTTTCGTGCTCTTCTAAACCATGTCGGAGAAGTTGACAACTGTGTTGTGTGAATGAACTCGAGATTCAGACACCATTGCCGACTCGAGTAATTCGATGTTTGTCCTCACCCATAAGAAATGTCAAAATGTGCGCGCAGTGATCGCATTCGCGATACACGACACAAACACGGAGGAGCAAGGTTTCAGAGGTGTTGGAAAATGTAGCATAGTTAGTGAACAAAGCGAAGTAGGTGAAAGATGTATGCTAGTGGGATTAACATAATTAGAAACATGTGTGCTCATGTAATGCCAACTAGGCATTTTGTTGACATTTCTTATGAGGAAAGAGGTGATGGTGGTAACATATTATCTTATCATCACATAATGATTCTCAAGAAAGGAGAGTGTACAAACTAATAAATAAAGCTGACATTCAGCCCCGCCAATGCCACCCATCGCCGCCCCATGTGCACCAGGAGGCGCCACCACCAACTCTATCTCCATGGACGGCGAGGCGGAGACTCGGGAGAGTAGCTCGAAGGCTCTCCATGGATGACAAGCTTTCGTCATATGCTGTCGGATATGAAGAAGACGACGTTCACAAGCGGATTGGTATGAATTTTACCCGATCTGGCTCTGATTGACCTCTGATGTGGCGGATTCGTGGCCAGCAAGGTCAATCGGCCATGGCGGTGCCTACATGGTCGTTGGTGAAAGTCAAATTTTCTGATGATTCTCGTTGATGTTGCATACATTGTGTGTGGTACGGAGAGATTGCATAAATGTTACATATGTATTTCTATAATGTTGGATTCATTGGACATTTTTGTTGGATGTGTTGGTTACTTTTGTTGCAAACGACGACAGTTTCTCGAACAATTTTTGTGCGATCTATGATGATTTGTTGCATACACTGTTGACGTTTACTACATTGATGTGACCAAATGTTTCAACGTTTCTTTACTACGCGCCACAATTTTTACTGACCGAAAAGAATTTATCTGCAACCGATGCGGCATTTTCTGAAAAATGTAAGGACACAGACAAAAATTGTTACGCTAGGTCTTTTGACCAAAATTATGCAGCAATGAGAGAAGACCAGCACATGCATGTAAAAGTGACAGGCTGTCAAACTCAAACCGGCTGTAGCTGACGCCTAACGCTTGCCAAATAAATAAGTTCACTTGTAGCTCCATATGATCCAATTAGTCGGAAGTCATAGGCCTCATGTTTGTCTTTTGTGTGTTCCTATCATTTACCATTTATTTTCAAGATTGAGTATGGGAAGCGTCGGGAAAGATTTTGTATGAGTCTGCAATATTCTACGTACCATATCATAGCGTCGTGGAAGTCGAGTATCGTCTCTGTTCATCATTCTTTTCCTGATGGGTACCCGTTTGCACGGTTGGTCAGCTAAGCATAAGATTTCACGAGGTCTACCTGACGCCGCACCACTACCAGCATTCCCTAGTCTTACGGACGGCGCGCACCATCCAGGCACGCAGCAGTCCAACACATGTTAATCGTGCACTACGCACACGTAGCTTCGCCTGCGACTTTTCTGTTGTAATCATACCGTTGTACCTTGTGTATATACTCCCTCCGTTCCATTTTAATTGACTCACATATATCTAGATATGTATATATACATATCTAGATATATGTGAGTCAATTAAAATGGAACGGAGGGAGTACATTTCATTGCCTACGGCTACGATCAATACAAACAAAATAATTTTCGGTAGGGTCATTATTCAACTGTGTAGCAAGTGAGATAGGTTAATCCCTACATACATATCTAGATATATGTGAGTCAATTAAAATGGAACGGAGAGAGTACATTTCATTGCCTACTGCTACGATCAATACAAACAAAATAATTTTCGGTAGGGTCATTATTCAACTGTGTAGCAAGTGAGATAGGTTAATTCTTGCTATATGATATAGAACATGAGATAGAGATGTCTGATATTGCAGATTGCTTATGTTCCGAGAGGCTAGAGCCTGTGTCCTTATTATGGAGTGCTATTCCCTCCATATACACACACTAGTAACTGAACCGACTCACACCACGCATGGCGGACCCACCCATTTTATCGCGCTATATATGATCATGTATGTACGATTCACCGCTTATGCCATGAGCCCACAACACGCCTCATGTCGTCTGTCGATGCCTATGTTATATCGTGCTCTTCTGAACCATGTCGGAGAAGTCCACAACTGTGTTGTGTCGATGGAACTCGACATTCGAACACCATTAACAACTCCAGTAATTTGATGTTTGTCACCACCCATAAGAAATATCAAAATGTGCGCGCAGTGATCGCATTCGTGATACACGGGACAGACACTGAGGTGGTTTCTCGTTGCCCGCAAGGTTTCAGCCTTAGTCCATGTACAATGCAGTGTCTAGGTAGGTGCTTACAACTTTTTTCATAAGTACCAATGGTCATTTCTATAAGAGAGGTTTCTAATTAAGCATTTGTCTTGTATGAATAAGCACTAGTGATTAATTAAAAAACCCAGTTTAATCTAACCAACTCCACCGTCTTAGCTGGGGTTCTACAGGGCCCCGCCTCCTCTGCTTACCGCTTCATCTGCAGGAGGGGGTGGGGACCTTGTATCTAAGCTATCGGCTTTGTCAACCGGCAACGACGTTATGATGGCCATGACGACGCCCTGCGAAATTAAATAAGTTTTCCCTGTCTCCTCGTCCACCTCATCAACTGCGATCTCACCGGTAGCATTGAGGAGGGCGGAGAATCGTTTGATAGCTCCTCGCTTGGAGTGGTGGATCTTGTTTGGTCTACGTGTTTTGCCGGTTTGATTTTAGAAGATTCAGATGGACTTAGGAGTTCAAGACTCACGTGTCCAAATGTCCTCATCATGAAGTGCTATGCCCTCCCTCTCCACGGCCGATGAAGCGATTCCAGCTATGGTGTGTTGATGAATCTTCACATGGCTTAGACAAAGAAATCTCAAAATTTAATTCGGTAAGAAGTGCAAATTTAAGTCTACTAAAAGCTTATGTGGTCCAAATAAATAGGTCCACTTGTACTGCCTATGTTCCTATATATAAGATGTTTTGGGAGTTCAGTTTCAACTCTAAAACGTTTTATCTTTAGGAACAGAGGGAGTAGTAGCTCAGAGGGTCCAGTTCGTCGAAGTTATAGGACTATTTTTCCCTTTTGTGCGTTCATATCATTCACCATTTGTTTTTTCAATATTATGGGAAGCGTCAGGAAAGATTTTCTATGGGTTTGCAATATTCGACCTACCAAAGCATCACATCGCAGAAGTTAAGTGTGTTAGCCGTCTTAGCACATCACCAAACTTCGTGGAAGACGTGGGAAGCACCTCCACCATCTTTAGCCAGAACTCTACGTGGTCAATGCCTCCTCTGCTTACCGCTCCGTGGACGGGAGGGGCTCATGGGGATCTAGTACCTACTCTCGGCATTGCAGTTAGGCTCGTAAGATAGTTTGCTCAACCGACATCGATGTTATGATGGCACTGTGCGGAACAAGAAAAATATTTACCTTTCTCCTCGTCCACCTCATTAATGGCGATCTCACTTGTGGTATTGACGAGGGCGGCGAATCGTCTGATCGCTGCTCCCTTGGAGTGATGGATCTTGTTGGTCTATGTGTCTTGCAAGCTTGGTTACGGAAGATTCACATAGATTTAAGAGTTCAACACTTCGGCACTGAGGTGTTGGTCCTTAGAGCACATGCACGTTCAAGACTTCTCGACTGTTGGCTTGCTCCGCCAGCGGTAGTGGTCTTTAGGTGGTCTAAGAATTTCGTTGTAATTTCTATTATGTTTGAAATCTTTTATACTTTTTGTAAACTTTTGAAAAAATAAATTTTAATCCCTTTCGGAAAAAAATGCATTTATAGAATTTGGTGGAGGGATTTTTTTTTTCTTCTGAGAGAACCGTCCAGATCTTTTATATACGCTCGTTATGGGGGGGTAATATCGAACGGCCGCAAGCCCACCACGAGCGCCACCGTCCACGCGCCCCAAACACATCTGCCTAGGGTTCCACCCCCGTCGTCCGATCCGATCCCATCCCCCACCATGAGCGGCCACCACGACGCCACCAAGCCCTACCAGCCCCGCCGCGGCCCGGAGCGGCGCCCGCCGGCGAAGGACGAGGAGGCGGCCGCCGCCGCGGCGGTGTTGGCCGCGCTGCAGCCGCAGCCGGCGGCGATGGAGCAGTACGAGCCGCATCCGGAGCACGGGGAGGAGGAGCCGGCCGAGGGGGAGCACGCGCAGCACGGCGCGATGGCCGGCGTGCCGCAACCCGTGCTGAGCACGCTGACGCTCTCATTCCAGGGCGAGGTCTTCGTCTTCGACAACGTGTCCGCCGAGAATGTTCCTTGCCGTGCCTCTGATCCTTTCCCCTGCGATTCCCTCTTCCTCGCCAATCAATCATGTGTTGTGCGCTTACATTGCTTTGAATTTGGTAACTCCACATGTGCAAGCGGTGTTCCTGTTGCTCGGAGGGAAGGAGCTCCCACCGGAATCGGTCCCGGGGCCGTCGTCTTCCACATCGTACAGTAAGGTTTAGGATCTGTTCGTTTGGTCTGCTGTGGGCTGTTAGAAAGTAGCTGCGGGAAGCAGAGCTGCTGGAAGTAGAGATTGATGTTTGGCAGGAGTGATTAGGAGTGATTTTGATGGCGGCTGCTGTTGGTTTTGAGAAATGAAATGTCTGAAATATCCCTGAATGCTGATGAAGTTATGTTAATGCTGATTCGAAACTGATAAATTATCGAATAATGAGAACATGTATTTTTCGCACATTGGTCACTAAACTAAAAAAATATCATGAATACATAGGAATGTACACACTAAATAATTCACCAAATAGTTTTTTTATTCAGCAACGAGATGAACAAAGGCGAGGTTTGGAGGAGCAGCAAATGCAAATACGAGATCTATCTACTCGTGAAATGAAATTTGCGACAAATTTGTCAAAATTCGTCTAAAAATAGTGTGATTTTCGGTCAAAATTAAAAAGTTACATTCCACGAAACTCGAAATCGATCACGTGAATGAAATCTACTTGTCGACGTGCATATATTTTGTGTACAAATTATTTTGAATCAAAATATATTTGTGTGAGATGAAGTATGTCCTTTGATCGTGTAGCCAGTGTAGGTATGTGACCCTGTACACACGTACTCATGCGAAGCGAAAGGAAAGTATTCCAGCTCATGGTGGCAGTGTGCTCGTAATTTGCAGCAACTGAATGGGTAATAGGAAATAACCCTTCGGTATTTGAGTAGAAAGCTGCGGGAAGCAACTCCCTTCCGCTCAAGTTGCCTCGCACTATGCACCTACCTAACACTTGCTATTAGGATTAGGGGCCGGAAAGTCTCCGTCAGTGTATGCGTTTTCCTGACTTTGTCTGGCGATATGCCGTCTTCCTCCCCCGATTGATTCCTCTTCGATCTCTCCCCTAGATTGATCCCCTCTTTGATTCATTTAGCTACCTATTCTCTCAACTCCCTGATCTATCCCTCCCACTCTATCGATTTCCTTTTCATCTAGCTTCTCCCACGATTCCAAAAAGCCCCAAAACTAGTGAGAAGCTTGGATACGTAACCTGCTTGGAGCTCCGCCGCTCTGCCTCTTCGCTGGTGAGCCTGCTCCGTTGTGGCCCTCCAAGAGCACTCCTTCCCTCATGTAGGTTTGTTCTACCTGGTTGCCGCCGCAGTGGCCGGTTTTGCGCCGCCGTCAGTGCTCACTGGTGCATAGTGGTGCTCTGCCTTTCTCTGTCTGCACTCTGGTTTGAGATGTGTTTACGACTTTACTAGTTTCAATGAAGATTGCGGCGTGGAATGGCCGTGGTTTCGGAAATCGGCCAGCAGTCCGAGGGCTTCTAGATGTGAAGAAGCGTGAGGATCCTGATGTGCTATTCCTTTCCGAGACAAAGCTTGATGAAAAGCGTATGCAGAAATTCCGATGGCTATTGGATATGCCGAATATGGCCGTATACAGCTGCGATGGTAGAAGTGGAGGCCTAGCTCTCTTGTGGAAGCGTGAGGTGGATGTCTCGGTACGTGATGTTAATCGTCTCTATATTGATGCTAATATTTCTGATGGCGATGGTGTATGGAGGTTCACTGGTATATATGGGGATCCTGAAGATAAGCAATTGACCTGGAGAACACTTCGGAATCTAAAACAACAAGGTTCAGGCCCTTGGCTTTGTATGGGTGACTTCAATGAAATTCTATTCCAACATGAGAAAGTGGGTGGTGCTCCAAAACCTCAAGCCCAAATGGACCAGTTTCGAGAAGCTATTGAATTCTGTGAGCTGACTGACCTTGGATTCATGGGTGATATTTTTACATGGAGGAACCATAGCCACCGTCATGATCGGTATATTAAAGAGCGCCTGGACCGAGCAATCGCCAACATTGAATGGCGCTATATGTATCCTGCTGTGAAGATCATCAATGGAGAACCCCGACATTCAGACCATCGCCCGGTGATTCTTGACACCAGCTGCACACCAACACCTATCCCCAGTTTTGATCATGTTTTCAGGTTTGAGGCGGCATGGCTCCAGGATGATAGCTGTGCTCAGCTTGTTCAAGATGCTTGGGATGATGTTTTCGATGGGTCATTTTCAGCGGTTGAAAGAATTAAGAAAGTTGCCATGAGGCTCCAGGATTGGAGTCGTAATGTACTAGGAGATCTTCAGAAGCGTATCAAGAAAACAAAGAAGGACTTAAACCGCTATCTCAAAGATACAATCTCTGAGGAATCAGTCCACCGTGAGCAAGTTTTGAGATACAAATTGGAACGTCTCGAGGATCAGCAAGACATCTATTGGAGACAACGTGCCCATGTTGATTGGCTGAAACAAGGAGACCGTAACACTCGCTTCTTCCATAGCTGTTGCTCTGAGAGGAAACAAAGAAATAGAATCACAAAACTAAGAAAAGAGAACGGTGAAATCATAGAGAGCCAGGAGGGGCTAAAACAACATATTACAGAGTACTATAGGTCTCTCTTCACAGCACAGCCAGCAGCTAACTTGTCTGATCTCTTGGAACATGTGCAACAACGTGTCACTGATTATATCAACGACGCCCTCTGTTCACCTTTTACTGAAGAGGAGGTCTTTGAGGCCTTGCAAAACATTGGTGATTTAAAGGCACCCGGACCAGATGGTATGCCTGCCATTTTTACAAAAGGTTCTGGGAGGTGGTCGGTGATCGCATCAAGTATGAGGTTCTGCAAGTTCTTAATGGTGGTACTGTGCCGGCTGACTGGAACAATACAACAGTGGTTCTAATCCCCAAAATTAAAAACCCAAAATCCATCAAAGATCTGAGACCAATCAGTCTTTGTAATGTCATCTACAAAATTGTCTCTAAGGTCCTTGCAAGCAGACTTAAAGCCTTTATTGGAGACATAATTTCCCAAAACCAGAGCGCCTTTGTTCCTGGTCGTCTCATCACTGATAACGTGTTGGTTGCCTATGAAATGACTCATTTCGTAAAAAACAAACGAAGTGGAGATGCTTATATGGCAGTCAAGTTAGATATGAGTAAAGCATATGACAGGGTGGAATGGAACTTCCTTGAAGCAATGCTCTGTAAACTTGGGTTCCGTTCTAGCTGGGTGTCTCTCCTTATGAATTGTGTCCGGTCTGTGACCTACAGAATCAAAGTCAATGGTGAGCTTACCAGCGTCATTCACCCACAACGTGGGCTTAGACAAGGTGACCCTTTGTCCCCCTACCTTTTCTTGATCGTTGCTGAAGGTTTTTCATCACTCATCCACATTGCTGTCCATCAAGGACTCATTGATGGCATTAGAATTTGTCCCACGGCTCCAACTGTATCACATCTACTTTTTGCTGATGATTCTCTTTTACTTCTTAAAGCTGATTGTGACAATGCCACGGAATTGCAACGAATCTTAGACCATTATGAAGCTTGTTCAGGTCAAGTGATCAATAGGGACAAAAGCACTGCCCTCTTTAGCCCAAACTGTAATGCTATTCGCAAATCCGAGATACTTGACTGCCTTCATATGACAAATGTAGGAGTTAATGAAAAATATCTTGGTCTTCCTGTTTACATAGGGAGAGCAAAGAAAAGTAAGTTCCAATATTTGAAGGGCAAGATTTGGGCGAGAATTCAAGGATGGAAAGAAAGATCCTCTCTAAAGCAGGAAAGGAAATTCTTATCAAGGCAGTGGCGCAAGCGATCCCTACCTTTGCCATGTCATGTCTTGACTTAACTAAAGAGTTATGTAATGAAATTTCTGCCATGATATGCAGATTTTGGTGGAGTCAAATGGATAAAGAAACAAAGATGCATTGGCTCTCGTGGGAAAGTTTATCAAGACCAAAAAAGGAAGGGGGCATGGGTTTCAGATACCTTTACTCCTTTAATATCGCGATGCTAGCAAAGCAGGCTTGGAGAATTCTTACCAACCCGGACTCTCTCTGTACAAAATTACTTCAAGGCAAATATTTCCCAACGGGTGATTTTCTGAATGTCTCCCCAACAAAAGGAATCTCCTACACATTGCGCAGCATTCTTAGAGGTCGCGACCTGATCAAGCAAGGCTTAATCTGGAGGGTCGGAGATGGTCTAAGTATCAATATTTGGGAGGACCCGTGGATCCCCAGAGACATTACTAGAAGACCAACTACGCACCGGCACCGTCATCAATTACTAGAACGAGTGTGTGATCTTATATGCCCGATCACGGGACAATGGGACCAGGACCTCCTCAGGCAAACTTTTAATGATGATGATACTGAACATATCCTCACCATCCCAATCAAAGAAGGATTTGATGATTTTCCAGCTTGGCACCCTGATCCGAAAGGAATCTTCTCTGTCAAGTCAGCGTACAAGCTCAGACTCAAGTTGCTGGACGTTGCTGCAGGTGAAACTTCCTCATCGACTGTAGCAAATCCGACAACAGGCGCATCAACCAATTGGCAGAAGATTTGGAGTCTGAATACTCCCAGGAAAATCAATATGTTTCTTTGGCGATTGGGGCATAATAGTTTACCTGTTAAGATGAACCTGAAGCGTAAAGGATTGGACCTTGATACCCTCTGTCCTATGTGCCATAGGTTGGATGAGGATTGTGGCCACATTTTTCTGAAGTGTAAATTCGCCAAGTTAGTGTGGCGCGAAGCAAATCTGGAGACAGTACGAGGAGAGCTACTACAGTATTCAAATGCCTTGCAAACAATTGAAGCTTTACTGAGGTTGGACGACAAATCCCGCCTGCTATCTATCACACTTCTCTGGAAGATCTGGAGTACCAGAAATGCAGTTAATGCAGGGGACAAACCTCCTACTCCAGCTGCTGTAGCTTCAGATGCAATCCGAGACACCTCTGAGTTTTCTGTCTACCTGTGTAAAAGCCACGGTGTTGGTGCTCCTCCTCATGCCACTGTCCGGCGGATCAAACCCCCTGTAGATTACCTAAAGATCAACATTGACGGTTCGTTTTGCAGGGAATCTGGAACAGGTGGTTGGGGTTTCTGTATTAGAGATTGCAACGGAGAGGTTTGTGGCGCAGGTATGGGACAACTTCATCATGTTGCTGATGCTCTACATGCTGAAGCCACTGCCTGTCTAAAGGCCCTCGAGTTTGCAAATGATGCGGGTATGGGGCGGATTATCATCGAAACTGATGCTTCCTTGCTTAAAGCGGCTCTCCAATCATCTTAGTTTGACTTAGCCCGGCATGGAGTTCTCTTTAGGGAGGCAAAATTTCTGTTAACTACCAACTTCATAGATTTTAAAGTGGTACACTGTAAGCGTGTTTGTAATACAGTGGCTCATGTCCTAGCTACTGGTGGTGCTAGACTAGCCTCAGATGGTGTTATGTTGTGGCATGATCATGTACCTGACAGTGTATCTCATATTGTTGCTAGCGAGCTTGCTGCAACAGATCAATAAAGTCCACGTTTTGTAGTAAAAAAAAAAAAGTTACCTCGCACTGTTCATTTCGTAGCAGCGCTGCTGAGAAGCGCTTTTCTATTTGATGCTTGAAGCCCAAACAAACAGTGCCTTAGATCCTCCTTGGTGAGCTGTGTCGTTTATCCGTTGATGAGAAGCTTTCAAATCATGTGGTCCTCATGTTGTTGCATGTATTCTCTGACGTAGGCAATCAATTATACTGTTATAGGAAGGAAGTTGCACATAGGTCAGTGCTAGCTTTGGTAATATCATGAAAGTCAGCTTCGTCCTTTTTCCTATTGTGTTGTAATGCTAGACATACTTTGTTCATATTTATAGGATGCAGCGCCATAAAGGCCAGTTTACATCGGCAAAAGCAAAGGCATAGAAGATGCCTCACCATTGACGTGGAACCTAAGCTTTAAACGTCAAAATCCCGCTTGTGTTCTAGGATAGGAAACGGAAACCTCGTGAATCATCAAGGATAAGATGTAGAGAAACATAGAACACTGTGCTAATTGGGGAGAAATTGATACCGATGACCCATCGCAAACATAGAATAGAATGGATCAATTAGTGATCCAACACATTTTGTTGTACTACCGTGGGGGCGGGTCTTCGCCTACAGGTGGGTGTTGAGCACTTGCAGTATCGCAGATGAAGGCCCTCCGAATGCGTGATTCTGGAGATTATCGAGTTCCTTGGCGCTCGCTGGTGCAGCGCAATGGGGTTGCGGTTGTATCGCTCTATCCCTTTGGATCATCAATTATGCCGAGCTCATAACGCCCTAATGTGGATTCCTCTGGTCTATCGTGTTGCTTAGCTGAAGTCATAGCTATGTTGTGTTGATGAACCTCCACATGGCTCAGACAAAGAAATCTAAGAATTTAATTGGGTAAGAAGTGTGTATTTAATCCTACTAAAAGCTTATGTCACTAGTAGAGAACAAGTCAACAGTACCGGCCTTATTGGGCCTTTAGTACCGGTTGTGCAACCGGTACTAAAAGGTCGAGACTAAAGGGGTACCCCTTTAGTACCGGCTGTATATATAACCGGTGCTAAAATCCCTCCACGTGGCCGAACCTGCGCGCGCGCAGCTGAGGACACCAACCGGTACTAAAGGTTCCTGTTTTTTGCCCCCCCCCCCCTATTTTTTCAGGGGGGGTTAGGTTTTCGGTTTTTTTTCTTTTCGCTTATTTTTCAGGGTTTAGGGTTTCTGTTTTTTTCCTTTTCGCTCATTTTTCAGGGTTTCGGAGGAGATCACGTATAAAGTACTCACTACACATATAAAGTACTCATTACACATATAAAGTACTCTCGTTACATATAAAGTACTCATAATTACAATGGAGATCACCGCTAGCTAGTACATGCATGGAGGGAGTCTATTTATCGACATAGTGGAATTCACCGAATTCATCTACGACATGCGTCGGAATGAATCCTGCCAATTCCTCCGCAATAGCTTTTACGCGGTTTTTTGGTAGGAGCTGGTTCCGCTTCCTTGCCATCTTTAAAAGAAGGAGATCAAAACAGTTATGATCAAAACTAAACATGATTGATGGTAGCAAAATAAAAGTTGTGTATGATGTTTACGTACCTCTCGATTTTTTATACTATTGACTCTCTCATTGACCCTCATGTGAATAAACTCGCAAACGTAGTATCCACATAGTTCCATCCCCTGTGGTTGTCGCAGACACCACTATACAAGAATTTAATTTAATCAAATAATAATCAAGAGAATGATAATGGTATTAGAAAGATACACAGACGTAGATACGTAGTAGTACTTACGTTGTTAGCCTTGAACTGCAGCTTAGGTTTTCATTCACCGCGTTCTTCCGCGATGAACTTTTTCCAAACCCTGCCTGGAAAAGAAAATGAATTGAGGAGTTATTACTTATACTTTTGATATCCGGAAATGAACGAAAGAGGCCGATATAGTGCGATTGAAATTACCTCTTGAGCATTAGACGCACGCTTTTGTACTCATCTTGATCTCTCCTTAATGAGTCCCAGACTTCAACTTCTCCTTCCTTGAGTCTAATGATTAGCAGAATGAAGTGGTACCTGCGCACATTTATATACGCAGGTATTCAGAACTCATCAATTACACTTAATATCGGGAAAGCAAAATAAAATGTGTACAAGACATTAACACTCACCCGAAGTTGTAAGGAAAAAGTATTTCCTTTTTGCTACTTTGTCGCTTAAAAAGCGTTAGCAAAACGTCCTTTGTGTCCTCGGGATGGTCGGCTATGGTCTTGACATGAACTTTATCTGGGTCAATGAACCCAATGTCCCAGATTCCTCCCATTCGGCATTCACGAATCTTCATTCTGCATAATAGCGTACAAAATAATGTTGTGAGGATAATTACAAGCAATGAACGAGCTTAACTATAAATAATTAAATTACACGAATAAATTACTTACAGACAATAGCAGCTGATGATAGATTTGTCGAGAGCAAGTTGATTGTACATCTGAAAAAGTTCGGAGAACTCAACCTGCACACCATATTGTCGGAAGTAGTGTTGTTCCTTAACTCGCGCCATGAGATAGATTTTCTCTTCTTTTGCGGCGACCATGTACCAGTTATGCAATTTATATAACTGTGTTGTCAGAGCACTCGGATTTTCGACCAGAGGCAGCCCGAGTTCAAATTTATATTGAATTGTTATCTGCGCTATGGGGTAACCTGTGTCGCCAATGACAACTTCTCCATGCCCGATTTCCCGAGCTTCAGAAGGCACGATGAGCGGGGCGATCGATTGTGCTTCTTGTTCTCCGAGCTGGGCAACTCTTTTCCCGCACGCTTTATCTTGCTCCATCTGTGAGGAAAGTACCTTGTCAATACCTCGCTCATAGTCTGAAAGGGGCGGTGGTGGAGGGTCATATAGGTTGTCAACGGTGTGATCTTTTACCTCAGTTAGTATAGTATTCAGAAGTTCCTTTATGGGGTCCAGTCTTGCCTCCAGTCTTTCCTTGTTTTTCTGTTAAAAAGGCTCTCGCCTCTTCACGTGTGCTCACTTCTAATTCCTCCTGAGTCATCTCGCCAGCTAACTTCTCAGGAGCCTTGACTTTCTTGGGTTTTTTGCACGTTTCTTGACAGGGGACGACGTGAACAGCTTCTGCTTTGTCAAATTACTAGTGGGCGCAGCAGTCGGCTGATGGGACGGCGCGGGCGATGGACTCGCGGTGGGCTCCCAATCGTCGGGGGAGGAGGGTGGACTTTGCTGTGGTGAATTTCTAGCCGGAGGAGTCGGTGGCCTTGGCGTCGAGTCTGGAAACTTGATGTATTTCTTCTTCCATAGAACGATACCAAGTTCGACTTCTCCCAATGTCTTCTCGCCTTCAGCTCTGGGAATGTCAAGATGCATTGAGTTGAATCCCGACATAACTTTCGTGACCCCGACACGAGCAAATCCAGCCAGAATCTCACCAAAATGGAAGGTTGATCCAAGTTGATGTGGTAAATCATAGCCATTCGCCACCGGAAAACTAATGTTCTTCATTGGCGCATGTAACTCACAATTTGTCTTCTCCGTGATATCATCCACGGGGTAGCGCGCCGCCGACGGTTCATCAACTGGTTCATCAACTGCAGGATCTTGTAGCTGCGTGGAACCCACGCAGCTTTTCCGCTGAGATGGGCAGACATCGACTGCATGATCTTCTACTCGCGGCTGAGATTCCCTTTGCTGGGTAATTAAGGCCAGTTGCTCCTTCACATCATGCATCTGGCGTTCTAATGCAGTAAACCTCTCCGCCTCCCTCTTCTTACCTCTGCAATGTTTTCTATAAGTTGCAGCGTCCTCCGGAAACCCTTCAAGAAAACCAACCCCGCCTTGATGGCTACGTGTTGGTGAACCCCAAGAGGAAGGTTATGATGTAGACAGCAGAAGTTTTCCCTTGAATAATCTACCCAAGGTTATCAATCCAGTAGGACTTGACGATCTATCGGAAGGTTGTTGATGTTGACTCCCCCTGGCGCTAGGGAGCTTGCACCAACGTGGAATCTGCACAGACACAAACCAGAACTTTGCCCAACACGAAACAGAGAGGTTGTCAATCTCTCCGGTCTTGCAGAAACAAAGAGTTAAACGTATGGTGTGGAAAACAGCAGGAAAAACAGCAAGTAACAGGAAACAGATGATTGCAGCAGGTTGTGTAAACAGTATGAGGAAATTGGACCAGGGTCCACAGTTCACTAGTGGTGTCTCTCTCAGAACAGATAACTAGCATGTTGGGTAAACAAATTACAGCTGGGCAATTGACAAATAGAGAGGGCATAACAATGCAATACATGCCAAGATGTCTACTATGAAATCTAGTTGGGCATTACAACAAAGTACATAGACCGTTATTCCAACCATCTATGCCTAAATAATCCACCTTCAAGGCAGCATCCGCATCCTATTCAGTATTAAGTTGCTAACAACAGATTATTGCATGAAGTAAAGTGTGTAATGTAATCAATACAAGTGCCCTTGGACACTGCACCAATGTTTTATCCCTAGTAGCAACAGCACATCTACCATCTTAGACCTTTCTGTCACTGATCCAGATATCTAGAGACTGAACCCACTATCGAGCATAAATACCCCCTCTTGGAGTCACAAGCATCTACTTGGCCAAAGCATCTACTAGCAACGGAGAGCATGCAAGATCAAGAGCACATAGATAAACAACTTGAATAAACATGGTATCAATATTCATCGGATCCCAGCAAACACAACATCTAGCATTACAATAAGATGATCTTGATCATGTTAGGCAGCTCACAAGATCTAAACATGGAGGCACAAGGTAGAGAGACAACCATCTAGCTACTGCTATGGACCCGTAGTCCAGGGGTGGACTACTCACGCATCACTCCGGAGGCAGGCATGGTGATGTAGAGCCCTCCGGTGATGATCTCCCCTCCGGCAGGGTGCCGGGAAGAGCTTCAGAACTCCTCCGATCTGAGATTGACGATGACGGCCGCGACGGAACTTTTCGTGGAATATGATCGACCGTAATAGGGTTTTCGCGTCGCGGAGAATATATAGGCGAAGAGGCGGCGTCGGTGGCCGAGGGGGGCCACCACGCCATAGGGGGGCGCGGGCCCACCCTGGGCCGCGCCCTAGTGTGGCGTGGCCCCCTGGTGGGTCTGCTCCGACTCCCCTTTGGACTCCGTGATCTCCTCGTGATATTATTGACGATGTCTTTTGTTTCGTCCAATTCCGAGAATATTTCCTTAATAGATTTTCTGAAACCAAAAACAGCAGAAAACAGGGAACTGGCACTGTGGCATCTTGTTAATAGGTTAGTCCCAGAAAATGCATAAAAATGATATAAAGTGTAGCCAAAACATGTAGCAATTGATATAATAACAGCATGGAACATCAAAAATTATAGATACGTTTGAGACGTATCAAGCATCCCCAAGCTTAGTTCCTGCTCGTCCTCGAGTAGGTAAACGATAAAAACAGATAATTTTTGAAGTGACATGCTACCAACACAATCTTTGATCAAATAACAATGTAATGCACATGATCTGAATGAAGTGATCCAAGCCAATGGTCTATAGTTTGCAAGCAAGTAAATAAAGAGTAAACATAAGTGATCACACAAGTGCAAACTTTCATGAATAATACTATAAAACATTTAGAGATATAATAGTCTAACATAATAGTTAGCTCACAGCAGCAATAATTCTCAACATGAAAGTGTTTGTATCAACACAAAGGAAGATAATAGCTTCAGCTTTTGCTTCAACTTTCAACATGTATATCATATAGATAATGTCAATGCAAAGAATATGATCAACCAAACACAAAGTTATGTAAAAACTGTTATACTGGAGTTGACAATGATGTTTGCTTAAGTAGACAGAAAGAAGTGGGAAAACTGACTCAACATAAAAGTAAAAGAATGGCCCTTCGCAGAGGGAAGCAGGGATTAACATCATGTGCTAGAGCTGTAGTTCCCGAAGGCATATAGAGAGCATAAAATATTGTTTTGTAAGGTAATGGTGTATACAGGTGTCAACAAATCAGCAAATAGGCAATACTCTACTTCACTAGTTGATCAAACTTTACAAGAGCGGCTCCCATGAAGGACGTTATTTCTACCAGCGGGCAGATCATCCCTCTTCTCTTTTGTTTACACACTTGTGAACATTGCTTGACTGACGAATCAGGGGCAAAAAGATGTGAAGAGAATTGTTTGGTTAAAGTTGTAATTAATTGGGACTGGGCACCCCGTTGCCAGCTCTTTTTGCAAAATTATTGGATAAGCGGATGTATATGCCACTAGTCCAGGTGTGTAAAATTTGATCAACCAGGAAATAAAGACCACCTATCTACGTCCTTATGAGCTTTTCAAGTAGTGACACAAAAAGGATAATTGTTTTGAGTAGTTAGTAGATAGCACATGAAGAAATTTACTTGGAATGGTGAAAACACCACATAATAGGTAGGTATGGTGGACACAGGTGGCATGGATTTGGCTCAAGGTTTTGGATGTACAAGAAGCATTCCCTCTTAGTACAGAGTTTAGGCTAGCAAGGTTATTATAAGCAAACATCATTATCAACTGGAATAGCAAGAGTGTACATAAAACACAAGGTTTGACGAACCATAGACTCCCACTGTCTTCCTTGTTAACACATAGCCTTCATCCAAAAATTATCTAGACTACTATGGACTTCCAATTATGCAACAGATTATTATAGCAGAAAATCCTTATAGTAGTTCTTCATTAATAGCCATTACTTACATGATGCACAAGCTTAAACATTAATTACTTGACAGCTCAAAACAATTGGCAAGCATCAAATTACTCAAGACAACGATCTAAAAAGATTCATGTAAGCATTTTATACCACTACCACATGCATAGCATTTTTCTGGTCCAACCAAACACCAATCAACTTATTTGACAACTCTCCAAACAGATATAAGTGAAGCAAGAGAGTACTTTCTTCAAAAGAAACTGAAAGCTCTAACAAGAGATACATGAAAAACTGAGAGCTAACAGCAATAACAGCAACTAGACAGGAATACTCAACAAGTATAAGTGAAGCACAAGAGTATTCTAATGAAAAAGTGGAGCGTGTCTCTCTCCCAAACATGAATACTAGGATCCAACAAGTATAGCACAGCAAACAAAACAAAACAAACTGAAAACAAAAACACACTGACGCTCCAAGGAAGAGTACACTAGTATGAAGCAATAAAAATATAGCACCATTAGAGATGACCTGATAATTTGTAGATGAAGAAGGGGATGCCTTGGGCATCCCCAAGCTTAGATGCTTGAGTCTTCTTGAAATATGCTGGGGAGGTAAGCCTCCCCAAGCTTAAGCTCTTCACTCTTCTTGATCATGTAATATCATTCTCCTCTATCAACACTTGAAAACTTCCTTCACACCAAAACTTAACAGCTTTTCTCATTAGCAGGTTAGTGCACTAAAAGATAATACTTCAAAGTTCTAGCAAAGACAAAACTCACAAGCCAACTATTTTAAACATTAGCCACTGTTACTAGGCTCAAGTGGGCACTTTTACACGAAAAGAAACCACTTAAAAACTTGTAAAAGAGAGAATGCAAAATAAAAGACAGAATCTGTCGAACGAATTTTTTCGAGGCACTTACGATGCTCAGATGAAAAACTTTTGAAATAATGAAAGTTGCGTAACATCATCAGGAACATGCACAAAAAGTTTCAGCATTTTTCGATTTTTTCTGATTTTCTACTGAATTAAACGGTGACGAACAGCAATCTGTCCAATGCAGTCCCGAAAATAAAACCAACTTTGCATTAGTAACTCTCCTTGGCACAACAAAACAGCAAATAAAAGATACAAAGGAGTTGCTACAGAGGTAAACAAGCATCCTTGACTCAAGAAAACAAAAATAAAACAGCAAATAAAAACATGGGTTATCTCCCAGAAGTGCTTTTCTTTAATGCCTTTGAGCTAGGCATGAAGAGATGCATCAAGTATTGTCAAGACCAGAAAATCCAAAACCATAATTTGTCTTGACACTAGTATCATGTGAGTATTTCATCTTCTTCCTAGGGAAGTGTTCCATACCTTTCTTGAGTGGGAATTGAAATTTTATATTCCCCTCTCTCATATCAATAACAGCACCAACAGTTCTCAGAAAAGGTCTTCCCAAAACAATAGGACAAGAAGGATTGCATTCAATATCCAAAACCACAAAATCAACAGGGACAAGATTGTTATTAACCATTATCAAAACATCATCAACTTTTCCTAAAGGTTTCTTCATAGAAGAATCAGCAAAGTGAACATCCAAATGACATTTTTCCAAAGGTGCAAGCTTGAGAATATCATATAAATTTTTAGGCATAACCGAAATACAAGAACCAAGGTCACACAAAGCATTGCATTCAAACTCACTCAGTTTCATTTTAATAACAGGTTCCCAATTATCATCTAACTTCCTAGGGATAGAAGCTTCAAGTTTTAATTTTCTTCCCTAGCATGCATGAGAGCTTTGATAATATGTTCAGTAAAAGCCATATTTATTTTACTAGCATTAGGACTCTTAGCTAGCTTTTGCAAGAACATGATGACTTCAGTTATGTTACAATTTTCGAAATTGAAGTTGTTGTCATCAAAAACAATGGAGCAATTATCACCAACACCTCTAAAAATTTCAGCACTTTTACTAGGAACAAAAGTAGTGCTATCAGGCAATTTAAAACTTTTTGTAGAGGTAGTAGAGACATTTCCAACACTTATTATCTTTTCACTAACAGTAGGGGGCGCATTAGCACTGAGGCTACATTTGTTTCATTAGTAAAAATAGTGCAAACTCTAACAGCAGCTGTTGTACTAGTATTTTCTTTAATAGCTTCGGGTTTAGCTGCCATTTTATTTATCAAGGAGGTTTGAGAATCTGACAAATTCGAAACATAAGTCTCAGTATTAGAAATCCTAGTTTGCAAACCTGAGATTTCATTATTTAGATTTTCAATTTGGTGACTTATATTCCTTAGCATACTAGATTGTTCCTCCATCATTCTAGTGAATATCTTATTTTGCTCAAATTGCTTTTGCATAAAATCCTTAGTTGCTTTCTCAACCTCTATCATTCTTTCTTCACTAACCATGCCAAACTTGCCATTAGGACTTCCATAAGAGTTGCTACCATTAGAAGGATATGGCCTATAATTGTTGCTACCAAAATTATTCCTATAGCATTGTTGTTGAAGTTGTTATTTTTAATGAAGTTTACATCAACATTTTTCTCATCATGAGCAACCAAAGAAGCAAGAGGAATATTATTTGGATCCACAACACCATGTCCATTCGAAAGCATAGTCATAATAGCATCAACTTTAACACTCAAGGAGGAAATTTCCTCAACAGAATTTACCTTCTTACCAGTTGGAGCCCTTTCAGTGTGCCATTCAGAATAATTTACCATCATATCATCAAGAAGCTTTGTAGCAGCACCCAAGGTGATGGACATAAAGGTCCCTCCAGCAGCCGAGTCCAATAAATTCCTTGAAGAAAAATTTAGTCCTGCATAAAAGGTTTGGATGATCATCCAAGTAGTCAGTCCATGAGTGGGACAATTTTTAACCAAAGACTTCATTCTTTCCCAAGCTTGGGCAACATGCTCATTATCAAGTTGCCTAAAGTTCATAATACCACTTCTCAAGGAGATAATTTTAGCAGGAGGATAATATTTTCCAATGAAAGCATCTTTGCATTTAGTCCAGGAATCAATACTATTTCTAGGCAAAGATAGCAACCAATCTTTAGCTCTTCCTCTTAAGGAGAAAGGAAACAATTTCAGCTTAATAATATCACTCTCTACCTCCTTATACTTTTGCATATCACAAAGTTCAACAAAGTTGTTTAAGTGGGCAGCAGCATCATCAGTACTAACACCAGAAAATTGCTCTTTCATAACCAGATTTAACAGTGCAGGCTTAATCTCATAAAATTCTGCTTTAGAAGCAGGTGGAGCAATGGGTGTACAGATAAAATCATTGTTGTTTGTGCTAGTAAAGTCACACAACTTAGTATTTTCAGGATTACTCATTTTAGCAAGCCTAAAACAAGCAACAGGGCAACTCGAAATTAAAAACTAGATGCAGGAATTTAATTTTTTTGGGTTTTTGATTTTTAACAGCAAGCAAAACAAAACTAAAACAAGACAAAAAACAAAGTAAAGAGATTGGAACTGAGAGACTCCCCTTTCCAATAGCCTCCAAGTCCCCGGCAACGGCGCCAGAAAACAGCTGGTGCCTGGTTGACGGGAGAGTATTTGAGTGATGATGATGGTGATGATGAGTACTTCCCCGGCAACGGCGCCAGAAAACAGCTTGATGGCTACGTGTTGGTGAACCCCAAGAGGAAGGTTATGATGTAGACAGCAGAAGTTTTCCCTTGAATAATCTACCCAAGGTTATCAATCCAGTAGGACTTGACGATCTATCGGAAGGTTGTTGATGTTGACTCCCCCTGGCGCTAGGGAGCTTGCACCAACGTGGAATCTGCACAGACACAAACCAGAACTTTGCCCAACACGAAACAGAGAGGTTGTCAATCTCTCCGGTCTTGCAGAAACAAAGAGTTAAACGTATGGTGTGGAAAACAGCAGGAAAAACAGCAAGTAACAGGAAACAGATGATTGCAGCAGGTTGTGTAAACAGTATGAGGAAATTGGACCAGGGTCCACAGTTCACTAGTGGTGTCTCTCTCAGAACAGATAACTAGCATGTTGGGTAAACAAATTACAGCTGGGCAATTGACAAATAGAGAGGGCATAACAATGCAATACATGCCAAGATGTCTACTATGAAATCTAGTTGGGCATTACAACAAAGTACATAGACCGTTATTCCAACAGCATCTATGCCTAAATAATCCACCTTCAAGGCAGCATCCGCATCCTATTCAGTATTAAGTTGCTAACAACAGATTATTGCATGAAGTAAAGTGTGTAATGTAATCAATACAAGTGCCCTTGGACACTGCACCAATGTTTTATCCCTAGTAGCAACAGCACATCTACCATCTTAGACCTTTCTGTCACTGATCCAGATATCTAGAGACTGAACCCACTATCGAGCATAAATACCCCCTCTTGGAGTCACAAGCATCTACTTGGCCAAAGCATCTACTAGCAACGGAGAGCATGCAAGATCAAGAGCACATAGATAAACAACTTGAATAAACATGGTATCAATATTCATCGGATCCCAGCAAACACAACATCTAGCATTACAATAAGATGATCTTGATCATGTTAGGCAGCTCACAAGATCTAAACATGGAGGTACAAGGTAGAGAGACAACCATCTAGCTACTGCTATGGACCCGTAGTCCAGGGGTGGACTACTCACGCATCACTCCGGAGGCAGGCATGGTGATGTAGAGCCCTCCGGTGATGATCTCCCCTCCGGCAGGGTGCCGGGAAGAGCTTCAGAACTCCTCCGATCTGAGATTGACGATGACGGCCGCGACGGAACTTTTCGTGGAATATGATCGACCGTAATAGGGTTTTCGCGTCGCGGAGAATATATAGGCGAAGAGGCGGCGTCGGTGGCCGAGGGGGGCCACCACGCCATAGGGGGCGCGGGCCCACCCTGGGCCGCGCCCTAGTGTGGCGTGGCCCCCTGGTGGGTCTGCTCCGACTCCCCTTTGGACTCCATGATCTCCTCGTGATATTATTGACGATGTCTTTTGTTTCGTCCAATTCCGAGAATATTTCCTTAATAGATTTTCTGAAACCAAAAACAGCAGAAGACAGGGAACTGGCACTGTGGCATCTTGTTAATAGGTTAGTCCCAGAAAATGCATAAAAATGATATAAAGTGTAGCCAAAACATGTAGCAATTGATATAATAACAACATGGAACATCAAAAATTATAGATACGTTTGAGACGTATCACGCCTCCTCTGCCTCGACATCATCCCCAGTGTTCTTTATTCCCGAGGGCGAGTGAAAGCTCGTCGTCCTCTCTATCGGGAACATATTTTCCCTGTCGGACTAATTCTATTGCGTCAACTAGTTTTTTGGTGACTCTTGTAATTCTTTTCTTCCATTTTCCCTGTGCAACAATCAGCCCTGTGTTTGGGTCCAACACTACCCCATGCGCGAACAACCATAACTTGGACCTGTCGGGCCAGTCATCTGTCTGTGGAGTTATCCCTTTTTGACGCAGCTCGTTTTCATAGGCTTCCCACTTAGGCACGGCAGTCTTGTAGCCACCTGAGCCCAAACGATGGAAATATTTCTTCTTCTTAGCATTCAACTTATTTTGTTTTGATCGGGCCACAGCGACGGCCGATTTCTTATACGCCACAAATTCAGGCCAGTCATCTTTTAGCTTCTCTAGATTTCCAGTGAAATCTGGAGTTTTTTTCTCATATTTTCTCCACAATGTTTTCTTCCAGTTGTTGAATTGCTCGGTGATGCATGTAAAATGCATACATGAACTTTGCACTATATCACACATATTCTAATCATATTTGCATCACATAAGGGTTATATTACTGTTATTTAATGATTTTAGGAAATAAATCAATTGTTTCCTATTTTTATGGAATTAACCCTGCGCAGGCAGAAAACCCTATTTCTTTCCTTTTATGTTTCAGGGACCCAAACGTCGTCTAAAAATTATGGAAAAATACAGGCGTCAGTATTTCGGAAGGAGGAAGACCTCGGAGCGAAGGAAGCAAGCAAACGGAGGCCGCAAGGCGATAAGGGGGTGGCCCACGCGGCCAGGTACTGTGGCCGCGTGGGACCCACTCATTTGGGCCTCGTGGCTTCGCTGCCGTCGATCTTTCGTCCACCGACTCCGTCTTGACCTAAAAACGCCTATAAAAAAGGTCCCCTGGCGTTTCGCGAAGGGAGCGCCGCACAAACACAGAAACACCGAAACGGAGATCAGGAGCTGCAGATTGGAGGGGGAAAACTCCGGCGGGGCGCTGCGGGTGTGGTCTCCATCCCCTCCATCGACTTCTCCACCGTCTCCATGATGAAGAGGGAGTAGTCCACCTCTGGACTATGGGTTTGTGGAAGTAACTTATGTATCTCTCCTCTCTTGAGCTTCACTAATTAGTACCGTATGAGCTGCTGAACATGATTACGGTCATATTTGTATTACCTATGTGGTGGATCTTTCTATGAGTTAATATATGTTTGAGATTGCAATGTTTGTTTCAGTTATGAGTATAGATGCATATTATGTACCCCGTTCTTGTTTACTTGTTATGATCAATCATGTTTATGAGAGCGTGTGTGGGGGAACGTGTGCATTAGTTGGAGTAACGGGGAGTGGTGAGTGCGGTAAGCTGACAACTTAATATCGTGATCCACTTGGGTGTTTACCTTACTTTGTTACCTCACTAGGGATAAACAAAAATACCTTGCTGCCGGGTTGAGGGTGATCAAGCCTCTTCTCTATGACTAGATCCAGCATGTTCTTATTTTCACTTCATGTTATGAAACTTATTGCTATACTCTGAGTCATCTTAATTACTGAGGTGTTATGATTTGGTTCGCATCTTGGTGGAGTATAAGAGAGACTAATAACCAAAAGGTTTCTATGTTAGGACGTGATGCCCATATATCTAAGTAACTTGTTATCAAACTTTGTGTTGCAATCTCATATGTTAACTCTGTGTGTGTTCCATTGTCTGCCACTTTATAAAGAGAGAGTGTATTTGTGAAACCATGAACCCCGGTCAATTTTTAATCATAAGAAACACCTTTCCAACACCATATACCACTTTTCTATTTTCAGCCATCATTAAATCCGAAAATACAAAAATACTTTTCATCTTGCATACATCATTAAAAAACCCAAAAATATCATTTACCATTGCATCCACCACCATTGCATATTTATTTCCTGTTTGCATTGCATAACTATCTTGATATCATTCTTACACCTTGTGCTTGACAACCACAGGTGAGGTTGAGGACCAAAACATTTAACTTTGTTTTGTAGGTAACCAAAAGAAGGATAAGAAGATATATCTTCACTACTGAGTCCCTGAGAGTTCGATATTAAATCCTCGAGTCACCCTCGTGGGGAAAACAAGTCTTCCACTTACTACATACTCTGCACTTGGAGGCTCAACCTAACCCCGTATACTTTATCTTGCAGGTAGCTACTAAAGGCTATCACATCTACGGGTATCACTCGGCCATCTTGCTAAGAGTCCACTCCTTGACTTTATCCTTCCTCCTCTGTGGGAGATCTGCCGGTAGGCTGAAAGAACCCAATATCGACTCCCAAAGGGTTTCTTTAATTCTTTGCTCGACATATTTTGCGCCAATGTTTTTTTTCTTCGGCTCATTCCATTCTGCAACGGTGATCGGGACCATGTCCCTTACAAGAAATCCGCATTGAGCTATATATTTAGTGGAGATTCCATCGGGTTTCTCCGGTTTGCCTTTTATGCTAACTTCGTCGATCGACAACTTTGCACCATCCGGCAGCTTTAACCCTTGGGCTGGGCCTCGTTTACGGATTGACGTAGATCCAGAGGGCTGAAAGAAAAATGTTTCGTTAATAAGTGCGCATATAAATCAATTAATGCATCTAGCTAGTGATCAACAAGACTTAATATATACCTTGCCGGAGTTCTCTACGGAGTTTTCTAACGGCACTTCTTCTTCGTCGTCGTCATCGTCGTCTCTCAAGTTTTGTAACTCAAGTCCCTCACCGGAGTCGTTCAAACATTTCGCGCTGAAATCTTCGCCGTCTTCTTCGTCGGTCTCTTCTCCATCGGAATTGGGTCCAAGGGTCTTATCAAATATAATTGCTTGAAAGCGTTCTTCTTTCTCCAAGTCTCGGATGAAGGCCGGGGCGTCGATGATGGGGGCATCGTCCTCCATAGCTCAATGTCACTGCAAATTTGTAATTCATAGCAAATGACTTAGCTAAATTTTCAAACTTTGCTACTAAAATTTTCTAACTAAGCAATATTTCAAAGTTAGGAATATTTCTAACTTAGCAATATTTCAAACTTAGCAATATTTCAAACTTTACTAAATTTGCTACATTTTCAAATTTTCTAACTTTGCAAAAATATAACCTTGCTTTGCTAACTAAATTTTCAAATTTGCTAAATTTTCTAACTTTGCTAAGTTTTCAAATTTGCTACATTTTGTAAGTTTGCTACATTTTCAAATTTTCTAACTTTGCAAAAATATAACCTTGCTTTGCTAACTAAATTTTCAAATTTGCTAAATTTTCTAACTTTCTAAGTTTGCTAAGTTTTCAAATTTGCTACATTTTGTAAGTTTGCTACATTTTCAAATTTTCTAACTTTGCAAAAATTGCACCTTGCTTTGCTAACTAAATTTTCAAATTTGCTAAATTTTCTAACTTTGCTAAGTTTGCTAAGTTTTCAATTTTGCTACATTTTATAAGTTTGCTACATTTTCAAATTCTATAACTTTGCAAAAATTGCTACATTTTCTAATAATAACCTAAACAGTAATAACCTAAACAAAATGAAAAAATTGCTATGACTAACAAAATGAAAAGACAGTAATAAACAGTAATGAAAAAACAGTAATAATAAAATGAAAAAAAAACTTACCGGAGATGGTGCGGTGGCGTGGCGGCCGGAGATGCGGTGGCGCGGCGCGATGCTGCGGTGGTGGCGCGCGGGGTTGGTGGAGGGCGTGCCGTGGAGGCCGGTGCAGAGGCACGCGACGGGCCGCCGGAGCAGGAGCGGAGGAGGGCGGAGCAGGGGCACGTGCACGCCGGAGCAGGGGCGGCGGAGGGCGGAGCAGGGGCACGTGCAAGCGACGTGCCGCCGGAGCAGGGGCACGCCACCGTAGCAGGGGAACGCGACGGCGGGGGCGCGGCGGAGGCCGGAGCGCGGCAGAGCGTGGCGGAGGCCAGAGTGCGGCCGAGCGCGGCGGAGGCCTTCGCCGGAGCAGGGCTTCGCCGGAGGACTTCGTCGAGGAGCGAGGCGTCGGCGCGGAGCGAATTTGGGGAATTTGGAGTGACTTCGTCGATCCCCTGCACTTAACCGCATTCAAAACACCTTTAGTACCGGTTGTTCTGTACAACCGGTACTAAAGGGTCTTTAGTACCGGTTGTAAAGAACAACCGGTACTACAACCGGTACTAATGGGCTTTTGATTATTTTTTTCTCTAGTTTCTTTTTTCTTTCTTATGTTTTCTGTTTTTTATATCTATTTTGTTTTTTTCTCTAATTTCTTTTTCTTTAATATATATTTAATTTAATTGTCTACAAAATTGTAATAATTATCTATCTATTTGTTTTCTGTTTTTATATCTATTATCTATTTGTCAACGACGTCAATACGTAGGGGGGGACACGTGTCCTCCCCAGCGCTGGAAATTATCTATCTATTTGAAGCTTCTTGACAATACACATTGGAAATACACATTCATTATCATTACACATGCTCCTTACATAAAGGTTTAATACATTCCATAGAATGCATTACATAAAAGGTTTAATACATTATTACACATCACCAACATCACCAACATTATTCTACATAAACGGACTTGCTGGCTCGGAGGCCGTAGGATTAGGAGGAACGGCGGGAGGAGCCAGCCCCGTTCGCGGCCGCCCGGTTCTCGCGCGCACGTTTGCGGCAGAGGGCAAGATCCATGAAGGATGAGTCTTTCAGCGCCCAATCCAGCTCAGAAGCCTCCTTCGCCTTGAGTTGGCAGACAGTTCTGGCTCGCTGTACACGGTCGTCGTGGACGGACTGGAAGGAGGCTTCAAGGGCCTCCTGCATCTGCGGCCCGCTGCGCTCTTCCCCATGGTCGCTCCAGTCGAAGTCGTCGTCATCCTCCACGTCGGGAGGGGCGGCGGCGACTGGTGGAGGTACGGCCGCGGATCCCCACGCCACCCCTGCGGCGTACGCATCCTCGTCGGGGTCAGGGGCGTCGGACCACGCGCGCTCGTACGTCCTCCGCACCTCCTCCGGCACCGGAGCAGGAGGACGGTAGCAGGGCATTCCTCTCCACGCCGGGCTCGTGGGCATACGGCGGGATAGGCTCCCGCGGTAGCGCCCAAGCGCGCTCTGCCGAGCACGCTCGACCTCGTCCAGAAGGCGCTGCGGCGGGCGTGGCGGATCCATCTCGTGGAGAGGATGCGTTTGTGGCTAGGAATGGTGGATTAGGGTTTACCCCGTCGGCGACAATATATAAAGACCTCCAGGGCAGCGCTAGGGGAGGACACGTGGCTAGGGCAGCGCTGGGGAGGACACGTGGCTGACACGAGTCGTGACCGCAAAGCCCGACTTTAGTCCCGGTTGGTAACACCAACCGGGACTAAAGAAGCACACGGATCGTGTGTTTCTTTCAAGCGCTTGTGAGACGTTGGATCAGGGCTGTGTTTCTTTTGAGGTATTGTGAGCTGTTGGATCAGCAGTATCACGACCACTTTGTACCCTATATATAGCCCCCCTCCCGGACATGTTCAGCACTCAGTGTCTTCTCATTGTAGTTCATTTTGGCAGTACACGGGTAGCAGAGAGCAAGATTTCTGAGAGGCAGGAGTTCCTAGAGCGGACGCTGAAGGTGAACCCTCCCCTCGGTCGGATCCAAGCAGCGGCAACACGCTCTGATGATTAGCAACATCCCCAACACTTGTTGCAAATCATCAGAGACGTGTTGTCGCTGTTTGGATCGAAGGCCGATTTGCCGTCTCATGACCACGCGATGATTTGCCGATTTGCCGGTCAGAGTGGCCACTGGAGAAGGTAGGCAGGGGAAACCGTATGTTTTGTTCTATCACTTGGAAATGCTAAAGATCTTGGAGAATGCAGAGATTGTGTTGGTAAAACTGCAGCTGATTGACATAGTGTTTAGATCTCTCTTCTGAGTTTTCAGGACATAGTTACATAAAAGGTTTAATACATTATTACACATCAGCAACAACATCCCTATCTAGTGTTCACTTTTTCTTCTTGTGTGTCCCATTCTTCTGATTGCGCCGTAGCACTAGTAGGAAACTGCCTTTCTGTGGATTCACTATCTGTGGCACACCAAACTTCCCATGCGCCACAAAAACATTTCAGTGGCGCACCATGCACAATGCGACATAGAATACTGTGGCGCATGCAAGCTGGCATGCGCCACAGAAATATGGTGGGTCCCGCCTCAACAAAAATCTGGTGACATTTCTGTGGCGCATCCAGTTCTGTGCGCCACAGAAATGTGGTGGGTCCCCCTCCAACGATTGCCTGGGTGCTTATTCTGTGGCGCACGGTTCTGGATGCGCCACTGAAAATAACATTTCTGTGGCGCATCTACACCCGTGCGCCACAGAAAAGTATGTGTGTGTTCTTTATTTTTTTAAATTTAATCAAAAAATATTGTTGTGGCGCATGCCACCATGGATGCGCCACAGAAATATTTGGTCTACTAACAAATGTGTTTGTGTTTTGTACATTCTTATGCTAAAGATCTTGGAGAATGCAGAGATTGTGTTGGTAAAACTGCAGCTGATTGACATAGTGTTTAGATCTCTCTTCTGAGTTTTCAGAACATAGTTACATAAAAGGTTTAATACATTATTACACATCAGCAACAACATCCCTATCTAGTGTTCACTTTTTCTTCTTGTGTGTCCCATTCTTCTGATTGCGCCGTAGCACTAGTAGGAAACTGCCTTTCTGTGGATTCACTATCTGTGGCACACCAAACTTCCCATGCGCCACAAAAACATTTCAGTGGCGCACCATGCACAATGCGACATAGAATACTGTGGCGCACGCAAGCTGGCATGCGCCACAGAAATATGGTGGGTCCCGCCTCAACAAAAATCTGGTGACATTTCTGTGGCGCATCCAGTTCTGTGCGCCACAGAAATGTGGTGGGTCCCCCTCCAACGATTGCCTGGGTGCTTATTCTGTGGCGCACGGTTCTGGATGCGCCACTGAAAATAACATTTCTGTGGCGCATCTACACCCGTGCGCCACAGAAAAGTATGTGTGTGTTCTTTATTTTTTTAAATTTAATCAAAAAATATTGTTGTGGCGCATGCCACCATGGATGCGCCACAGAAATATTTGGTCTACTAACAAATGTGTTTGTGTTTTGTACATTCTTTTTTAAAAATTTAACCAAATGTGTGTGTTATTTAAATTTAACCAATTTTTTTAAATTTAACCAAATGTGTGTGTTCTTTATTTTTTAAATATAACTAAAAATATTTTTTAAAAAAGAATAACAAATGTATGTAGTGTTCTTTATTTAAATTTAACCAAAAAAATTTACAGAATCACAGAATTCTGTTTTAGTATATTTGGATACGGAATTCGGTGGCGCATATTAGGAGGTGCGCCACAGAATTAGGTGACTTAGGCATTTTAGCCCTTCCCCTTTCAATTCCCTTCTCCTTTCTTCCCCATTTGTCTCACACCCGCGCGCGCCCCAACTGCTCCAGACCCCGCCGGCCGCACGTCGCCGCTCCGTCCACGACGCCCCCGCTCGAACTCGTCGCCGACGCCGTCCTCGACACCGCCGGCACGCCGCCGCGCTCGACCCGCCACGCCACTGACGGCCAGGAGCACCTCCACGCGCTCGTGCTCGCGCGACCCGCCCGCCACGCCGATGGCCTCGACGCGCCTGTGCTCGACCCGCCACCGCCACCCGCGCCGGCCGCCGCCCAACTTGCGCCCTGGGACCCGCCACGAGCCGCCGACGACCTCCACTCGACTAGGTGCCGCCCCTCTCTCCCTCCCCCCCCTCTCCTACCATGTTGCACCTTAGGTGCTTGATGAAATGACCTAATCAAAAAAATTAAAATTTTGTTGCTTATGCTTGATAAAAAATTTGGCTGTGGAGTGGAGTAAACTTCTGGAGGTAATTCATATAGTTGAATCGAATTCTGAAGACAATAATGTTTTTTAGAAATTTGGGCAAAAAGGAATTACTGTTAAGTCCTTGTATAGTGCCTCCCAAACTAGAAACAACTCTGGAAAATAAAGATCCTACCAAAATTAAGATTTTCTTGTGGCTGGTAATGTGGAGGAGAATTTAAACCAACGATAATTTGAAAGAACAAAGAGTGTGGGTGGTATTTTCTGTGCTTTGGATACAAGTATAAATCACTTGTTTTTCTCTTGCCTAGTTGCTAGGTTTGTTTGATTTTTTAGTGTGCTTCTAACTCTCCAGTACAACCAGTGACAATTCACGATTTGTTGGATTGGGTTCATACTTTGTAGGGATATAAATTGGTGGCAGTCAAAATATGGCTTGATGCCATGCTCTAGGTTCTCTGGAAATCCATGAATCGAGCTTGCCTTTGACCATATTATTCCAAGTGACCATGTGGTATTCGATATCATATTGAATTTGTAATTGTTGCCTCCAAAAGCTGCCACTGTTCATCTCTGAAAACAAATGAAACAATTTGCTTATTTGAGTTATGGTTTCCTGTTCAGAGTTACAAGTTTTTTTGCCACTTGATGAGTTCAGCTAATCTTGTTTCCAATTATTTTGCAGGTGTGAGTATTTTGCAGAGGTGCTTGTGTGTGCTAGGCAAGAAGACGTCCTTGTGAAATATTTGCAAGTACCCGAGAGGTTGTGTGTTTGTGCTTTGTGCAACCACGACCATCGTGTCGTGGTTGTTTGTGTTCCGATCATATAGTGTCGTGTATGTGGATGTTGCCGGCCGGAGATGCCGGCCACAAATGTTTGTGGATGAAATGTATGCAGGTACCCATGAGGCCCTTGAGTTTGCCGGAACGTCGATTAACTTCCGTTCCGGCAAATTCGGGTACTCCATATGTCCAGTTTTTAGCAAAGGTCATGCCGAAATTTTTCGTGAATTTTGGCATGACTTTGCTAAAAAAATAGGACATATGATTTGTGAAATGTCTGCAGGTACCCCGAGAGGCCCTTGAGTTTGCCGGAACGTCGATTAACTTCCGTTCCGGCAAATTCGGGTACTCCATATGTCCCTTTTTTACCAAAGGTCATGCCGAAATTTTTCGTGAATTTTGGCATGACTTTGCTAAAAATAGGACATATGGGGTATTGCGACTAATGCATGGGCCGGGGTATCTTAGTACTTAATTAAGCGATTTTTTCTTATATTTGTTGTACTAACCTTTTGCCTCTTTTAATGCAGTGCAAACATGTCGGAAGGCGGCCCTTCTAAGCACATGAGCGTCGAAGATCAAGCTAGAGATTTCAACAAGTCGTTCTGGGAGGTGTCCCAGCAGATGGAGGAGGAGGTGGAGGCCGCCGAGAATGAGCAAGAGGACCGGGTGGAGGACGCCGAAACCACAGATGGAGCTGCTAGTGCCAGTCAGGAGGATGACACCAGCACCACTGATGGTGGCGACCACACAGATGCTGCTACCGATAGCAACCCGACCGCTAAGCGGAAGAAGCCAAGGAATGATCGGAAACCGCAAGCACTCGACAACGTCACACACGTGTTCACCAAGGTCACGCCATGTGGCCTACCAGTGGAGCCGAAAAGCATGCCAAAGGGTACAGCATGCAACTAGGGTGCATTGTCCGGGAAAGCATGTCGATCAACACGAAGGACCTCAGAAGCAAGGGCAATGAGGCTTTGGTCGAAAACCTCCTCACGAAGCTTCACCAACGATACACGTTCCCGCTTCCATTGAACAAAAAGGTGGACAGTTTAGCCATCACGAAGATGAGCACCACCTTGAGCAGCTGGAAATTTTGGGTGAAGAAGAAGATCAATAAGGGTCTAAGCTGGGAGGAGATACGTGCCAAAGAACCGACGCTCGACAAAGAAGAGTTCGAGATATTCAAGGAGTCCTTAAAGTCTGAGGAGGCTACAAAATGGACCGAGTGGGCTAAGTCTATGCGGGAGCTGAACATAGGTAACCACCGTTTGGGAAGCGGCGGTTACCGAGGAAAACAGCCCGTTTGGGAAAAGGAGGATGCCATTGTTGCAAAAATGGGAAAAGAGAACATGTGGAACAAATTCACGGACGAGCAAGTGAGGAACTTTGTCTGGTCCCGCTACTATCTGAACGAGGCGACGGGGGAATTCGTTACCGACGATGACGATGTGAGGACATTCGAGAAATTACTGGTAAGGAATTTAATTTCCGCGGATATCTCAAAGTCCATTGCGTTGATCTAATTAGATAACGAAGTCATATATTTCTACATGGGTTCACCTTAATTTCCTTTGTCTGCAGGAGGATGAGTTGAAGGATGGCCCGTCGTCCCAGGAGTCGACGGAGCCGTGGGACACGACTTTCAACAGGGCGACGAACGCTTACAAGGATAGGGACAAGTCGAAGCCGCCGACGTCAGCTGGTCGTGTGTCCGGCTTTGGTACGAGCATGAAGTTCGTAGAGTACTACTCATCTGACCCGGAGAAGAGAAAGGAGAGGAGGAAGATGAAGAGGGATAATACCGCCGAGGTTGTGGAGCTAAGGAAGAAGGTGGAGTCACTAGAGAAGCAAATAGTGGACTCCAGTACAGTGGACAAGTTAGTGGACGAGAGGATCCGGACGCTCATACCCCCTGGGTTGTTTGAGGGGTTAGCTGCTTGGAATGCGGGAGGTCAACAAGGGCCCATACACGTGCCCAGCTTCAGCGGCAGCAACTCAACCATGAACCGGGCCGTGTCGCCGGACCTGGTGACCCCACCCAACGCCACCCTGCAGTAGTCGGTCCCTTTTGTCGCACCGACACCCCCTCCCGCGAAAGATACCGAGGCGCCACCACCCGAACGGCCGGAGGAGAATGTTAGGCCGGCCGCCGGCACCGGCGCCCTTGTCTCGACATTAGCCGAGATCAACGCCATCGACAAGGTAACTAATTAATTACTTAGTCCGCGTCATTTTCTATAACTCTGCCTTTTATGACTGCCACCTGATGATGCCCAACATTTGTTCACAAAAGGACACGCCTTGCATACTCCTGCATAGGGTGGTACCCGACGCGAGTTGAAGGAAGTTGCTGAGGGCATGCTCATACAACCATTGTGCCGTGATATGCACAACAATAGAATGAGCGAGGCCGTGATGAGGGTCGGGTGACTGAGGTACTGCCTGAGTTTAGTGGCATCGACCCCCCATGCAACCTCCGGGAGCCGAGAAACACATGCTCCTTGGAAATTGCCCCAAGTGGGTCCTGGAATGGCCGAAGACCCAAATTCGTCTTGGGGGGTTAAGGCGCCGCTCCACCGGCGCCACCTCTAAACCCCGGAAGCCGATCGTTCGGCCCTCGAAGCCGCCACGAAAACCTGTTGAGAAGGAACCGACGCCACAAGCAGCAGTCGCCACCACCCGGAAGGAACCGCCGGTCGTTGCCACCACCAGCCGCCACCAAAGACTGTTGGGAATGTCTGTACCGCAACAGCCGTCCGAAGCCAAAGACGTTGCACCTCAACTTGATGGCAACGACGATGATGATGAAAATATCGACGTCGATGGCTTCATCAACATGGGTGCGAGCAAAGATTTGTTCATGCCTGCTATGGATGAGGAACCACCCTTCCGCGCTCACGGTGATCAACCTGGTCGTCGCACTACATGCCAGCGCCTGAGTTTTTCTCAAAACACGCCTCCGGAAGCCGGCGATCAAGCTCCAGACAAACGGGTAACATTTTCAGCCCTGGCACACTGACACGGACGGTTTGCGCGGGGTTCACTGCACCCCCACCATCCCCAGAGAAGATCAAGAAGTCTAAGAAGAGATAGGCAAGGCACCTCTACGAGCCAGCCAGCTCCTAAGGTTATCCGGGGTCATGAAGACATGACATCACCCCGTGCGGATAGCTTGACCCGAGTTCATGTAGCTGGTAAACCGTTGCTGCCTCCGGAGTTGCTCTGCCTCGCAAAAGGACCCATGCTCTCTTTGCATGAAGCTATCTTGATGATGGAGGGCCTGCTTCTTAAAGACAAGAATCCAAATTACCCGGTGTTGACGGTCCAGGTACCAAAGAACGTGGACTTCGTTACTGAAGCCCCCGCCGATCTGTTCTTCATAGCGTTCGAGGACGTCTTCAACCTGTTTCACTCTAGACGGCTGGACTATAACTTGGTCCGCCTATACGCGATCAATATGGCGATGAAGATCCAGAGAGATGTTGCCCCGTACGTCACGGTAGTGGATCCCTACTACATGCGTGACAGTCAGCTGGTGGAAGGATCAACGACACGGGATAAGGCCACGGAGTACCTGAAAGGTTCATGCTGAACAACAAGAGGAAGAACAACCTTCTTCTACCTTTCTTTCCCGAGTAAGTACACATCGCTCGCCGCCGTCGTATCTTATGCTTTCTTATAGATTTCTTCCGTTGTTGATCCTTTCCACTGCATTTTTTCCGACTAGGGACAAGTACTGCGTACTCATCATCCTAAACCCGAGGTGGTCCATTGCCACTTATTTGGACACGGGGAGTTCGAGCAATAAGAAAGACTACACAGAATAAAGGGTGTTCTCGATGAGGCTCTCGAGGGCTACGCCCAAATGGGAGGCACTTCGAACAAGGACAGACGAACGGGGAATGTTTCTCGCTGAACAACAAACACCGGTTCAGGCATGGGACCCAGTTCGATTGCATGAAGCAGAAGCATGGCAGCGTGAAGGATGCCTTCTACGTCCTCCATCTCATGAAAGGGTTTGTCCGGGATGCACTGAAAACAAAGTTGCCATCTAGTATCCGAGAATGGACCAAAAATGCAGGGAAAATCGCCGAGGATAAGCTTAGAGAAGACTTTCATCTCATCCAGATGGAGTTGTCGCGAAATCATCTACGACGATGTTGTGACAGCAAAGGGGACCTTCAACAAAGCCAGTGGTAGGATAAATCATGCATACTCGCAATAAGTGTTTCTTTATTTTCTTTACTATAGACTTATCATACTCAATCTATTTATATTATTAACCAATATATATACCTATATTGACACTGCACAAATATTGACATGGTTACAAATATGAACACTAATACATGGTTGTATCCATTTCCAGGGTTGCATCAAAGGCAAATCGAAGAACACCTAGCTCTTCAAAATGACAGCCGGACGTGGACGACGAAAGACGGCTACAAACCGTTCCCGGCGCCGCTCAACAAGAAGACTCCTTGATCAGCAGGACGTGGACGTGTACTCTGTTTGATCCTAGTTTAGGCGGTCGTGAAAACTTCATTTATACTAAGACTTGTGTGAACTTTTGTACCAGTTAATTGTCACTATATATGTATGTATCTCGGGCTCTAACTGATGTAATGACATATTTATTGTCTGTTTTAATACCGTGTCAAAATATATTACTGTTTCTATTATTTTCTGTATAAATACTGTAATATACATGTATTATTGTCAAATTAATACAGCAAATAATCGATAATTCAGCAAATAATTTAGTGGCGCATGGTAAATAATTTTGTGGCGCACCATATTCTGTGGCGCGATGCAAGTGCGCCACAATAAATTATTGTCAAATTCATCAACGCATGGACTAATATTTCTGTGGCGCATGAGCAATATTTCTGTGGCGCATTCTGGAAGTGCGCCACAGAATTTTCTACTTTCTGTGGCGCACAGCAGGGTGCGCCACAGAAATAATATTTTTGTGGCGAGAATTCTGTGGCGCACCCACCATGCGCCACAGAAAGCTATTTTGGTGCGCCACAGAAAGGCAGTTCCCTACAAGTGTAGCCATGGACATTCTTCATCATTTAACACGATGCTTGGGTCAGTTTTCACTTTGAAGGGCGGAATTTCATCAAACTTATTGTAATCTTCTGACATGTCTGTCTTGTCCTCCACTCCCACGATGTTTCTTTTTCCTGAAAGAACTATGTGGCGCTTTGGCTCGTCGTATGATGTACCGGCTTGCTTATCTTTTCTTTTTTTCGGTCTGGAAGATATGTCCTTCACATAGAAAACCTGAGCCACATCATTGGCTAGGACGAATGGCTCGGTACGGTACGCAAGATTCTTGAGATCCACTGTAGTTATTCCGTACCGCCGGTCTATCTCTACCCGCTTGACAGGTTGACCCATTTGCACTGAAACAAAGGGATCTTAAAAGAAGGTCCATAGTCAAGTTCCCATATCTGCTGTATGCAACCATAATATGTGTCCTTTGTCCCATCGTCGTTTGTTGCATCAAAGCGGACACCACTGTTTTGGTTAGTGCTCTTTTTGTCTTGGGTTTCCGTGTAAAATGTATTCCCATTTATCTCGTACCCTTGGAAAGTCAATATAGTCGAAGATGGTGACTTGGCCAACAAGTATAGCTCTTGTCCAACAGTGTTGTTATTAATGAGATGTGTATGCAACCAACTGCCGAAGGTATTGGGAGCGTAAAATATCCATGTGTTTCACGATATACGGAGCCACCAATCTGGAATTTTGTAGAACTGTGTAGTGTGCTTGAGTGAAAGAATGCCCGTCCATACATGTTGTTGCTTTCTTTCCTAGCGTGCCTTTTCCACGCAGTCTCCCCTCATGGCGCGATTGAGGAACACCGATCGGCTTAAGATCAGGAATAAAGTCAACACAAAACTCAATGACCTCCTCTGTTCCATAGCCCTTGGACATGCTTCTTCTGGCCTAGCACGGTTATGAACGTATTTCTTTAAGACTCCATGAACCTCTCAAAGGGGAACATGTTGTGTAGAAATACAGGACCGAGAATGGAAATCTCTTCGACGAGGTGAACTATGAAGTGCGTCATAATATTGAAGAAGGACGGTGGAAACACCAACTCGAAGCTGACAAGACATTGGACCACACCCGTCTGTAAACTTGGTAGAGTTGCTGGATCGATTACCTTCTGAGAAATTGCATTCAGGAATGCACATAGCTTCACAATGGGTACTCGAACGTTTTCCGGTAGAAGCCCCCTCAATGCAACCGGAAGTAATTGTGTCATAATCACGTGGCAGTCATGAGACTTCAGGTTTTGGAACTTTTTCTCTGCCATGTTTATTATTCCCTTTATATTCGACGAGTAGCCAGACGGGACCTTGATACTGCTCAGGACTTAAAAAAGATCTCCTTCTCTTCTTTGGTAAGAGCGTAGCTGGCAGTACCTTGGTACTTCTCTGGATTCAGGTTGTCTCGTTCGTGCGTACTTTGCTGGTCCTGCCGTGCATCCGATGTATCTTTCGTCTTCTCATACACGTCTACGAAGTTTAGTAGGTTCACGCAAAGATTTTTCGTCACGTGCATCACGTCGATTGCAGAGCGAACCTCTAGGATTTTCCAATAGGGTAAATCCCAAAATATAGATTTCTTTTTCCACAAGGGTACGCGCTTGTTAGCGTCTTTTGGAACATTTAGACTGCCAGGACCCTTTCCAAATATTACTTCCAAATCCTTGACCATGCCATATATAACATCACCATCAGGGCATGTAGGCTTCGTTCGGTTATCTGACTCACCTTTGAAATGCTTGCCTGGCTTTCTTACGGGATGCCTGTTTGGAAGAAATCGACGATGACCAAGGTACACATTCTTGTTACCTAAATATATATTGTCGTCTTATCTAAACAGTGCGTGCATGCATTGTATCCCTTGTTTGACTGTCCTGAAATGTTACTAAGAGCATGCCAATCATTGATGGTTACAAACAGCAATGCTCGTAGGCCAAATTCCTCCTGTTTGTACTCATCCCACACACGTACGCCTTCGTCAGACCACAACTGTAAAAGTTCGTCAACTAATGGCTCAGATACACATCAATGTCGTTGCCGGGTTGCTTCGGGCCTTGGATAAGCACTGGCATCATAATATACTTTTGCTTCATGCACAACCAAGGAGGAAGGTTATAGATACATAGAGTCACGGGCCAGATGCTATGACTGCTGCTCTGCTCCCCAAACGGATTCAAGCCATCTGTACTTAGACCAAACCTTAAGTTCCTTGCGTCAGCTGCAAATTCTCCAAACGCACTGTCGATGTTTCTCCACTGAGACCCATCAGCGGGGTGACTCAGCATCTCGTCTTCCTTACGGTCTTCTTTGGGCCATCGCAACAACTTGGCATGCTCTTTGTTTCGGAACAAACGTTTCAACCGTGGTATTATAGGAGCATACCACATCACCTTCGCGGGAACCCTCTTCCTGGGGCTCGGCTCGCCCTCAACATCACCTGGGTCATCTCGCCCGATCTTATACCGCAATGCACCGTATATCGGGCATGCATTCAAATTCTCGTACTTCTCACCGCGGTAGAGGATGCAGTCATTGATGCATGCATGTATCTTCTCCACCTCTAATCCTAGAGGGCAGACAATCTTCTTTGCTTCGTATGTATTGTGCGGCAATTCATTATTCCTTGAAGACTCTTCTTAAATATTTGTAGCAACTCCTGAAATGCCTTGTCAGATATTCCATTCTTTGCCTTCCACTGCAGCAATTCCAGGTTGGTACCCAGTTTTTTCTGGCCATCTTCACAATTTGGGTACAACAATTTTTTGTGATCCTCTAACATGCGCTCCAACTTCGACCACTCGTTTTCACTTCCGCACTTCATCTGTTCATCAAGAATGACCCGACGAAGATCATCATCATCGGACTGATCAACAATGACCTCGAGCTCAACTTCGTCTTCCCCCATTGTAGTGTCACCGTGTTCAGAGAACACAGGATTGTTGTCATCATCCTCTTCTTCAGGGTCTTCCATTATTACCCCTCTTTCTCCATGCTTGGTCCAACAAAAATAATTGGGCATGAAGCCTTGTCGCAACAAGTGGGAGTGTATGGTTCTTACGCTCGGGTAATTCCTCGTATTCCGACATTCATCACATGGACAAATCATAAAACCATTCTTCAGCTTGTTTAACTTAACCACATCGAGAAAACGATGCATGCCATCAATGAACTCAGGGACAGCGTCGATCACCGTACATCCATTCTCGGCTCATCTGCATTACATAAATACATCAAAAACCATTACACCAGCTAAATAATGAATAGAGATACGTGACCAAATTAATTTATACAAGTTCATCACATTAAAACCAAAGTAGAGTAGTGCCCAAATGTAATACATAGTTCTCACGAAACATACATCAATCGAAACTAACATACAATTATCTAAAAAAATTAAATCCAACAACAAATGCGATTAGAATCGCAACCAAGGTAACTATTGAACCAACAGCATAATGATACCAAGCCTCTTGACTAATGACATATTTTCTAATCTTTTTAAGCTTGAAGCGTATTGCATCCATCTTCATCTCGTGAGCAGCGACGACGTCGGCAAGCTCGACCCCGTGAGCATCAACGATGTCGGCAATCTTCAAGTCCAATACCATCTTCTCTTCCAGGCATTGGAGACGAAGATCTTCACTTATCTTCAATTTTGCTTTCAAATCGTTGTTTTCTTTTTTGAAAAACTCGACAATAGGGTCGGCTGGAATTTCCGGTTCAACTACCTCCTAAATAAAAATATATCTATGTCAAGTTGGTCGTCATGATTGTTATAAACACGAAACAAAATAAATAGTTATAAAAATATACCACATCCGAATCATAGACCGACGAGGGCCGACGGGGACGGATATCAAAACCATGACACTATACATATAAAAAAACATAAGAAAATTATACAAGAAATAATTATGCATTTAAATCATATAACTAACATTTTTTTAAAATAAAAGATAGAAAAAAGGCTCACCGAGGTGGTGTCGGTGACGGAGCGGCGCGGGCGATCGACGGCGGTGAGGAAGGGGACGAGACGACACTACATAAAACCACAAATTATACTTTAATTTGAGCTCAAAATGCATATAAAACAAATGAAATCCCTAACTTAGGCATTTCATCAAACATCTTGCAAGCACCACCAAAATCAAACTTGCTAAACTTGCACGAAAATGAGCTAAAATTGAAATGCCGGAAGAGAAGATGAAGTTGCTAACCCTTATATATGTAGGTGCCACCAATCTTGGAAGTTGTTGGAGAAAAAAGGGGTGAATTTGAGCTTGGGAGAGCAAAGAAAGAGGAAAAATGGAGTTGAATTCGAGCTCAAAATGGAGCTGGCTCGGGGTGGAAGAAGGGTTATAATGCCCGAGACCTTTAGTACCGGTTGGTAATGACAACCGGTACTAAAGGTCTCGCCGTGGGGCCACCAACCGCGGCCGCAGGTGCCGCGTGGCCTCCAACGTACTAAAGGGTGCCTTTAGTACCGGTTGTTATTAGCAACCGGTACTAAAGGTGTGCCCCTGCTGCACACGAACGCAACCGGTGCTAATGCCCCCTTTAGTACCGGTTTTTGTACAACCGGTACTAAAGGGGGCGCACCGTTGCCCCCTTTTCTACTATTGTGTGGTCCAAATAAATAGGTTCACTTGTACTACCTCTTTTCCTATATATAAGATGTTTTCGGAGTTCCATTTCAGCTCCCAAAACGCTTTATATTTAGGAACAGAGTGAGTAGATCAGAGGGTCCAGTTCGTCGAATTCATAGTCCTCGTGTCTGCCCCTTGTGCGTTTGTATCATTCACCATTTTTTTCAAGATTGAGAATGGGAAGCATCGGGAAAGATTTTGTATCAATGTCCAATATTCGACCTACCAAGTGATAATGTCACGAAAGTCGAGTGTTTTATCCCTCTTAGCGTATTACCAAACTGTGTGGCTTCTGTTCATCATTTCTTTCCTGGCGGGTTCCAGTTCGCATTGTTTGGACAGCTGACCATAAGACTACACGAGGTCTACCTGACACTGCATCGCTACATACACTCTCTAGTTTCATTGACGGCGCGCTCCCTCCAGCTTTTGTGTCGTAATCATACTCTATTCCCGTTGTACCTTGTGTATACAAGGCATTGCCTACGATCAATACAAGCACACTCAACACACTGTATTCTTCTCCACCTAAATTTGGAGAAGCGGGTGGAGAGATATATGAAAGATAATTTCCGCTAAGGTTATTGTTCAACTGTGTAGCAAGTAAGATATGTCAATTCTTGCTATATGATATAGGACATGAAATTGATGTGCGAGTGCTTATGTCCACGGAGGCGAGAGCGCGTGACACTTCGTAAATCCACCTACTTTGCCGCGCTATGATCATGTACGTATACTTCACCATTCTGGCAAAATCCCAAAATTCGTGTCCTGCCGACGTCTCTGTTATGTCGTGCTCTTCTGAACCATGTTGGAGAAATCCACTGTGTTTGCGTGAATGAACTTGAGATTCAAACACCATTGCCGAGTCTAGTAATTCGATGTTTGTCCTCACCTATAAGAAATATCAAATGTGCGCGTAGTGGTCGCATTCGCGATACACGAGACCGACACTGAGGTTTATCATTGTTAGCAAGGTTTCGGCCTTAGTACATGTACAATGCAGTGTCTAGGAAGGTGCTAACAAAAATTAACTTTTTCATAAGTACCAATGGTTATTTCTATAAGAGAGATTTCTAGTTAAGCATTTGTCTTGTATGAATAAGCACTAGTAATTAGTTTAAAACCAATTTTTCTAAACACCTCCACCGTCTTTAGACGAGACTCTACGGGTCTCGCCACCTCTGCTTACCGCTTCGGCGGCAGGATGAGGTGGGGACCTCATACTTAACCTATCAACTTTGTCAACTGACAACAACGTTATGATGGCTATGACGGCGCCATGCAAAAGAAGAATAAGAATTTCCTTGTCTCCTCGTCCACCTCATCAACTGCGATCTCACCGGTGGCATTGAGGAGGGCGGATAATCGTCTGATCGCTTCTCCCTTGGAGTGGTGGATCTTGTTTGGTCTACGTGTTTTGCAGGTTTAGTTCTAGAAGATTTAGATGTTCAAGACTCACGTGTATGAATGTCCTCATTGTGAGGTGCTCTGCCCTCCCTATCCACACACTCGTTGATGAATTTATTCCAACTTTACCTCGTCCATGCCATGTATGTATGCCTCTCCACTTTTGCCACTAGCCCATAACGCCCTAATATGGATGCCTCCGTTCTGTTGTGTTGCTCAGCTGAAGCATTTCGCTGAAGTCACAGCTATGGTGTATTGATGAACCTTCACATGGCTCAGACAAAGAAATCTCAGAATTTATTTAGGTAAGAAGTGCAAATTTAATCCTACTAAAAGCTTATGTGGTCCAAATAAATAGGTTCACTTGTACTACATCCCTTCCTATATATATAAGACGTTTTCGGAGCACAATTTCAACTGCCAAAACGTTTTATATTTAGGAACAAAGTGAGTACATCAGTGGGTCCAGTTCGTCGAAGCCATAGGCCTCGTGTTTGCCTCTTGTGTGTTCGTTCATTCACCATTCTGTTCAAGTATGGGAAGCGTCGGGAAAGATTTCGTATGACTTTACAATATTTGACCTACCAGATAACAACATCATTGAAGTCGAGTGTGTTAGCCCTCTCGGTACATCACCACAGAATGTTCTTTCTGTTCATCGTTTTTTTCCTGATGCGTACCTGATTGCACAGTTGGACAGCTGATCATAAGACTGCACGAGGTCCACAAGACACCACAACGTTACCTGCACGGCTGCACTCCCTAGTCTCACACGTTCACCATGCCCTACACGCTTGTAGCTTCACGTTCAGCTTTTGCGTTGTAATCATACAGTTGTTCCTCGTGTATACAAGGCATTGCAGACGATCAATACAAACACATAGCGACACAAGTAATCTTCTCCACCTAGATTTGGAGAAGCAAGTGGAGAGATATCCAAAAGATAATTTCCGGTAGAGTTATTATTCAACTGTGTAGCAAGTAATGTTAATTCTGCTATATGATATAGAACATGAAATAGATGTGTGATATTGCAGAGTGCTTATGTCCACAGAGGCTAGAGCACATGTCCTCGTTATGAAGCGCTCTTCCCTCCATCTCCACACACTAGTCGTTGAACCGACTGACACCGCAGATCCATCCACTTTGCCGCGCTATGACCATGTATGTATGCTTCACCACTTCTGCCATGAGCCCGAACATGACTCCAGTCAACGCCTCTGTTATGGTGTGCTCTTCCGAACCTGTCGGAGAAGTCCACATTGTGATGTGTGAATGAACTCGAGATTCGAACCCCATTAATTAACGACTCCAATAATTCGATGTTTGTCCTCACCCATAAGAAATATCAAAATGTGCAGTGTCTAGCCAGGTGCTTACAAAAATTAACCTTTCCACAAGTACCAATGGTTATTTCTATAAGAGAGGTTTTCGTTAAGCATTTGTCTTGTATAAATAAGCACTAGTGACTAATTAAAAACATTTAACCTAAGCACCTCCACCGTGTTTAGCCGGGACTCTACGGTTCCCGCCTCCTCTGCTTACCGCTTTGGCAGCGGGAGGGGTGGGAGTTCTAAAATAGTTTGGTCAACCGGCAACCATGTTATGATGGCTATGACGGCACTTTGCGGAACAAGCATAATATTTCCCCGTCTCTTCGTCCACCTCATCAATGGCCATCTCGCCAGTGGTGTCGAGGAGGGCGGAGAATCCTTTGATCCTGTTCGCTTGGAGTGGCGGATCTTCTTTGGTCTACGTGTTTTTACAGATTTGGTTTTAGAAGATTCAAATAGATTTAAGATTACAAAACTCACGTGTCTGTCCTCAGGTTTGGTCTACCTGTTTTAACATGTTTCCTCTACCTCTCCACACACTTGCTCATTAACCGATTCCCACTTTACAACGTGCTTAATGTGGACTACTCTGTTTTGTCGTGCTGCGAAGTCACACCTCTGGTGTGATGATGAACCTTCACATGGCTCAGACAAAGAAATCACATAATTTAATTGGATAAGAAGTGCAAATTTAAGTCTACTAAAAGCTTATGTGGTCCAAATAAATAAGTTCACTTGTACTACCTTTGTTCCTATATATAAAACGTTTAGGGAGTTCGATTTCAACTCCCAAAAGGTTTTAGATTTAAGAACAGAGGAATCAGCTTAGAGGGTCCAGTTTGTCGAAGTCATAGGCCTCGTGTTTTCCTTTTGTGCGTTCATATGGTTCACCATTTTTTTCAATATTTAGTATGGGAAGCGTCAGGAAAGATTTTGTATGAGTTTGCAATATTTGACCTACAAAATCATAGCAAGGTGGAAGTCGAGTGTGTTAGCCATCTTAGCACATCTCCAAACGTCGTCTCCTCCACCGACTTTAGCCGGGACTCTACGTGAGCACCGCCTCCTCTGCTTACTGCTCCGACGACGGAGGGGGTGGGGACCTCGTATTTCTGCACGGGCCTGTAGTTAGGTTTATAAAATAGTTTGCTCCACCGGCAACGACATTATGATGGCTATGCCGGCATTGTGCGGAGAATCGTCGGATCGCTGCTCCCTTCGAGTGATGAATCTTATTTGGTCTACGTGTTTCGCATGCTTGGTTACAGAAGATTCACATCGAGTTAAGAGTTCAACACTTCGGCCGAGATATGCTGGTCCTTAGGTCACGTGCGTGTTCAAGACTTCCCGATTGTTGGCTTGCTCTGCCGACGGTAGTGGTCGTTAGGTGGTCTTGAATTTCGATGTAATTTTTATTATGTTTGAAACCTTTTATACTTTTTTGTAAACTTTTGGAATAATAAACTTTAATCCTTGTCGCAAAAGAAAAACCATTTATAGAATTTGGTGAAGGGATCTTTTTTTTCCTTCTGAGAGAACCGTCCAGATCTTTTATATGCGCTCGTTCTGGGCGGTTAGAAAAAGAGGAGCCGAAAGGGCCGTAATATCGAACGGCCGCAAACCCACCACGGCACCACGAGCGTCACCGCATCCGCTGCGCCAAACAGATCTGCCTAGGGTTCCTCCCCCGTCGTCCGATCCGATCCCATCCCCCACCATGAGCGGCCACCACGACGCCACCAAGCCCTACCAGCCCCGCCGCGGCCCGGAGCGCCCCCCGCCGGCGGAGGACGAGGAGGCGGCCGCCGCCGCGGCGGTGATGGCCGCGCTACAGCCGCAGCCGCAGCCGGAGCCGGCGGCGATGGAGCAGTACGAGCCGCATCCGAGCACGAGGAGGAGGCGGATGAGGAAGAGGAGGAGGAAGATGGCGAGGAGGAGGAGGAGGGAGAGGAGGGATCGGGTACGGGTACGAGTACGGCACCGGGGAGGCCGTCCCGATGGACGCCACGGCGGCCGAGGGGGAGCACGGAGCGATGGCGCTGACGGCGGCGTGCCGCAACCCGTGCCGAACACGCTCTCGCTCTCGTTCCTGGGCGACACGTTCGTCTTCGAGAACGTGTCCGCCGAGAAGGTGCCTCTGATCCTTTCCCCTGCGATTCCCTCTTCTCTCGCCAATCAATCCTGTGCTATGCGCTTACATTGCTTTGAATTTGGTAACTCCGCAGGTGCAAGCGGTGTTCCTGTTGCTCGGAGGGAAGGAGCTCCCACCGGATCGGTCCCGGGGCCGTCGCCTTCCACATCATACAGTAAGGTTTAGACCTCTCTCTTGGTGAGCTGTGTCGTTTATCCCTTGATGAGAAGCTTTCAAATCATGTGGTGCTGATGTTATCCTGTGTATGTATTCTGCGATATAGGCGATGAATTTCTCGCATCGTATGGAGTCACTGATGAGGTTCCGCCAAAAGCGGAAGGAGAGGAACTTCGATAAGAAGATCCGTTATACTGTTAGGAAGGAAGTCGCACATAGGTCAGTGCTAGCTTGGTAACATCATGAAATTCTGCTTGGCCCTTTGCATATTGTGTGGTATAATGCTAGACATACTCTGTTCATATTTGCAGGATGCAGCGCCATAAAGGTCAGTTTACATCGGCAAAAGCAAAGGCTGAAGCTACCGCATCTGCTGCGGCTAATTCAGATGGCTCTGCAAATTGGGGTGCGGTGGGTGATAGGCCTCCATGTGCTTCTGTGTAAGTCTGCAAACTGATGTACTGTTTTTTTTACCGTGTTTGATACTCTCTATTAGTGTATATGTACAGGTGCTTGAAATTGCTTTATCAGTTCACAAGGAAGGATACAGATTGTAAATGTATCCTTGCGTTATTGGAATTTAGCTTTGGTGTGATGTCCCATATGCCTGTGTAGGATAGCGTCATAAAGTTGCGGTTCACTGATCTCGTCTAATGTTGTTAGTTGCCTTGCTTCTTGTTGGCTCCATACCACTATCTCATATTCTCATACTCTTGTGTCTCCACAAGATTATTCCACGGGCTCATATACTACTGCATAGAACTGAATTCAGTGAATCAAAATGCAAACTTAAAGACATGCATCACTCGCTTTACTAAGTCTAGCAGTTTTATCTCATTCTTTCTTTCTAGTTGGTTGTTGCTTATCGAAAAAATTGTTGGTATTGCTTATTTGTTTTAACTACTTCTGATCATTGGATGACAATAGATGCTTCCTGCACACTTTTATTTGTACATATCACTATTTATTCGATGCTACAACTCGCTTCAGAATGCAAAACAGAAATAATTCTTCTAGTTCTTTCAGATGTCAGCATTGTGGTGTTAGTTCAACATTGACACCTATGATGCGTAAAGGACCAGATGGACCAAGGACTTTGTGCAATGCATGTGGATTAATGTGGGCAAACAAGGTAATTAAATGCTTGAGGGTATTGTGTTAGTATGGTTCTAAATCTTAGTGCTCATACCAATATCCATAGCAGGCTGTGGTGTTGCACAACCTATATGACTGCAAAGAGGCCCTGTCTCTTTTATTAACATTAATAAGGAACTATCTCTTAATTGTCTTGAGCCCAGCCGTTACAAAATACTTGTATCATCTGTTTTTTAACTTTTTTAGGCATCAGTGTCTTTGTTGTTTTTCCTGGTATACCAAGTGATAAGCTGTATGTGATCGGTAATTTGTTTTCAGCTATAATCTGGTTTGTAATGGGCTTTAGGGAACATTCTTGAAAATAATATAAGTGGAGAAAACTGGTCAATACATCCCTGATCTTAGCTCACCTGTACTTCCCATCTTGATGCACTGAGCCACTGAGTATATATTATCATGAAATTTTAACATCCCCTCAAAAGCTTCTATATGCCTCATAGTTTGGTTTTGAAGTTTGAATTCATTACCTTGCAGACGGGTGTTGTTATATTTAGCATTAAGAATGGGAAGGGCTTGTCAGATTCCCAGTATTCAATTGTATATATATGCCTTTTTTTCACATATGGTTATTACTTGAGTGAAACGCCATCATACAGGGAAAATCCTCACTAATTTTACCATACTTCATGCCTGTGCATATTGTGATGCTAATGAATCTTCTCCAACATGTTTTGACCTTCCTAGGGTTTCTTGAGAGAAAAAAATTCTAATGGGCCTCTGCAATTTGTGCCACCATCAACCAATGACGCTGTAAGTCAATAACTCTCTGCTTCCATTAGATTGACAAACCTGCCTTATCAGAGTTGATATACAGAATTACCTTTTTCATATATTCATAACCTGAAATCAGAGTTGTGCTATACCATTTTTGTGAACTGCAAGGAGTTTCTAGTGTGAACACTTAAATGAAACCACAGCAAGTATACATGTTCCTACCAGAGTTTTGCGAAGCTTTTTTGTGTGTAGATTTTTCTAACTTCAGTAAGTAGTCTGTTTCTTGATTTTTACCAGTTCAGTTATCTCATCTGAAACTAAATCTCGTCCCCCTGCAGCAGAATGGAACTGTGCAAGCACCAATCGCCGAGCAGGAAACTCTCGCACTAGAAGCACCACCACCAGCTCCTGATGCCAATGGCCATGAAGGCCAAGATTCATAGCCACGGAGGAGGCTGCATATGGTCGTAGAACTGGAGGCTTGCATATAAAAATTATGGACGTACCGATGAGCTTACTTTGTTGCCGCATGTGTAGATAATAGTCTAGGACAGACATTTGAATCTTTTACAGATGACACTGTTAGCAACAACAACATACTCTCCGTAATGTTGCTTGCCGTTTTAAAATCGTATGAGATGTTGATGCTGCGCCTGTTAGACAAATCACTCGAATACAACATTTTTTATAACTATACATGAAAATGTCTACCAGATAATTATGTGTAGTGGTTTGTAATGTAGCGACCTTATAGGAAGGTGTTGCCATACCGAAAGGTAAAAGAATGATATGGTGGTGTTAGAGAGATATTTGTATTTTGTAGTTTCCCTATTAGATAGGGGCTCTCTGCATATTTACACCTGTATATGTACTATATATTGTGACCTTTGGCCCCGTGGAATACAAGTTGCGTATTTCCCTAACATGGTATCATGAGCTAGGGTTTTTTTTTCTCTCTCTCCCGGACGTGCAACTCGTCCTTCTCACGATCCTTTCTTCTCTAGACCGCCGCCGCTGTTCCGGCCGCTCGCCCAGCCTCCCTTGTGTTGCACGTGCTGCTGCTCTTGCCCAGCCTCCGTTCGCCCTCTTGTGCTGCTGCTCTTGCCCAGGCCGTCCGCCGCCTCTAGGCCTGCTCCGGCCCGCCGTCGGGCCGCCGCCGGCCGCTGCCCGTCGAGCTGCCCACCTGCTGCCCATCGAGCTGCTGCCCGTGGCTGTCGATCTCCATCGAGCTGCTGCCCATCGAGCTGCTGCCCGTGGCTGTCGATCTCGATCCAATCTGAGCGTTTGACTTTCCGTTGTAAAAAAAAAAAAAGAGTAAAAAAAAAAATGTCGCTGTTCGCTGGTGACTCCTTTCTTGGCTGTCCCGAGCTTCAGTCTCTACTCGGTGCTCCTCCGCAGCCTATTTTGTCGCCTCCCCTGATGACGTCCGCATGCCGCTCTACGTCGATTCTCGCGGCCTCTGTGCCTGGTTGTGGCCGCTCTACTTCGTCTTCATCGCCTCGCGGCTCTACGTTGACTCCGTCTATGTCGACTCGCCGCTCTACGTCGACTCTCGGGGCTTTTGCCCGCGGTTGTGGCCGCTCTCGTCGACTTCGTCTACGCCGACTATCGCGGCTTCTGCCCGCTGTTGTGGCCGCTCTACGTCGACTCCGTCTATGTCGACTCGCCGCTCTACGTCGACTCTCGCGGCTTCTGCACATGGTTCTGGCCGCTTTTCGTCGACTCCTCGCGTGGCTTGTGCACGCACTTGTGACCGCTCTCCGTCGACTCCCCATGTGGCTACCACGTATTCCGATGATTGGTCCTCCTTGGCTGACGCATCTACCTCGACCTCTTCAGTGGCGTCTTTCACTGCGCGTGAGATCGCGCAACTCCGATGCCTGCTTGCTACTTGGGACTCTTCACCAACAGGTTCTGCTGGTTCTGCGACTGACTTTTCTGGCACCGAGAGACCACCTTCTTCTCATTCAGGTACATCCCCTTGGATTCTTGATACTGGAGCATCTTTTCATATGACTTACGATTCTTCCGCCTTGAGCTCTATTCGACCTGTCGAGTCTCCTGTCTTTGTTCGTACTGCCGATGGTACTCCCATCCCCGTTGCTAGTCGAGGCACTCTTAGCAGTCCCGCGTTTCATGTTCCCTCTGTCGCTCATATTCCTCGACTCACCATGCAGCTTTTCTCTGGTAGTCAGATTGTCGATTCTCGTTGTAGGGTCACTCTAGACTTTGATTCATGTTCTGTTCAGGATCGTTGTACGGGCGCTTTGCTTGGTGCTGGCCCCCGACGCCATGATGGTCTATGGGAGCTTGATTGGCTTCGTCTTCCTTCCGCTGCCACCGCCGCCAGTCTCTCGACCCAGGTTGCCGCAGCCACCAGCTCTTTTCAGCAGTGGCATCATCGTCTTGGCCATTTATGTGGTTCTCGTCTCTCGTCTCTAGTTCATCGTGGTGTTCTGGGGTCTGTCTCCGGAAACGCTTCTTTGGATTGTCTGGGTTGTAGGCTTGGTAAGCAGATTCAGCTACCATATCCTCATAGTGACTCTGTGTCCGAGCGTCCTTTTGATCTCGTTCATTCAGATGTTTGGGGTCCGGCTCCCTTCGCTTCGAAAGGGGGTCATCGCTACTATATTATTTTTATAGATGATTACTCACGATACACTTGGATTTACTTTATGTCCTCTCGTAGTGAGGTTCTCTCTATCTATAAGCGTTTTGCTGCCATGGTTCACACTCAGTTCTCTACACCTATTCGTGTGTTCCGTGCTGATTCTGCTGGTGAGTATATCTCCAAGCATTTGCGTGGTGTTCTTGCTGAGCAGGGCACTCTCGCTCAGTTCTCTTGTCCCGGTGCACATGCTCAGAATGGCGTTGCTGAGCGTAAGCATCGTCATCTTCTAGAGACTGCTCGTGCGATGATGATCGCTTCTTCTCTCCCGCCACATTTCTGGGCTGAGGCTGTCTCTACCTCGGTCTATCTCATTAACATTCAGCCTTCTGCCGCCCTTCAGGGTGGTATTCCTCTCGAGCGACTATGTGATCGCTCTCCTGACTATTCCATGTTGCGTCTGTTTGGTTGTGTTTGCTATGTTCTCCTCGCTACTCGTGAACGCACCAAACTAACCGCTCAGTCTGTTGAGTGTGTTTTTCTCGGATATAGTGATGAGCATAAGGGCTATCGATGTTGGGATCCCGTGGCTCGTCGGATGCGTATTTCCCGGGACGTGACGTTTGACGAGTCTCGTCCTTTCTTTCCACGCTCGCCCTCCTCGACCTCTACTGTGGAGGATCTCTCTTTTCTTACTTTTCCTGATTCTCCTCCCGATGTCCCTCATATTCCTCCTCCTCCCCTGATCCGGTGCCGTCTACTCCGATGCCTTCTTCTCCTCCTTCATCGACGCCTTCTTCTCCTCCTTCGTCGCCGTCTTCTTCACCCTCCCCGCCTCCGCCTTCTCCTATTGCTCCTTCTCATCCTACTTTTCCTTTCTATTATACTCGTCGTCCACGTGTTGTGACCGAGTCATCTGATGCACCCTCTACTTCTGGTGCACCGTCTCAGCCGACTTATTCTCTTCGTACTCGGCCTTGTCCTTCACCTGATTTCTTTGATCCCGCTACCTATAGTGTTTCGGCTGTCCCAGAGCCGACTACGTATCGTGAGGCTGTTGTTCATCCTGAATGGCAGCTTGCCATGGCTGAGGAGATTGCTGCGCTTGAGCGCACTGGTACGTGGGAGATCGTTCCTCTTCCTCCTCGTGTTCGTCCTATCACCTGTAAGTGGGTCTATAAGGTTAAGACCCGCTCTGATGGGACTCTTGAGCGTTACAAAGCTCGTCTGGTCGCTCGTGGCTTTCAGCAGGAGCATGGCCGTGATTATGATGAGACTTTTGCTCCGGTGGCTCACATGACCACTGTTCGGACTCTTCTTGCCGTGGCATCTGTTCGCCATTGGTCTGTGTCTCAGCTTGATGTTAAGAATGCCTTTCTTAATGGTGAGTTGCGTGAGGAGCTTTATATGCAACCACCACCGGGGTTTTCTGTTACAGATGGCATGGTATGCCGTCTTCGTCGCTCTCTCTATGGCCTTAAGCAAGCCCCTCGTGCATGGTTTGAGCGCTTTGCTTTTGTGGTCACAGCTGCTGGTTTCTCTTCCAGTGCTCATGACCCTGCGTTGTTTGTTCACTCTTCTCCTCGTGGTCGCACTCTTCTTCTTCTGTATGTTGATGACATGATCATCACTGGTGACGACCCGGAGTATATTGCCTTTGTCAAGGCACGTCTGAGTGAGCAGTTTCTCATGTCGGATCTTGGTCCGCTTCGTTACTTTCTTGGGATTGAGGTTTCGTCCACCTCTGATGGTTTCTTTATATCCCAAGAACGATATATTCATGATCTTCTTTCTCGTGCCGCTCTTACTGATGACCGTACTGCTGAGACTCCCATGGAGCTCAATATTTCTCTTCGTGCTTCTGATGGCGATCCTCTCTCTGATCCGACTCGTTATCGACATCTTGTCGGGAGTCTCGTCTATCTGGCTGTTACTCACCCTGATATTTCTTATCCTGTCCATATTCTGAGTCAGTTTGTTTCTGCTCCCACTTCGGTTCACTATAGTCACCTTCTTCGTGTTCTACGCTATCTTCGTGGAACGATCTCTCTTTGTCTCTTCTTTCCTCGTTCCAGCTCGTTACAGGTTCAGTCCTACTCCGATGCCACTTGGGCTAGTGATCCTTTGGATCGCCGTTCACTTTCTGGTTACTGTGTCTTTCTTGGTGGTTCTCTCATTGCCTGGAAGACGAAGAAACAGACCGCAGTTTCTCGTTCGAGTGCCGAAGCTGAGTTGCGAGCTATGGCTCTTTTGACTGCTGAGGTGACTTGGTTACGGTGGTTACTTGCAGATTTTGGTGTCTCTGTTACGACACCCACGACTCTATTGTCAGACAGTACAGGTGCTATTAGCATTGCACGTGACCCGGTGAAGCATGAGCTTACTAAGCATATTGGCGTTGATGCTTCCTTTGTCCGTGCTAGTGTGCAGGATCAGATTATTGTGCTCCAGTATGTGCCTTCCGAGTTACAGTTGGCGGACTTCTTCACGAAGGCCCAGACTAGAGCACAGCATAGATTTTTCCTCTCCAAACTCAGTGTTGTGGATCCACCATGAGTTTGAGGGGGGGGGGGGGGGGGGTGTTAGAGAGATATTTGTATTTTGTAGTTTCCCTATTAGATAGGGGGCTCCCTGCATATTTACACCTGTACATGTACTATATATTGTGGCCTTTGGCCCGTGGAATACAAGTTGCGTATTTCCCTAACAGGTGGTACATGTTTTATTTTGCTTATTATTCGTGTAATATCTGTGAGCCCAATAAGTAAAGGTGATTTTTGATGAGATGAATGATAATTGAATCTGATAGTGAGGAATTGATCAATGCTTGTAAGGGTACAATCGATTTGTGGACTCCTTACACGGCAATTCTTGCAGATTGTTTCCAGATATCTCATAGAATTGGCTCGGTTGTGTTCCAGCATTGTCCCCGAGAGTCAAATAAAGCGGCACACAATTTAGCTAGACTAAGTTTTGATTCTGATAGAAATTTCTTTTGGGATGATGATCCACCCACCTCAGTTCTAGCTGATGTATTAAACAATTTATCGTTATTGAGATTGAAATAAAGTGCGTTTTTAGTTCAAAAAAAAAGTAAAGTGATTTTTATCTGAATTTGTTTGGTAGATGTTCATAGAAAATATCTGGTGAAGTCTGGTTACTGTGAAAACTCCTTAGGTACCACACATTTACTGATGTTAAAAAATCCTTGGAAAAGTACAGTATGTTGAGAGGGTGATCTTTTATAATCATGCAAAAGTTCAGGTTCAAAATTCATATTGATTTGGGATGTACATAAAAATAGATGTAGCATAAGTTTTACCATTAGCCACCATAACTTGCTGGATTTATTTTTTCCACTATTATGAATTTATCCCCAAGATGAATTTAATTAGCTTGCAATTTCTTATGTTCATAGAATATAACCGAACCAACTTCTTTTTGTCTATAGTTTTTGTAAACCATGATGGCACCATTTTGAAACAAAGGAAAAACAGGACATGATTCCTACAGGAAAACTCCTATGGTACCCATTTAGGATAAATGTATGTCCTCCGAAATTGCTATGTTTTTAGGCTCCTTAGAAATTCATATCGACTGGGCTATGCCATAGGAATTTCGGAGGAAAACAAAATGAGTTTGCTACTGATGTGTCCTATTCCTGCTTCGACCCTGACGTGGTCTTGAGGTTTTGCGTCCCGCCTCCTTATCATTCATGGCTAGAGATTGGACTAGGCGAGTGTTTGTATTTGCCATGAGATGTTGTAAGCCGAAAGGCGTTGAGTGTGTGATTATGTTGCCATTCAATGACGTTGTACTAATCGTCTTAGGCTTTCTTCTATGAAATTGATACGTCTCTAATGATGTATTCTAAAAAAAATTGGAAGTTCAAAAAAAAAAGAGCCTGCTTGGTTGCTATTTCCCACCTCATAAGTTCAAACACTACTTAATTGCTCTCACAAAAACAAAAGGAGAGGAGCTCCTCGATTTTTTTTTTCTGTCTCGCAGTTTCAGCCCTCGTGGCTCGTGGGCTGTGGCCAGTGGCCTCGTCCCTCACCGAGTCACCGGCTCCTCCCGTTCCCTACTCTTTTTAGTCTTTTGGTCCTTCCCCACCGATTGGCGCGAATCCGCTCCCATTTCCCGCCATCCCTCTCTGCCCCGCGCCGCCCCTACCCCTCTCTCTGCTCTCGACTGCCAAACGAATCCCTCGGCGACGGCGACGGCGGCGCAGGTGATTTCCGCCCCCACAATCTCCCCTCTCTCCCTGGTCTTCCCCTGTGCTAGCAGCGCCTCTTCCCCTCCCCTCTCCCGTGGCACCCGCTTTCGTCCTCTCCCCTGTCTCTGTGCTGCGCCTCTTCCCCTGTCGCAGTTAGATGCCGATTTGCTTGCTTGCTGTGTGGTGCCTTCCAATCTAATACATGTTTCCACTCTTTGACTAGATTCTTCTTCTTCGTCAGTACGCACGGTCGATCTAGCCCTCCTCAGACATGGAGGATAAGAGGGTCGAGGCCATGGAGATTGATGGACAACAGCAGAAAGGAGTCGACGGTGCTGTGCCTGACGGCTTCAACACCGATTACCTCCGAATCTACTACGGTAAGAGTAGAGTCATTTTCCCCATCCTAAACCGTCATGTGGGGAACTGATGGGGTAAAGGTCGCTGAAATGAGAGGCAGATCTGTATCCCTTGTACTACCCCTGTTACAAAAATACAAAAAGTATGGTGTAGGATTCTGCACGAAGGTTATTTTAGTTCTGTGTTATTGCTGTTTCTATGCCCTTATAATGTGGAAGCAATTTGCCCCAAGAATCCGTCCCCACCAATTTCTCGTGTTTGCTTTCTTGCAATTTTTTAGATGAATGCAAAATAATGTCTCCTGGTTAGGTTCAAACTGACTGCTAATGATTATATCACAATTGCAGCAAAGCTCTTCCCGTATGGTGATTTCTTCAAGTGGCTTTCCTATGGAAATGGTATGTGGTCACACTTTACTACTTTGGTTAGGTACAAATTGTCTTGCTATGTATTAACTGATTTTTTTTTTTGTAGATGCAAAGCATCCAGGATGTGATCAGTCATACATTGGGCGCCGAGAGCTTTCGTTTACACTGGAGAATGACATCTATCTGCGGTTCCAGTCCTTTGACAGTCCGGCTGAACTGGAGAGCTCTATCAAAGAGAAGTGCCCTTTCAAGATTGACATTGGACCTGTCTACAGTGTAGACGTATGATATCACACACTTAAACTTGACAATTATTTAACTCGATTTAGTTAGCTATATTGTGCTCTGTGTGTTGCTATTGACCAATGAAGATAACTTTTTGTAGCCTGCAAAGCGACACGCCTATGCCCAATCTGGCAATAATGTCTTTGTACCGGTGGAGAGAGAACTCATTTTCGATATTGTAAGAAACATGTCATGTTCTTTTTTTCTTCCATCATTTGAGTGTGTGCCCTATTATCTTTTGTTTAACTGTTGCTAACTGTGAATGTTTTCAATATTCTCAGGATATATCTGATTATGATGATGTTCGATATTGCTGCTCTGGAGCCGACACATGTCTGGATTGCTGGCCATTAATGACCATTGTTATCAAAATCCTGGACAGTTCACTTAGAGGCATGTTGTTTTGCTACTTTAAGCACACATGGAATTCACATGTTTCTATGAAATTACTGGATAATTTGCAGTCTATTACTTTCTTGGTTTGCTTTACTTTTAACTCTTGAAAATATGCATTTGCAGGTGATTTTGGTTTCAATCACATACTGTGGGTATACAGTGGTCGCCGTGGTGTCCATTGCTGGGTTTGTGATAGTAGAGCAAGAAAGTATGTTTAAGAGAACCTTGTTTTAGCTGAAGAAACATATTCTTTGTTTCCTTGGTTTGGTGATCATGAAATTTATCTCTGTTTTCCTGTTAGGCTCACCAATGAACAAAGGTGTGCAATTGCTGACTACTTCCGTGTCTATAAGGTCGTACTTCTTGATTCATAACTATTGACCCCCATCCACGCATTTTTTCTCAAATCTAATGATTTGCATTATCTTTTTTCAGGGTAATGAGAATGCACTGAAGAAGGTGTCATTGACTGGGCCTGTCCTCCACCCTTTCCTTGCGTATGTCCAAAACATAAACCATCTGTCGTGCTGTATCTGTCACAAACAGGTTATACTGAAACTTCATGCTTCTGCAGACGGTCATACACTGATGTTCTAAAATGCTTCTTCGAAGACAAATTATTACATAGCCAGCAACTACTAGCATCAGAAGAGCGATGCCAGAAGATACTTGAACTTATTCCCGATGAAAGTAAGAAATTACCTTAAGCTGAGACAATGTTCTTAAAATATCACTGCTGTCGGACAAATTCTCGTTCATCAAGTATGAAATGTGTTAAACATCATCCTAAATGGGTGTCATTTCTAGATGTTGCTAGTGAGCTCCAGGACAGATGGCAAGGAAATAGACGATCCTCTATTTCAAAGGAAGATGTAAATGCAGCAAGATGGGAGCAGTTAAAGACTACCTTGCAGTCAGGAAAACATAAGGTAAGTGTTTAATCGCCTGCTATCCTCTTCACTTCTATTGCATATGTGCAGTATTCACCCTTCTGACTTGTAATTTATCTTTATGTCTCAGACGCAGGGGCTTCGCAGATGTGTAGAGGAGATTGTCTTCTCTTACACGTATCCTAGGCTTGACATGGAGGTAAAAGAAAAATCATCACCAATACATGTTTCTTTTACGGGCATCACCAATACATGTTCAGAGCAAGTGAATTATTGATTTTTTTTCTGTCTAGTAATGAGAATTGATGTTGTATATCAGGTGTCAAAACACATGAATCATTTACTGAAAGCCCCCTTCTGCATTCATCCAAAGACAGGTAAAAAACCCCGAACAAACTTCTGATTTAGCATACTAATTTAATTTGGTGGCACAATTGCATACATGGGAAAAGCAGCCTGGAGCTTCTTATCCATTAGAAGTTTCTACCATGACTGTTCTGATTGATGCACACTTTTAGCAAAGTATGGATTTGCTTACACTCCTGCTTTTCAGAGTTGACTGTGCTCTCTTTTGTTTGTACAACTGTATGGATGATAATTCTGTCACCTCATTAGTTCTAACAACCGTTGTAATGTTTCTGCAGGACGTGTTTGTGTTCCAATTGATCCCAACGATTGTGATGATTTTGATCCTTCGGCTGTTCCAACTTTATCGCAGGTATTGTCTATAGAAGTAAACATAAAACACATTGTGTGCTAAAACTTTGTTTGTGCCTTTCTATGCGCGATGATCCAGTTCTGACATGCTGAATCTACCATATATGTGCAGCTGTTAGGAGAGCTCAATGCTGCTGGTATGCAGATGGATTCTGAGAGCGGTAGGTTATTTACAAACCTGCACCTTCTGTGATTTGTGTTAAAGCGCATCATTTCCGTACAACCTTATCTTGGATACTACTCATTATACCGTTTTGAATTTCAGATTGGGAGAGAACATCCCTTGAGAAATCCATCAGATTTTTCAGAACATCCTTTCTGCAACCAATGCTGAAAGCTTGCAAGGTCTGCATTCTTTTATGCTATGTTTCTAGGATCATATCACTATCAAAGGGCATTCATATTTGACAGTTTGAGCCATGTGAAATTTCTTGTTGATCAATATGATACCCACAGGCAATAGGCCATACAGTAGATGCTGGGCTAATCATGCGATGATATCCTTCGTACTGGTTGATTGGAAGCATCACTCTAGTAGTTTCATATGTGTCTTGAAAATTGAAAAACTTCAGTTACTTACCATGTAATCTTGCAGGAGGAACTGGAAAGCGCTTATAATGCAAAGCTCCAGCAGTCCAAGAATGCCTTGAAATGGTAAATTTACATACACCAGGGCAGCAATGCCTCGTGCGCGTCGACAGCGTTCCATGCAGAAAGGCGTCAGAGTTGAACTCGGTTACCAAGCATACCAAGTGCCATCCCTGGTGATCCTAGTGTCGCTCCATGGACACGACCATGGAGTCGTTCAGTTACCGCTGCCAAATGTAACCGTTGTCTGTTTTCTCAAGTTGATTTCGAGTTTTCGACCAACAACTGAACAGGTGGTACTGCATTATTGTATAACTCACGGTAAGCATGTTAGAGCGTGGCGCTGGATCGCCTTTGAGTCTTTGGCTTGTTCTTACTCTTAATGAAGGAACCACTGGCTTGGCTGGCTGCTACATGTGTCGTTGATGCTCCCTACTCTGATGGACTTTAATGTCTTCTTTTTAAAAACATTGAAAAAGTTTAGTTCCCCATCCAAAAAGAAAAACACTTAGGAACTGTCTATGGACATTTGATTTCCTTCGGAGAAATGCAATTACAATGTAGGCGTACACTCACATCACCAAAGTATAATCCCTAATAATGAGAATGAAAGCTAACCAATTGTTGGTTCTCTATCCTCTCAAACTTTTGATAGCAATAAAAAACCATGGTAATAGGGAAAACATTACATTGCAAAGGCATGCACATTCGGATCCTACTAGATGGAATTTTTATTAAATATTATTGGATTCTGCATTTTCACCAAGAAAAACAAAAGATTTTTTGAAGAGGTTTGAGTAAATACTCTAAAAAAATCTCTTTGGATATTTGGCGCAAATGTGTCCCTTTTTTTTTGGTAAGAGTAGAGGAGAAAAGAAAAGCGACCGAGACTTTATGCTTTGTCCCATCCGCTGGAGACGTCGTGGTCCGCCCTGTTTTCCAATGACCTTTCAGGCCTTGGAGGTGTCGTGGAGCTCAAACTCTCGCCGACGGGAGGGTTCCATTTTATTGTTTTAGTTAGTTTTCGTGTCTTCGTCGGGGCGGTAGCGATATCCTTTTGTCATAATAATAAGGTTCTCACTGCAATATCCTCGCTCTAGTGGTGCAAAATATTCTCGCTCTAGTGGCGTGTCTGGTGCCGACGGATGACACATGGAGTTGTTATCCAGTAGATCACGTTAGATCTGACCGGTGCTGTAATACGCTTGGTCATTTGGGGTCTTAGCACGATGAATTCTGGTCTATCTACTATAATAAGCTCTATTACGACAAGTTTTGCCTTGCTCCGGTGAAGGAGGGGTGAGCATAGCGATTCATATTTGTCTCGCTCTGGTGATTGTAGTCGTCGTGCTAAAAAACCACTCATAGAGAAAAATTTCTAAAGAAATCTTGTGAATCAATCAAAGAGGTCCAAAATTATTATTTTTTGTCATAAAAAACAAATGAAAATCTTATAACATAAGACTCAGTTACATTTTTATTTGAAATCGCATTTGAAGTATACCATCGAAGAAACTTCTATGATTTCTAATCCTGTATAAATCAGATAAGCCCATGTATTTGAAAAAGCTAAGGAATATAGTCGTCCATACTTGAGAGAAAAATTCTTTTGAACAAAGAGACTTTAAGAAGAAGCGTGATATGTAAATTGCAAACGTGCCCCATGAAATGTTTTGTATTCCAGTATCACCCTCGCTGCCTCCACCTTGTGTATTTTTTGCCAAATATGGCCGTTTTCACGGACTAATAGCGTATATGCCCGCTCCTAGAAACTGTTTCCAAATCTGACACCTCGGTCGGCGCCAACCCCGATGGAGCCGACGTCGTGCAGGTTGGTGCCATTGCACCGACGCGCCAAAGTTTGCTGCTTGGCCCGGCTGAAAACCTACGTGGCTGGGTCGGCGCCAGGGCCATTGGCGCCGACCTCGACACGGTAACTGAATCCTAGTCCATCGTTCAGTGCCGATCGGGTTGGCGCCGACGTCGCAGATAAAACCCTAATCGTTTTCTTGCCTCCCCCCCCCCCCCCCCCCCACCACCACTCTATTCCTCCCCACAGCCGCCTCCAAGCACTCTCTCTCCAGTTTTCCGCCCCAAACTTCAAATCCACTCAAAACTAGTGGATTTCTTCATATTAGACCATGGCAGCTCTTCTTGGAAGTATTCTCTCTCAAATCTCCTTCTTTCCATCCACTTCCATCCATTTTATTATGAAATTTCATGTCATTTTGGTTAAAATTTCTAGAACCTAAAATTGTGGTATAATATTTTGTTGAAGTAGTTAATATATGTGTGATAATTTGCTGCTGGGTAGTTCTTTTGTTGGAAACATGTAAGTTCTTTTATAATTTTATGAGATGGGTATTTTTAATAGGAGACACTAGATGCATTATATTTTGTGGCTAAATTTCGAATATATATGTTGTGGCGAAATATATGGTGGCTAAGTTTATAGGATCACTAATATTTTACTTTGTAGAATGCAAATTAATTTTGTACATGGTGGTTAGCTTTGTAGGAGGCACTACTTTTGTAATTGGTGGCTAAATTTGTGGAGCTTTGGTTGTGGTTAGTTAAGTACTAAGATCATTATAGATGTATGTTAATGGTTGTAGAATATATTTGTATTACCACATATGTATGTGGAGCTTTGTATAGTTTGTTTTATTTCGTTTTTCTTGCATATATGTATATGTATCTTTGTGTTTAATATTTTTAGGCTCTCATATATAGTTTCTTATGTTTCATTTATTGTTTGCTAGATTCCACTGACATTTACAAAGAACTTGAATGTAAGATGAAGATAGTAGAAACAACCAAAGGCAAGTATCCCAAAGTATCATGCAAAGATGCTCCGGTGCCACCAAGGGATCCTGTTCCGAATTGTCCTTGCGGCAAGCCTTGTCAAATCTCACAATCTATGCACGCTGCTACGGCCGGTCGTGCGTTCTACATGTGCAGCGATTCTCGCGTGAGTTTTCTTATTTATTTTAGTTATTATTATTTCGAAATTTACTTGTATTTGATGTCCTTTTTGCTTTCAAAATTGATAGCTATATTGTACATGCTACTTTTCCAATGGATTGATGGGCCTGAGGTCAGTGGCGGAGCCAGGCCGCTCAAGGAGCCTGGGCAAAACTCACTAGCTATGACGCTCGCTGCAGTTTGCCCCCAGCAGACATGCTTGCTAATCAGTATGTTAAAGTAATATTTTAAGGGGAGTGGCCGGAGCAGCCCGGCAGCTGCCCAGGGTCGCCGGGAGCTAGCTCCGCCACTGCCTGAGGTGTACGACGACTACCTTCTTTCACCATATGTCAGGATTCATGCGGGCCCATGGCCGGCTGAGATTTGGACACGTCTTGTGCGTCCACCTCCATCTCCACCGGCTCTATGGAAAATAGACGAAACCACACCCAAGGCTCCTCCACTGGTTTGGTGTGAGCATTGCCAAGACATGACATAGTGGTGCCCCCTTTATGGCCTCGGCACTTTGGAAGAGTCATGGAAGGTTTTTGATGAAGAACAAAGGCAAGAAAATGAAATATGGTAAAGGGAGCGCAAGAGAAAGCAAACGGAAGTAGCTTTGAAGAGAGAACTCTTGGAGGTGGAATTAGAGAAGGACCGAAAGGAGAGGGAGGTACAAGCCAAGAGAAGGAAGGAAGAACAAGCAAGGAAGGTAAGACGAGAGGAGGAATGAGGTGGATGAAAGCAAGAAATTCTTGAAGAAATACAACACGGGTTAAGAGTTGGAATTGATTAGCACTTGTGGTTGAATATGCAAGGTTGTTTCTAGTCATGTTGTGGGTTTGTTCGTCATGATGAACTTTATGTTGAACAAAGATTTTTTAGGAATCGTTGGAATATTTGATAATTATTGTAATGTTGAGTACTCTGTTTATGTAGTTGATGTGGACCTTACTGTCAAACTATTTGTACTTTTATTAAGCATAAGGAGAGTAGCATGTGTTTCATATTCGGGCAGAATTGCGTAAATAGGACAACCTCTTGGATAAATGCCAGACAGTTACACTTATTTGTTACAAAAGTAAACATTACAATGATGGTGCTCGGGCAATGTTAATCATCGACCCTCTTGAAATATACGATACACGAGTTCCTTTTGGATTGAAATATAGATAATAAGGAAATAAATTTGTCCCAGCAACTTTCCATATAAGTTCTAACGTTCCTTCGGTTGGCCATCTATTTACCATCCCGTGCTTCAAATTGTTTTTGGTAGCACTCTTTGTGCTCTATTTTCCTCTTCTCCTCTAGTTTTTTGGCCTCTTGGTTCTCTACATATGTTTCTCCATACCAATACACTTCATACTGCCTGTCGAATTCGTAAAAGAATTTCTTTCTGCAACGAGCTCCTTCCTGTTCGATAGTAGAAAACTTAGTAACATGGGTTTTTCTTTAGTAAATATGGAAATCGAACGAACACTTACAAAATATGGCGCAGGACCTGTCGTGTGGCCGCAGAGAAATCTCCAGCTTTCATCGTATCCACCACTTTTGATCTATTCAACATCTGCTGTGTAGCAGCACTCCACACCGCAACTGCATTGGATGATCCATGGCTCATGACCATGTAGCTCTCCTCTTGGTGGCATGTACGGTGGCACGAATGAGCCACTACAAGGACCTACAAGTTCCATGGCCGTCTCTTTCCCTTTCCCTCTCCCTGAAGAGGATCCCACACCGACCATTGTGTTTTTGTGTATCTGAATGAGTGAGTGTGGTTGAATGGAATGAACACAGAGCCACAGACTGCTATTTATTGACAAAGCCGGACGCAACGGAAGGAACTGAAGTACAATAATTATGGGGATGAGGACCAACCCATCACTTTGTTATTTTATACGACATGATAACTGACAATGTTGATGGGACAGCAACACCAGTGGTTCAAAAATATAATGGACGAAATACAAGTACAGTTATGCCTCCCCACCGAGTGCTCTAATTCGGGCCTTCATGTTTTCTATCTCAACACGTTAGTCCGTGATAAGCACTCTTGCTTCAGCCGAAAACGGATCGTCACACCACTTGAAAAATTCACATTGCAAGTTACCCTGTAATATTTTGAATAGGGGTAAATAATAAGATAATTTTGATAATTATTTATGTAGCATGGCAGTAAAGACATACCTGAGCGTCACTTCCTGGACAATCCCAGTACATTTGACCAGCATTGCGAAACCTCCAGTTTTAGCACAACCTAGCTACTCCCTCCTTTCTTAATATAAGATGTTTTAGGTGGTACACATGTTGTCTATATACATACTAAAATGAGTAAATATGCACATAAAAATGTGTCTACATACATTTATGTATATGTGTATGTGGACAAAAGCTAAAACATCTTATATTAAAAAACGGAAGGAGTAGCTTCCATGTTGTAATCACACCAAAAACGTCTAATGTCCATAATATTTTAGTAGTTAGTGTGCTGCAAACTTGGTATATATAGCCGTAGGAATTCTGAGATAGTTTACTATTTGTGAGCGAGTTTACTATTTGCGAGTGGGTTCACTATTTGTGAGTGGGTTCACTGTTTTGCCAGATTTGGAAATAGTTTGTCAGATTTGGAAATAGTTCTCAGGAGCGGGGCAGATGCGATATTAGTTCACAACAACGGCCAGATTTGGCGGAAAAAAAAAACCCTCCTTGTACTGTACTCCTTCATCGCTCGCCGCCGCGTCCCAGCTCAGGGTGCAGGTGGGAGTTGCCCAGGCCCGCATAATATCGTTCGTGGACACCCACGGCTAGGATGAAAAGATTTGTGGGCTTCGTCGGACTGCTCACGTCGGAGCCCAACTAATCCCCACATCGAACCATGTCGTTCCCTAGTTCCCACATCGAACAGAGAGCCAGTGAGGGCGACGAGCCGCATGAGCGCCGCCGGCTACCTTCCATGGCCGGACCGCCGTCGCCTCATGCCTTTGGGGACGGAGGTCTTCCCTCCACCCGCTCACCCCCACCCCCCCCCCCCCCCCCCCCCCCCCCCCCCCCCCCCCATCCCTCAGATTCGTTCCTAGATCAAACCCAACCTCATGCCCCTGTGGATGGCGGTGAAAGAGAAGAGAGGATGAGGGGAAAATACGGTGGAGCAGCTAGTTGCTATCAAAATCGAGAAGGAGAGATCTTGTTCAGGCCGCCGTGACTCCCCAACCTCCAAGAAACGGAAGCACAAGGTAAAAAATAAAGATTCTTCTCCTAATTGATTCTCAGTTTTGTTTAATTTCTTGCCTGTCCAACATACAACGAACATATATGTATGTTGTTAGATCTTGTGTCGAGAGTAATGATGTGGAGTGCATCATCATTTGTTGCCTTTCCCTGTAAGCTACTACTAGATCTGGCTAGCTACGATTTAATCTGAGCGCACTGTAACCTTGATCCATCACCACCGTGTTGTTTAGTGCTAGTACTATTTACTGCTGTATGAACTCGCTCATGGGTTTTTCCAAGCAATGCAGGAGCTGAGATCTTTGCGCTATACCATAATCTACTGAAAATCAGAGGGTGGAAGAGAAGATCATGCTGACAGAATATGTATTCAGTTATGTATGTTGTTTCACACATGCATGCTGTTGTGCAAAATATAAGTGCATCATCATTTGTTGCCCTTTATTTAGTGAAAGATATATATGATTATACCGATAGTCTAGTTCGTTTAAATGGTTGTGCCCTGGAGAGAGGAATCTGTTGGTCGATGTGTTGTTCAGAGCCTAGGATCTGCTCGTTTATGGCTCTGGTAATAATGCTAGGTTTACAAGACACGAAACTGAAGTTTTTGCTTATCACTTTCGGTTTCAGTTAGCAGTCAGCACTGTTTATAATGTGAAAAAAGGCCACTGTTTATCATGGGGATATTTTCTGTAGTGCTGCAGTCTTGTGTCTGTTTGTTGTCATCTCTCTCTGAAAACTGCTGCTCTTGATCGAGTTTTCTTGTACCTTATGTATTTGTGTTGTACAGGAAGATATCCGATGTGAAAAAAGGCCACTGTTTATCATGGTAATTTCATGCCTCCTGCCTTTATATTTGAATGCTCATTTATGTCCATATCATTATATCCGATGTTGTGATGCATCTCTCATATCAATAAAGTGACTTTCACTAGGTACATGTATTAGCTGTTCTGCAATATTTGCATCAGGTTCATTGCAGAAAGTCATTTCCTTAGGACAACATAGGTAGAATAGTCTGAGGAGCCATTGAACTGATCCAAAGTTTTCGTAATGCATTCCTTCTAGGAAGCTTGCTAATGAATTTTGGTCCTGGACTTGTAGTTTCCGGTAGCCTGTACCTGTTAGACAATTTAGGTGTAATTATGCCTATATGTTGGACTTACATAGGAACAAAATCCACTTGTTGGTGACTGAAACTCTTTTAAGTTGTCCATGGATGTATGGTATATACAGCCCACTTATATCATATCCACACCTCTTATACTCTTCCATTCAAGCTTGAATTCAAGAAACATCTTGTGTGATTGAGAAGGTTGGGCCATTTTCCAGCTAGATAATATGCCCGGCCATCTTATGTGTTCTTGAATCTGGGGTACCTAACATAGTTCCCTGTCAAACAGGCTGTTGAATTCAAGAAACCCGTGTATGAGGATTGAGGAGACACTGAAGCACTTCGCCCCGTATCTACAGTCAGATCCAAGAACTTCATCATAGAGATTTGTGGAGCTTCCATAAGTTATATGTCTAGAGCTGTGCCCTCAATAATTTGCATGTGCTAGTGTGTATGAACACGCAGTGGTTAACCATTTGGGATAATTGGAACTTGATGATATTTACAGTGCAACAATGTACATCAATACATGTAGTCAGTGCAGCAATTTATGTTCTGTAGCTTTATGTTTTGATTGATCCGCTGTCTAGAACTTCTTGGCTATGATTTTCGTCACTGCTCTCTTGAGCTTACTCATAATCCGCTGCTTTATCATATCATCTCAGACTCATCTTCTGATAGCTGTCCCAGTCCAGTTTACATGTGGGTAGCAATCCAGCAACTATAGATTCATATGCGGGCGTATGCGGGATTCGTGGATACCCGCATATGATTCGTGGGCTGCCGCGGAACGTCCACTTATCATGTGCGGGACTGTGCGGGCAATAAGCGGGGGTCCACGAGCAGTCCCACCTGCAGCTTGAGTCCCAGCACCATCACCAGGAACAGAGCAAGGGCGACGCGGGGAGGCCAGGCAAAGCGGGGAAAATGGCGGCGGCGGCGGGGGACGAGGAGCTTGATTCGCTGCTCCGGAACTTCCACCGCTTCTCCCAGGTCAGTCGCCAGCCGCGCCGCGCGGCCCCATCCTACCCTACCACCTTCCCGCTCCGGCTGGTTCGCCCTCTGCTCGCACCCCGTTTGTCTCGTGTTCTTAGGTATTCGGGTCGACGCCGCGTCGATGCGCTGAAGAACCTGAGCCGTCATAGCAGTCTCTGAACCTTCCGGGGGCAACGCCAACACACGCACGCTCAGGTGTTGGATGAAATGCCTACGAGACGAATAGATTGATAATCTCCGATTCCATTGGCGGAATTGGGAGCATTCCTCGTCTAGGGAGTAAGTGTGCTAGGCCGCCGTATTTGCCCATGTTGCTGGCGGCTTCCAGTTGGATTCCATGTTTAGCCAATGCTGCGCCATGTGGTGGTCCATTGGTTGTGCTGAAGAAGGTGTTGTGCTATTGACAATGGGAGATGCTGTTTTAAGGGGGAAATTTCAGTAGTTCGAACTCACTGCTTGATTCTCTCTGTCGAACTCGAACGCACTGTAATGGATTCCTTGATTGAGATGTTATTGCAATTCTAAACTGCCCGGCAAACCAAAATATATGTAGGATTGTCTGCGGGCAGGAGACTAGGAGAGTGCTATGTGTAATTTCTACTTGCTCCTGAGCTCAAGTGCTGCCACAGTTGTCCAGTTTACCAGTTTTCATTGCATAGGAAGATGGCTCCTGTCCAAGTATTTATTTGCTGTGCTGTGTTGATCTTCTGTTGTTCACTGGTTCCTTGTTTCGAACAGGGGTATAAAGATGCAATAATGGAGGCCCAGGCTTTAAGAGTGAACTACAGTTCTGAATCCAAGAAGCGTGAAGCTCTTGAGTCACATATCGCGGATCTCAAGAGAGGTTTAACTGAAATTTCAGCATTTTTTTTTCCGCAAGCCGTCTTCAGTTTGTTGCTTTCTGTTAAAATCTTGCAACAAGTGATTATTATCATTGCTTGCTGAGGTTGGAAGAAGAATTGAGTTGGAATTCTTGTGTGTTGTGCAGATAATGAGAGATTAAGAAAGCTGTACACTGAAACTTTATTCAAGTTCACCAACCAGGTATGTTGCTACTTATTGTAATACTATGTGCAGGTACAATGTTACATGAAGGCTGTTGAATGTCCAATACTGAGATGAACATAAATAATTAGGTCTCATCATCTGACATTAATCACTTTATGTCAGTTAAGTTGATGATCTCAGCTTGAGTTCTATGCTGTCATTTACACCTATGAGATTGAGTTGGTGGGAGCACTATAGTCTCTTGTGTTTTGAGAGCTTGTTGCACTCTAATGCACTATATTTTTCCGTGAAAACAGTTTGAACAATTGATTTTTTCCGTACTGTTTGAGCAAGTGCTTTGCAGCTGTTGATTTGTTTTGCCTTCCATTTTGTAATAACTTCTAAATTGTACAACTTGGTCTGATTCTTTTTCTGCTTGGAGCTTGAAATCTGACAGTAGATCAAGTTTGACAATGAGAACAGTACTAGGTTCTCTCTGCAACATAATCATGCCCGTCAAACTCCGAACTATTTCTCACATGCTTGTTGCTTCAGATAAAATTTCACACAGAATGTCAAAATCTGAAGGAAGAATTGGGAAAAGCAAATAGCAAGTTGCTATCCATGGAAGAGGTAGTTAACTGCTTCCCAAGCTTCCAACCAATCCATCAAGTCAATCTAACAAGTGTTTATTACAAACAGGAGCATAAGAGGGAGATCGAACAACTTAAGCATGACAGTGAAATGAACTGCAATGCCCTGGAGAGCAAGCTCAGGTAAAAAAAAGGCTAAGGAGATTCAGGTCAAATTATCCTGTTGACTGTTTTGTGAAAACTGAATGCACTAACTTTCACTACAACCAGCTGCGCCCTTGCTCAGCAAGCCACCGATGAAGCTACGATAAGACAACTCGAGTCGGACCTGGGAGCTCATAAAGCACATATGGACATGTTAGGTGGCAGGTTGGAGCAAGTCACTGCTGAAGTGCATATGCAGTGTAATGTTCTAAACTTGTGTTCCATGCTGAAGAGTATTCATCCTTTGGATTATCGCCTCTCTCATGATGGAAATACCCCCTTGTTCCTGGTACAGATAAAAACGATATCCAGGACTTGAACGATGTGATCATGGTCGAACAGGAGGAGAAAAACGACATGCAGAGGAAGCTTAAGAGTGCAGAAAACGAGCGTAAGTTTAATCTGGGCCAGTGAACCGAAGAAGCAAATCTGCGCAAACAGCGCAGACTCGAAACGGTTTTCATTCGTCAGTTCATGTTTTATCGTATCAGTTGACCGCATGCATTTTCGTCTTTTGATGCAGTGAGGATAATAAGATGAAGCAGGCGGAGCAGCAGAGGGACTCGGTGTCGGTCCAGCACGTGGAGGCTCTGAAGCAGAAGGTGATGAAGCTCCGCAAGGAGAACGAGTCCCTGAAGCGGAGGCTGGCGAGCTCCGAACTCGACTGCTCATGAGAGCCAGGTTCCGAACCCCTTGGTCGCCACGGTAGCAGTTTCCCTCCCCCAATCCCCATGTACATCCATCCTTACACTCCACCTCACGCCGTCACCGTTGTTGATAGGCAAGCATACATGGTCATATACCACGAGAGGCTTAGATCACTGAATGAAATGATGTTTTGGAAGGAGCTAGCTAGGCGCTCTGCCATGTTGAGTACGTCCTGTAATGTTCAGGCAATTCATTGGGTGGTGCTTGTTGCACTAGTTACTTTTGAGAACCGGTGCTGTGTTGGGAGTACAATGCAGATCCCCACCATTGATTCCAGCCGATCCCTGGCTGTTCCATTAACGCATCAACGTTATGGCATCTGATATCGCAAATCGTTTCTTTGACGGCCTGGCCTGTATTGAATCATGGTTGGTTGTTTTTTTATGTCTGCCATGTACTCTAGAAGGATCTAATGAATGGGCCAATTGGGAGTTTTGTCCAAGGCCCGGCCCAAGCCCGTTCGCCCTGGCGCGCTCCGCACGTTTTCCCAGATGCCGCAGCCCGGCCCAAGCCCGGGCGCGCTGCGCGTGTCGTGCGTGCTAGTCTCTGATCGCCTCTGCAGTTGCTGCAGCTTTTTCCCTCTCTCTCTCTCTCACCCGCTTCCATTTACTTCATCACCTTCTTCCCCACGCCTCCTCCCTCCCTCCGCTTGGAGCTATCCCTCCGTACGAACCGCCGCCTAAACCCTCGGCCTGCCGGAGCCGCCCCGCTTTCCCTCGCCTCTCCTCCGCTCCCGTCGCAATGTCGGACCGCGCGCCGCGGCACGACGATCGTCACGCGGGCCGCGGGCGACGCTGGGGGTCGCGGGAGGAGGAGGACGAGCTGCCGCTCCCGCCCCCGCTCCCTCCGCCGCCGCCGCCCGGCTCGCGCACCGTCTACCTCGACCGCTGGGACGGCGCGGCGGAGGCGCTCCCTCCCCCGCCCCCGCTCGGCTCCTCCCGCCCCGAACGCCTCTTCGCCGAACCGCCGCGCCCCGGCGGTGGCGCCCAGGGCGCGCGCCGCGACTCGCCGCGCGAACGCGGGAGGAAGTCGTCGCCGGCCCAGAACGCGCGCGTGAACGTGCCCGTGCCGCTCCCGCCGCCTCCCCCGCTCCGCCCCGAGCGCGTCGTCTACCGCCTGGAGTCCGACTCGCCGCGCTCCGGCTCCGGGAGGAGCTCCAGCCCCAGCGGAGTCCTGGGGTCGCCGCCGCGATCGAAGGACGGGGAGAAGCGGCGCCGCTCCCCGCCGCGGAGGTCGCCGTCTCCCGGGCCGCCCAAGCGGCTGCGCAGGGACGACGGACCTGGCCGACGCAGCCCGCCGCGCGGCGGAAGGTGAGGCTTCGGCTTGGTTTCACCGGGCATGCCGAGCTAGTGTGTGTGTGCGTTTTTGGTTGTGACTCGGCATGGGTTGGTGCAGGTACGGGCACGGTGGAGGCGGCGGCAGGTTCACCGGGCATCGCGCTCCAGGTGAGGTCGACTCTGATGAGCTTTCACGTTTTTGACTGAAACCAAGTTGTCAAACCTTGCTGACCCACCGCCACCTCGAAATATGCTAATGTGCGTTGAGGTCAATACAGAAATTACTTACATTTGTCACTCTTGTGCACAAAGACTTTTATCAACTATCATGTTGAATTACAAACTCGTCAGGGTTCAGACGGTCAGCCCGCGCGTGCGAGTACGCCCGGCACCCTAGGTTCGATTAAAAAAAAACTATCATGTTGAATTTGGTTGTCAGTTTAGCTGCTCTTGAGTCTTGACACAACAGGGGCATGGGAGTTTAAGCTTGTCTTGTGGGGGTTTAAGCTTGTCTTGTGGGGGTTTAAGCTTGTCTTGTGAGGGTTTAAGCTTGTATGTGGTTATCTGATGTGATTGTGTATGCTAGCTCTGCTGTCAGTCTCGTGCTCTACATTGCACACTATCTATTTTGTAACTGAAGCTCGAGTTGTTGCTTCCGTGGTTTAACGACTGCTCCAGCTATCAAGAATATGATAATTGGTTCCCAAGCGTTTGACAAGTTTGAATCCGCATCCCTACTTGTTAAAGTAAGATGGGAGACATGTGGTTTCAAGATAACGTTCTGTTTTTTCTTGGTTTACCTCTGGTATCCAACATGTACAGTTCTTAGTATCGAACATGGGGATTAATCTGTTCTACTACTAGCTAGCTAGCCTGCTTATGCAGAAGGAAACAACAGCTACTGTTAGCTGACAAACTTCATGAATTTCCAGACCATGTATTACGGACTAACTACTGTCAAGGGCCTTGACGGTGTTGAGCTCCTTGATACTCTCCTTACTTACTTATGGCGTATCCATGGTGTTGATTACTATGGCATGTCTGAAATGAAAGATGCGAAAGGTTTTCGTCATGTGAGAGCTGACAACAAAACTGCCAGTGCATTTAACATTAGTGCTGCTGATTGGGAGAAAAAACTGGATTCCTTCTGGCACAGAAGACTGGTGAATGGCGAGGATCCTCTAGTTGTATTGGCTGCCACTGACAAAATTGATGCGGCAACTCTTGAAACTCTGGGACTGGAACCTTTCGTCAAGGAAGTTATGGATGAGAATCGTGGCTGTAAGTATGGATGTGGAGCCCAGGGGTGTGCAAAAGTTTTCCATGCTCCTGAGTTTGTTCAAAAGCATCTAAAACTGAAGCACCCTGACTTGGTCTCTCTGTTGACTTCGAGAGTTCAAGATGATATCTATTTCCAAAATTACATGAAGTACGTATCAGTATAACCAGATAGAACAAAATCATACTATTTTCAAACATGTCAAAAGGTGACGTTTCTCCTCTTGTTTCTTTGTGATGCAGTGATCCAAATGCCCCAGGTGGAGTACCAATTATGCAGAAACCTGAACAAGTAAGAATCTTTCTGCCGTTTAGTTTGTTCCTTATTGACTGATATGCTTCTCAATATTTTCTTGTTTATATGGTAGCCGGTGGAGCGAGAAATTTTTGATGCTTGCCTGCATAAACTCTGAAAACAAGCTGCATGATTACATTGTAGAAAAATGTTCATTCATTCTACAAAATGTTTCCTCAAAGATTTGTTTCTTAGTTCCGTTGTTGTATATCCTCGTTATCTGCAATAGGATATTTATCTATGGGTTAGTGAAATGTTATAATTATCCATGTATGATGATAAATCAATAGAAGCTGAATCATTAATTTCTCGTCCTCGCTAATTATTGGTCAAGTCTTTGTTGTAGATCTTTAACTTTTTTTGTTTCTACGTTTTAGACTACAAATTAGGCCAATTACTCTTCCATCTTTTTGTGTTATTAGTACTTCGTAACTATATCTGTATACTATATACACATGCTATCTTTTGTGAGGGTGTTTATGCGCACACTATTGATTTATTGCATTAGTAAACTTGGCTATTTATTCAGACTTTCTTGAATACAACAATAAGACGCTTTCTGTTGGTAGATAAGAACTACAGAAGCTACTATTCTTCCATTCCTCCTTTTCAATTTCAAAAAAGTAAAAATACAATAAAAAGATATGACCGCCTCCCACTTCCAGTTACTTGAAGTTTACTGGTACCAGCTAATCTGACGCCATACACAATTTACATATTACTTCCTGCAAGGCTTTTGATGTATTGTATCTTGTGATAATATTCAGGTTCCGTCACAATCCTAATAACCTTTTCTTTTGTGGTTTGCATTGCCATTTTTGCCTTTGTTGCCTCAGGGAATTTACATCTAAAGCGTCAGTGATGTTTATTAAAATGGTAAACCTGCAGTTTTAACATCTTAATTGATACCACCAGTTCTATATGCAGGACAGCGACAGAATGAGACGAATGCCTGATAAGCAGGTAGTAGGCGCTATTGACACACAGGGTTCAAATGCCCCATTTGTCCCTGAATTCTCCTCTCCGCCAGTATTCTTCCCTCTGCCTGGTGCTGGGTAGGTTATGTTATGCAAGTTACCAAGTAATTCAGTTACAAAGTCCAGCCAGAATACTAACGTTGGCTGCCCTTGTTTTAGCCCATTGGGTCCATTTGTTCCTGCGCCACTATATATGGATCTTCAAATGACGCGAGATCAAAGACCTCCAAGACCCCATGGTACTCGGCGTATGAAGGAATGTCTGATGCCGGGACCAATGATGCCCATGTATCCGCATTTTCCGCTTGACCCTCGCCATTTCAGAAGGTCAGTATTACTCCTCTAGTTTCCTTTATTCTACTAAGTTCTGTAAACTGGCAACACTATTTTGTGCTCTGTACTTTCTCAAGGATTAGATTAAGAACCCAAAATCTTTATTAAGGGGCTTGGTGTGACATGTAATGACACTGATGCTATGATGAATTTTCTCGTCACCACTTCTATGTTCGCATATGTAACCACCGACCATCTGCACTCAGTAGACTTTCTACTCCGTACTAGTTTGGCATCATGCATTTTTATTGTGAGGTTGTGGAATTGTCATCACTTGTGGAAGCAATTTCTTCTGTAAAAAATATTGAATCTGTTTCCACACTCCATTTTCCCATTACATGAGTATCTCGTAACCTGCTTCCGGTCCTGCTCGCAGTTACAACGATCTTGATGCTCCGGCGGAAGAAGTCACTCCCATTGACTTCAGAAGAGCGTAGGGCGTCTCCGGTTATCTGCTGATAAACCCCTATAGCTAATGTGCTCCAGATTGCATGAAAAACTGACACGAAAGCAAGTTACTCTCTTGTTGGCCTGTGGCAAGTGTGACGCCGTGACGGCAGACAGTGAATGTGACCTTTTGTGGTTCCGACTGACATATGATGCCTCGTCGTTTTGTCTCCGCTCAAACGAACAAGAATTGTAGTGCGATCTGTCGTCGTGTTCGTTGGATGCGCGAAACAGAAGCTGCAGAACATACAGGATTCTGTCATCAGGCTGCTTCTTTTCCCAGTTTTATTTTGTGTAGGCACGTGTTTCAGATTAGCAGATGTGCTACCTCTTGTTGACACTGATCCCTGCTGTTGTATGGTATCAAGCATGACACGCGTCAGTCAATCACTACGGTAACGGGCTGACACGTTGTTTCGAGTCGATATTCCATCCATTTATTATTATTTTGTGTCCGCAGAAAATCGTTTAGTACAAAGCGGTTGAAAATTCAGAGAGGCATGCTTTGGTACACCGTACACCCCTTTTTTAAAAGTTAGCTAATTTCCAAGTTTTTTTATGTTTTTTAAAAATTTGTAATTTTCAGTGTCGATTAAAACTTACATTTTGCTTTAAAAGGGTGATATGGACAATTCACGTGTTAGAAAACCCTGACAATAAAAAAAAAAGGTTGGCCCTCTAGAAACCCATGATTGCTTTCTACACTTTGTGCAAAGAGTGGTTCAGAGATTCTTTTGAAAGCGGTGATTCAAGCAATACAAGTATATGCCATGTCAGTGGGACACGGCGTTTCGGGTCATAAGTCTAGATGCATACATTATGTAAATTTTTTTTATTTTTTTGTGTAATGTCAAAAAAATCTAAATAAAATTTTGGATATATATCAGGACATTTTATGTTAGCATAAAAAGTTTCGCAAAGAAAAGATATTTGTTGCGACTTGTGCAAGAAAGACAAAAGAATGTCGGGTACAAAGTCATTTTGATGCACCCGGATTTGCTATTGGTGTTGTCTTTTATTCACGAAACATTTTATGCTAACATAAAATGTTCTGATGTATATCCGAAATTTTTACTTGGAATTTTTTAACATTTTGAAAAATGATTTTCAGGCAGTGGGTGCATCTACTTCTATGACCCAATATGGATTTCCGATGTTAGTGCTAATTTTTTCAAAAGGTGTGTGTAAACAGACAAGATGCTAGGTGGGGAGACGACCAAACATAAAAGGATGCATTGGTATGCATGGTGGAAGCTTTGTTTTTTGAAAATAGAAGGGAGGGATAGGTTTTTAAGACCTTCAACCTTTCAATTTGTCTATGTAATCAAAACAAGTTTGAAGTTTGTTGGATCATCCGGAATTCCTATGTGCCAAGGTATTGAAAGAAAAATATTATCCAAATAGTGAGTACCTATGTGATTAGATAAAAAAGATTGTTGGAGAGCACTAATGTACCCCTCAAATCAATTTTTACTAAACAACATATTGGTGCAAATGGGCAGTACACTGTCTATCAATTGGACGTGGAAGACATGTCCCATCTGCTCTTCAAATGTGATCGAGCGAGGGAGTTTTGGAAATCACCCGACAGCTCGTTAGAAAAACGACGTGTTGTCAACCCCCCCCCCCCCCCCCCCCCAAAAAAAGAATATAGGCACTTAACTTTTTTTTTTTGCTCCCGAGCTCCGGTGCTCGCTCTGGTTTAAAAAAAATCATATTTTTAGTTTAAGAAAATCTGAAAAATTCATGCATGCTGCTAATGATCTATCCCATAAACATGCAAATTTTTTATTTGAAATACTTTATGGGCTACACAAAAATAACAAATCTTGTATATTTTGGAGATTTGAAAGTATTTACATTTAGATCCACATTTTTGCATAGAACAAATATAAAATATTTCAAACCAATATTTTGCACGTATGTGGGGTATATCATTAACAACATGCAGGATCTTTTCTAGATTTTTTTTGAAACTTATAAATATGATTTGTTATTTTTTTAACTAGAGGTATCACTGGACTCTGGGAGTAAGAAATCTCCACTCCAGACACTATTGTGACCTATTCAAGTGGGTCAGCCAAATTAGCAAGACAATTCGAAGATCCATCAGTGAGCCCACAAGGGCGGACGAGGCTGAAAGCCCAGAGCCCCCGCCACGCTCCACTCACTCGCCACCTTCCACACAAAAAAATATCAAAAGAGAAAATAGACAAAAAAAAAACACTAGTGAAAACTAACTAAAAAGGTTTGACTTTCTGAAGCAAAGTCTCACCGCGACTTTGCACATGTGAGCGCCATCAGGTTAAGATCCAACATACGCGGTTGTTCCAAATTTTGAACTCGAAATTTAAACTGTCCAAGAAATTGAAAAAATAGGACTTCATGCATGTTCCATTTATTATTTCGTTAAAGTTTCGTTTTATTTACAGTCAAAAAAGTTTCGTTTTATTTGGATCACTGATTTATAATTTAATTGCGTTTTTAGATCAAACTATATAAAAAAGAAATTTTATCATGGACTATTTAGTCAAACGAAATAAAACTTTCCCAAAATACTTAATGAAACATGTATGATTTACTAGGATTTTTATTTTACTAGTAATCAAGCACGTGCACCGCACGTCTCAAATAATTTGGTGTATATATGTAGTATGTCTCTAAATTATTTTACATGTCTTTTCAGTTTCCTTTTGCTTTTAGTGAGTCGTATTGCCCCCTTCTTCTTTTCCTTTGTCTCCAACCCGTCCGAACAGCCTGCTACCACCGCCCCCACCCTGCTCAAATCTTACCTCCGTCAATCTTTAGCTGCCCCCAATCATCCTTCCAAACTCCTGCGGACCTTTCTTCTTCGATGTTGGCGAGTCGTATTCCGCACCCTCCAAATCTAAGTCTACTGCTCGCCACGTCTCTATATACACCATATTTTGAATAAACTTATTGTCACTTGTTACATACACATTGCAAGAATAGGTAAAATCTCTGCATAAGTTACAGGCATAGAGACCTTGATCATGCATCCTACTTTGCCATTATATTTTTTCTACTGAATGACAGTAAAGACTTTTCAAGTATATTGGTTTTGCTACAACTGAATCATGGATAGTAAAACATAGACATTCGTACTGATTAGAAGAACAAGGCAGACGTTCGTCTGCAGCAGATCACCTGGTGTTTCCTCGAGTTCTGAAAAGACGTGGGTAGAATGCAGACAATCGTCATATGCTTTTTCCGTCTAGACCTTATTTCGAAATTCAGAAGACAAATAATAGCACTTTGGTATTAATTTAAGGACAATTTTATTTAATAGCAAACTCTTATGATGGCAGTGGAATATTTTCAGTGCATAGGAATCATGAGACAAAAAGGAAAAAAAAATGTTATGTTCGTGGAAAAGGATGGCTTCAAAGTACGAACAATTAGGAGGCACACTGTTACCGAAACAAAACATTATTGACACTTCCCATGAACTGTATTTACCATTAATCACACTCACCAGGAAGTAGAAGGTAGCATCCCTGCAGCAACCTGTTGCCTAACCATGCATCCAGAGAAAATCTTTGTTAGAGAACGAAAAGAATTACCATCAGTAATAAAATGAGACTCCAAATTGTGGCCATGAGCGATAACATAAGGGGATCATTGAGGAGTACTTGTCTAGTGGACGTTCCTCAACCAAATCATATGCATCTCAAGTTCTCAACTGAGAAGGTAAACTGGGTGAGGGTACTTACTGCTGTATCTCATCAGGATAACTTCCCATCAAGTGGTCCACTTATTCAATTCCTCCTATCACTGACGAAAGATAATCAACAGAAATGGCATTTGGTGGAGCAGCAAACAGAGAAGCAGCGGCAGTTTGAATTGTGTTTAAATTTTAAACTGAGAGGTGATGAGCGGGTCATGGGCTCATGGCCTCCAGCCTCTTACAGAAACAAAGGTGTCGTCTTTGAGTAGCATCAGCATTTGTAGAATTTCACAACTAAAAAAAGGTACTCCCTCCGATCCATATTAGTGGGCATAGCGTTGTTTAAATTCATATGTATCTAGTTAAGTATTTAGACTAGATACATGTGTATCTAGACAAAGTTGTGCCCACTAATATGGATCGGAGGGAGTAACTACAAATTCCACTACAGAACAACAAATTTTCCTGTGTTCCTATACACAACTGAGTCACCGCCACAATCTCTCCGCAATTGTTCTCTCAAAAGAAGGAAAAATAACATAGCTCCATGGCCATGCCACATTGAATCTTATATGTGGCACTGGATGACATCGTCGAACACACCACAAATTAGACTTACACAATCCAGAAACTGGAGGTAGCTATTAGTCAGGAACAAACCTACGAATGATTGTAGGTTGCCAACATCCATCCTTTTATGAGAAACCTGCACCAAGGATAATAAATATCTCAGACTTAAATACTTGATTCACACCATAGTCCATCCACGAATATCAAGGAGGTGAACGGCCGCATGATAAGTCCGCTGTAGTTTATTCCGCCGGCAACCTCATGGACGGCAGCATCCACTTCAGTCTTTCAGATTGACACCAGTTCACCTTCCTCCACTGCAACAAACCCCATCGTGGGATACTTTCATCTACCTGTACGCTTGGTCAAAACTTGAAAGTTGAGGAGACACTCAGACACATGGCCGGTGAAGGACGGAAGCAGGAGGCCGAGGTACGGTGCTGAACTATGCATCTTCTGAAACCACAGTACACAATGGCACTTCTCCGTTTCTGAGCCCATTCAGTGCTATTTGAGGCATAAGCTGGGGGTTACAAACTGCAAGAATTTTTTTCAAATCGAATAAGCGATATCCATCTTGAACCATAAAATATCGTAGAAACAGTACCAGCACCAGTCCTCATTCTTTCTGTATGTTTAGCATACAGCTGAGAAATAATAATTTTATGATGTGCTAGCAGAAATATAAAATTCTTGCGACAAACCACCATCTAAACTGAAAAAAGCATTTACAATGCAGCGAAGATTGCCTGACCTCACATTTTCTTTCTTCCAACATGTCTGCTAGCATGACACGAGGATGTACTGTAAGTTGACATGTACATACCAGGATCAATGGACGAAAATATCATGTTCATAATTCAACAGTTGTTAGCAACTGTGAAAGTAGCATGTAAGAGACATACAATAGCCGACAACAAACAACATTGTCAGACAAAGAACAATGATGCGTGAATTACCAGCTTACAGTGCAGAACTAAATCTTTGTTGTGCCATCTACAGTTACCAAATTCCATATCTATTATTGGTTCATGTAAATCTGAATCTAGGAGGCACTTCCCCTCCGCAAGCGGTTGCATAGTCTTCAGCGAGGTATGGCGCAGCTTCATTGTGAGGGGATATGTACTTCTCCACGAATACCTTGTCGGTTACCGTGACTGCTGTATAGTAGCTCCGGTCACGATCTACCAATCCATTTTCCTTAAGAAACTTCACAACATAGTAGCGGGGTCTGAGCCGGCCCTCCAGGCTATAAGTGAGCAATGCCGGACAATGAGCAAGGTATGCGGGTTCCAACCCCACCTCAGAGAGAAGGAATTCTGGTTTGCTCTGCAGCATGTTCTTGGTGAGCCTCAGTACCATCGGAAGCTTAGAAACAGCAATGCTCACGTCAGCATCCGACCACCTGAACACCTTCTTCAAGTATTCCTCTTGGGCGGCAATCTTCTCCTCGCTGAGGAATGCGACAGCCTGCAGTGCTTGTCTGAACATCCCAGAGCCACGGGGCATACCTACGGCTTCGGCGCGAGTCACCATCGCCTGGACGCCCTCCAGTTTGGTGGTGAGCAGTCGTGGCTCAACGATGCACAGCTTGGCAATGTCACAAGTATCTAGCCCGCACTCACGCAGGAACGCAACATTGGGCTTGACCACCTTCTCCGGGATGCATCCAAGAAGGTAGGAGTTTCTCTTGAGTGCCCGGAGGAGGTTGTCGTAGGATCCGAAGATGGAGAGGTAGTAGGGTAGGTTGGAGACGATGGATTTACAACGGAAGTTCAAGGGGACGAGTGAGACGAGGCGGGCGATCTCAGCATGTGAGAGGTCGAGGTGAGCGATCCCGGTGACGATGGGCTCCAGGGTTTTCTCCACAGCGGAGCAGAGTAACTTGGGGTCCTTGGCGACGACCGCAGCGACGTCGGTCCTGGAGAGGCCGAGGCCGGCGAGGAAGGCGAGGACGGCGTCGGGCTTGGTGGGGGACTTGACATGGGAGAGCTTCGCGGAGGCCTTGAGGGCTTGGGCTGGCGTGAGGCCGCAGGTGCCGACGAGATAGTCCTCCACGGCGAAGCTAGGGTTTGGGGAAACGCGTGGGGCTGCGGCGGAGGAGAGGAGGCGGTGGAGATGGAATGGGACGGGAGAGGCAGCGGAAGACGAGAGGATTCCGGCAAGGATAGAGCTTCGGAGGCGGAGCATGGCGCAGACGACGGTGTGGCGGCGCCGGCGGCGAGTGGGTGAGCGGGGACGGTCGCCGCCGGCTGTTGGTGCGAAGCTCGTGAGGAATTGTGGCCGAACAGCACACAATATTAATTCAAAAGCCCAAGTCGTTAGGGCTGTGGGCCTGTAAGTGCTGCAAAGAGCCCAAAAGGCCCGTATTTTGCTGTATTTTTTGTTTTTTGTTAACTTTCAGCTCTGATTCGAGTATGAAACGCTTCAAAAAAAAGGAGAGTGAAGATCCAAGATGTCTATATACAATATGAATCCAGAACGCGGCAGCAACATGTGTTATTTCATCTAACTGGGACAATACGTAGCTTGCAATATTTCAAAGGTGCTCATGTCACTAAAGCTTCAAGATAAATGGGAACGAACTCTATCTGACCGGTTCAACAGCAGAGCAGTTTCAGTGTTCACCCAAATGCAGGCCTGAAAGAGTCCATACTCGTTCAGTTGCTTCCCGTTTGGGTCTTCATATATGAAATAGAAAAAAATTCAGGTGGGTATGGTTATTTTGGAGCACCAAAATTTGTCCTTTTAATACAAGTCACAGAAAATGTCTTTTTTGTGTGAAACTTTGTGTACAAATGTAAAATGTTCGTATATGTGCAGATTTTTTTTTTGACATTTTGAAAACGATTTTTGGGTAGTGGGCGCATCTACACATGTGAGTCAAAATATATTTCCATGAATGACACTGGTTTTCTCTTTTCTTTTCAGAAGGTGCTCGCCTAACCCTGTTTCATTAAAGGGTGCGAGTACCCGTGGTTCAGTACCACACAGCGGAAAATGTAACTAACCAAATTGAATGGATATTATAGCTGCACAAACTGTAATAAAAATCCTGGCTCGCTGCAACTTGCCACATTAGCTTCTCGCCGCGCCTGCCAGTAACATTAGTCCAAAAAACAAAGGCAGAACAAGCACAGTTAAGCTATGCCAGTGTTGAAACTTTCAGCTCCAGTTGGAGCTAACTTGGCTCCTGTAAGTATGCTTAATTATTATTTGTCTCCTATAAGTATGCTAATTTTTTTGGCTCCTGCAAGACTTACGGGAGTCTCTTGGGTGTAAATAAATTCGATAGTTTAACCATCAAGTCTGAAAGATTCAGAGCTACCTTCAGTCACCAAAAAGTTTACAACAAAAGCATAGAACTGAATGCAGGAATTGACTCTCAGTACTCAACTTATTATTGGTTCAGGTTGCCAGAGTGAGTCGACAGCAACAGAGGGATTACATAACTTGCGTTCATACACACTTGTCACTGAAGCTTCAACTAACAGAGTCTTCAGAATCACGTACAGTACAGCATAGCCCCAGCCCATAATGCTCAGTCGGTCTGATGGAAGGAGGAGAAAGCACCAAACATCTTCACACAGCCTCAGCAAACCTCTTCTCCTCGAAGAAAAAAAACACCATCTCTAAATTCACTAGATCAGTATGCTCCCCGGATACTTTCTGCTAAGGAAAAATTCCCCCACCTTCTTGCCTGGTAAGTTACCTCATCGATAGAACCTTACTCATTGCTTGCAATGGACTGATCTTGTTTGTATAATTCCAAAGGCTAGGCGGACACACTCCTGATCTTCATTTCAAATCACAGAAGCTCTGATCTCATTACCAACTTATGCAGTCTCACATCAGGGGACACAACCATTCTCTCCTCACACAGCTTGGTTCTTAATTTGAGGCACACAACATGTCTACTATACCCATGTTTGAAACTCTGCAAGATACTGCAGTAAATGACAAACCATCCGGCTTTATCTCAAATCAAAGACACATCTCTACCATCAACCAACTGATCTGCAGTGTAGTCCAGGCTCAATATATTTTCCTTTCACTGGACAAAAAAGAGCAAGTATAAAGTAAATATCGATCAATGAAACCACCATAGTTAGATTGAGATTATTTCACAGATTAGTGTAGAAACTGCCACAGCAGAAAACAGCAACAGCTTCGAGTGACAGCGTAAAATTTTGTATGTAGTTTTGAATTCATCACAACAAATCAGTAAATACAAATGAAAAACTGAAATAACCATAGTGACACATCAAAACAAAAAAATCACTTGAATAGTTGTACAACCGCAAATATCACAGTTCTAGATCTAAAAAATTGAATCATTCTAGGCCGACGTAATCATCTTGTGCCGCTATATTGCATGTTTGAGGAATATATGACTAATCTGGTTTCTTTATTGCAACACAGGTCACTACAGATAAGTTGTTCATTGTGCACAAAAACATGAGACAATTCAAAGAAGAGGGAACTCTAATATAACAAATAAAAATGGATCTTAATTGTTACCTGAACAAAGCTAGGTGTTCCAGTTTAGTAGTTTCTAAGTGTGTAAACTAGATATCTGATTTGGAAAAAACAAAAGGGGACAAAGGAACACATCAATGTTGCAACAATGAACCAATTTCAGAGAGAAATACAAGTAATCTTACAATGCGTGCTTTATTGTGCCTGTTATACGTTCACAGATTTTTAATGCATGGTAGATATAGTATATTTTATTGAACTACACAAACAACAAAATGTGAGCATTTATATTCTTGCAATTGACCTGGATCAATGTCTTAGTAAGTAGTGTAAAATGTTGCATTCGACCTGGTTCTATGTCTCAATAAATAGTGTAAAATGCTAAAGCATACACTTCGTAAAGACATTAGATTCTCACTAAATGCTGAGCCTCTTCTTGATCCAATGTCCTAAAAGAAGTTACTTCTGAAAGCATTGTCAAAAAGCAACATGTGCAAGCAAGCGTTTTTGTAATCTTCAGATCAGCTACGGTTTTAAAACATCTTTAGTTGACCTTAGTTGTTAACAGACTACTTTTTCCCAAAAAACAGTTTGTCGACAAAAACTTATTTTTCCTATTCCAGTTCGTTCTATGCACCATAGAACTATTAGAGAATGAAACAAAAATTTGCATATTTAAGTAATATTAAGGTGGTAATTCCAGTTCGTCCTAAATTAACACACAATGCATACTAATTGATGAAATGACAATTTGCATATTTAAGTAGTATTTGGCTTTCACAGTCAACTAAGCATGAATAGAGAAAACTGTCCATGCGTTAAATAATCTAATAGAGTGGACAACAAACATCCAATTAGGTAAGGAACACCAAAACAGGAATTACCACGTTACTACATAAAGTCAGTCAACACTTGGTTGTGCCATACACAGTTTACGAATTCTCATAGCCCATCCCTGGTTCATATAAATGCGAAATTAGTCGGTACTTCACCTCTGCAAGCTGTCGCATAGTCTTCAGCAAGGTGTAGTGCAGCTTCCTTGTGAGGGCATATGAACTTTGCCATGAATGCCTTCTCGGTGAGCTTGAAAACTGTACCGTAGCTTGGGTCTCGCTTGAGCAATCCATCACTACTTATATAAAAGATGGTCTGTTTCACGACCAGCGAGCGACTCTGCCACTGTAGATTGATACAGTGTTCAGCAGTACTTCCTGTGTTTGGTTGGGCTGCTTGGTCCCGGGACGTCCATGCGTACGTGTCCGCTTCCGGATGCTACCGACCGCTCTTCTCCTCCGTTTTGTTCCTTCGTTTTCTTTGTCTCTCTTGCCTCTTTCCTCCCGCCGAAAATTGCTCCTCTTCCTCGATGCGCCGTCGTCGTCGGGGCCCTGTTCGGCCTTCTTCCTCTTCGCTGCAAGCCGGTGCAAGCTTTTCCTGCGATGCGGCAGCTCACTCTTCTCCGCCTGCTTCCATCCATACGCCTGCGGATTTCTTTGGATTGGGGATTTCTCCGGCCGGTGATTCCGTCCGCTCTGTTAGTCGCCAGCTTCTAGCTACTCCGTCCGATGTCGCTGCTACGGTGTCCCCGGTTCTGTCGCGGCGTGGGGGTCGTCGGCCTCGGGCTTTGTTCTCATCTGCCCCGTCTGATGCGGATCCGCCGCCTGATCCTGCGCCTGCAGTTTCGACGCCTCCTCTGCTGTCTACTTCGCTCGATGTGACCGATTTGGGGTTTCGGCTCCGGATTGTCATGGTTTGGTTGATCCTCTGAGTGCCGGCGTTTTGCCTGAGGCTGTTGGTCGTCGTCGCCGCCGTCCTCCGGAGCGTTGGTCGTCGGAGGTGCCTGTTCGTCCGGCGTGGCGTTGCCGTCGTGCACTGGATGCTTCGTCGCCGATGCTCGCTTCACAGTTTGCTGCAGCTCGTGCTCAACGCCGGCCTGCTGATGACGAGCCTTGCTCGGATGGGTCGGTTCGCCTGGTGCGGCGCCGACGGCTTTCACTTGATGCAGCTTTCAAGCTATCTATTGCTGGCCTTGCTGATCCTCTTTCATCGACGTTCGCAGCTGGGCGTTCTTCTGCTGGTGTTCAGTTTGGTGGTGTTTCTGCTGCTGCTCTGTGTGGAGATCCTTCTGTTGTTGTTTCCTTGCCCCCTTTCAATTCGTTTGCCACATCCTCGGGTTTGTCTGCTCACTCTGTTGGTGCTGTTGCGCCGGCTCAGGACGAGGCGCGCAGAAGGGAAATTCGTTTGGGCAAGCGTCCGGTTGACGGTGGTCTTTCTGATCTTGGTGTTCCCGCTGATGCTGCTCCTCCTGGTATGTTATACTTTCTCTTGCTTCGTTATTTTTCCTTTTCATTGTCTGTTTGTTTCTTTAGTTTCTGGTGCTCTCATTGACGTGTTAGCTTACAAGTGATATAGTATGCTTTGTTTACGTTTGCTGTGGGTATGTGTGCCTGGTTGTGTTAATTCATGTTAGTTTGCATATGTAATTTGCAATTGTTAGTCATGAGTTGGTTGTTCTTCCTCATGTTTAGATACGTTGATTCTTATTACTTCGTACATTCAAATTGCAACTGTTGGTTAGTGATTTCTTCTCTATTTCCTCTAATGCTTAGTTATGTCGATCCTAAATTTTACTATACGTGTGTATCAGCGCGTGCTGGTTACAATGAGCTTAGAGATAGAGGACTTAGTTAGCATTGCCTTCTACTATCACCGTAATTGCTTCTCTTGCGTGCTAATAGTTGTACTACAGTGGTTTAGTAATGTCTTCCTTTTGATTTGGAGTTTCTAATCTTCTTTGTTAACCATAGATGGATGGGGATTTTTAGTCTACGTACGGCAATTATGGCACCGCATTGGTTTAATAATGTTATGCCTTTTGCTTTCGTTGATTAATATCTTTTGTTCATGATGAGTGAGGATTGTTGTGTAGCTTTCATTCCGGTGATTTTTTAGTCGTCTACCTTTTTTCCAGCTATGTTCACATCATCTTCTCTTGTGGTGCCTTTGTTTACGGGGCCTGTGTTTTGCCGTACGTCCGACGAAGTGGACTCTTCTGACGACGACACGTTGCCGGCTTGGTCTGATTTGTTGCGTGTTTCCACCTCTTCTGCTGCGGGTGGTTTTATTGGCGACATGGAGCAGCCTGGTGTTTCTACTCGCCTGCCTGATTCTGAGTTGTCTGGTTGGAGTCCTATGTCAGCTGATGAGTTTTATGCTTCTAGGGCTTCTGATCGTTCTGTTCCTCATTCTACTCGGCTGCCATTTGTTTCGTCTGGCCCTGAGGCGCAACGTCCTACAAACTCCGATTCTCCGGAAGACGATGGTTCTGATGTTGATGGTGATGTTCATTCTTTGGCACCGTTGCCCCCTGGTGCTAGACCTTCGGATTTCCTGTCGCGAGGTACTGCTACTTTTCCTCCCGTTATTTTTTGGTTAGTTCACTTTATTTGTTCTATGCTTCTAGCTGCTATTTATTTTTCTTATTGTTGTTTTATACAGTTTGTGCGACTCCTTGCGTGTCTGCATCCCGAGCTTGCTACAATCGTCGGATGCGCATGGCTCTCTGTTGTCATCGAGCGTTGCCATTAAAACGTAATTCTTTCAATTTTCTTGCTGCCATTTCCTTATCTGCCTATATTGTTTTTATTACAGCAGTAACGGATTGCCTCTTATATTTTAGGTGCTTGGCCTGGTCGTTCTTACTATGGCGGTCCCCATCATATTTGCAGACCCTGTACGGCCTCTTTTTGGTTTCGGGAGCGCCATAAGAAAGCTAGCCGTGAGAGGAGACGGCCTGTGTACACCGGATGTTGTCGTCGTGGGAAAGTGTCCCTTCCTATATTTCCTGCCTGGCCATCTCCCCTGTCGGAGCTACTTAGGTTTGATGGTGGTCCCGAATGCAAACGTTTCTTACGTCTAATTCGAGAGTATAATTCTATGTTTGCATTCACTTCGCTTGGTGTTCATATAGATGATAGTGTCAACACTGGTGGTGGTCCTTATGTTTTCAAGATTTGCGGAGTGGTTTGCCATCAGATTGGATCTCTTCTCCCACCTTCTAATAATCATGTTCCTAGATTTGCTCAATTATATATTTTTGACACATTACATGAGCTGGATCATAGGCTTGGCATATTTTCTTCCAGCGATATTGATGCTCCTGATTCGGTTCTTTTGGATGATCGTTTCTCTTCGGTGTCTCGTGGCTATCGCCGAAGAAGAGATTCAGCTGATGATGATGGTACTGAGAACGAATCTGGTCGTTCTGATCGTCATGTGCGTTCCCGTAGGGAAGAGCCTGATCGTGATGTAGTTGATTCGCTAAGAAGCATGCTTAATGGGCATAATCCCCTTGTGCAGACATTCCGCATGGCTGAAAGGAGATTGTTCTCACCTGAATCCCCCAATGTTGCCATTCAGCTGTATGGTCATGAAGGGACTGAACATGGGAATCGTTATTCTTTACCTGCGGCTCCCGAGCTGGCTGCCTTGATAGTTGGCGGCGATGGAGCAGTACGAGCCGCATCCAAAGCACGGGGAGGAGGAGGCGGCCGAGGGGGAGCACGCGCAGCACGGCGCGATGGCCGGCGTGCCGCAACCCGTGCTAAGCACGCTGACACTCTCGTTCCAGGGCGAGGTCTTCGTCTTCGACAACGTGTCCACCGAGAAGGTTCCTTGCCGTGCCGCTGATCCTTTCCCTTGCGATTCCCTCTTCCCTCGCCAATCAATCATGTGTTGTGCGCTTACATTGCTTTGAATTTGGTAACTCCACAGGTGCAAGCGGTGTTCCTGTTGCTCGGAGGGAAGGAGCTCCCACCGGAATCGGTCCCGGGGCCATCGTCTTCCACATCGTACAGTAAGGTTTAGGATCTGTTTGTTTGGTCTGCCGTGGGCTGTTAGAAAGTAGCTGTGGGAAGCAGAGCTGCTGGAAGTAGAGATTGATGTTTGGCAGGAGTGATTTTGATGGCGGCTGCTGTTGGTATTGAGAAATGAAATGTCTGAAATACCCCTGAATGCTGATGAAGTTATGTTAATGCTGATTCGAAACTGATAAATTATCGAATAACGAGAACATGCATTTTTCGCACATTGGTCACTAAACTAAAAAATATATCATGAATACATAGGAATGTACACACTAAATAATTCACCAAATAGATTTTTATTCAGCAACGAGATGAACAAAGGCGAAGTTTGGAGCAGCGGCAAATGCAAATACGAGATCTATCTACTCGTGAAAGGAAATTTGCGACAAATTTGTCAAAATTCGACCAAAAATAGTGTGATTTTCAGTCAAAATTAAAAAGTTACATTCCACGAAACTCGAAATCGATCACGGGAATGAAATCTACTTGTCGACGTGCATATATTTTGTATAAAAATTATTTTGAATCGAAATATATTTGTGTGAGATGGAGTATGTCCTTTGATCGTGTAGCTTATGTGACCCTGTACACACGTACTCATGCGAAGTGAAAGGAAAGTGCCCTGGTTCCAGTTCACGGTGTCCAGTTCACGGTGGCAGCGTGCTCATAATTTGCAGCAACCGAAAGGGTAAAATAGGAAATAACCCTTCGGTATTTCAGTAGAAAGCTGCGGGAAGCAACTCCCAGCCTACTTCCGCTCAAGTTGCCTCGCGCAGTTCATTTCGTAACAGCGCTGCTGAGAAGCGCTTTTCTATTTGATGCTTGAAGCCCAAACAAACAGTGTCTTAAATCTTCCTTGGTGAGCTGTGTCGTTTATCCGTTGATGAGAAGCTTTCAAATCATGTGGTCCTCATGTTGTTGCATGTATTCTCTGACGTAGGCAATCAATTATACTGTTATAGGAAGGAAGTTGCACATAGGTCAGTGCTAGCTTTGGTAATATCATGAAAGTCAGCTTCGTCCTTTTTCCTATTGTGTTGTAATGCTAGACAAACTTTGTTCATATTTGCAGGATGCAGCGCCATAAAGGCCAGTTTACATCGGCAAAAGCAAAGGCATAGAAGATGCCTCGCCATTGACGTGGAACCTAAGCTTTAAACGTCAAAATCCCGCTTATGTTCTGGATAGGAAACGGAAACCTTGTGAATCATCAAGGATAAGACGTAGAGAAACATAGAACACTGTGCTAATTGGGGACAAAATGATACCGATGACCCATCGCAAACATAGAATGGATCAATTAGTGATCCAACACATTTTGTTGTACTACCGTGGAGGCGGGTCTTCGCCTACAGGTTGGTGTTGAGCACTTGCAGTCTCACAGATGAAGGCCCTCCCGAATGCGTGATTCTGGAGATTATCGAGTTCCTTGGCGCTCACTGGTGAAGCGCAATGGGGTTGCGGTTGTATCGCTCTATCCCTTTGGATCATCAATTATGCCACGAGCTCAGAACGCCCTAATGTGGATTCCTCTGGTCTATCGTGTTGCTTAGCTGAAGTCATAGCTATTTTGTGTTGATGAACCTCCACATGGCTCACACAAAGAAATCACAAAATTTAATTGGGTAAGAAGTGCAAATTTAAGCCTACTAAAAGCTTATGTGGTCCAAATAAATAGGTTCACTTGTACTACCTCTTTTCCTATATATAAGATGTTTTCCGAGTTCAATTTCAACTCCCAAACGTTTTATATTTAGAAACAAAGTGAGTAGATCAGAGGGTCCAGTTCGTCAAATTCATAGGCCTCGTGTATGCCTCTTGTGCGTTTGTATCATTCTATGGGAAGCGTCCGGAAAGATTTTGTATCAATGTGCAATATTCGACCTACCAAGTGATAACGTCACGAAAGTCGAGTGTGTTATCCCTCTTAGCGCATTACCAAACTGTGTGGTTTATGTTCAACATTTCTTTCCTGATGGGTTCCAATTCGCATTGTTTGGACAGCTGACCATAAGACTGCACGAGGTCCACCTGACACTGCATCGCTACATACACTCTCTAGTCTCATTGATGGCGCGCTCCCTCCGGGCACGCACACACGTTCACTGTGCACTATGCGCGTGTAGCTTCACCTTCAGCTTTTGTGTCGTAATCATACTCTATTCCCGTTGTACCTTGTGTATACAAGGCATTGCCTACGATCAATACAAGCACACTCAACACACTGTATTCTTCTCCACCTAAATTTGGAGAAGCGGGTGGAGAGATATATGGAAGATAATTTCCGCTAAGGTTATTGTTCAACTGTGTAGCAAGTAAGATATGTCAATTCTTGCTATATGATATGAAGTTGATGTGAGAGTGCTTATGTCCACGGAGGCGAGAGCGCATGCCCCCGTTATGGAGCGCTCTTCGGTCTCACTTCGCAAATCCACCCACTTTGCCGCGCTATGATCATGTACGTATACTTCACCATTATGGCAAAAGCCCAAAATTCGTCTCCTGTCGACGTCTATGTTATGTCGTGCTCTTTTGAACCATGTCGGAGAAATCCACTGTGTTTGCGTGAATGAACTCGAGATTCAAACACCATTGCTGAGTCTAGTAATTTGATGTTTGTCCTCAACTATAAGAAATATCAAATGTGCGCGTAGTGGTCGCATTCGCGATACACGAGACCGACACTGACGTTTATCGTTGCTAGCAAGGTTTCAGCCTTAGTACATGTACAATGCAGTGTCTAGGAAGGTGCTAACAAAAATTAACTTTTTCATAAGTACCAATGGTTATTTCTATAAGAGAGGTTTCTAGTTAAGCATTTGTCTTGTATGAATAAGCACTAGTGATTAGTTAAAAACCAAATTTTCTAAACGTCTCGCCACCTCTGCTTACCGCTTCGGCGGCAGGACGAGGTGGGGACCTCGTACTTAACCTATCAACTTTGTCAACTCACAACGACGTTATGATGGCTATGACGGCGCCATACAAAATAAGAATAAGAATTTCCTTGTCTCCTCGTCAACCTCATCAGCTGCGATCTCACCAGTGGCATTGAGGAGGACGGATAATCGTCTGATTGCTTCTCCCTTGGAGTGGTGGATCTCGTTGTGTCTACGTGTTTTGCAGGTTTGGTTTTAGAAGATTTAAATGTTCAAGACTCACGTGTCTGAATGTCCTCATCGTGAGGTGCTCTGCCTTCCCTATCCACACACTCGTTGATGTATCGATTCCCACTTTACCTTGTCCAGGCCATGTATGTATGCCTCTCCACTTTTGCCACTAGCCCATAACGCCCTAATGTGGATGCCTCCGTTCTGTTGTGTTGCTCAGCTGAAGCATTTCGCTGCGGTCACAGCTATGGTGTGTTGATGAACCTTCACATGGCTCAGACAAAGAAATCTCAGAATTTAATTAGGTAAGAAGTGCAAATTTAATCCTACTAAAAGCTTATGTGGTCCAAATAAATAGGTTCACTTGTACTATACCTCCCTTCCTATATATAAGACGTTTTTGGAGTACAATTTCAACTGCCAAAACGTTTTATATTTAGGAACAAAGTGAGTGGATCAGAGGGTCCAGTTCATCGAAGCCATAGGCCTCGTGTTTGCCTCTTGTGTGTTCATTCATTCACCATTTTGTTCAAGTGAGTATGGGAAGCGTCGGGAAAGATTTCGTATGACTTTACAATATTTGACCTACCAGATAACAACATCATTGAAGTCGAGTGTGTTAGCCCTCTCGGTACATCACCACAGAATGTTCTTTCTGTTCATCGTTTTTTTCCTGATGCGTACCTGATTGCACAGTTGGACAGCTGATCATAAGACTGCACGAGGTCCACAAGACACCACAACGTTACCTGCACGCCCTAGTCTCACACGTTCACCATGCACATAGCGACACAAGTATTCTTCTCCACCTAAATTTGGAGAAGCAAGTGGAGAGATATCCAAAAGATAATTTCCGGTAGTCATTATTCTACTGTGTAGCAAGTAATGTTAATTCTGCTATATGATATAGAACATGAAATAGATGTGTGATATTGCAGAGTGCTTATGTCCACAGAGGCTAGAGCGCAGGTCCTCGTTATGAAGCGCTCTTCCCTCCATCTCCACATACACTAGTCGTTGAACCGACTAACACCACGGATCCACCCACTCTGCCTTGCTATGACCATATATGTATACTTCACCACTTCTGCCACGAGCCCATAACACACCTCCTGTGTCAACGCCTCTGTTATGGTGTGCTCTTCCGAACCAGTCGGAGAAGTCCACATTGTGATGTGTGAATGAACTCGAGATTCGAACCCCATTAACGACTCCAATAATTCGATGTTTGTCCTCACCCATAAGAAATATCAAAATGTGCAGGCAAGTGCTTACAAAAATTAACTTTTTCGCAAGTACCAATGGTTATTTCTATAAGAGAGGTTTTAGTTAAGCATTTGTCTTGTATAAATAAGCACTAGTGACTAAACAAAAAACATTTAATCTAAGCACCTCCACCGTGTTTAGCCGAGACTCTATGGGTTCCCGCCTCCTCTGCTTACCGCTTTGGCGGCGGGAGGGGTGGAGATTCTAAAATAGTTTGGTCAACCGGCAACGATGTTATGATGGCTATGGCGACATTGTGCGGAACAAGCATAAGATTTCCCCGCCTCTTCGTCCACCTCATCAATGGCTATCTCGCCAGTGGTGTCGAGGTGGGCGGAGAATCCTCTGATCGATGCTCGCTTGGAGTGGCGGATCTTGTTTGGTCTACGTATTTTTACAGGTTTGGTTTTAGAAGATTCAAATAGATTTAAGATTTCAAGACTCACGTGTCTGAATGTCCTCAGGTTTGGTCTACTTGTTTTTACAGGTTTGCTCTACCTCTACACACACTCGCTCATTAACCGATTCCCACTTTACAACGCGCCTAATGTGGAGTTCTCTGTTTTGTCGTGCTACGAAGCATTTCGCTGAAGTCACAACTCTGGTGTGATGATGAACCTTCACATGGCTCAGACAAAGAAAACTCATAATTTAATGGGATAAGAAGTGCAAATTTAAGTCTACTAAAAGCTTATGTGGTCCAAATAAATAGGTTCACATGTACTACCTTTGTTCCTATATTTAAGACGTTTTGGGAGTTCGATTTCAACTCCCAAAAGGTTTCAGATTTAAGAACAGAGGAAGCAGCTCAGAGGGTCCAGTTTGTCGAAGTCATAAACCTCGTGTTTCCTTTTGTGCGTTCGTATGGTTCACCATTTTTTTTCAATATTGAGTATGGGAAGCGTCAGGAAAGATTTTGTATGTCTTTGCAATATTTGACCTGTCAAATCATAGCATGGTGGAAGTCGAGTGTGTTAGTCGTCTTAGTACATCTCCAAAGGTCGTCTCCTCCACCGTCTTTAGCCGGGACTCTACGGGGTCACCGTCCCCTCTGCTTACCGCTCCGACGATGGGAGGGGTGTGGACCTCGTACTTCTGCTTGGGCTGGCAGTTAGGTTTATAAAATAGTTTGCTCCACCGGCAATGACATATGCTGGCTATTACGGCGTTGTGCGGAGAATCGTCTGATCGCTCCTTTTTTGGTGTGATGGTCTTTTTTGCTCAACGTGTTTTGGAGGATTGGTTATAGAAAATTCACATCGATTTAAGAGTTCAACACTTCGACCGAGAGGTGCTGGTCCTTAGGGCACTACATGTTCAAGACTTCCCAATTGTCAGCTGGCTTTGCCGACGATAGTGGTCGTTAGGTGGTCTTGAATTTCAATGTAATTTGTATTATGTTTGAAATCTTTTATACTTTTTTTGTAAACTTTTGGAATAATAAACTTTAATCCTTGTTGCAAAAGAAAAACCATTTATAGAATTTGGTGAAGGGATCTTTTTTTTTCCTTCTGAGAGAACAGTCCAGATCTTTTATATACGCTCGTTGTGGGCGGTTAGAAAAAGAGGAGCCGAAAGGGCCGTAATATCGAACGGCCGCAAACCCACCACGGCACCACGAGCGTCACCGCATCCGCTGCGCCAAACAGATCTGCCTAGGGTTCCTCCCCCGTCGTCCGATCCGATCCCATCCCCCACCATGAGCGGCCACCACGACGCCACCAAGCCCTACCAGCCCCGCCGCGGCCCGGAGCGGCCCCCGCCGGCGGAGGACGAGGAGGCGGCCGCCGCCGCGGCGGTGATGGCCGCGCTACAGCCGCAGCCGCAGCCGGAGCCGGCGGCGATGGAGCAGTACGAGCCGCATCCGGAGCACGAGGAGGAGGCGGATGAGGAAGAGGAGGAGGAAGATGGCGAGGAGGAGGAGGGAGAGGAGGGGATCGGGTACGGGTACGAGTACGGCACCGGGGAGGCCGTCCCGATGGACGCCACGGCGGCCGAGGGGGAGCACGGAGCGATGGCGCTGACGGGCGGCGTGCCGCAACCCGTGCCGAACACGCTCTCGCTCTCGTTCCTAGGCGACACGTTCGTCTTCGAGAACGTGTCCGCCGAGAAGGTGCCTCTGATCCTTTCCCCCGCGATTCCCTCTTCTCTCGCCAGTCAATCCTGTGCTATGCGTTTACATTGCTTTGAATTTGGTAACTCCGCAGGTGCAAGCGGTGTTCCTGTTGCTCGGAGGGAAGGAGCTCCCACCAGGATCGGTCCCGGGGCCGTCGTCTTCCACATCATCATACAGTAAGGTTTAGATCTCTCTTGGTGAGCTGTGTCATTTATCCCTTGATGAGAAGCCTCCAAATCATGTGATGCTGATGTTGTCGTGTGTAATTCTCTGACATAGGCAATGAATTTTTCACACCGTATGGAGTCACTCATGAGGTTCCGCCAAAAGCGCAAGGAGCGGAACTTTGATAAGAAAATCCGTTATACTGTTAGGAAGGAAGTCGCACATAGGTCAGTGCTAGCTTGGTAACATCATGAAAGTCAGCTTCGCCCTTTGCATATTGTTGTGTTGTGATGCTAGACATGCTTTTTTCATATTTGTAGGATGCAGCGGCATAAAGGTCAGTTTACATCGGCAAAAGCAAAGGCTGAAGCTGCCGCATCTGCTGCAACTAATTCAGATGGCTCAACAAACTGGGGTGCGTTGGGTGATAGGCCTCCGTGTGCTTCTGTGTAAGTCTGCAAACTGCTGTACTGTTTAGTGTTTATGACCATGTTTGATACTCTCTACTAGTGTATATGTATAGGTGCTTCAAATTGATTTATCCAGATTCCATAAGTTAAGAAGGAAGGATGATATTTGCATGCAAACAAGTGCTCTATACAGATTGTAAATGTATACTTGCGTTGTTGGAATTTAGCTTTGGTGTGATGTCCCATATGCCTGTGTAGGATAGCGCCATAAAGTTGCGGTTCACTGATCTAGTCTAATGTTGTTAGTTGCCTTGCTTCTCCTTGGCTCCATACCACTATCTCATATTCTCATACTCTTGTGTCTCCACAAGATTATTCCACGGGCTATGCTACTGCATAGAACTGAATTCAGTGAATCAAAATGCAAACTTAAAGACATGCATCACTCACTTTTACTAAGTCTAGCAGTTTTATCTCATTCTTTCTTTCTAGTTGGTTGTTGCTTATCGAAAAATTTGTTGGTATTGCTCATTTGTTTTAACTACTTCTGATCATTGGATGACAATAGATGCTTCCTGCACACTTTTATTTGTACATGTCACTATTTATTCGATGCTACAACTCGCTTCAGAATGCAAAACGGAAATAATTCTTCTAGTTCTTTCAGATGTCAGCATTGTGGTGTTAGTTCAACATTGACACCTATGATGCGTAAAGGACCAGATGGACCAAGGACTTTGTGCAATGCATGTGGATTAATGTGGGCAAACAAGGTAATTAAATGCTTGAGGGTATTGTGTTAGTATGGTTCTAAATCTTAGTGCTCATACCAATATCCATAGCAGGCTGTGGTGTTGCACAACCTATATGACTGCAAAGAGGCCCTGTCTCTTTTATTAACATTAATAAGGAACTATCTCTTAATTGTCTTGAGCCCAGCCGTTACAAAATACTTGTACCATCTGTTTTTTAACTTTATTGGCATCAGTGTCTTTGTTGTTTTTCCTGGTATACCAAGTGATAAGCTGTATGTTATCGGTAATTTGTTTTCAGCTATAATCTGGTTTGTAATGGGCTTTAGGGAACATTCTTGAAAATAATATAAGTGGAGAAAACTGGTCAATACATCCCTGATCTTAGCTCACCTGTACTTCCCATCTTGATGCACTGAGCCACTGAGTATATATTATCATGAAATTTTAACATCCCCTCAAAAGCTTCTATATGCCTCATAGTTTGGTTTTGAAGTTTGAATTCATTACCTTGCAGACGGGTGTTGTTATATTTAGCAGTAAGAAAGGGAAGGGCTTGTCAGATTCACAGTATTCAATTGTATATATATGCCTTTTTTCACATATGGCTATTACTTGAGTGAAATGCCATCATACAGGGAAAATCCTCACTAATTTTACCATACTTCATGCCTGTCTCTGTAATTTACATATTGTGATGCTAATGAATCTTCTCCAACATGTTTTGACCTTCCTAGGGTTTCTTGAGAGAAAAAAATTCTAATGGGCCTCTGCAATTTGTGCCACCATCAACCAATGACGCTGTAAGTCAATAACTCTCTGCTTCCATTAGATTGACAAACCTGCCTTATCAGAGTTGATATACAGAATTACCTTTTTCATATATTCATAACCTGAAATCAGAGTTGTGCTATACCATTTTTGTGAACTGCAAGGAGTTTCTAGTGCGAACACTTAAATGAAACCACAGCAAGTATACATGTTCCTACCAGAGTTTTGCGAAGCTTTTTTGTGTGTAGATTTTTCTAACTTCAATAAGTAGTCTGTTTCTTGATTTTTACCAGTTCAGTTATCTCATCTGAAACTAAATCTCGTCCCCTGCAGCAGAATGGAACTGCGGAAGCACCAATCGCCGAGCAGGAAACTCTCGCACTAGAAGCACCACCACCAGCTCCTGATGCCAATGGCCATGAAGGCCAAGATTCATAGCCACGGAGGAGGCTGCATATGGTCGTAGAACTGGAGGCTTGCATATAAAAATTATGGACGTACCGATGAGCTTACTTTGTTGCCGCACGTGTAGATAATAGTCTAGGACAGACATTTGAATCTTTTACAGATGACACTGTTAGCAACAAATCACTCTGAGTACACCATTTTTTATAACTATACATGAAACTGTCTACCAGATAATTATGTGTAGTGGTTTGTAATGTAGCAACCTTATGGGAAGATGTTGCCATACCGAAAGGTAAAAGAATGATATGGTGGTACATGTTTTATTTCGCTTATTATTCGTGTAATATCTGTGAGCCCAATAAGTAAAGGTGATTTTTGATGAGATGAATATCCGGCGGTGATAATTGAATCTGATAGTGAGGAATTGATCAATGCTTGTAAGGGTACAATCGATTTGTGGACTCCTTACACGGCAATTCTTGCGGATTGTTTCCAGATATCTCATAGAATTGGCTCGGTTGTGTTCCAGCATTGTCCCCGAGAGGCAAACAAAGCGGCACATAATTTAGCTAGACTAAGTTTTGATTCTGATAGGAATTTCTTTTGGGATGGTGATCCACCCACCTCAGTTCTAGCTGATGTATTAAACGATTTATCGTTATTGAGATTGAAATAAAGTGCGTTTTTAGTTCAAAAAAAAAGTAAGGTGATTTTTTATCTGAATTTGTTTGGCAGATGTTCATAGAAAATATCTGGTTAAGTCTGGTTACTGTGAAAACTCCTTAGGTACCACACATTTACTGATGTTAAAAAATCCTTGGAAAAGTACAGTATGTTGAGAGGGTGATCTTTTATAATCATGCAAAAGTTCAGGTTCAAAATTCATATTGATTTGGGATGTACATAAAAATAGATGTAGCATAAGTTTTACCATTAGCTACCATAACTTGCTGGATTTATTTTTTCCACTATTATGAATTTATTTATTTTTCATACCCCAAGATGAATTTAATTAGCTTGCAATTTCTTATGTTCATAGAATATAACCGAACCAACTTCTTTTTGTCTAGTTTTTTTGTAAACCATCATGGCACCATTTTGAAACAAAGGAAAAAAGGACATGATTCCTACAGGAAAACTCCTAAGGTTCCATTTATGATAAATGTATGTCCTCCGAAATTGCTATGTTTTTAGGCTCCTTAGAAATTCATATCGACTGGGTTATGCCATAGGAATTTCGGAGGAAAACAAAATGAGTTTGCTACTGAGGTGTCCTATTCCTGCTTCGACCATGACGTGGTCTTGAGGTTTTGTGTTCCACCTCCTTATCATTCATGGCTAGAGATTGGACTAGGCGAGTATTTGCCGCGTATTTACCATGAGACGTTGTTGTAAGCCAAAAGGCGTTGAGTGTGTGACTGTGTTGCCATTCAATGACGTTGTACTAATCGTCTTAGGCTTTCTTCTATGAAATCGATACGCTCTAACGATATATTCTTACAAAAATGGAAGTAAGAAAAAAAGAGCTTGCTTGGTTGTTATTCCCCACCTCATAAGTTCAAACACTACTTAATTGCTCCCATAAAAAAAAAAAGGAGAGGAGCCACTCGATTTCTTTTCTGTCTCGCAGTATCTCGTGGGCTTCGTGGCCTCGTCCCTCGCCGGCTCCTCCCGTTCCCTACTCTTTTTAGTCTTTTCGGTCATTCCCCACCGATTGGCGCGAAACCGCTCCCATTTCCCGCCATCCCTCTCTGCCCCGCGCCGCCCCTACCCCTCTCTCTGCTCTCGGCTGTCAAGCGAATCCCTCGGCGACGGCGACGGCGGCGCAGGTGATTTCCGCCCCTCAATCTCCCCGCTCTCCCTGGTTTCTCCCTCCACCCCCTGTGCTAGCAGCGCCTCTTCCCCTCCCCTCTCCCATGGCACCGGCTTTCGTCCTCTCCCCTGTGCTGCGCCTCTTCTCCTGTCGCAGTTAGATGCCGATTTGCTTGCTTGCCGTGTGGTACCTTCCAATCTAAATCATCCTTCCACTCTTTGACTAGGTTCTTCTTCGTCAGTACGCACGGTCGATCTAGCCCTCCTCTGACATGGAGGATAAGAGGGTCGAGGCCATGGAGATTGACGGGCAGCAGAAACAAGTCGACGGTGCTGTGCCTGACGGCTTCAACACCGATTACCTCCGAATCTACTACGGTAAGCGCTGTAGTCGATTCCCCATCCTAAACCGTAATGTGTGGTACTGATGGGGTAAATGCGGCTGAAATGAGAGGCAGATCTGTATCTCTTGTACCACCTCTTTACAAAATACAAAAGTATGGTGTAGGATTCTGCACGAAGGTTTAGTTTTGCAGCATGTATTTTTTAGTTATGTGGTTATTGCTGTTGCTATGCCCTTATAATGTGGACGCAATTTGCCCCAAGAATTCTTCCCCGCCAATTTCTCGTGTCTGCTTTCTTGCAATTTTTAACGAATGCAAAATATTGTCTCCTGCTTAGGTTCAAACTGACTGCTGATGATTATTATCGCAATTGCAGCAAAGCTCTTCCCGTATGGTGATTTCTTCAAGTGGCTTTCCTATGGCAATGGTATGTGGTCACACTTTACTACTTTGGTTAGGTACCAGTTGTCTTGCTATGTGTCAACTGAACTTTTTTTTTCTGTAGATGCAAACATCCAGGTGTGATCAGTCATACATTGGGCGTCGAGAGCTTTCTTTACACTGGAGAATGACATCTATCTGCGGTTCCAGTCCTTTGACAGCCCGGCTGAACTGGAGAGTTCTATCAAAGAGAAGTGCCCTTTCAAGATTGACATTGGACCTGTCTACAGTGTAGACGTATGATATAACATCATTAAAGTTGAAAATTATTTATCTTGATTTAGATAGCTATATTATGCTATGTGTGTTGCTATTGACTAATGAAGATAACTTTTTGTAGCCTGCAAAGCGACACGCCTATGCCCAGTCTGGCAATAATGTCTTTGTACCGGTGGAGAGAGAACTCATTTTCGATATTGTAAGAAACATGTCATGTTCCTTTTTTTTCCATCATTTGAGTCTGCCCTGTTATCTTTGTTCAACTGTTGCTAACTGTGAATGTTTTCAATATTCACAGGATATATCTGATTATGATGATGTTCGATACTGCTGCTCTGGAGCTGACACCTGTCTGGATTGCTGGCCATTAATGACCATTGTTATCAAAATCCTGGATAGTTCACTTAGAGGCATGTTGTTTTGCTACTTTAAGCACACATGGAATTCACATGTTGCTATGAAATTATTGGATAATTTACAGCCTATTACTTTCTTGGTTTGCTTTACTTTAACTTATTGAAAGTATGCATTTGCAGGTGATTTTGGTTTCAATCACATACTGTGGGTATACAGTGGTCGCCGTGGTGTCCATTGCTGGGTTTGTGATAGTAGAGCAAGAAAGTATGTTTAAGAGAACCTTGTTTTAGCTGAAGAAACATATTCTTTGTTTTCCTTAGTTTGGTGATCGTGAAATTTATCTCTTTTTTCCTGTTAGGCTCACCAATGAACAAAGGTGTGCAATTGCTGACTACTTCCGTGTCTATAAGGTGGTACTTCTTGATTCATAACTCTTGACCCCCTCCACTTTTTTTTTCTCAAATCTAATGATCTGCATTACCTTTTTTCAGGGTAATGAGAATGCATTGAAGAAGGTGTCGTTGACTGGGCCTGTCCTCCACCCTTTCCTTGCGTATGTCCAAAACATAATCATCTGTCCTGCTGTATCTGTCACAAACAGGTTATACTGAAACTTATGCTTCTGCAGACGGTCATACACTGATGTTCTAAAATGCTTCTTCGAAGACAAGCTATTACATAGCCAGCAACTACTAGCATCAGAAGAGAGATGCCAGAAGATACTTGAACTTATTCCTGATGAAAGTAAGAAATTAACCTTAAGAAGCTGAGACAATGTTCTTAAAATATCACTGCTATCGACAAATTCTCGTTCATCAAGTATGAAATGTGTTAAACATCATCCTAAATGGGTGTCATTTCTAGATGTTGCTAGTGAGCTCCAGGACAGATGGCAAGGAAATAGACGGTCCTCTATTTCAAAGGAAGATGTAAATGCAGCAAGATGGGAGCAGTTAAAGACGACCTTGCAGTCAGGAAAACATAAGGTTGGAGTTTAATCTCCTGCAGTCCAGTTCACTTCTATTCCATATGTGCCAGTCATTAATTTGGGCCCAACAGGATTTATGTGCAGTATTCACCCTTCTGACTTAACAAATTACAGTTGCATCTTGTGATTCAATGTATCGTGTTGAAATATAGGATGAATAACTGTTATAAATTATTTTTATGTCTCAGGCGCAGGGGCTTCGCAGATGTGTTGAAGAGATTGTCTTCTCTTACACATATCCTAGACTTGACATGGAGGTAAAAGAAAGATCATTGCCAATACATGTTTGTAGCAAGTGAATTATTGATCTCTTTTCTGTCTAGTAACGAGACTTGATGTTGTATAACAGGTATCAAAACACATGAATCACTTACTGAAAGCCCCCTTCTGCATACATCCAAAGACAGGTAAAAAACTGAATAGACTTCTGATTTAGTTTACTAATTTAATTAGGGGGTACACGGTAAAAGCAGCATGGAGCTTGTTATCAATTAGAAGTTTGTACTATGACTGTTCTGAATGATGTATGGATGATAATTCTGTCACCTCATTAGTTCTAACTTCTAAAAACCTTTCTAATGTTTCTGCAGGACGTGTTTGTGTTCCAATTGATCCCAACAATTGTGATGATTTTGATCCTTTGACTGTTCCAACTCTATCACAGGTATTGTCTATAGAAGCAAACATAAATTATATCATGTGCTAAACTTTTATCTGTGCCTTTCTACGCGTGATGATCCAGTTCTGATGTGCTGAATCTACCATATATGTCCAGCTGTTAGGAGAGCTCAATGCTGCTGGCATGCAGATGGATTCTGAGAGTGGTAGGTTATTTACAAACTTGCACCTTTTGGGAATTTTGTTCAAGTGCATCATTTTAGATCTTGATATGACATTTTTGTACCATACAACCTTATATTGGATACTCCTCATCATCCTGTTTTGAACTGCAGATTGGGAGAGAACATCCCTTGAGAAATCCATCAGATTTTTCAGAACATCCTTTCTGCAACCATTGCTGAAAGCTTGCAAGGTATGCATTCTATGCTGCTATGTTTCTACGATCATATAAATATATAATTATCACAACAGTTTGAGCCATGTGAAATTTCTAGTTGATCAACATGATACCCACAGACAATAGGCCATACAGTAGATGCTGGGTTAATCTTGGGATGATCTCCTTCATACTTGGTTGATTGGGAGCATCACTCTAGTAGTTTCATATGACTCCTGAAAATTGGAAAAACCGTTTAGTTTGACTCAAGCTCTCTTTCACGTTTTAACTGAAAGGATCAATTTCACTGTCATTTCTTAGCGTTATGCTCTGGCTGGCTGTTCAGTATTGTTACGGCATATTTGGTTGGAAACATTCCACAATACCCACTCCCTGCCCGCTAGCATTGCTGTTTGTCTGGATAAGCCCGTGAAGTTTTATTTGCTGGCTTACCTAGCCCACTGAACTTTGAAAACCATATTAATCTACCCCAGATAGTGGTTTTTCAATGGTCCGTGTCATCTGCATCACAACGCTCTGGTATGGATGACCACACCACTCTTTCGTTAGGAGTAAACCTAAACCTTTTCTATTTGCTTACATGGAACAAAAACTTTGCTGTATCGTCGTCCTGTCATATTTTTCAAGGGCTGAGCGTCAGTTACTTACCATGTAATCTTTGCAGGAGGAACTGGAAAGCGCTTATAACGCGAAGCTCCAACAGTCCAAGAATGCCTTGAATTGGTGAAATTTCATACACAAGGGCAGCAACGCCTCATGTGCCTTTCCATGCAGAAAGGTGTCAGAATTTAACTCGGTTACCAAGCATACCAACTGTAATCGTTCAGTTACTGCTGCCAAATGTATCCCATCCTCTGTTTCTCAAGTTGATTTCGACCAACAACTGAACAGGTGGTGCTGCACTATTGTATAACTCACAGTAAGCTTGTTAGAGCGTGGCGCTGGATCGCCTTTGAGTTTTTGGCTTGTTCTTACTCTTAATGAAAGAACCACTGGCTGGCTGCTACATGTGGCATTGATGCTCCTCTGATGGACTTTAATGTCTTTTAAAACATAGAAAAAGTTGTTTGGTTCCCCTATCCAAAAAGAAAAACACGGAGTAACTGTCCTATGGATTCTCAAAAGGAGAAAAAAAGGAACTGTCCTATGGACATTTGATTTTCCTTGGAGAATTACAATGTAGTACACTCACATCACCAAAGTATAATCCGACATGAAACCGAACCAATTGTTGGTTCTCTATCATCTGAAACTTTTAATAACAATATTAAAACCAAGGTTATAGCAATATTGAAAACATGGAGTAACTGTCCTATGGATTATGCATTTTTCACCAAGAAAAACAAAATATTTTTTGAAGAGGTTGAGTAAATAAAAAATTACTTTGAGATTTTGTGCAAACGAAACCTTTTTTTTTGTAAGAGTGGAGAGAAAAGAAAAGCGACCCCGAGACATATAGGGGGGACGTCTCCCTCCGGCTGACGATGTTGCGGTCCTCCCCATTTCAGATGACCTTTTAGGCATTGGAGGTGCTGTGGACGTTGACCTCTCGCCGGTGGGAGGGTTCCCATAATAAGGTCTTCACTGCCATATCCTCACTCTAGTGGCGCGTCTAGTGCTGACGGACGGACAATACGTGGAGTTGTGTATCCGATAGATCACAAGAGATCTAGTCGGTGTTGTTGTAAAGATTGAAAGTGAATGATTTGTACTGTTGCTTTCATTGATCATTGACATGTGTATATACATAGGGGTGTTTGTAGAGAGGCGCCTGTTTGGAGTGAACATACGTATATACAAGGAAAAGGCGTCCATACAGACTTTGTGCAGTAATAACTGCATGTGTAGTTAGATCTAATTCAAACATTTGTAATGCGGTTGTCCTTTAGGGCTTAGCATGATGACTTCCCGTAAGCTCTATCACGACAAGTTTTGCCCTACTCCGGTGAGGGAGGGGTGAGGATAGCGACGCGTCTTTGACTCGCTCTAATGACCGTAGTCGTCGCTAGGTGGTTCAAACACCTAGTAACGATTATTAATAAATTTGGTGGTCCTTTTTGAAAAGTTCCTATAAAACTACTCATAGAGATAAATTGCTAAATAAATCTTGTGAATCAATCAAAGAGGTCCAAAATGATTAGTTTTTGTCATAAAAACAAATGCAAATGTTATAGCATAAAACTCGGTTACATTTTTATTTGAAATCGCATTCCAGTAGACCATCCAAGAAACTTGTATGATTTCTAATCCTATATAAATCAGATAAGCCCATGTATTTGAAAAAGCTAAGGAATAGAGTCTTCCATACTTCTGTGAGAGAAAAAAAAATATTTTGAACAAAGAGACTCATACCGTCATACTCTTTGTTCAAAATACTTCTATGATTTCCGTAAATTTAGGGTTAAAAACATTTCAAGGAGTACGTGAGATGTAAATTTACGAACGTGCCCCTTGAAATGTTTTGTATTCCAGTATCACCCTCGCTGCCTCCTCCTTGTATTGTATTGTACCCCGTCGTCTCTCGCCGCTTCCCAGCACCACCACCAGGACCAGAGCAAGGGCGACGCGGGGAGGCCAGGCGAAGCGCGGCAATGGCGGGGGCGGCGGGGGACGAGGAGCTTGAGTCGTTGCTCCGGAGCTTCCACCGCTTCTCCCAGGTCAGTCGCCAGCCGCGCCGCGCGGCCCCATCCCACCCTACCACCTTCCCGCTCCGGCTGGTTCGCCCTCTGCTCGCACTCCGTTCGTCTCGGGTTCTTAGGTATTCGGGTCGACCCGCGTCGAGGCGCTGAAGAACCCGGGTCGTCATATCAGTCTCTGAACCTTCCGGGGGCAACGCCAACACACGCACGCTCAGGTGTTGGATGAAATGCCTACGAGACGGCGAGCGTAGAATAGATTGATTGATAATCTCCGATGCCATTGGAGGAATTGGGAGCGTCCCTCGTCTAGGGAGTAAGAGTACTAGGTCGCCGTATTTGCCTATGTTGGTGGCGGCTTCCAGTTGGATTCCATGTTTAGCCAATGCTGCGCACTGTGGTGGTCGATTGGTTGTGCTGAAGAAGGTGTTGTGCTATTGATAATGGAGAGATGCTATTTTAAGGGGGGGGGAATTTCACATTAGTTCAAACTCAGTGCTCGATTCTCTCTGTCGAATAATTGATTCCTTGATTGAGATGTTATTGCAATTCTAAACGGCCCGGCAAACCAAAATATATGTAGGATTGTCTGCGAGGCAGGAGACTAGGAGATGCTATGTGTAATTTCTACTTGCTCCTGAGCTCAAGTGCTGCCACAGTTGTCCAGTTTACCAGTTTTCATTTCATAGGGAAGATGGCTCCTGTCCAAGTATTTATTTGCTGTGCTGTGTTGATCTTGGAGTTGATCTTCTGTTGTTCACTGGTTCCTTGTTTCGAACAGGGGTATAAAGATGCAATAATGGAGGCCCAGGCTTTAAGAGTGAACTACAGTTCTGAATCCAAGAAGCGTGAAGCTCTTGAGTCACATATCGCGGATCTCAAGAGAGGTTTAACTGAAATTTCAGCATTTTTTTTTCCGCAAGCCGTCTTCAGTTTGTTGCTTTCTGTTAAAATCTTGCAACAAGTGATTATTATCATTGCTTGCTGAGGTTGGAAGAAGAATTGAGTTGGAATTCTTGTGTGTTGTGCAGATAATGAGAGATTAAGAAAGCTGTACACTGAAACTTTATTCAAGTTCACCAACCAGGTATGTTGCTACTTATTGTAATACTATGTGCAGGTACAATGTTACATGAAGGCTGTTGAATGTCCAATACTGAGATGAACATAAATAATTAGGTCTCATCATCTGACATTAATCACTTTATGTAGATGAAATCAGTTAAGTAGATGATCTCAGCTTGAGTTCTATGCTGTCATTTACACCTATGAGATTGAGTTGGGGGAGCACTATAGTCTCTTGTGTTTTGAGAGCTTGTACTCTAATGCACTATATTTTTCCGTGAAAATAGTTTGAACAATTGATTTTTTCCGTACTGTTTGAGCAAGTGCTTTGCAGCTGTTGATTTTATTTACCTTCCATTTTGTAATAACTTATAAATTGTACAACTTGGTCTGATTCTTTTTCTGCTTGGAGCTTGAAATCTGACAGTAGATCAAGTTTGGCAATGAGAACAGTACTAGGTTCTCTCTGCAACATAATCATGCCCGTCAAACTCCGAACTATTTCTCACATGCTCGCTGCTGTTCAGATAAAATTTCACACAGAATGTCAAAATCTGAAGGAAGAATTGGGAAAAGCAAATAGCAAGTTGCTATCCATGGAAGAGGTAGTTAACTGCTTCCCAAGCTTCCAACCAATCCATCAAGTCAATCTAACAAGTGTTTATTACAAACAGGAGCATAAGAGGGAGATCGAACAACTTAAGCATGACAGTGAAATGCACTGCAATGCCCTGGAGAGCAAGCTCAGGTAAAAAAAAAGGCTATGGAGATTCAGGTCAAATTATCCTGTTGACTGTTTTGTGAAAACTGAATGCACTAACTTTCACTACAACCAGCTGCGCCCTTGCTCAGCAAGCCACCGATGAAGCTACGATAAGACAACTCGAGTCGGACCTGGGAGCTCATAAAGCACATATGGACATGTTAGGTGGCAGATTGGAGCAAGTCACTGCTGACGTGCATATGCAGTGTAATGTTCTAAACTTGTGTTCCATGCTGAAGAGTATTCATCCTTTGGATTAGCCTGTTATCTCTCATGATGGAAATACCCCTTGTTCCTGGTACAGATAAAAACGATATCCAGGACTTGAACGATGTGATCATGGTCGAACAGGAGGAGAAAAACGACATGCAGAGGAAGCTCAAGAGTGCAGAAAACGAGCGTAAGTTTAATCTGGGCCAGTGAACCGAAGAAGCAAGTCTGCGCAAACAGCGCAGACTCGAAACGGTTTTCATTCGTCAGTTCATGTTTGATCGTATCAGTTGACCGCATGCATTTTCGTCTTTTGATGCAGTGAGGATAATGAAGATGAAGCAGGCGGAGCAGCAGAGGGACTCGGTGTCGGTTCAGCATGTGGAGTCTCTGAAGCAGAAGGTGATGAAGCTCCGCAAGGAGAACGAGTCCCTGAAGCGGAGGCTGGCGAGCTCCGAACTCGACTGCTCATGAGAGCCAGGTTCCGAACCCCTTGGTCGCCACGGTAGCAGTTTCCCTCCCCCAATCCCCATGTACATCCATCCTTACACTCCACCTCGCCGTCACCGTTGTTGATAGGCAAGCATAATGGTCATATACCATGAGAGGCCTAGAGATCAGTGAATGAAATGTTTGTTCTGGAAGGAGCTAGCTAGGCGCTCTGCCATGTTGAGTACGTCCTGTAATGTTCAGGCAATTCATTGGGTGGTGCTTGTTGCACTAGTTACTTTTGAGAACCGGTGCTGTGTTGGGAGTACAATGCAGATCCCCACCATTGAGTCCAGCCGATCCCTGGCTGTTGTATTAACGCATCAGCGTTATGGCATCTGATATCGCAAATCGTTTCTTTGACGCCTGGCCTGTATTGAACCATGGTGGTTGTTTTTTGATGTCTGCCGTGTACTCTAATGAATGGGCCCGTTGGGTGTTTTGTCTCGGGCCCGGCCCAAGCCCGTTAGCCCTGGCGCGCTCCCACGTTTTCCCAGATGCTAAGCCCGTTAGCCCGGGCGCGCGGCGTGCGTGCTAGTCTCCTCCGGCTCTGATCGCCTCTGCAGTTGCTGCAGCTTTTTCCCTCCTCTCTCTCTCACCCGCTTCCATTTACTTCATCACCTTCTTCCCCACGCCTCCTCCCTCCCTCCGCTTGGAGCTATCCCTCCGTACGAACCGCCGCCTAAACCCTCGGCCTGCCGGAGCCGCCCCGCTTTCCCTCGCCTCTCCTCCGCTCCCGTCGCAATGTCGGACCGCGCGCCGCGGCACGACGATCGTCACGCGGGCCGCGGGCGACGCTGGGGGTCGCGGGAGGAGGAGGACGAGCTGCCGCTCCCGCCCCCGCTCCCTCCGCCGCCGCCGCCCGGCTCGCGCACCATCTACCTCGACCGCTGGGACGGCGCGGCGGAGGCGCTCCCTCCCCCGCCCCCGCTCGGCTCCTCCCGCCCCGAACGCCTCTTCGCCGAACAGCCGCGCCCCGGCGGTGGCGCCCAGGGCGCGCGCCGCGAATCGCCGCGCGAACGCGGGAGGAAGTCGTCGCCGGCCCAGAACGCGCGCGTGAACGTGCCCGTGCCCGTGCCCGTGCCGCTCCCGCCGCCTCCCCCGCTCCGCCCCGAGCGCGTCGTCTACCGCCTGGAGTCCGACTCGCCGCGCTCCGGCTCCGGGAGGAGCTCCAGCCCCAGCGGAGTCCTGGGGTCGCCGCCGCGATCGAAGGACGGGGAGAAGCGGCGCCGCTCCCCGCCGCGGAGGTCGCCGTCTCCCGGGCCGCCCAAGCGGCCGCGCAGGGACGATGGGCATGGCCGACGCAGCCCGCCGCGCGGCGGTGGGAGGTGAGGCTTCGTTTCGAGTTTCCGGCTTGCCGAGCTAATGTGTGTGTGCGTTTTTGGTTGGTTGTGACTGGGCATGGGTTGGTGCAGGTACGGGCATGGTGGAGGCGGCGGCAGGAGCAGGTTCACCGGGCATGACGCTCCAGGTGAGGCTGACTCTGATGAGCTTTCACGTTTTGGTCGCATGCATGTCCAAACCCAATTCGTTCTGTCCCGGTAACAATTTACTAGCACAATTGAGAATTGACGACGGCGAAACAGAGTTTTGTGGGTTCTCGGTCTGTGGGGTTTGTGGGTATGTTTTGGGATGGTCAAGCGATAGCTTCGCTTGGACACTAAACTTGATTGAAACCAACTTGTCAAACCTTGCTGATCCACCGCCACCACGAAATATGCTAGTGTGCGTTGAGGTCAATACAGAAATTACTTTATACATCTGTCACTCTTGTTGCAGAAAGACTTTTATCAACTATCATGTTGAATTTGGTTGTCAGTTTAGCTGCTCTTGACACAACAGGGGCATGGGGGTTTAAGCTTGTCTTGTGGGGGTTTAAGCTTGTCTTGTGAGGGTTTAAGCTTGTATGTGGCTATCTTTTTTTGAGATTTGCTTGTATGTGGCTATCTGATTGCACAGTTTGCCAGTTCTGCTGTCAGTCTCGTGCTCTACATTACACACTATATATTTTGTAACTGAAGCTCCAGCTGTGGCTTCCGTGGTTTAACAACTGCTCCATCAATCAAGAGTATGATAATTAGTTCCCAAGCGTTTGACAAGTTTGAGTCCGCATCCCTACTTGTTAAAGTAAGATGGGAGATATGTGGTTTCAAGATTACGTTTTGTTTTTTCTTGGTTTACCTCTGGTCTCCAACATGTACAGTTCTTAGTATCGAACATGGGGATTAATCTGTTCTACTACTAGCTAGCCTGCTTATGCACAAGGAAACAACAGCTACTGTTAGCTGACAAACTTCATGCGTTTCCAGACCATGTATTACGGAAGGGTTGCATTTTCAGAAGTTTTGATATTTTACTTGATGTTATTTCAGATGGGCCAGACTTTGGCTGTGGTGCTTCCAGTAATGGTCAAGATATAACCCAAAGGTATACAAATTGTTGCCTCTGGGTAGGTTTGTTCTGCTTAATATGTTAATTTCTGTTAGTTCCTATGTTCGCAAGCCATGTGTATTTTAATCTTTCTCTTTCTCTTGGGTTTCATCTGTTTCCATTTTGAGATACTTGCATGCATATGATCCTGAATATTTTCAGGAAAGGATTAATGACGTACAAACATTTTATCCAAAATCTTGAAGATGATGTTTCACCTGCTGAAGCTGGCAACAGGTAATCAAGTTCAGTTGGAGTTATCTGTAGTAGACCCCTCTTTCAGTACAGGACCATCTAGTTGGTTGACTATACCTCATTTTCCATGGTTAACAAGGTACCGAGAATACGAGACAGAATACATTGCTACGCAGAAACGTGCCTACTTTGATCTCCATAAGGATGAAACTTGGTATGTCAAATATTTTCATCTAGATGTGTTAGTTTTACGCTCTTCGGAAACTAATGGTTTGTTTATTTCATTTCATTTCGTTTGACTCTGTTTGCAGGTTGAAAGAGATGTACCATCCGACAAACTTATTATCTGTTATTGAAAGGTGAAACGTTTGCTACCTCTCATTCTGTCAATAGTTTGCTTATCGCCACAAATTTGGTACCAATACTTGTTTCGAATAGCATCAAAAAATGATGGAAAAAATCATAACTAGATGGAACAGCTAAATTTTTTATTTCTTTGTGTCTTATATCTGCCTGCCATATAGTTTAAGTTTAGCTTTTCTTGTTGGTAGTTGAATTTTGCTGATCATTGGCATGTTTTATTTTGTTAACTCAGGAGGAATGAGTTTTGTAAGGCTGCAGCGAAGAATTTAATTCTTGATTTGCGAAGTGGAACTTTGGACCTGTGAGCTGCATCTCTAATCCTATCTAATTTGGCGTTATAAATCTTGTAGTTGTATGTTGGTTTTACTGATATCCTTCTTTTCTGGGTGCAGTGGTCCTGAAATAACTGCTGGTGGAGCAAGCAAATCAGGAAATGACAACGATGGAAGATCTGGGAACGGTGAAGATTATGGTAGCAAGAGACGAAAGAAGGGAAGAGGTCACTCAAAAGAAGCTGGACCACTTTCAACTGCTCCAAAATCTCATCCGGTCAGTTCAAAATATCGACGAATTCAAATTGACATAGATCAAGCTCTAGCTTTAGTGCGGAAGCTTGACGCGGAGAAGGGTATTGTTGGAAACATTCTGTCAACTGGTGGTGATCATGGCAAGGCAGATGTTGACAGATCAAATGCTGGATCCACAGGGCCTATAGTTATTGTCAAGGGACTAACTACTTTCAAGGGCCTTGACGGTGTTGAGCTCCTTGATACTCTCCTTACTTACTTATGGCGTATCCATGGTGTTGATTACTATGGCATGTCTGAAATGAAAGACGCGAAAGGTTTTCGTCATGTGAGAGCTGACAACAAAACTGCCAGTGCATTTAACATTAGTGCTGCTGATTGGGAGAAAAAACTGGATTCCTTCTGGCACAGAAGACTGGTGAATGGCGAGGATCCTCTAGTTGTATTGACTGCCACTGACAAAATTGATGCGGCAACTCTTGAAACTCTGGGACTGGAACCTTTCGTCAAGGAAGTTATGGATGAGAATCGTGGCTGTAAGTATGGATGTGGAGCCCAGGGGTGTGCAAAAGTTTTCCATGCTCCTGAGTTTGTTCAAAAGCATCTAAAACTGAAGCACCCTGACTTGGTCTCTCTGTTGACTTCGAGAGTTCAAGATGATATCTATTTCCAAAATTACATGAAGTACGTATCAGTATAACTAGATAGAACAAAATCATACTATTTTCAAACATGTCAAAAGGTGACGTTTCTCCTCTTGTTTCTTTGTGATGCAGTGATCCAAATGCCCAGGTGGAGTACCAATTATGCAGAAACCTGAACAAGTAAGAATCTTTCTACCGTTTAGTTTGTTCCTTATTGACTGATATGCTTCTCAATATTTTCTTGTTTATATGGTAGCCGGTGGAGCGAGAAATTTTTGATGCTTGCCTGCATAAACTCTGAAAACAAGCTGCATGATTACATTGTAGAAAAATGTTCATTCCTTCTACAAAATGTTTCCTCAAAGATTTGTTTCTTAGTTCCTTTGTTGTATATCCTCATTATCTGCAATAGGATATTTATCTATGGGTTAGTGAAATGTTATAATTATCCATGTATGATGATAAATCAATAGAAGCTGAATCATTAATTTCTCGTCCTCGCTAATTATTGGTCAAGTCTTTGTTGTAGATCTTTAACTTTTTTTGTTTCTACGTTTTAGACTACAAATTAGGCCGATTACTCTTCCATCTTTTTGCGTTATTAGTACTTCGTAACTATATCTGTATACTATATACACATGCTATCTTTTGTGGGGGTGTTTATGCGCACACTATTGATTTATTGCATTAGTAAACTTGGCTATTTATTCAGACTTTCTTGAATACAACAATAATACGCTTTCTGTTGGTAGATAAGAACTACATAAGCTACTATTCTTCCATTCCTCCTTTTCAATTTCAAAAAAGGAAAAATACAATAAAAAGATATGACCGCCTCCCTCTTCCAGTTACTTGAAGTTTACTGGTACCAGTTAATCTGACGCCATACACAATTTACATATTACTTCCTGCAAGGCTTTTGATGTATTGTATCTTGTGATAATATTCAGGTTCCGTCACAATCCTAACACCTTTTCTTTTGTGGTTTGCATTGCCATTTTTGCCTTTGTTGCCTCAGGGAATTTACATCTAAAGCGTCAGTGATGTTTGTTAAAATGGTAAACCTGCAGTTTTAACATCTTAATTGATACCACCAGTTCTATATGCAGGACAGCGACAGAATGAGACGAATGCCTGATAAGCAGGTAGTAGGCGCTATTGACGCACAGGGTTCAAATGCCCCATTTGTCCCTGAATTCTCCTCTCCACCACTACTAATCCCTCTGCCTGGTGCTGGGTAGGTTATGTTATGCAAGTTACCAAGTAATTCAGTTACAAAGTCCAGCCAGAATACTAATGTTGGCTGCTCTTGTTTTAGCCCATTGGGTCCATTTGTTCCTGTACCACCAGATATGGCTTTTCAAATGATGCGAGACCAAAGACCTCCAAGACCACATGGTACTCGGGGTAGGAAGGAATGTCTGATGCCGGGACCAATGATGCCCATGTATCCGCATAACCCTCGCCATTTCAGAAGGTCAGTATTACTCCTCTAGTTTCCTTTATTCTACTAAGTTCTGTAAGCTGGCAACACTATTTTGTGCTCTGTACTTTCTCAAGGATTACATTAAGAACCCAAAATCTTTATTAAGGGGCTTGCCGGCTTGGTGTGACATGTAATGACACTGATGCTATGATGAATTTTCTCGTCACCACTTTTATGTTCGCATATGTAACCACCGATCATCTGCGCTCAGCAGACTTTCTACTCCGTACTAGTTTGGCATCATGCATTTAGGCTGTGGAATTGTCATCACTTGTGGAAGCAATTTCTTCTGTAAAAAATATTGAATCTGTTTCCACACTGCATTTTTCCATTACATGAGTATCTCGTAACCTGCTTCCGGTCCTGCTCGCAGCTACAACGATCTTGATGCTCCGGCGGAAGAAGTCACTCCCATTGACTTCAGAAGAGCGTAGGGCGTCTCCGGTTATCTGCTGATAAACCCCTATAGCTAATGTGCTCCAGATTGCATGAAAAACTGACACGAAAGCAAGTTACTCTCTTGTTGGCCTGTGGCAAGTGTGACGCCGTGACGGCAGACAGTGAATGTGACCTTTTGTGGTTCCGACTGACATATGATGCCTCGTCGTTTTGTCTCCGCTCAAACGAACAAGAATTGTAGTGCGATCTGTCGTCGTGTTCGTTGGATGCGCGAAACAGAAGCAGCAGAACATACAGGATTCTGTCATCAGGCTGCTTCTTTTCTCAGTTTTATTTTGTGTAGGCACGTGTTTCAGATTAGCAGATGTGCTACCTCTTGTTGACATGTTCATTTTGCCCTGACGGCGCTGACACTGATCCCTGCTGTTGTATGGTATCAAGCATGACACGCGTCAGTCAATCACTACGGTAACGGGCTGACACGTTGTTTCGAGTCGATATTCCATCCATTTATTATTATTTTGTGTCCGCAGAAAATCGTTTAGTACAAAGCGGTTGAAAATTCAGAGAGGCATGCTTTGGTACACCGTACACCCCTTTTTAAAAAGTTAGCTAATTTCCAAGTTTTTTATGTTTTTTAAGAAGTTTGTAATTTTTAGTGTCGATTAAAACTTACATTTTGCTTTAAAAGGGTGATATGGACAATTCACGTGTTAGAAAACCCTGACAATAAAAAAAGGTTGGCCCTCTAGAAACCCATGATTGCTTTCTACACTATGCAAAGAGTGGTTCAGAGATTCTTTTGAAAGCGGTGATTCAAGCAATACAAGTATATGCCATGTCAGTGGGACACGGCGTTCCGGGTCATAAGTCTAGATGCATACATTATGTAAAATATTTTTGATTTTTTTGTGTAATGTCAAAAAAATCTAAATAAAATTTTGGATATATATCAGGACATTTTATGTTAGCCTAAAAAGTATCGCAAAGAAAAGATATTGTTGCGACTTGTGCAAGAGGAGCCGCAAAATCCGGAAGTGCAAGGCTACCAACCTCAAGAGGAGCCCCAATACTCAGGAATGCAAGGCTACCCATATGGTTACTTCCCTGGAAGTGGAAGTGGAAGTGGATACAACTACTACCCAGGATACTAGCTTGATCGCAAGCTTGGGGGAGTACCTCTCTCCTTTTCCATTCATTGTGTTATATCATTGTTATCTTGTTATGTTTTAGTTTCTCGTTTTAAAAATCACAAAAACACAAAAAGATTTCATTTATTTCTTTGTTTAGTTACTTCTGTACATTTACTTTATGCATCTTAAAACTAAAAAGAACAAAAATATTTTTGTATTCTTGAATTTAACGCAAAAATGAAAGTGCAGGAATTTCTGAAATCTGTTCACTGTTTCATTTTTCATATTTTTTCTGTAACTCTGATAGAGCTGAAATTTTAACCGCTGCTGCAACTCTTCATAACCTACGCACCCGTAAAATATGAAATTATTCTGAGGTGCCTAGGTAGGGTAAAAACAGTACTGTATGCAGTAGCATTTTATGGCAGAATTGAGTTTTTATTGCGCAGTTCAAATTGGGAGAGGAGAACAAAAATGATGAGTTGATGAGCATGAAGTAGATGAAGTAGATGAAAGGTATGACACCTTTGCTATGCTTATGTGGACATTTTAATAATAGCAAGTGCGCACATCATAGTTTCTTTAACATCTAGGGAAATGGTAGCAAATGTTTATCTTCTCCGTGTTCTAGTATGCTATGTTATGATGCATGCGAGATAATATGTAGTGACAATACTTGGATGTGAGTTGAATAAGCGTGGCTCTGAACAAAGGTCTACGCATCCCATTGTGCTTGCTAAACATGCCAACCAAAAGATAGAAGAATTTTTCAAATGGTAAACAAGACAAAAGAATGTCGGGTACAAAGTCATTTTGATGCACCCGGATTTGCTATTGGTGTTGTCTTTTCTTCACGAAACATTTTATGCTAACATAAAATGTTCTGATGTATATCCGAAATTTTTACTTGGAATTTTTTAACATTTTGAAAAATGATTTTCAGGCAGTGGGTGCATCTACTTCTATGACCCAATATGGATTTCCGATGTTAGTGCTAAATTTTTTCAAAAGGTGTGTGTAAACAAACAAGATGCTAGGTGGGGAGACGACCAAACATAAAAGGATGCATTGGTATGCATGGTGGAAGCTTTGTTTTTTGAAAATAAAAGGGAGGGATAGGTTTTTAAGACCTTCAACCTTTCAATTTGTCTATGTAATCAAAACAAGTTTGAAGTTTGTTGGATCATCCGGAATTCCTATGTGCCAAGGTATTGAAAGAAAAATATTATCCAAATAGTGAGTACCTATGTGATTAGATAAAAAAGATTGTTGGAGAGCACTAATGTGCCCCTCAAATCAATTTTTACTAAACAACATATTGGTGCAAATGTGCAGTGCACTGTCTATCAATTGGACGTGGAAGACGTGTCCCATCTGCTCTTCAAATGTGATCGACCGAGGGAGTTTTGGAAATCCCCCGACAGCTCGTTAGAAAAATGACGTGTTGTTGTCAACCCCCCCCCCCCCCCCCCCCCCCCCCCCCCACACACACAAAAAAAAAGAATATAGGCACTTAACATTTTTTTGCTCCCGAGCTCCAGTGCTCGCTCTGGTTAAAAAAAAAAATCATATTTTTAGTTTAAGAAAATCTGAAAAATTCATGCATGCTGCTAATGATCTATCCCATAAACATGCAAAATTTTGATTTGAAATACTTTATGGGCTACACAAAAATAACAAATCTTGTATATTTTGGAGATTTGAAAGTATTTACATTTAGATCCACATTTTTTTCATAGAACAAATATAAAATATTTCAAACCAATATTTTGCACGTATGTGGGGTATATCATTAACAACATGCAGGATCTTTTCTAGATTTTTTTGAAACTTATAAATATGATTTGTTATTTTTTTAACTAGAGGTATCACTGGACTCCGGGAGTAAGAAATCTCCACTATTGTGGCCTATTCAAGTGGGTCAGCCAAATTAGCAAGACAATTCGAAGATCCATCAGTGAGCCCACAAGGGCGGACGAGGCTGAAAGCCCAGAGCCCCCGCCACGCTCCACTCACTCGCCACCTTCCACACAAAAAAATATAAAAAGAGAAAATAGCCAAAAAAAACACTAGTGAAAACTAACTAAAAAGGTTTGACTTTCTGAAGCAAAGTCTCACCGTGACTTTGCACATGTGAGCGCCATCAGGTTAAGATCCAACATACCCGGTTGTTCCAAATTTTGAACTCGAAATTTAAACTGTCCAAGAAATTGAAAAAATAGGACTTCATGCATGTTCCATTTATTATTTCGTTAAAGTTTTGTTTTATTTACAGTCAAAAAAAGTTTCGTTTTATTTGGATCACTGATTTATAATTTAATTGCGTTTTTAGATCAAACTATATAAAAAAGCAATTTTATCATGGACTATTTAGTCAAACGAAATAAAACTTTCCCAAAATACTTAATGAAACATGTATGATTTACTAGGATTTTTTATTTTACTAGTAATCAAGCACGTGCACCGCACGTCTCAAATAATTTGGTGTATATATGTAGTATGTCTCTAAATTATTTTACATGTCTTTTCAGTTTCCTTTTGCTTTTAGTGAGTCGTATTGCCCCCTTCTTCTTTTCCTTTGTCTCCAACCCGTCCGAACAGCCTGCTACCACCGCCCCCACCCTGCTCAAATCTTACCTCCGTCAATCTTTAGCTGCCCCCAATCATCCTTCCAAACTCCTGCGGACCTTTCTTCTTCGATGTTGGCGAGTCGTATTCCGCACCCTCCAAATCTAAGTCTACTGCTCGCCACGTCTCTATATACACCATCTTTTGAATAAACTTATTGTCACCTGTTACATACACATTGCAAGAATAGGTAAAATCTCTGCATAAGTTACAGGCATAGAGACCTTGATCATGCATCCTACTTTGCCATTATATTTTTTTCTACTGAATGCCAGTAAAGACTTTTCAAGTATATTGGTTTTGCTACAATTGAATCATGGATAGTAAAACATAGACATTCGTATTGATTAGAAGAACAAGGCAGACGTTCGTCTGCAGCAGATCACCTGGTGTCTCCTCGAGTTCTGAAAAGACGTGGGTAGAATGCAGACAATCGTCATATGCTTTTTCCGTCTAGACCTTATTTCGAAATTTAGAAGACAAATAATAGCACTTTGGTATTAATTTAAGGACAATTTTATTTAATAGCAAACTCTTATGATGGCAGTGGAATATTTTCAGTGCATAGGAATCATGAGACAAAAAGGAAAAAAAATGTTATGTTCGTGGAAAAGGATGGCTTCAAAGTACGAACAATTAGGAGGCACACTGTTACCGAAACAAAACATTATTGACACTTCCCATGAACTGTATTTACCATTAATCACACTCACCAGGAAGTAGAAGGTAGCATCCCTGCAGCAACCTGTTGCCTAACCATGCATCCAGGGAAAATCTTTGTTAGAGAACGAAAAGAAATACCATCCGTAATAAAATGAGACTCCAAATTGTGGCCATGAGCGATAACATAAGGGGATCATTGAGGAGTACTTGTCTAGTGGACGTTCCTCAACCAAATCATATGCATCTCAAGTTCTCAACTGAGAAGGTAAACTGGGTGAGGGTACTTACTGCTGTATCTCATCAGGATAACTTCCCATCAAGTGGTCCACTTATTCAATTCCTCCTATCACTGACGAAAGATAATCAACAGAAATGGCATTTGGTGGAGCAGCAAACAGAGAAGCAGCGGCAGTTTGAATTGTGTTTAAATTTTAAACTGAGAGGTGATGAGCGGGTCATGGGCTCATGGCCTCCAGCCTCTTACAGAAACAAAGGTGTCGTCTTTGAGTAGCATCAGCATTTGTAGAATTTCACAACTAAAAAAAGGTAAGTATCCAGTGCAAACCGCCGTTCAGTGAAAACCTGAAAACTTTGGTTATGGACCTTCCGATCGGAAACAGACAACTCAGATCCGAGGTGGGATCTAACCAGCCAAATTAAACACTACTTTGCAGTTTACCCCTCCTCGTACCGGCCACGAGTAAGACGATTGGCCTGTGCATCTTCGATCTTGTGCGGCCATGGAGAATCGCCCTCCGTCCCTCCCCCTCCACCGGTCCTAAGTCTCCAACCTTAATCCCTCTCCCTCCGCTGGCCCTAGATGGGAGATCTCGTCCTCCCCCGTCCGTCATTCCTCGCCCTCACATGGCAATGACCCACGTGACCACGACCTGGCGCTGCCCCCATGCGACGGCGATCCGGCGATCTCGGCGCTGCTTCTCCTTTGAAGCTATGGTTCTGGCAGCAGTTTGCTGTTTTTATGTCGTTGTGCCTGGATGAATCGGTGTTTTTTCTGCTGTTGTATCTGAATCAATGTGGCATTTGCTGTTGTTGTACAGATTCGAATTTAATTCGTACAGCTCTCTGCGCTGCATTTCCCTAATGGAGTACAACAATTTGACTCCTTACTCATTAGCCAGGCAGCCACCACAATCATTTCAAACAAAACCTTTTGCTATCCAGTACACTGAATCAAACGACACGCAAAATAATTCAGCCATAGCCATTACAATACAATACTTCAGCTTGGACAAAGGGCCTTGCGTCAGATGTTGTACTGGGCAAAGAATACTAGAATCATCAGAAAAATCTCTGTAGTTATTTGAGAATCCAATTGGCATTTCAACGGCAAAGAGCAATAACAGTTAAGACACGATTCATGATTAACAAACTGAAATTGCTCTGAGTTCTTCGACAGTTTCAGTTTCAGAAAAGGGTAGTTGATCGACAGTTTTGCCGTCGCCATGGGGAAGCGTCGTGGCTGTGGTGTGGCCGACTGGCCATCGCGTGCGGGGCAGCGCCAGGTCACCGTCGAGTGGGGGCAGCGCTAGGTCGCCATCGCGGTAGGGGGAGGGGTCAAGGCCGACGGAGGGGAAGGTGTCCCGGCGGCGGCCTGGGCCGCCAGAGAGGGGGGCTCAAAGGCAAGGTCAGCGGAGTGCGAGAGCACAAGGTCGGCGGAGCGCGAGTGCGAACGTCATGCGGAGCGAGATTCTCCATGGCTGCACAAGATCGATCGAAGATGAACATGGCCAATCGTTTTACTCCTAAGAGGAGGGGTAAAGTGCAAAGTAGTGTTTAAGTGGTTGGTTAAATCCCACCTCGGATCTGTGTCGTCCGTTTCCGATCGGATGGTCCACAACCAATGTTTTCAGGTTTTCACTGGACGGCAGTTTTCACCTGATACTTCGCCCGCCAACTACAAATTCCACTACAGAACAACAAATTTTCCTGTGTTCCTATACACAACTGAGTCACCGCCACAATCTCTTCGCAATTGTTCTCTCAAAAGAAGGAAAAATAACATAGCTCCATGGCCATGCCACCTTGAATCTTATATGTGGCACTGGATGACATCGTCGAACACACCACAAATTAGATTACACAATCCATAAACAGGAGGTAGCTATTAGCCAGGAACAAACCTACGAATGATTGTAGGTTGCCAACATCCATCCTTTTATGACAAACCTGCACCAAGGATAATAAATATCTCAGACTTAAATACTTGATTCACACCATAGTCCATCCACGAATATCAGGGAGGTGAACGGCCGCATGATAAGTCCGCTGTAGTTTATTCCGCCGGCAACCTCATGGACGGCAGCATCCACTTCAGTCTTTCAGATTGACACCAGTTCACCTTCCTCCACTGCAACAAACCCCATCGTGGGATACTTTCATCTACCTGTACGCTTGGTCAGAACTTGAAAGTTGAGGAGACACTCAGACACATGGCCGGTGAAGGACGGAAGCAGGAGGCCGAGGTACGGTGCTGAACTATGCATCTTCTGAAACCACAGTACACAATGGCACTTCTCCGTTTCTGAGCCCATTCAGTGCTATTTGAGGCATAAGCTGGGGGGTTACAAACTGCAAGAATTTTTTTCAAATCGAATAAGCGATATCCATCTTGAACAAATTAAATAAGAACATATAAGTATATTACATGCTAGCGTCAGTTAGCTCCAGCCGCACCTTACTACTAATTGCAAAAAATCCGTGTGATTTGTGTGTCCGTGGAAACACAATTCCTTGTTGGCATTACCACAAACAGAAGAGGTATGCATGAAAGAAAATTCAGGGCTATTTGTTTTCCACGGATAAGCACACATAAGAGAGAAGAGCTAACCAAATAAGTCTGAATCAACCAAAAATCATACATCCACCAGGGAATCAGAAAATGAGAACTGCGGAGGAACATCATGGTAAACAGCAGAAGCAAGTGAACGGTGGCACTGCAGCATGCGGTTGATACCCCGTCTACTCCACACCCTCCTCTAGTCCTCCTAGCTCCTGTAGTCCAAATCAGTTGCTCGTTTCCCCTACCAACCGGCGCCGCCAGATTCGTCGGTGCGGGGAACGGCGGCGACGCGTGGGTGGGCGGAGGTGCGGGGAACGGAGGCGGCGCGGGGGTGGGCGGCGCCGCCTGTGGAGGCTTTTCTGCAGGTTAGGCGCCGTCTCCTGGAGGCGACGAAGACCGGTGGCTCCGGCGGGATAGTGGCGGAGGGCGATGGGCTGGACGGTTTCTGAGTCGTGGGACTCGGGGATGCGGGCTGCGCTTTTTTTTTTGGACATAGGTGCACAACATACAACATTGGGAGGACGTGGGACGTTGGATTTAGTAATCTGATGGTCACAGTTACTTTCTTCCTACCCCGCCGAGCCGGACTGCCGCTCGCGTCGCTGCTCCTCGCCGGCCACCGGCCACCTCCATGGCCAGTGCCTCCTCCGGCTGGGCGTCCGCTCCTGGCAGCCATGGAGTTGCTGGACGCCGGGGAGGACAAGCCACGGAGGGGAGCTGACGGTCGCCGCCGCCGGATCGATCCTTCGCCGCGGGTCCTCCAACCACCGGAAGATCGACGGCGTCCACCTCCTAGATCAGTCCCCTCCACCCTCCCTCCCGCGCGTCTCCCTTCCATTCCTGCTCTCTTCCTCACGCACTTTCTCCCCTCTGCTTTTCTTTCATAGGAATGGAGGAACCTTGCCGATCTGGACGGACGCCCACGGGGAGGACACGACCATGCCCCCAACCATCTCCACACCCCGCTAACATCAAGGTCCAATCTTCTGCCCAATCTGGTAATTTGCCTAGGCCACCGTCGTCCACTCGCAGTATTAGCTAGTAGTAATTCTTCGGCTCCCATGTCGCTACCTAGCTGAGCAGAGGAATTCCATCCCTGCCATCCGCCAGTGCCTCCTCCCCGAAACCCTACCCGAGGTGAAGGACGACCTGAATCTTTGCTTTACTGCCTGCCCATTTAACTTGAATGTTGCTATTATTTGCTTCAAATTTCAAGATACATGAAACCATCGTGCATACAGTTCTTGAAAAAGCAGGCCATCCACATGTGAACTTAGTCGCCGCAAGACGGATGCTGACCTTCTGATGCTCCGCAGTTCGTGATTTCCGGCTCCGGCAGTGCTGCTGCTGCTGTCCGGCGCCTCGCACGCAGTTTTAGGCCTGACCAGCCATTGGCATCGTTTGCTTCCTGCTTTGCCTCCGCACTCGCTGCCGCGCCACAGCCACAACAACGGCGGCCCTATTCTTCTTCACCTCCACGGTTTTGTGTGAGTTTCTGGTTCTCTCCTCCATGTGTTCTATGGTAACATGGACATTGATCTGTGGATGTGTTGTCTTCTGGCCATTATACCTCTCACCTGCCCGTTTAGGTTTCACTGGTGCTGGTACCGTTTCTACGATATTTGGTCGTGGCACTGATAAGTGATGATCTACCTCATGTCCTCATTCTTTCTGTATGTTTAGCAATTCACTTAAAAAAGCGTTGCCCGCTACGAGTGACATGTACAGTTTTTGTTTATGCTTTGATCACCCTAAAAATGGAACTCTTCGAACACAAGGTGTACCACAGCTTGACGTAGACCTATTTTCTATGTTTTCATTTTATTGGGGATCAGGCTGTAGCTTCTTGTATGCTGTAGTAAAGACCACTCTTTGTTCTTTGTGCTTTATAGCTTTTTTACATGCCCATGATCTTGGTTTCAAAGGGTTTTAGGATAATTCAGAATCTGCTAACTGCTGGAGTGACGATTCTATCGCCTGAACATGACCAAGTTGATGTTCTTTGTATGTTTAAATCTGTGTGCTTATTATAAAATCATTTGTGTTTAGGCAAATCATCTGTTTTAGGTCTATCAAGACTCTCTTGTCTTAATTTTGCAAGCAAGAGAACCAAGGCTTAGCCCAGTGGTTAGGACGGGCTGATGCGTCCTCGCCCGCCCGAGTTCGAGTGTCCACACTCGCAGCCCGGTGTTGTGCTCATATTTCCTCTTAATGCGATGCCGAGGGGGGCTCTTCCCCTCCGGTCTATTTTTTTTTTAATTTTGCAAGCAAAGCTTTTGATCTAAGTGATAACTAGGATCTGTCTGTTGTGCCTCCAACTAATGTCCATCTTTGCATTTCAGCAGGTAAAAGGAAGACCAATAAGGATCAGCCAGATCCATTTTTCAATTTGTGTATGTAGTCTGCTTGGTCTGGTGCAGGGGAGGGTGACATGGCCTGGTGTGGGGCACCGAACTCCCTCGCTGAGCTCTTTTTTTTTTGTAGTGCCGACTCAGTGTCGTCGGTGTAATGTTGGGCACGTTGTTTTTGTAGAGCTCCAGACAGTAGTAATGGTGTTGTCGCTGTTTTCTGGAACATTTGTTGTAGTCTTTGTTCTGTACCTTACGGTTTCTGTGTTGCTAGACTTGTGATTTGGTAAATGCCATCCTGGCGTATTTGGTGTTTGAATATGTCAGTATTCCGTGTTTGATGTATCCAATTGTATTGTGAATCATTTGCTGTGATGTAAATGTCAAAAAAAAAAATAGGAGAGGCTATTGCAGTTTTTTGGATTAATACTCAGTTGATTAATTAGCCGAGCTTCCACTTTTTCATAGCACACTTTGTCATCCTGGCGAAATTGTTTGGTACTTGGGAATGCTGGTGGTGGTGAGATCGAGAGGGATGGAGCGGGATTGGGATTGGAGTGGCGAGGTGTTCTTGCCGCGGTTTGACCACTCGTCGTGGTTTGAGAAAGAAAGGAAGCTGAGCGAGGAATTTATAACCTGACCTGCTGCCTCCATTTTTTTCTCCTGGGCTCGATCCGAATCGAATCAACGGGATTTATTTCTTTCTTTTTCTCTCACGCACGAGTTTCTCAATTACCAGCAACGCACAGTTCGTGTGCACGGCCACTACGAAGGCCGCCTCGATCGTCAGGAGCGACTCCAAACCAAGTTTATTTTTCTTCTTATTTTTTCCCCTTCCCTTCTTCTTGAGGCAGCGACGATGCCACACGATGATCGATAGCTTCCACGTACCTAGTACATCTTCTGTACCGTTTCTTTTTTACCCTTACATTATACAAACAAAGTTTGAGTGACAGAAATGACAGATCTCTCAAAGGTTTATCTCAATTATTGTACAGTATAAGAAATTGTTAGAGTATATTTGTGATACGGAAAGATATGGTAGATATATGATTTGTTTCTTGTCTTGTACTCCAAGTCGATCCCTTGTACTCCTATATATACTCGCCCATGAGGCTCAATAATACATCCATCATATTCCGCCAATCTCATAATTCTACATGGTATCAGAGCGGCACGATCTGACCTAGCCGCCGCCGCCGCACTTCCGCACCGCGCCGCCTCTGGGGAGATCGATCTCCATGATCTCTCTCGGGGGCCGCGCGACCCGTACCTAGGGTTCGTCCGCCGATCGGTTGATCGGCTGCCCTATTGTCTTTTTTTCCGATCTCTTGATCCGGTTTTTCTCTCTCGCCGGTCGTTTTTTTATCGGCGTTTCTTTTTAGTTTTCCGATCTAATATCGGTTTGCGTCGCCCGCCACCGCCGCCGTCTTCTTGCGCCTCTACTTCGACAACGGCATCGACCTGCACTGGCCTCCTCCTCGACAGCCGGCTATCGCGGCCGACTCGCCGGCGCCGACTTCGCACCGTTCGGCTCCTCCAAGCCGGCTATCGCGGACGACACGCCGACGCCGACTCCGCACCGACCGGCTCGTCTTCACCGACCGCGCAGCAAGGCCGGACGCGCCGTCCACGGACGTCTCAACGCGTCGCTGTCGGCTTCTCTCGCTTGCAAGGTCTCCATCGCCGGTTCGTCTTCGCCGTCATCGACTGGGACTTTATCGACAACTTCGCCATCGAATCCGATCTGCGCGTCGTCGTCACCGCCATGGCGCGTTCCGCACTGCGTCGGTCTGATCAACCGATCGCGCGCCTGCATCGCCAAGCACGTCCTCGAGCACGCGCCTACCACCGATCGAGCTACAGCCTGCCGCCGCGTTGCCCCTTCGGGCCGCCGCGCCGCCGCCATTGGTCTATGTTGCCCAGGCGTGTATGCCGCTGGCGACACTCGCCGTCGCCCCAACCCGCGCACTGCTGCTGCGTCGCCCCTTCGGGCTGTAGCGCCGCGGCACGCGGTCCTCTTTGCCGTCCCTGCGCGTCGACTTCTACGTGGTATGCGCCGCGCCGACTCCCTCGGCGTGGGAACGCCACCGTCCGCGCATGGTCTTCGTCAAGCCGCCGGGTTCTTCCTCGCCTACTTCGAGTAACGCCGCCGCCATCTACAGGTAACCTGCATGGCCACCTCAGGCCGTCGTAGGTCCCGCCGACCACCCTTGTCCAGGCGTCCAACATGGCCACTCCTAGCCGCCGCTACCTTCGCCGCCTTCTACATCTTCGTCCACCACGACCACGTTGCCAGCGTCATCATCCTCGTCCCCGACTACGTCTACTCCGACAACCGCGGACGACATCGGCACCTTCTACCCCCCGCTGATTGGTGCCGCAATCGTCGTCGAGTCCTCCTCTGCTGGCCCCTCCGACGCTGGCGTATGGTTCACGGTGGTCCCTGCCCCCGCATGCACGGTACTGGCAACACCGGTGCGTGCCTTCGTCCCCGACGTGTCCCGGGTCTGGCAAACCCGGGTCGGCGCCTCGTCTACATCGGCCTCGACAACGTCTTCGGCATCGACTTCCTCCTCTACGACTGCCTCGACCACGTCACCGATTTCTTCTATGCGTACTCGGTTCTGGCAAAACCGGAGTATGCCTTCGTCCCCGACGTGCGCCTTGTTCCGGCAAAACAATGGCGCACCTCGTCCTCGATGGCTCGTACTGCGTCATCCCCGTCATCGGCATCCTCGACGACTGCCTCGACGCGTCCCCGTCACTCTCCTCGTGTACTATGCACAAGCGGCTTCTTCTGCGTCTACCTCGACACCGGCAACCCGACCACGACATCGACCACGGCAACCTCTCGCACGGCTACCACGACCAAGGCTGCACCGCCTAACGCTCTCGGCTCCCTCGACATCGGCAACAAGGGCTACCACCTCGCTTGAGCACTCATCAGCTTCCTCTATAGTCCAAGCTCCACGCCGCGACACCGTCCACGACGTTCCCGCTCCTACTGCGGGGGGATGTCAGCTCCTGGATTCTACTTCGGCTTATCTCCAGTCTGACCGTCCGCGACGTTCCAGTTGTTCACGACGCTACCGCTACGACTGCGGGGGATGTTAGAGTATATTTGTGATACGGAAAGATATGGTAGATATATGATTTGTTTCTTGTCTTGTACTCAAGTCGATCCCTTGTACTCCTATATATACTCGCCCATGAGGCTCAATAATACATCCATCATATTCCGCCAATCTCATAATTCTACAGAAATGTGACCAAGAAATGGTTATGAAGAAACAAGTATGCAACTGTAGGAAAAAAAATAGCTACAAGGCCCATTGTTAAAATATCTAAGATCTTAACACGAAATCCAAAAGTACATGTGGACAAATATTGATGGGTATCCAAGAATGTACATGATCTTAATAACCATCGAGCCTCAGATTTTACCCTAGAAGATTTGCTACAAATATAATTGTGAAGTAATTGCTGGACACTTTAATTGTGAAGATTGGCTTGATGCCATGTAATTTTTGACAGGAATACCACACTCCCGCATGTAAATGTCCCATTTTTTATAAAATATAAAAATCGCAGTAGGGGCTTTCCCTACTGTTTTCCTGTCAAAAAAAAAAATGACACTTCATCAATAACACTCTAAGGTGCCATATACCGGTTGTGCTTCCCCAATGGTCAATACAAAACTATGCCAAACATAGGCAATCTGACCCGAAATGATTGTTACTTGACAGCTTATGAAATAAAACTATGAACCTTTTCATATGTGATGAGTATATCTCTAGGTTCTAGGACACATTTCTCAACTGATTTCTATGTATTGACAGGGAAAGCTATGCCACTTTTATCAACTGCAGGGACAGCTGAGAATAATAATTTTATGATGTGCTAGCAGAAATATAAAATTCTTGCGACAAACCACCATCTAAACTGAAAAAAGCATTTACAATGCAGCGAAGATTGCCTGACCTCACATTTTCTTTCTTCCAACATGTCTGCTAGCATGACACGAGGATGTACTGTAAGTTGACATGTACATACCAGGATCAATGGACGAAAATATCATGTTCATAATTCAACAGTTGTTAGCAACTGTGAAAGTAGCATGTAAGAGACATACAATGGACGAATGAGGCGTGAATTACCAGCTTACAGTGCAGAACTAAATCTTTGTTGTGCCATCTACAGTTACCAAATTCCATATCTATTATTGGTTCATGTAAATCTGAATCTAGGAGGCACTTCCCCTCCGCAAGCGGTTGCATAGTCTTCAGCGAGGTATGGCGCAGCTTCATTGTGAGGGGATATGTACTTCTCCACGAATACCTTGTCGGTTACCGTGACTGCTGTATAGTAGCTCCGGTCACGATCTACCAATCCATTTTCCTTAAGAAACTTCACAACATAGTAGCGGGGTCTGAGCCGGCCCTCCAGGCTATAAGAGAGCAATGCCGGACAATGAGCAAGATATGCGGGTTCCAACCCCACCTCAGAGATAAGGAATTCTGGTTTGCTCTGCAGCATGTTCTTGGTGAGCCTCAGTACCATCGGAAGCTTAGAAATAGCAATGCTCACGTCAGCATCCGACCACCGGAACACCTTCTTCAAGTATTCCTCTTGGGCGGCAATCTTCTCCTCGCTGAGAAATGCGACAGCCTGCAGTGGTTGTCTGAACATCCCAGAGCCACGGGGCATACCTATGGCTTCGGCGCGAGTCACCATCGCCTGGACGCCCTCCAGTTTGGTGGTGAGCAGTCGTGGCTCAGCGATGCATAGCTTGGCAATGTCACAAGTATCTAGCCCGCACTCACGCAGGAACGCAACATTGGGCTTGACCACCTTCTCGGGATGCATCCAAGAAGGTAGGAGTTTCTCTTGAGTGCCCGGAGGAGGTTGTCGTAGGAGCCGAAGATGGAGAGGTAGTAGGGTAGGTTGGAGACGATGGATTTACGACGGAAGTTCAAGGGGACGAGTGAGACGAGGCGGGCGATCTCAGCATGTGAGAGGCCGAGGTGAGCGATCCCGGTGACGATGGGCTCCAGGGTTTTCTCCACAGCGGAGCAGAGTAACTTGGGGTCCTTGGCGACGACCGCAGCGACGTCGGTCCTGGAGAGGCCGAGGCCGGCGAGGAAGGCGAGGACGGCGTCGGGCTTGGTGGGGGACTTGACATGGGAGAGCTTCTCGGAGGCCTTGAGGGCTTGGACTGGCGTGAGGCCGCAGGTGCCGACGAGATAGTCCTCCACGGCGAAGCTAGGGTTTGGGGAAACGCGTGGGGCTGCGGCGGAGGAGAGGAGGCGGTGGAGATGGAATGGGACGGGAGAGGCAGCGGAAGACGAGAGGATTCCGGCAAGGATAGAGCTTCGGAGGCGGAGCATGGCGCAGACGATGGCGTGGCGGCGCCGGCGGCGAGTGGGTTAGCGGGGACGGTAGCCGCCGGCTGTTGGTGCGAAGCTCGTGAGGAATTGTGGTCGAACAGCACACAATATTAATTCAAAAGCCCAAGTCGTTAGGGCTGTGGGCCTGTAAGTGCTGCAAAGAGCCAAAAGGCCCGTATTTTGCTGTATTTTTTGTAACTTTCAGCTCTGATTCGAGTAAGAAACGCTTCAAAAAAAAGGAGAGTGAAGATCCAAGATGTCTATATACAATATGAATCCAGAACGCGGCAGCAACATGTGTTATTTCATCTAACTAGGACAATACGTAGCTTGCAATATTTCAAAGGTGCTCATGTCACTAAAGCTTCAAGATAAATGGGAACGAACTCTATCTGACCGGTTCAACAGCAGAGCAGTTTCAGTGTTCACCCAAATGCAGGCCTGAAAGAGTCCATACTCGTTCAGTTGCTTCCCGTTTGGGTCTTCATATATGAAATAGAAAAAAAATCAGGTGGGTATGGTTATTTTGGAGCACCAAAATTTGTCCTTTTAATACAAGTCACAGAAAATGTCTTTTTTGTGTGAAACTTTATGTACAAATGTAAAATGTCCGTATATGTGCAGATGTTTTTTTTTTTGACATTTTGAAAACGATTTTTGGGTAGTGGGCGCATCTACACATGTGAGTCAAAATATATTTCCATGAATGACACTGGTTTTCTCTTTTCTTTTCAGAAGGTGCTCGCCTAACCCTGTTTCATTAAGGGTTAATTATCAGGGTGCCCTCAGATGTGGCCATGTACTCAGTTTTGCCCAGCGGCGAATGGTGCTCAGTTTTGCCCCTAAAGTGTGCAGAAGAACTCGTTCCGTGACTCTTTGCCGTCTCTGTCAGGTCAATGTAGTTGACTCAGCCCTTACAGGTGGGACCAGGCGGAGACGCGATACCGTTAAAAAAAAAACACCAGACCGTTGCTGCCCGCGCCATGTGGGACCCAGTAGAGATTCGTTGTGGCCGCGGCCTGTGGGATAAAAGCGGCGGAACGCCCGGCCGGAGCTCGCAGCGGTGAGCAAAAATTAGCGAGCTGTGAGCAGAAATTGGAGGCGGCCACGCGCATAGGTAGGCGGCCACTCCTGCTGGTAGCTTGGAGCCAGGCGCGGTTTCCTTGAGGGCGGCGTCGACGGGGAGCGCCGCCGACGGTGGGAAGCTTGTCGTGGAGGGCGCGGCTGTCTGCTACAGCTACAGGGGCCGTGCGCGTAGGCGTTGAGATCCCCTACGGCTCCGGGCGGTCGCAAATCGAGCGCAATGTCTTCTTCTAGCTCCCGCGCCACCTCGCGGATCGAGATTCGATCGCGCACGGAGATGCCGATCTTCCTCTGTCCAAGGTGTCGGGCGGACGTTGCTCGGAGGATTTCGCGCACCCAGAAGAATACTAATCGTCCGTTCTATGTGTGCAGCGAGAAGGGGGTAAGAATCGGGGAATTTCACTATTTTGGTGGTCGGGATCGTTGAGCAATACGGTTGATCTGTTTGGCATTAATATTGCAGATGAAATGTTTCTTTCTTTGGGTCGATGAGCTGGCCCAGACGCTGATGAATGAACTGCTAGAGGAACACCAAGAATGGTTGCCACAGACAACAGCGGCTGCAGCGCGAGCTCCGGAAGAAGAGGCAGAGGGCGGAGCACAGATTGATGTTGTTGAGCTAAGGAGGTTGAACCAGAAGGTTAAGAAGCTCGAAGATCAAGCACAAGTACCCCTTTGCAATTACATTTGGGCATTTGTAGGTATGGTAATGGTACTGGGTGAAATCTTAAAATTGTATGGAAGGGCATGAATTTGGGAGGAATTTGTAAGCTAGAAATTGTATGAATAGTTTGAAATTCAGAAACTTTGATCAATGAAATGGAAAAAAATGTCTGTTGTGGGCTATCTCATAGCCGAGAGCCCAGTGTCGGCTTCACTAATGGGCCAACCACATCCAATTGGGCCCATTCGGGATGTGCAAATGGGATTCTGTCGAAAAAAAATAGAAGGGTGTCTGGGACTCGAACCCACGAACTAATGGGCCAACTCCATCGAATCGGGCCCATGCAGCCTTGGTAAATGAGATTAAAAAAAAGGTGGAAAATGAGCAAAAGTGGTGCGGGTGGGACTCGAACCCACGACCGCATTGTTTGTGGCGTGAAAGGGCTGCGCTGGTAACCAGTAGGGCGGATAGAAGGATATTGGAAAGAACAGGGAAGGAAGCTATATTTAGTTAGTCCATGTCTTGGTTTAGGGTTTAAAACCACATGAGTTGGAAATATATTGCCAAAGGTCTCGCTTTGGGCACGAACATTTTGTTAGGAATAAACCACGCCATCCCCGTGGTGACCAGTGTGTGCGTGTCTAGGTCTAGATGGATGAGTTTGTGAGTTTGTGGTTCGGTTAGGAGTGCCCGAGGTGGGCAGCGTCGTGTGTGTGCACTGTGTACTGCTCATTGATCATGGTTGTGAGCCAGTCTGAGCTGAAAATAAAGTTGTATTCTTGCGCCACAAATTTTTTTTGAAACAACTTTTTCTTTATTAATTTGATATTTGGGTACGTTTAGTTTGATATTTGGGCAGGTTGGTACCACATGTGTACTTCGATCTTTGAACACACATAGTTTTTTGAAACAACTCTTTCTTTATTAATTTGATATTTGGGCATGTGTTTTTTGAAACAACTCTTTCTTTATTAATTAGATATTTGGGCACGTTTAGTTTGATATTTGGGCATGTGTTTTTTGAAACAACTCTTCTATTTTTTTAACCACTTGCTCTATGAAAACCTTAGGGCACGAACTCTTCTATTTTTTGAAACAACTCTTCTATTTTTTTAGCCACTTGATATTTGATATTTGGGCATGTATTTGCTTAACCACTTGCTCTATGAAAACCTTAGGGCACGGACTTTTTTGACACATATAATGACTTGAGTACATAGGAAAAACACATAGACACGACCATAACATAGATATATAAATAAAAGCTCTTACATATAACACGACAAACATAAAATACATAGATAAAAAGTTAACAAACGACACAACATAGTAGTAGAAATTAAAAGCCCTAACACACTAGGGCAACTCCATCTTCACGACAACCGTCTTCACTCCTGCTCCTCATCCTGGCCGTTCTCTCCGAGATAGTACGGGAGGCTGTGGATGTTGCCTGTGGGAAGATGGTCGCCACGTTGGTGAAGAAATTGTACGTGGTGAAAGCGATGAACTCCTGCCCACCAAAAACACCTGGCCGAGCAGGTAGTACGCATAGAAGCGGTTGGTGAAGATGGCGCGGTAGCCTGTCGGTGAAGCGCCGGCGTGGGGACGCAGTTCCTCGAGGCGGAACATTCTCGGAGAGCCCGCCGGGAGGTGGTGAAAGCCCGCACGGAGGAACCCCTCGGCAAGATCACGAGCACCCCTCCAGGGTGAGATCGCCCACACGCGGAGTTTGTTCTCGACGATGACTCTGGCTGGGTACCGCCTCTCCGGCAAAGTGGGTGGGTAGCGGAAGGTGGGGTCGTGGTGGCTCTAGGTCAATAGTGCCAGAAACAATGCTTGTACGTCACACGTCAGTTGGGAACCCAAGAGGAAGGTATGATGAGTGCAGCAGTAAGTTTTCCCTCAGTATGAAACCAAGGTTTAATCGACCAGTAGGAAAACGAGGTTTGCTTCGAAGGTGTTGGTGAGGAGTGTAGTGCGGCGCAACACCAGGGATTCCGGTGCCAACGTGGAACCTGCACAACACAATCAAATTACTTTGCCCCAACTTAACAGTGAGGTTGTCAATCTCACCGGCTTGCTGAAAACAAAGGGTTAAACGTATCGAATGGAAAATGATGTTTGTTTGCATAAAACAGTAGAGAACAATGATTGCAGTAGATTGTATTTCAGATGTAAAAGAATGGACCGGGGTCCACAGTTCACTAGTGGTGTCTCTCCAATAAGATAACTAACATGCTGGGTAAACAAATTACAGCTGGGCAATTGATAAGTGCATATAACATGCATGTGTGAGCTGTGGTGTCTACTATGAGATTCATTTGGGCATTACGACAAAGTACATAGACCGCTATCCAGCATGCATCTATGCCTAAATAGTCCACTTTCCGGTTAACATCCGTACCCCTTCCAGTATTAAGTTGCAAGCAACAGACAATTGCATTAAGTAATGTGCGTAATGTAAACAATACATTCATCCTTGAATAAAGCATTGCTGTTTTACCCCTAGTGGCAACAACACATCTACAACCTTAGAACTTGCTGTCACTATCCCAGGTTAAATAGAGGTTGAACCCAACTATCATGCATAAATACCCCCTCTTGGAGTTACAAGTATTCACGTGGCCAAGGCTTCAACAAGTAACGGAGAGCATGCAAGATCACAAATGACATAGACATGATAATATAATATTCAGCTCCACATAGGTATCAATATAAGTCAGATCCCAGCAAACACAACATGTAGCATTACAATAAGATGATCTTGATCATGATAGGCAGCTCACAAGATCTAAACATGATGGCACAAGTGGAGAAGACAACCATCTAGCTACTGCTATGGACCCATAGTCCAAGGATGAACTACTCACGCATCACTCCGGAGGCGGGCATGGCGATGTAGAGCCCTCCGGTGATGATTCCCCTCTCCGGCAGGGTGCCGGGAAGAGCTTCAGAACCCCCCGAGTTAGGGTTGACGACGGCGGCGGCAGCGAATATGTTCTGGATGAAAGGCTCGGTGTTTTAGGGTTTTCGCGTCTCGGGGAATAAATAGGCGAAGGGGCGATGTCGGCGGACCCCCGAGGGGCCCAAACCACCTGCAGGCGCGGCTGGGCCCACTGCCGCGCCTGGTGGTTTGGCCACCTCGTGGCTCTTCGTCTCTCCTTCGGACTCCGTGTACGTGCTGGAAAAATAGGGACTGGCCTTTTGTTTCGTGCAATTCCGAGAATATTTCCAGAAGTAACTTTCTGAAACCAAAAACAGCAGAAAACAGGGAACTGGCACTGTGGCATCTTGTTAATAGGTTAGTCCCAGAAAATGCATAAAAGTGATACGAAGTGTATATAAAACATGTAGCAAATGGTATAATATAAGCATGGAACAGCAGAAATTATGGATACGTTGGAGACGTATCAAGCATCCCCAAGCTTAGTTCTACTCGTCCTCGAGTAGGTAAAACGATAACAACAAATAATTTCTGAGGAGACATGCTTTCACACAATCTTGATCAATATATTGCAAGGCTCATGTCATGAATGAAGTGACTCAAAGCAATGATCTATAGTTTGCTAACAAATAGATAAAGAGTAAACAATGAATCATATAAGCAAAAACTTTTCATGAATAGTACTTTCAAGACAAGCATCAAAAAGTTTTGCATAAGAGGTAACTCATAAAGCAATAGATTCAAAGTAAAAGGCATTGAAGCAACACAAAGGATGATTAAGTTTCAGCATTGCTTTCAACTTGTAACATGTATATCTCATGGATAGTTGTCAACATAAAGCAATATAACAAGTGCAATAAGTAAATATGTAAGAATCAATGCACACAAAGTTGACACAAGTGTTTGCTTCTAAGATAGAAAGGAGTAGGTAAACTGACTCAACATAAAGTAAAAGATAGGCCCTTCGCAGAGGGAAGCAGGGATTAAATCATGTGCTAGAGCTTTTTAAGTTTTCGAAAGCATATAGAGAGCACAAAATAAGTATTTGAGAGGTGTTTGTTGTTGTCAACGAATGGTAGTGGGCACTCTAACCCCCTTGTCAACCAGACTTTCAAAGAGCGGCTCCCATGAAGGACGTTATCTCTACCAGCAAGGTAGATCATCCCTCTTCTCTTTTGTTTACACATGTATTTTAGTTTCTTTATAGATGACACTCCTCCCAACCTTTTGCTTACACAAGCCATGGCTAACCGAATCCTCGGGTGCCTTCCAACATTCACATACCATGGAGGAGTGTCTATTGCAAAATTAAGTTGCTTACTGATAAATCAGGGCAAAACATGTGAAGAGAATTATTAATGAAAGTTGTAATTAATTGGGGCTGGGCACCCCGTTGCCAGCTCTTTTTGCAAATTATTGGATAAGCGGATGTATATGCCACTAGTCCAGGTGAAAGTCTGTCAGAAGTAAATGACAAGATTGAAAGATAAAACACCACATACTTCCTCATGAGCTATAAAACATTGACACAAATAAGGAGTAATAAAGTTTTGAATAGTTTAAAGGTAGCACATGAAATATTTACTTGGAATGGCAGGAAATACCACATAGTAGGTAGGTATGGTGGACACAAATGGCATGGGTTTTGGCTCAAGTTTTGGATGCACGAGAAGCATTCCCTCTCAGTACAGAGTTTAGGCTAGCAAGGTTGTTTGAAGCAAACACAAGTATAAACCGGTACAGCAAGAATCACATAAAAACATATTGCAAGTATTATAAGACTCTACACTGTCTTCCTTGTTGCTCAAACATTTTACCAGAAAATATCTAGACCTTAGAGAGAACAAATATGCATCCCAAGTCTCAACAAGCTCTACGGTAGTTCTCCACTACTAGGCTTTAACTACATGATGCAAGAGCTTAAACATGATCTACTTGAGAGCTCAAAACAATTGCAAAGCATCAAAACAAGACAATGATCTACAAGAATGCATATGTCTTTTCCAATACCAACTACTACATGTAGCATTTTCTTTCTTCCAAACAAACACCAATAATTTATTTAAACATAAACTCTCCAAATGATAATATAATGCAGCAAGAGAGTATTTATAAACAAGTGCTAACAGCTCGAAGAGATGCATGAAAAACAGGAGCTAAAAGCACTGCAGTAGCTAGTTAAGAATACTCAACAAATATAAGTGAAGAACATGAGTATTCACATGAAAAAGCGGAGCGTGTCTCTCTCCCACACAAGGATTGCTAGGATCCGAATTTATTCAAACAAAAATAAAAACACACAGACGCTCCAAGTAAAGCGCATAAGATGTGAAAGAATTAAAATATAGTTTCACTAGAGATGACCTGATAAGTTTGTTGATGAAGAAGGGGATGCCTTGGGCATCCCCAAGCTTAGACGCTTGAGTCTCTCTGAATATGGTTGGGATGAACCACGGGGGCATCCCCAAGCTTAGGCTTTTCACTCTTCTTGATCACATAATATCACCCTTCTCGCTTGATCCTTGAAAACTTCCTTCACACCAAACTCAAGACAGTTCTCATTAGAGGGTTAGTGCATAATCAAAAATTCTCATATTCTGTAATGATACAATCAATCCCAAAGCTTCTGGACATTAGCTACAGCCACCAATGCTTTGTGGAGCAAAGAAATCCACACAAACACAGTAAAAGAGCGAATGCAAAACAAAAGGCAGAATCTGTCAAAAACAGAACAGTCTGGAATGACGAATTTTTTCGAGGCACTTAAGTTGCTCAGATGGATCTGGCCTAAAATAATGAAAGTTGCGTACATATCTCAGGAATATGCGTGATTTTTCTCAGAATTTTTTGAATTTTCTACAGGGAGATAAGCTCAAATCCGTGACAGCTAAAAATCTGTCACTGCGCAGAAATCCAAATCTTGCATCAACTTTCAATATAGAACTTTACTTGGCACAACATTGCGATAAAATAAAGATACAAAGGAGTTGCTACAGAAGTAACAAAAATCCTTGACTCAAAGAAAACAAAAATAACAGCAAATAAAAACGATGGGTTGTCTCCCATAAGCGCTTTTCTTTAACGCCTTTCAGCTAGGCGCAGAAAGTGAAAATCAAGTGTTGTCAAGAGAAGAAGCATCAACATCATAACTTGCTCTAACAATAGAGTCAAAAGGTAACTTCATTCTCTTCCTAGGGAAGTGTTCCATACCTTTCTTGAGAGGAAATTGGTACCTTATATTACCTTCTTTCATATCAATGATGGCACCAACAGTTCGAAGAAAAGGTCTTCCCAAAACAATAGGACAAGATGCATTGCATTCAATATCCATAACAATAAAATCAACGGGGACAAGGTTATTTTTACCGTAATAAAAACATCATTAACTCGCCCCAAAGGTTTCTTCATAGCATTATCAGCGAGAAAAACATCCAAATAACAATGTTCCAAAGGTGGCAAATCAAGAATATCATAAAGCTTCTTGGGCAAAACTGAAACACTTGCACCAAGATCACACAAGGCATTGCAATAAAAATCATTCACCTTTACCTTAATGATGGGTTCCCAACCATCTTCTAATTTCCTAGGAATAGAAGCTTTAAGTTTCAACTTCTCCTCCCTAGCTTGCAAAAGAGCATTTGTAATATGCTTTGTAAAAGCCAAATTAATAGTGCTAGCATTGGGACTTCTAGCTAATTTTTGCAAGAACATAATAACTTCAGAGATGTTACAATCATCAAAATCAAAATCATTATTGTCAATGGTGGTGGAACCATTGTCTCCAATAGTTTGAAAAATTTCAGCACTTTTATCAGAAAAAGTTTCAGCAGTTTTAGGCAATTTCAAACGCTTAGCAGAAGTAGTAGAGACATTATCAACACCAATAACATTACCATCAATAGTAGGAGGTTTACTAGCATGTGAAACATTAGCATTACTAGTGGTGGTGATAGTACAAACTCTAACTATACTATTCTCTTTTTCAAGTTCTTCCTCTTTTTCCCACCTAGCATGCAATTCAGCCAACATCCTAATATTATTATCAATTCGAACTTGGATGGCATTTGCTGTAGCAAATGACTTAATATCTTTAACTTCATTAGGCATAACTTTCAGTTTTAGAATTTCAACATCATGAGCAAGACTATCAACTTTAGAGACAAGATCATCAATTTTTTCAAACTTTTCCTCAACAGTTTTATTGAAAGCTTTTTGTGTGCTAATAAATCTTTAAGCATAGCTTCAAGATCAGAGGACACACTTCTATTGTTGCTGTAGGAATTACCATAAGAATTACCATAACCATTTGAAGGATAAGGCTTATAATTGTTGCTACCAAAATTATTCCTATAAGCATTGTTGTTGAAGTTGTTGTTTTTAATGAAGTTTACATCAACATGCTCTTCTTGAGCAACCAATGAAGCTAAAGGAACATTATTAGGATCAACATGAGATCTACCATTCACAAGCATAGACATAATAGCATCAATCTTATCACTCAAAGAGGAGGTTTCTTCAACAGAATTTACCTTCTTACCTTGAGGAGCTCTTTCGGTGTGCCATTCGGAATAGTTGATCATCATATCATCAAGTAGCTTTGTTGCTGCACCTAAAGTGATGGACATAAAGGTTCCTCCAGAGGCTGAATCCAATAAGTTCCTTGAGGAAAAATTTAATCCTGCATAAAAGGTTTGGATGATCATCCAAGTAGTCAGTCCATGAGTGGGACAATTCTTCACCAAAGATTTCATTCTTTCCCAAGCTTGAGCAACATGTTCATTATCAAGTTGTTTAAAATTCATAATGCTACTTCTCAAGGATATAATCTTAGCAGGAGGATAATATTTCCCTATGAAAGCATCTTTGCATTTTGTCCAAGAATTAATACTATTTCTAGGCAAAGAAAGCAACCATTCTTTAGCTCTTCCTCTCAAGGAGAAAGGAAAAAGTTTCAGTTTTATAATATCCCCATCCATATCCTTATACTTTTGCATTTCACAAAGTTCAACAAAGTTATTAAGATGGGCAGCAGCATCATCAGTACTAACACCAGAAAATTGCTCTTTCATAACAAGATTTAATAGAGCAGGTTTAATTTCATAAAATTCTGCTGTAGAAGCAGGTGGAGCAATAGGAGTGCATATGAAATCATTGTTGTTTGTGCTAGTGAAGTCACACAACTTAGTGTTCTCAGGAGTATTCATTTTGAAAAACAAAAAAACTGAATTAAACAAGTAACTAATTTTTTTGTGTTTTTGATATAAGAAAGCAAACAAAAAAAATAAAAATAAACTAAGCAAGACAAGTAACTAATTTTTTTGTGTTTTTGATAAAGAGAGCAAACAAAAAAAATAAAAATAAACTAAGCAAGACAAATAACAAAGTAAAGAGATTGGGTGTGAGAGACTCCCCTTGCAGAAGCAATTCTGTTTTCCCCGGCAACGGCGCCAGAAAACGTTGTTGGTGGCTCTAGGTTAATAGTGCCAGAAACAATTGCTTGTACGTCACACGTCAGTTGGGAACCCCAAGAGGAAGGTATGATGAGTGCAGCAGTAAGTTTTCCCTCAGTATGAAACCAAGGTTTAATCGGACCAGTAGGAAAACGAGGTTTGCTTCGAAGGTGTTGGTGGAGGAGTGTAGTGCGGCGCAACACCAGGGATTCCGGTGCCAACGTGGAACCTGCACACACAATCAAACTACTTTGCCCCAACTTAACAGTGAGGTTGTCAATCTCACCGGCTTGCTGAAAACAAAGGGTTAAACGTATCGAATGGAAATGATGTTTGTTTGCATAAAACAGTAGAGAACAATGATTGCAGTAGATTGTATTTCAGATGTAAAAGAATGGACCGGGGTCCACAGTTCACTAGTGGTGTCTCTCCAATAAGATAACTAACATGCTGGGTAAACAAATTACAGCTGGGCAATTGACAATTGATAAGTGCATATAACATGCATGTGTGAGCTGTGGTGTCTACTATGAGATTCATTTGGGCATTACGACAAAGTACATAGACCGCTATCCAGCATGCATCTATGCCTAAATAGTCCACTTTCCGGTTAACATCCGTACCCCTTCCAGTATTAAGTTGCAAGCAACAGACAATTGCATTAAGTAATGTGCGTAATGTAAACAATACATTCATCCTTGAATAAAGCATTGCTGTTTTACCCCTAGTGGCAACAACACATCTACAACCTTAGAACTTGCTGTCACTATCCCAGGTTAAATAGAGGTTGAACCCAACTATCATGCATAAATACCCCCTCTTGGAGTTACAAGTATTCACGTGGCCAAGGCTTCAACAAGTAACGGAGAGCATGCAAGATCACAAATGACATAGACATGATAATATAATATTCAGCTCCACATAGGTATCAATATAAGTCAGATCCCAGCAAACACAACATGTAGCATTACAATAAGATGATCTTGATCATGATAGGCAGCTCACAAGATCTAAACATGATGGCACAAGTGGAGAAGACAACCATCTAGCTACTGCTATGGACCCATAGTCCAAGGATGAACTACTCACGCATCACTCCGGAGGCGGGCATGGCGATGTAGAGCCCTCCGGTGATGATTCCCCTCTCCGGCAGGGTGCCGGGAAGAGCTTCAGAACCCCCCGAGTTAGGGTTGACGACGGCGGCGGCAGCGAATATGTTCTGGATGAAAGGCTCGGTGTTTTAGGGTTTTCGCGTCTCGGGGAATAAATAGGCGAAGGGGCGATGTCGGCGGACCCCCGAGGGGCCCAAACCACCTCAGGCGCGGCTGGGCCCACTGCCGCGCCTGGTGTGGTTTGGCCACCTCGTGGCATCTTCGTCTCTCCTTCGGACTCCGTGTACGTGCTGGAAAAATAGGGACCTGGCCTTTTGTTTCGTGCAATTCCGAGAATATTTCCAGAAGTAACTTTCTGAAACCAAAAACAGCAGAAAACAGGGAACTGGCACTGTGGCATCTTGTTAATAGGTTAGTCCCAGAAAATGCATAAAAGTGATACGAAGTGTATATAAAACATGTAGCAAATGGTATAATATAAGCATGGAACAGCAGAAATTATAGATACGTTGGAGACGTATCAGGCCGTTGAACTGCATCCTCTCCTCGCCTAGCTTCGCTTCGAGAGTGCTTTGGAGTTGGGTGAAGAAGAGAAGGGCGGCGCAGATGGAAGGTGTGGAGAAGAGACGGAGGGTTGGGTGGTTTAAATAGGGATAGAGCGCCGCATCGCATCTGTATGCGTTCAAACGACGGAGTGTTGCGTGTCGATCCGTATGCGTCGGATTTAATTAAAAGCCACTGACGGCCGCATCTATATCACGCGTGGTAACTGAAACACTGCCGCATCTGTATCATGCGTGTTATTTCATGCGGTGCATCGGCTTCTTCGTGGCGAGCGAACAAGGCGCGCGCGCATGCATGCAAACTACGTGCTCTCCCGCGCATGCATGCAGACGCTGAGACGAAATCGAGGCCTGCAGACGCTGAGACAAAGACGACGGCCTGTAAACGCTGAGACGAGCGCGGCGCAGCACGGCCTGGATAGGCTGAGACAAACACGAGGCCTACCGAGACGAGCGCGGCGCAGCACGGCCCAACGGTCCATCACGCGTGCCCTCTCCGCTTAAAAAAAAATCCTCCAGCCAATCAGGTTGCAGAAGGAGGCATCTCGCGGATCGCGGTTTGATTGGACGGGTGCAGTAGGCTTGGGTTGGATTGACGGTGCCTTCTAGAAGGTTTGACCAAGATTTGACTTGAGCATAAAAAATACAAAAAAATCCAAAAAATGAAAAAACTCGCGCACATTGTCTCCTTATGACATATACTAACGTCTCAAATTAATAAACATTGTGTACATACATTTCAACGAAATGAATGCATGATATATCGAAACTCAAACTATGAAGTCCAATGTTGAGTAGAAGTGGTTTTGGATGTGTAACATGAAATTTTGAAAAAACTCACCAAAGCTTCATTTTAGAGTAACTAAGAAGGATCCGGGCTTATTTTTTTATTTTCATGTTTTAAACTTGTTTAAATGTTGGTCAAACTTAGGTTTGACCAATTTCAAAATAATCATAATAAATTCAAAAAAGTCAAAAAAATGAAAAACCTGCGCACATAGTCTTAATATGTCATATACTGTCGACTCTAGTTGATAAACAAGGTGTAGGTACATTCAAACGATCCATGCATGAATCTGGTGTCATTTCTCAAATCTCAAACTATGAAATCTTAGTTTGAAGAGAAGTGGCTTTGCATTTGCAACATTAAATTTGAAAAAACTCACCAAAGCTCATATTGGAGTGACTAAGAAGGATGCAGGCTTAATTTTCATTTTCATGTTTTAAACTTATTTAAATGTTGGTCAAACCTAAGTTTGACCAATTTTTAAAATAATCATAATAAATTCAAAAAAATTCAAAAAATTGAAAAACATGCGCACATAGTCTATATATATAGAATAGATGTCTTGGTAAGTTATTTGGCTGATTTAGACAAGGTCGAAAAAAATCTTGCTTAGAAATGAGGCCATTTACCCTACCTTTGGAGCTCTTTTCTAGCACATTTTTCATGAATGTGAGTTTCGGTACCCATTTGCCTCAAATTCACTATGGTTAGAACAAAACAAGTTCACTATAGTTTGGAAAGCATTGCAACTTCATAATAGCTCATTTGAATTTTTTGGTTAAATTCGATTTTTGGGATAATTTGAATTTCGGTACACATTTGCCTCAAATTTTGGCATGACTTGCTCAAAACATGTACCATCATCAGTCCAACATCATCCAAACATAGTGCTAACATAGATACATCATCAGTCAACAGAAATACAACATCATTCTACTTGGTTCCAACTCAGTCCAAATAGCGTTGGGGCTTCTTTGTGATCCTTGGCTTTTTTGCCACCACTTTGCTCCTTGTGCTCACCGTGCTCATAGCTTGTCTTCTCCTCTTGGTAGTCGGTACCTTAACCTTCTTCTTCGAAACTATACCAGAGCTGTACAAAACATAAAGGTTAGTGAGATCATGAAAAATGAAAAATGAACACTAGTGAGATCATGGCATGATTTACATACCATGGCGTTGGATCATCATTTGGAGCATCCAGTGGATCATCATTTGACTGCTGACCATCATTTCCATCATCCGAATCATGCCACTGCTGACCATCATTTCCATCATCCGAATCACTTGACTGTTGACCATCATTTTCAAATGCTGCATCCGGCTGATGACCATCATTTTCATCATCGATACTCTCTCCAAACGCTGGATCTACTGCGTTATCACAATATTTGCTGAAATGACCAGACCCACCACACCTTGTGCACTTATGCATCCTCGCTCCAAGTCCAGCTCCTTCACTGCGACGTCGGTGTCGACTCTTCCTCGGTCTACCTGCAGCTCTCTTCAGAACTGGAGCACAAAGTTTGAATCCAGGGTCCACTCTGTCCCATTGCTGTTTTCCCTCCAAAGCAGGCAAGGCATGTGCATATGTGGCTTTGAACATTGCAACAGAGTAGTACTCATGCACATACTGCTGTATATTGACTGCTGGACCTGAGAGAGAAGTGATGAAAAACAAGGCATGAATGCATGGCAACCCAGTTATCTGCCATTGCCTACAACTGCAAGTTCTAGATTCTAAATCCACTAGATATCTCCAGTCTCTCTTCTCTTTATCCATGACTGATACCTCTGATGTCGTATCCGAGATAAGAGTCATGTTCATTATCAAGCCTTCTGTTTTGTGCTTCAATACCTTCATCACAGTTGTCGTCGTATCGGCATCTTGGATAGGAGACGGGGTCCTGCTAGCCGAGGGTGAACGTAGGGCAAGAAGGTGGACGTCGTCGAGGTCGGGATTGTACATGGCAGTTTACCCAGCTTCAGGCTCCACGGCGGTGGCGGAGCCCTACGTGCTGCTATAACTACTATAAGGCAATAGCCGAAGTACAGGTTACAATGAGTTGGTTGTGTATGAAAGTATGCCCTAAAGGCTTCCCGAGGTCCAGCTTATATAGGCGGCTGGACCTAGGGTTACGAGATTACGTATCCGGCAAGTATACAGAGTCCTAAACCTAGCCGGCAAGTCTGCCGCCTTCCATCTTGGTCTTGGTGGCTTCGTGGGCTTCAGTCTTGGGCCTCCTCCTTGCCGGCATCCGCCTTCCTTGGTCGTCAGCTATCTGGGACGCCCGGCAGGCAAAAGCCTTCACCACCACTGCGGGCCACCCTGGACTAGCTGGATTGATCCATGCTGGTGATACCCCTAGTAGGTATATCCCCAACATTAGCCCCTGGAAGGGTTCAAGTTCTTCAGGCGCCGTCTTCTTCTTGTCGGCAACGTCCATCTTGTCTTGTAAGCGTCTGAAGAGATTGAAGCATTCCAAAGTTGAAAGTAAGCGGCGGTCTGCCTAACGTAGTCGGATGATTTGCCGCCATCATGGGAAAGACGGCCTGACCGCTGTCAGGAATCATCCCGGCACCAGTCTTGTCAATTGACTGGTCTTGTCAAATGTTGACGAATGACGTCATGCAGTCCACGACAGTTTGGACTTGGGCATGTGTCATGATTGTTTCCCCACTACGCACAAGAATCGGGGAGAGGGCCGCAGACACCGTTGCCACGACGTGCAAATCGTGGGCACGTGGCGGAAATCGTGCGTCCCCCCAATCTCGCGCACGAATCTTGGCGCGGGAGTTAAATACCCAAAGGGCACGCCGTGGCTGGTCTTCTTCCCCATTCGCACCCACCGCGGCCTCCTCATCTTCCCGAGCTCTCCTCCTCCCCGTACCCAACTCCGGCGAGCACGAGCAGAACTTACACTGCAAATGGCGAGCACTCAGCAAGATGCGGCGGCGGCGGCGCTGGCTACGGCCTCGGCGACCACGGCTGGATCTGGATCTACACCAGCGGCGGCGGCGGTTCCCGCGAGCGCGCCGATGACCTCTCCTGTCGCCACCGTGACTGCGGGTGAGGTTTCCTCTTCTTCCCCAACTCCGGCGGCGCCTGCAGCAGCTGCTCCGACCTTCCCGCTCCCATCCCTTGCGGCGTCCAGCACTGAGGCTGCGGCGGAAGCTGCCGCCGCCGACGACGACGCTGAGGATGAAGAGGAGACAGGAGACCTTGGCTCCAGGTACTGGCTGCCGTCAGTTATGACGTCAGCCTATCTGAAGGAGCTGGAGGAAGGCGGCTACATACCGCCAAAGACGGAATGCTCCTGGAGGGTTCCAGGCGACGAGGCAGTCCCTGACCCACAAGACGGCGAGCGCGTCATGTTGGCGTCGCACAGCCTCCGCGGTATGTCCCTGCCGCTTTCCGCCTTCTTCTTGGCGGTACTTAGCTTCTACGGGCTGCAGCCGCACAACATAGCGCCCAACAGTATTCTAGTGCTAGCCGGCTTCCAGGCTTTGTGCGAAGGGTACTTAGGCATAGCTGCGTCCATAGAGCTATTCAAGTACTGCTTCCTGTGCCGCCGGCAAACCATACCAGGCGGCCATCTGGCAACTTGCGGTAGCGTCACCTTCAACTGCCGCCAACCCGACCGGTACCCAAAGATACCATACATCGAGTCGGTGAAGCACTGGACCAGCACTTTCTTCTACTGCAAGGACATCCCGACACCCGGCAGCACACAGGGGATGCCTGTTTTTGTCAACGGTCCGCCAACCCACAAGGCTTGTTGGACGGCAAAGGTGCCGCTTAGCAGCTTGTCGGCTGAGCTTCGAATTGCCGTTAGGCGGATCGAGTTCTTGACGAAGACGATGATGGCTCTGCAACTTGACGGAGTTGACACTGTCATCTGCTGGGTGTCGAGGAAGATAATGCCACTCCGCCATCGCCCACTGAAGATGTGCGAGTACAAGGCGGATGACGCCGGCAACAGCATCCTTGACCAAGATGCACTAGAGTACCGGCTCAGAGAGCTTGTCAAGCCTCTGTCGGTGAAGGCGGCTGAAGGCGTCGCCATGTTCACCCATGACAACCCAGCCCCAGCGGTAAGCCAAAGCTACTTTGTCATTTCATTGACATCTTTGTCCACTGGGTACTGGATTAATGTTATGTCCTGTTTCCTTTTCAGCTGCAAACCTTGGGGGAGGAAGACTTGGCTCCTAACTGGTACGACACCGGTGCCAGCAAGTCGAAGAAACGCAAGATGAGCACTCCACCAAGGATTTGGAGAAGAGGAAGAAAGCGGCCACCTCCGCTGATGCAGAGGATGAGACCGTGGGGAATGTCCCATTCAAGCGGTAGGCAAACTTTTGCTTTCCCTGACTTAGCCATTTTGATATAAGTTTGTGCTGACAAACTTGCACTTTTCTGGCAAGCCAGCCATGCCCAAGCTCCGCGCCAATCTGAAAATATCTGCCGGCAGAGGCAAGCCACCCCGCTCTTCTCCAGCCGCTGCGCCAACAACGCCCACAGTTGGCGTTCCCGTGGTTGTATGCCAGGGAACGTACATGGCTGCTGGTACCGCAGAGGCGGCTACGGAGAAGATGGCGGGCAAAAAGTCAGTTGCCGGCCCTACTTTTTCCAAGACGGCTGAAGCTTCGGCTAATGATGCCGCTCGATTTATTGCCATGAAGCAAGAGATGGACGACAGGATGGCGGCTGACCAAGGCGGATCGTCCTCCCATCCTGGCTCTAATCTGGCAAAGGGTTGCAAGACCCCGGCAAACGCTAAGGACCATGCGTGAAGGTACCCGTAAATGGTACGCGCACATGGATGATCTCCACGAGACCCTGCATAACCAACTTGAGGTAATGTAACCTATATTCCCAGCCCCCGAGCACTTTGGCGGCTGAAAAAACTTTTTAGCCGGCAAAGTGGTCTCGTTGACTATAGTGCTAACCGCAACGTTGTTTTCATGCATGCAGGCCGTTCTTGCTTCCAACCTTGAGCTTTTCCGTCTCAAGAGAAGAAGAACAAAGAATGCCAGCAACTGCAGCAGGACGTGGAGATGAAGAACGCCCAGATTGCGAGCTTGGAAGAGGCTCGCAAAAAGGATGAAGGTGACAAAGTTTTCTTTGCCTTCTTTTCGTCCGACTTCTTTTCTTTTTCCGACAAGTATTTTAGTCGTCTTTCTTTTTATTTGTAGAATTACTAAACACTGCGCAAGATATTCTCAAGAACTCCACTGACATGCAAGCTTTGATGAACGAAGCTGCAGATCTTGCTGGGTTGGTGGCAAAGCTGAAGGCGGATCACGCCAAGGAGCTGGATGAGCGGGCGCTGGCCCATGCCGCCGAGGTTAGCAAGTTGACGGGACAACTTGAAGCCATGAGCAACAACCTCGACCAGGTGAACAAGAACGCCAAAGAGCAGCAGGAACAACTGTCACAGGCAGTCCAGCTGGCTCAGGAAACACTTGAAAACCATCTGGACGAGGTCAACGCCATCCACGAGCATGTCTTGGGTACGTCTCTAATCCTTCATCTTTCTTTGACACTTTGCACTCTTGAAATTTGAAGCTGCAGTGTGTAACTGTTTGTTTGTGCAGTGCCGGCTAACTTGGGTGATGACATGGCTACGACGCCGCGCCTTGCCCGCATCTTGAAGGTTGGCGAAATCGTCAACCAGATTGTCGGCGCAGGCAAAGCGTTTGCCGCCAAGTTCTACCCTGGGGAGGACGGCGATCCCGTCAACTTCGATGCCCTGCTGGACCTGCTGGAGAAGGCGGCACCGAACACGACAGCACGCTACGCAGCAGCACGAGGCGGCGCCAAGTTGGCATTGGCGATGACGGCGGCGTGGTACCCGGAGGCTGATATTCATCAAGTCACCGAGTACTTCCCCACCGAAGACGAAAACAACCAAGCCATCGTGATGCAGGACGTGCTGCGGTCTGTTCGCGGCTATGCGACCCGGGTTGCCAACATGGTTGACATCCGCAAGTTCTACAAGGAACACCCGGATCCGCATGTTGCCGTAGCCGATCCCTCCTTGGCGGATCCTGAAGCTGCCGTAGGCGGAGAAGGCGAAGCCGGAGCTGACGAGCGCAGCCCCCAGGATGGCGGAGCCAGCCCCAAGAATGCCGGCGTCAGCCCCCAGGATCTCTCCACCAGCTCCACCAAGGCGGCAACCCTTGACTGTCCTCCTGTAATGGCACAAAACACTGCGTTAATCTGTTAACGCAAAAAACTTATATTTTGGGTTTGTAAATATTATGGGCCAACTTTTATGCTACACTTGGCGGTAGGCTTATTTAAGTGGCCCGCCTTAATATGTATCTCGTTTGCATGTTTAGCTTTTTCATATGTTGGCGGAACCGCATCTTAGTTACTTTAGCTGAGCTAACCAGGTGCAATACCAACTAATTTAGACTCAGAGACCAAAGCCAGCATGTTGGTGCCAACGACATACTACTAGGCGACCCACACACAAACAGACAGATAATCACATTAGGCGGTGCAAAGATTGTTTGCTTTTTTAGCCGGCAACGGCAAATGTCAAAAAGTTTGAACCTTAGCACGGAGCAAAAACTTATTTTGTTTGGTAACTTTTATGACAACAGATATATGATTGTGAGAAAAGACAAAAGATGGCATGATCCCAAAACTGAATGAGCAAACCACAGACTTTTATTTCATAATCATATAGTACTTATTACAATGTGGAAATTGCTAAGTGTAAAAAGGACGTAGCTGCTCAATGTTCCAGGGTCACTTGGTTTCTTCATACTTGTCATCACCCTTCCTTTTGCGCTTGCGACCTCGCTTCTTCTTGTATCCGTCTCGCGCGTCTACCAAGTAGTAAGAACCATTGAGCAACACCTTACTGGCCACAAAAGGTCCTTCCCAAGGCGGGATAATAATGTGGCCCATGAATTTTGCCGCAGCTATTCCAACACGAAAATGAAATTTCTGGGCGTATTCTATCCTTATCCTGTCAATCAAATCCACCAAATAAAGATCCTTTAGTTTCCGGATCGTTGAGTTGAAAGACTCTGCAAGATTATTGTGCACATAGTCAACTTTGCTCAGTTCACTGAATTGGCTTCTGGCCCATAACTTCGAGTGGTGTGTTTCCAAGTATTCCTTCACTTTGTCATTCGTGTATAACTGCCTCATGTGGTAGTTGTGCTTCCTCACACTGCAAGTCAAAGATGCTCGCCATAAATTGTCGGTAAAAAACTTTCCTTTGAATTTCTTCACAAAATTTGCAGCAAGGTGACGCATGCATTCCCTATGCTCTACTCCTGGGAACACATTGTCCACGGCCACTTCTAAACCCTTGCATGCATTTGTGTGAATTACCAACCCCTTGGGATGTGAAATAGCCCGACGCAGATTCTGCAAAAACCATGTCCAGCTCTCCTCAGACTCTGTCTCCAGCACACCGTAGGCAACTGGAAAAACAAAATTGTGTGCATCAACTGCACAAGCTGCTACTAACTGTCCTTTAAACCTCCCTGTGAGAAAAGTACCATCAATAGCCAAATAAGGCCTGCAGCCTACCAAAAAACCCATGCGACAAGCTTCAAAGCACACAAAAACCCTCCTAAAGCATTCCTTGGTCCTTGTCACTCCCTTCAATGTGTACTCCACGGAGTGGTGATCAATTTCAACAATACTACCTGGGCTTGTCCTCTCCACTTCAGCTTTGAATGAATACAGCAATTCAAAACTTTCATTCCACTTACCATAGATAGATTCCATAGCCTTTTGTTTACCATTGAACACCCTCATGTATGGTAAATCTACCTTGAACTTGTCTTTGATGTTTTTCTGCAATTCCTTTGTACCCACTTGATGGTTTTCTGCCACCCACTTCTTTACTTCATCCGCCACCCATCTTGACTTGGCTCTACTGATTGTTTCCTTCCTAAGGGTTGATTCTTGGCATGTGTGGCTAAAAGGGTTCACTTTGACCTGAATATTGGTGCTATTGCGCATTTTAGATGCGTGCATCCTCCATGGACAATCCTCGGTCACACAATGCACTGTGTAACGCTTTTTATCGCTCTTGTCAACTTCAAACGCACGTTCTGCCTTCATGCAGTACGTCACAAGTGCATTTCTACACTCACTCATGGATGCAAAAATGGAACCTTCTTCCATATGAGGGTTCTCAGGGTCCCATTCAACAGGTGGCCGGTCTTCCTCCTCATCAAGGTCATTGTCAGACTCATCTTGGATTTCAGCCCGAGATGTCCGTCTTAAATTCTGAAAAACATCAGAATATAGCCTCTCTTCATCATCCGCAGAAATGTAGGCATCAGACTCCACTTCAACAGGGACCCTTTTGCCGGTGCCCACACTTGTCGAGCCACCACATCGCGATGGATGTACTGAACTGTTCTGGCTAGAGTTGTCATTACGACGAGATGGTTCTGCCCGAGAAGATGAACCCGCCGCCGTATGTCCAACTGTCGGCACAACCACATCAGTTTGCAGCCTCACATGAAAATTCTCTGTCTCCTTATGCTTAGCAAACATGGTAGCGAGCTCTGCATCATTACTAATTTGGACCCAATCTTTTCCCCCATCATAGTATCTAAATTCCACTTCATCATGCAAACCCCAAGGATACGGGCCGCAAATCACCTCCCCAAATTGTCTGAAACTCCAATTACAATCCATTGGCAACGGATAATTGAAACCACCTTGGAATTTCTTCTTATTGTTTGCATCGACGATGTACCGGTCCCTTCTAATGTTCACCAAGAAAGCAAACCGCAACTCCATCCTAACCCACGAAAAACAGAGACGCAATCAGCCGCAAATCAATGGGATCCCATGTCGAATCGACAATTCAAATACACAAGCAAAGCTCAGTACTTACCCATCGGGAACCCAATCGTGGACGCGACGTGTCTCCGGACCCACGCCTGCATCTCCAACTACTCCGGGATCGCCGCCGCTCGCCATTTCATCGCTTTCCATTTCGTCGAGCAGGTGGCGGGCACAGTGGCGGAACGAGCGCCCCACCAGCGGTGTCGCAGGACGGTGGTGGTGGAGCAGGTGGCCACGCGGAACGGCGGCGGCAGTAGGTGGGTGCTGCTGGCGGCGGCGGCGTAGGTGGGTGCTGCTGGCGGCGGTGCAGGTGGTGGTGGTGGCAGGTGGTGCTGCCGGCCGGTCGGGATCAGGTCGCGGTGGATCAGGTGGCGGTGGCGGTGGATAAGGTGGCGGGGGAGCAGGTGGTGGTGGCGGCGCAGGTGGTCGTGGAGCCGCAGGTGGTGGTGCGGCGGCGCACGACGGCGGGTGGCGGCAGCGCACGACGGCGTGTCGGGAGGCTCGGGTGTGGCCGATTCAGAAAGTCAACTCATGGCGCGGGCAGCAACGGTCTCGTGTTTTTTTTTTTTTGAACGGTATCGCGTCTCTGTCTGGTCCCACCTGTAAGCTCCGGACCCACTTCACTAACGCCACCAGACGGAATCACTTCAAACTCACGGTTTCGACCTCTCCAGAGTAGCTGCGCACGAGGTAAGGGCAAAACTGAGCACCATTCAGTGCTAGGGGCAAAACTGAGTAGCTGAAATCCACTGAAGGCAATTCGATAAATGACCCTTTCATTAAAGGGTGCGAGTAACCGTGGTTCAGTACCACACAGCGGAAAATGTAACTAACCAAATTGAATGGATATTATAGCTGCACAAACTGTAATAAAAATCCTGGCTCGCTGCAACTTGCCACATTAGCTTCTCGCCGCGCCTGCCCAGTAACATTAGTCCAAAAAACAAAGGCAGAACAAGCACAGTTAAGCTATGCCAGTGTTGAAACTTTCAGCTCCAGTTGGAGCTAACTTGGCTCCTGTAAGTGTGCTTAATTATTATTTGTCTCCCATAAGTATGCTAATTTTTTTGGCTCCTGCAAGACTTACGGGAGTCTCTTGGGTGTAAATAAATTCGATAGTTTAACCATCAAGTCTGAAAGATTCAGAGCTACCTTCAGTCACCAAAAAGTTTACAACAAAAACATGGAACTGAATGCAGGAATTGACTCTCAGTACTCAACTTATTATTGGTTCAGGTTGCCAGAGTGAGTCGACAGCAACGAGAGGGATTACATAACTTGCGAAATTCATACACACTTGTCACTGAAGCTTCAACTAACAGAGTCTTCAGAATCACGTACAGTACAGCATAGCCCCAGCCCATAATGCTCAGTCGGTCTGATGGAAGGAGGAGAAAGCACCAAACATCTTCACACAGCCTCATCAAACCTCTTCTCCTCGAAGAAAAAAAACGCCATCTCTAAATTCACTAGATCAGTATGCTCCCCGGATACTTTCTGCTAAGGAAAAATTGCCCCACCTTCTTGCCTGGTAAGTTACCTCATCGATAGAACCTTACTCATCGCTTGCAGTGGACTGATCTTGTTTGTATAATTCCAAAGGATAGGCGGACACACTCCTGATCTTCATTTCAAATCACAGAAGCTCTGATCTCATTACCAACTTATGCAGTCTCACATCAGGGGACACAACCATTCTCTCCTCACACAGCTTGGTTCTTAATTTGAGGCACACAACATGTCTACTATACCCATGTTTGAAATTCTGCAAGATACTGCAGTAAATGACAAACCATCCGGCTTTATCTCAAATCAAAGACACATCTCTACCATCAACCAACTGATCTGCAGTGTAGTCCAGGCTCAATATATTTTCCTTTCACTGGACAAAAAAGAGCAAGTATAAAGTAAATATCGATCAATGAAACCACCATAGTTAGATTGAGATTATTTCACAGATTAGTGTAGAAACTGCCACAGCAGAAAACAGCAACAGCTTCGAGTGACAGCGTAAAATTTTGTATGTAGTTTTGAATTCATCACAACAAATCAGTAAATACAAATGAAAAACTGAAATAACCATAGTGACACATCAAAACAAAAAAATCACTTGAATAGTTGTACAACCGCAAATATCACAGTTCTAGATCTAAAAAATTGAATCATTCTAGGCCGACGTAATCATCTTGTGCCGCTATATTGCATGTTTGAGGAATATATGACTAATCTGGTTTCTTTATTGCAACACAGGTCACTACAGATAAGTTGTTCATTGTGCACAAAAACATGAGACAATTCAAAGAAGAGGGAACTCTAATATAACAAATAAAAATGGATCTTAATTGCTACCTGAACAAAGCTAGGTGTTCCAGTTTAGTAGTTTCTAAGTGTGTAAACTAGATATCTGATTTGGAAAAAACAAAAGGGGGCAAAGGAACACATCAATGTTGCAACAATGAACCAATTTCAGAGAGAAATACAAGTAATCTTACAATGCATGCTTTATTGTGCCTGTTATACGTTCACAGATTTTTAATGCATGGTAGATATATATTTTATTGAACTACACAAACAACAAAATGTGAGCATTTTTATTCTTGCAATTGACCTGGATCAATGACCTGGATCAATGTCTTAGTAAGTAGTGTAAAATGTTGCATTCGACCTGGTTCTATGTCTCAATAAATAGTGTAAAATGCTAAAGCATAAACTTCGTAAAGACATTAGATTCTCACTAAATGCTGAGCCTCTTCTTGATCCAATGTCCTAAAAGAAGTTACTTCTGAAAGCATTGTCAAAAAGCAACATGTGCAAGCAAGCGTTTTTGTAATCTTCAGATCAGCTACGGTTTTAAAACATCTTTAGTTGACCTTCGTTGTTAACAGACTACTTTTTCCCAAAAAACAGTTTGTCGACAAAAACTTATTTTTCCTATTCCAGTTCGTTCTATGCACCATAGAACTATTAGAGAATGAAACGACAATTTGCATATTTAAGTAATATTAAGGTGGTAATTCCAGTTCGTCCTAAATTAACACACAATGCATACTAATTGATGAAATGACAATTTGCATATTTAAGTAGTATTTGGCTTTCACAGTCAACTAAGCATGAATAGAGAAAACTGTCCATGTGTTAAATAATCTAATAGAGTGGACAACAAACATCCAATTAGGTAAGGAACACCAAAACAGGAATTACCACGTTACTACATAAAGTTAGTCAACACTTGGTTGCGCCATACACAGTTTACGAATTCTCATAGCCCATCCCTGGTTCATATAAATGCGAAATTAGTCGGTACTTCACCTATGCAAGCTGTCGCATAGTCTTCAGCAAGGTGTAGTGCAACTTCCTTGTGAGGGCATATGAACTTTGCCATGAATGCCTTCTCGGTGAGCTTGAAAACTGTACCGTAGCTTGGGTCTCGTTTGAGCAATCCATTTTCCTTAAGAAACCTCACAACGTAGTACCATGGCCTAAGCCGGCCCTCTAGGCTAAGACAGAGCATTACCGAGTGATGAGCAATGTATGCCCGTTCCAACCCAACCTGAGAGAAGAAGAACTCGGACCTACGCTTCATGGATTCAGCACAGACGGATTCTTAGACACAGCAATACGCACCTCGGCATCCGACCACCTGAATGTCTTCTTCAGGAACTCCACCTTGGCGGCAATCTTCTCCTGGCTGAGGAATGCGACAGCATGGAGTGCTTGCCTGAGCATCCCAGAGCCACGGGGCACACCTAGAGCTTTGGCGCGAGCCACCATCGCCTGTACCTGCTCCAGGTTGGTGGTGAGCAGCCATGGCAGACGAATGCACAGCTTGGCAATATCACAAGCATCTAGCCCACACTTTTGCAGGAACGCGACATTGGGCTTGACCACCTTCTCGAGGCTGGATCTTAGGAGGCTGGAGTGCTTCTTGAGGAGTTAATTGCGCTGGCGGTCACACATCTCGTCGCGTACGTGCACTTAGGTCACACATCTAGAAAACGTGAAAAATGGGTCACACAACTGAACAAACGTGTGCACATTGGTCACAAACGGAAGCGTCATCCCGTTTTGGACAGGACATTTTCAGAAAACCCCCTAGCGTAATATTACAGGGATTAAGTTAAAAAATTCTACACCTGAATGGTGGGGCCCACTCGTCAGGGTCATCTTCTTCCTCCAGCCGGAGGGCTGGCTGGCCGTGAGCAGGGGCGCCGGCGCGACCGGGGCGAGCAAGGGCGCGGCGTGGTACTTAATAAATCGCACTTTCCAAAAATCACACTTACCCTGTACTTAATAAACATTAATTTATTTTTCCTGTCACATTTCACCATCTACTGCCTATGTCCCTAAAAAAAGACACTCGCACTTTCCAAAAATCCAACTTTCACCAAAATTAGTATACAATACATTATTTATGTCATAAAATTGATATCAATAGATCGATAAGTTTCAAGTGGTATAATATTTGTGGCCACATTTTATTTTTAAAATTCTTGGTTAAATTTAATTTTTTTAGATAAAGAATGTATATTAATATTGCGGAGATACAAATTACACCCAGCCTCTGCAACAATGCAATAACCAAAGCTATTACGGATGCACACAGCCGAAAGACAATAAGAAGAAGAAATAAAAAGAAAAGTCCCGCTACAGAGTTACAGTCCTTGCAGCAGCCGCACAACCACCACCAAGACACCACCTGATGTCCAATTCTTCAAAAGCAGCGCCTTCAAGAAGAACAGTGCCAGGCACAACCAATTAAGGCCAGACCTTGGGTTTTCACCCTGAATATAATCCCTGCTCTCAAAACAATGTCTTCAGCAAGACCATTGCCAGGCACAACCAATTAAGGCCAGACCTTAGGTTTTCACCCTGAAAGGTAGGACTTTGAACTTCACCTGTGATGTTGTCCCCACTAACAAACCGCTGCTCCGCCTCCTGCAACTCCAAGCAAGTTCCTCATCGCCGCAAAGCCTCCAATCACCATTTGCTAGTCCGTTAATCTCAGCTTTCATGACATTCCCCGGCTCTGACTACACCATGGATTTGCCCATGATGGCACAGAAGCAGAGCTTCACGCCGCTCCCTCCGGCGCGACCGAATCCCTCCGATCCAGCAATCTCTAGGAATTAGCCCATGAAAGATCACCGGCGGAGCCTTCCGAAACTCGACACTCTTGCCAGATCAAGGTACCGGCGTCAAGCAGATCTTCATCTTGACGTGATTCGGAACCAAGGACCACCGCCTTTATTCGCAAGACCAACGGCCCCCACGCCGCCGGTCAACTCCAGCCGGACTGGATGACGGAACGGATCCGCCGATCCAGCCGCGAACCCGGCCGGCCACGTCCGGCGAAGGACAAGACCACCACCACCATGCCCGGAGCAGCTGCTCGAGGCGTCCTCGACGATGCGAAAATGGCCCCGAATAGCCTCCACACCGTCGTCGACATAGCAGCGGAGGTGCGCGAGATCGAGGTCCGATCTAGACCCAGCGGGCCGAGATCCATCCCGTCACCCGCTCTGCCCCTGTCTACTAGCGCCGCCGCCGGCTGTCGCTTGTCCAGATTGCCGCCATCCGCGCCGCCTTCGCTGGAGAGGAAGGGCAGATCGCCGCCGCCCCGGCCCATCCGGCGATCGAGGAGACCACCGCCGCCGCCGCGCCACACGGGCCTTTGCCCAGCGACGCCTATGGCAGCGGCGGCAGAGAGGAGGGGCGCGAGGGGAGGCTTGAAGGGCGGCGAGGAGGGGGCACCCCGGGGGCGGCGCGGCGCCGCCGCCTCGGGGGTGGGAGGGTTTCGGGGGTGTGCATGCCTCCTTTTCGCAAAACGTAGGGAGTAGTTGTTATTGTTGGGTCACGTCAGGTAAACAATTGTAAAACGAAAACCTTCTACCGCTCAACACCAGAATCTCGTTGAGGAAGTAGGCCGCGGGAATTACCACTAGATGCATAGGTGTTGAATCGATGAAGCATGTTGCGGCAGTGCAGTCCTTGTTCTCTCTCGACACCCTTGATCAATTACACAGATCAACGAACTTCTTCGTTCACTGTTGAACGTGTAACACCTCTATCAATATCCATACATCGAGGAGGAGATTCGGGAGGGGTATCGCTAGATCCGATCACACGAATTGGGACTAGCTGCGGTGAATTGGGTTTCCAACATATAGAAGAGAGGCTAGGTCCACTACTCCCTTGGCTGCCGTGTTACCACCATATATATAGGCGGCGACTTAGTGAACCCACGACCCTTGTGGTCCCACTAAAACCCTGATCTGACTTAACCGTCAGATTATGTTCCATGCCGAATAGCGTCCAACTCTAATCGGCACAACTTCGATCAGATCACATCCGGCTGGCCGTTTTCTCTTAATTATGTGTGACCATGTAGATTCACGAACACTTGGATGCAACAAGTACTCCTCCAACTTCCTGCCATGGCGCCGAGTCCAACTCGCTTCCATGTGTAGTCAGCCTCAAGTCGTTAGTCGGTAGCGGATTCTAGCAAAACGTACCAACTCCCAAGTGACATAAAGTCATAACGACTAATCTTTACAATGTGTATATCACTAATCCCTTTGCCTCGAGATATACCTTGTCAAGCCCATGGGCGATGCTTGTCATCTTTTTGATAGTTTCGACTCTCTTCTCGAACCAGTGATATAGATTCACTAGACTTAAACTTAGGGATGTTTGGTTCTCTTGTGGATTCTGGAAAATCTGCTGTGAGCTGTGAGAAACCTACTCATAGCTACGGGGAAGTTAAATGTTGTTTGGTCGGAGCAACTTTGAAAATGTGGTTTTGACACACATTGTCTGTAATACCCATTTGTATGGAAGACTGTCTATATTATAAGTGAACGCACATATTGTACACGAATTGACATGTTAATAATAACGTTGGGACTGGAAATGTCATTTTTTTTTGTGCAACGTTGCATACACGTAGATCATATAAATAGAAAGTGATATCATAAGATTATTACAGGAACCATGTTGCTTCCGTGGAATCTATGGTGAAAAAAATCCCTTTGGTTAGCTTTTAGATTTTCAATTGCAAAAGAAGGTTGGGGAAGCATAACCAAATACACCCTTAGTCTGACTCCTCTGTTAACTCTTAACGGAGCCGCGTGACCATGCTTTCTGAATCAAAACACTCGAGTGGGTCCAGAAAATATCTGTCTGGGTTGGAGGGGAAATTTTCATCTTGGTCAACTATGCGCGCAGCTTACATCACAATCGACCCGAAATCAACCTTTGTAACTATCAAGTTACAGACAATGTTTGATAGACGCCAAGCTAGCTGATCCACAACTTGAATCCTACAAAGATATCAGGTATATGGACATGGCATATACATTGTTGAACTAACAAATGACAACTTTGCTCGTTGTGTCTCATATTGGATCAGTCCAACTCGCCAAACTCTTTTGGTTGAGTCAGTGCTAATCGGATTGACATTACCATGCCCATAACGAGTGGAACAGGGCCATCGGCCTACTCGCACACTAGTCGGAGTTATGTGTCCTCATAACTTTATTGACTAGGGACCATTTAGAACAAGCATGCATTGTGAAGTTTATATGAGAAGCTTGTACCATATTCCTTCTCACTCCCAATGAGATGATGTATCCCATTAGAAAAGAAAAATAAAACAAAAGTAGTGTATGATGCCAATGCCAATAGATAGATTATCTACCATTTCAATTTTAACTGTTCAGTCCCCATATTCTGAAAAAAAAAAGATAGTACATGGGGGTCCCAAGTAATATTCTTGAAAGAGAGAAAGGAAGTTGTTAGCAGGTGCCTATTTCAGATCCAGTGTTCAATGTGCTTGACTTTGACACAACCAGCAAACCTGATTGCCCTTTAACTAGTTCTCCAAAAAATACCTTCAATCTTACAGTCCCGTTCTTGTGGTTAGGCTAGCAGTGTGCAGCGAATTCCACTTGCAGTTTCCTTTATTCAGTCTAACTACTAGATGCATACATCTTCCATAGTATTCTTACTACTGAGTTCATCAACACTTCACGCCCTTGGCAGAGCCCACACAAAGGCACCAGCAAGGGTAATCGATTCCTTAGTCCTTACTGAACCATCACAAGAACAACCAGATTATCTACCATAGCCATCCATCTGCAACAGACAGAATGAGGCCCCAAAGAAACATTTCAGTTCGACTGCTGAATTAGACGACCTACACATCGCTAACAGTAACCGATTTCTGCAATGCTGAACAGGAAGACACTTTAACAAATTTCACAAGTAACAAGCAGAGAGACCACAAGACTCCAGCACAAGTAGAGCAGACGACATAAGGACTCGACACACGTGGACTCTTCTTCCAGCCACACGAAACGAACATCTGACCGCAGATATTAATGGTACCATAGGATATGTAGGAGTTTCTCCAGTTACATAGCATCATAATGACTAATTAATCAATCTACTAAAGGTTACAATAAGGGCAGTTAGATCTGCTATCTGCAATTGAGGAAATGCAGCTCAGTACTATTCTTGATGCCCTGGTCACTGATGGCCTGGATATCATACAAGAACTTCCTCAAATCCTTGTTCCTTTTTTCCGAGAAAACGCAAAACATCTTGCTTCTCCTTGTATTAGGAAAAAAAAAATGGTAGTTTAGCCTGTAGGGCTGAATACAACACACACACACACAAGAACAAGAAGAGGACGTACATCACTGATGGGATTACAACATGCATACCCAACGCACCCACATGAGCCCAATGGCACGCCTCAGCCCTGATTAAACCCAATAACCTAGGCATGTCTGGCCAAGCGCAATCAAAGGTGCAATCGTTGCGGTGCTTCCACGGTATCCACAAAGTAAGCAGCACGTCTTGGGAGTTTCACGTCTGGCCTTGAGCCACCAATCAAGCAGGGTTTCACCAGTGCCAGGAGGGCTGTAAATCCTTCTTCTTCACATGGTATTCCTGTTTCAAGGAAGAGAGGAAGGATCGCCATAGAGATATTTCAGCATCCGAATATCAGTTGAATCAATTAAGAATACAAGTGGCTAATACAACGGTAGTTAAATACTATGTCGCTCAGAAGTCGAAGTAATGCATCTGTTCCTACAAAGTTTTCTTAAAACCTCCAAGGATACAGTTAAAATGCCTTCATATTTCAGAAAAGCATATTATAGAGTTCGCACTCCAGTAAAACAAACCTCCCATGATAGAATACAGATGGCATGCAAGATAAATGAACAACTGTTAGCTTGGATAATTCACTTGTGTCATATAGAAGGAATGTTTTTATTGCACATATGAATCATGCATATTTACCATACTGTATGTGTATATATGCTGGCCTATGCCTCATGGGAATACAAGTCGCTATTCTTAAACAATTTAGAAAATGGAGATGCAAGCAAACACCTTATATGTTATCGCCAATACAGTACCCAGGTGTTTCCAAATCATCTTGTGGAAGCATTATCAAATGTCGTTTAACTAGAATTGTCAAAATGGCCTAAGAAATCAATCATACACCTAACACTACTCCAAAGCAATAACAACAACGCAATAGATCATCACCACGAAGCAATGGCAACTCTTTCAAAATTCATCAATTACTTCTAACTTCAGCCAAAAATAAGGTAAGAGATTAACACAACACACACATCGCAGGACTGTGTAACGTTGACAACACCACTGTAAAAGTAACATTCGAAGGGCAAAGACAAACCTTGTAGGATGGTCCTTAAGTGCCGGAAATATGGGAGGCCAGATCATCCGAAAAGGATGGATATAAGACAGACGTTGATTCTCTTCTGTCACCTCATAAACTTTACTCAGAGCTCTACGCTTAATGTACAAGTAGAGCACACACTGACCAATCTTCAAGAACACAAACTCATCTTTATCCCCCAACTGGCTTATTCTTATAATAGCATTATTCTCATCCTCGTCCGTTGCATCCGACATGCTCGGAACATCACACAACTGACGCAAATATATGGTATCCACCAGCAACCAGTTTTCTCCATTGTGAAGCCAGATGCGAAGCTGAAGATTCTTCAAATGCATGAGATAAACCTTAGAATCGTCAGCCGGTGACAGCATGGTGTTTTCACGGCCATACTCCACGCCTTCTGGAAGCTGAATCGTGGAAAAACTTGAGGCCTTCAAATCCAACACAAGGATGTCTCCCTCATCGACCCTCCTCATATAAACCTTACTGCCGACAAGCAATGGTTCTATGTCCAGTCTTGTATAGCTGAGTTGTGTCGTCGCGGAGGCACGCATGTGCCAAGAACCATCCTGCAATGTGTACATGTTCATGGTACAGAAATTGCGCTTCCTCCTGTTGGCCTCCACCGACGAATACACATGTGAAAGGCCATGGACTTCTCCGTTGGAGTGCAGGCAGATGAAATATGAGGACAAGAATGACCCATCGAGCTGAGCTTGGTCGCGTGTGGGCGACGGTGGGACGCTGGCCATGCCTCCCTCCGTGGATTTGCCACTCCAGAAGCCACTGATGAAGGCATCGCTGCTCCTGCAGCTGCCCATTTCCGCCTTCTCGTAGGCTTCCAAATGGCGGGCAACGACGGCGAGCTCCAGGGGATGCTCCGGCATCGGGACAAAGCATGAGCTGATCGCGTGGTAGGGCACGTCGGCTCTGATCAGGTCAACGCAGAACCCGAGGAGGCTGGGCGGGTGCAGCTTGCGGAACTCGCGGAGGAAGGCCGGGTCGGAGGCGACGCCGAGCCAGCGCTTGCAGACGAGCGCGGCGCGGAGGAGGCTGGTGGGGAAGCCGACGCGGACGATTATCAGGGGAGGAGGTTGTCGTCGTCGAGCACCTTGGATACGGCCATCGGCAGCTGCGTCTCGCCATCCGCGCACGGATCCTCCCCGCGATCGGCCCTGCAAGATCGACGGCGACGAACAGATGCAGATCGGCGTCAGGGCAATGGTCCGATCTCCCCAATGTGGTATGTAAAAACGATTGATCGGAGTCGAAATTTTGGAGCAGGCATCCATCCATGAATCTTGGAATGGAGGGCGTGATGGATCTCGCCGTTCTGGGGGAGGGAATCGGAAGAGGGGTAGTGGATCTCACCGTTGGGGAATCTCCGCATGATCCATCAGCTGGAGAATCGGGAAAGGGATAATGGATCTCACCACTGACAGTGACGGCTGCGGCAACGAGCAAATGTAGGTAAGGTTTAGAAGAAATGAAACGAAAATAATTGGTGGAGAGAGAGCTCACATCAAATCGAACGAGGGAGAAGAAGTGTCCGTGACTGCCGGAGATGGGCGCCTGAGATCGCCGGCGAAATCGCCGCGCCCCTCCTCTGTTCCGGTCGGGCGTTTGCTGCGGCGCAGTGTGAATAAACTGGAGCAGAACTGCCTATTGTGGCGGAGAGCTGAGTGTTTTTTTTTTTTTTTTTTTTTTTGAGGGTTAACAGTCGCCACTTTATTCAATGTTCATAACAGGAGGAATACAAAACTCATCTGGGGATTCTAAGAGCCAAACATGGCGACCAAACTGACGATACGCAGACGATCTAGCTAGACCGTGTGCTTCCTTGTTCGAACTTCGGCTCTCATGGACGAACATAGCCGAATCAAAAGTCTCAGAAGTTAGCTTGATTTCGCGAGTGATCGTGCTAAGCTTACCGAGATAATCACTCTCCATACTGTTGATGGCCTCCAGGAAATCGGACGCCACTTTGATCTTGGTTAGTTGGAGATCAGTTGCTAATGCAAGCGCCTCGCGGCATGCGAGCGCTTCCAGAACGGCGGGATCAGCGAGACCCTGCAAGACGACTGCGGAAGCGCCAAGGAAACGTCCTTCGTCGTCTCTACAGACCGCCGCGATTGCCCCACGCCCTCCGTCTTCCTTGTAGCGGCATCCACGTTGATCTTCGCGAAGCCGCGGGGCGGTGCAAGCCATCGAGCCGCTGGAACTCGGCGTACCTGACCTGTAGCCGTGCTCTTCCTGGCCGCCGATAACTCCAGGTCTCGGATGAAGGACTCGACGAAGCAAATCGTCGATAGTGGGCTTTGGAAGATCCCCTCATGAATGGCTTTCCTCCTCGCGAACCAGATCGCCCACAAGGTGACCAGACAACGCGTGAGATCTTCCCCTTTCAGTGTATACATCATCGTGAACAGCCATTGCTTGGCCTCCGGTTCCCTAGTATGCTCCATATGCTCCGTAACTGAATCAGGAACAAGAGCCCAGATGCATCTGCTCATGGTGCACTCCAGAAGTGAATGGCGCCACGAGTCTTGCTCGCCACACAATGAGCACGAGCTATCTGGCGCCATGTTACGCCTGTGCCTCACATCACCAGTAGGAATAGAGTGCTTTGCCAATCTCCAAAGAAATACACGTATCTTTGCTGGAACACGGATCTTCCAGAGAGAGGTCCACTCCTTCTCCTCCTGTAGTTGGTTTGATGTCGATGCGGTTCCTTCCAGCCAAGCGCCGCGGCGCCGCCTGACTTCCACCAGCATGCGATAAGCCGACCGAACCGTGAAGACCCCTGTCCTTTCAAAATTCCAGGACCAGAAATCATCAATGCGCCTGGTACAAATCGGAATGGATTGTATGACGTCAATGTCCATCGGCAGAAAAAACTTCCGCAGCTGCTCAGTTCTCCATGTTGCCGAGGTGTGATCCATAAAATCAGCAACTCTAATCGGTGGATCTGCCTTGATACATGCCAACGGACGCATAGCATAATCCCTTGGCAGCCAATTATCATTCCAAGCATGGGTTGTCTCCCCCGTACCGATCCTACGGATTAGGCCCTGCTTCAACACATCTTTCCCTTCCACGATACCTCGCCAGACTTGCGAGGTGTGATTCCCTACCGAGGCCTCTAGGAAATCACCGTCAGGGAAATACACAGCTCTCAGCACCCTCGCACTCAACGTGTTTGGGTTTTGCAAAATCCTCCAGGCTTGTCTTGCTAGTAGAGACAGGTTAAAGAGTTCAATGTCACGAAACCCTAAACCTCCAGCATATTTAGGCATACACATTTCCTGCCAAGAGACCCAGCATGTTTTCCGCTTGCCATCCTTGCAACCCCACCAGAAATTCCTCAAAAGGCCATTAATGTGCTCACACAAACCTTTAGGGAGTTTGAAGCATGACATAGAAAATGTGGGGATTGCTTGGGCCACTGATTTGATCAAAATCTCCTTCCCTCCCACTGATAGAAGGTTTTCAAGCCATCCTTGGACATGTTTCTAGACTCGATCTCTCAAGTATTTGAACGCACCATTTACTGATCGACCAACATCTGACGGCATACCCAAGTACTTCTCACTCAACGCCTCATTTTGCACATTGAGTCTCTCTTTCATCTCGGTCCTGACCGATTCCGGGCAACCCTTGCTAAAATAGATCGATGATTTATCAAGATTTATCCTCTGCCCCGAGGCCTGACAGTATTGATTAAGCACTTGCTCAACCTCCTCTGCTCCTTCCATACTCGCTTTCACAAACAGCAGGCTATCATCTGCAAACAGTAAGTGGTTAACCGCTGGCGCGGAGCTCGCCACCTTTAGTCCTTGTAAGTTCGATGATTGGAGAACACTTCTAGATTTCAAGAGGCACGAGAGGCCCTCTGCTGCAAGCAAAAATAAGTATGGAGATATAGGATCCCCCTGTCGTATACCACGAGAGGGAGTAAAAGCTGCTGAAGGTGCCCCGTTCATAAGGACTGAAAATTTAACCGTGGACACCATTCTCATCACCAACTCAACCCATGGAGGAGTGAAGCCTAGTGAAAGGATCGAGTAGGTTGACTAGAGGGGGAGGGGGTGAATAGGCAACTACCAATTTTAATTTTCTTTTCAACAAGTTAAGGAATTGCTCAAATATAAGTTCTCTAGATATGCAACTAGATGAACAATCCTATATGATGAGCAATAAACAAGCTAGCAAGATATTCTACACAAGAAAGGCTAGCAATACAAGTAAAGGAAGGTTAAGAGATAACCACACGGTGACGCGGAGATGTTCTACGAAGTTCACTTCCCAATGGAAGCTACGTCTCCGTTGGAGCGGTGCGGAGTCACAAAGTGAACTCCGAATAGCCTTGATATGGCACACCGTATCTCCCTCGTGTTATCCTCCGATGAGGAGATCCACGAGCCACTATATGATGCCCTCGAGGTCGGCAACAAACCTTTACAAGGATGAGGCACACTCCACAACCGAATTGGAGGCTCTCACCAAATTCCCGCGGCTCCCAAAGCCACAAGAATCACAAGGCCGGGTCGCGTCTCCACAACTTAATTGGAGGCTCCCGGCTAATCCTTGTGGCTACCAAAGCCACAAGAATCACAAGTATCTTCTAGATATCCAATGTATCAAGTTACACAAGATCTACAAGTGACTAGGTCGATGTAGACAAATCGGCTCGGTGGAGATGCGGATCTAGGGCTCCTCCTTCACTCCTCAAAGTATCAACGTGTTTGAGTGGTTGGAGTGGGAGCTCTAGTAGATTGAAGCTTGCAACAATGGTGGAGAGAGAGTGAGGAATCAAGCTTCGTCCACCGGAGGTAGGTGGAGGGGTATAAATACCCCTCCCAGAAAACTGGCCGTTGGAGCTGTAAACAGCCCGCAGCGGTAGTACCGGGCCTCGCCCGGTAGTACCGGCTGACGGGAAACTGAAGGCCTGGCGCCAGACTGGTCAACGCTCACTCCACGCGCGCATCGGTAGTACCGGACCGCCTGGTCCGGTAGTGCTCCCCACCCGGTAGTACCGCGCTTACTACCGGGGCTACTACCGGATTAAATCGAGCGAGTCCAGAGAGCTTTTGGAGATCCGGTACTGGGCCCGGTAGTTCCGCATGGCAGAACACCCGGTAGTACCGGGGTGAACCCGGTAGTACCGGCTGACGCTATGAAGACTGCTTCTCTTCCTTTTCTTGAGACAAAACCTGTGCAATATTAATTGATACAATCCTGCACACTTTTAGCACACACATTAGACATCTAAGTGTGTTGTCAACAAACATCAAAACACTTAGGAGAAACAGATGATTTGCAAAAGATAGACGGGGCTCTCCAAATTGTGTGTTTATTAGGAATTTGCTTTTGAATGCAAAAACACACCATATAAAATGGGCGGAGCTCCCCCTATATTTTACAACCAAGCAAGTTCATATGGATAACAATTAAAACAACTTGCACAATATAAGCAACAATAAGCAAGTAACATACTAGATAGGTCTTATTACAATACCATAAGTTCAAGGCATGTCTTACATCATGCATAGGAAGTTCAAAGCAAATATCCAAATAAAGATAAAAGATGAAACACAAGCATAAAGATCAAACGAAGTGCAAGCTTGTGTTTCCACCCATGCAAATCCCACGGCTCATCCTAAATAGAACACATTCTCCCCCTTTGTCATCGAAATGCCAAAAAGGGAGAAGCGCGATGCTAACACGTCCCTAGGAGCATCAAGCTCCACCCGCGCCGTGGTGGGTCGAAGAGGAGGCCTGAAAGCGATCACCATGTGGAGGAGCATCTTCATCACTCCAGTAACCATGCTTGGACACCCATTCCTCCTTTGGAGTGATTACTTCAGAACCATCGGAGACGGAATCTGCATATGCCTCATCATTGCTTTGTGTCGCTGAGCTGCCTTCTTGTGATACACATGAGCTTCATACAGACGGTCTTCCAAATCCAGTTTGAGGCAAAAGGCCCTCTTGGCCTTAATCTGCAGCTTCTTGAACCATGAAGGTTCCTCAAGAGGAGGTGCACTCCCACTAGCTCTCTCAGCTTCAGCAGCAGCCTCGGGATCAATGGGCTGGGTTTTGGGAGGAGCATGAGGCTTGATACGCAGTTCCTTCACTAATGAGCCACAACGGGCTGCCATCCTTCATGATATCTTCTCCATTCTTCTTGAGAGCCCACTTGCGGCGAATGAGCTTCATAATGTATGGGCCATAGATGGGGGCCCTTCTATCAATGATTGTGGACCACAAGTCATTCCACATCCAATCCATCACATCAAGCTTCTTGCCTTTGCCTTGATTTTCATATGAGAGCTTGAGAAGGTCAAACATGAAGCCATGAACCTCATCCCAATTTCCCACACGAGGAGCAATGGTTTCCCTATAGACACGGTGGAGAATCTCAAATGGACGCACAAGATGAGCAGTTTTACCGGTGGTGCCTCTTTCCATAGTGATTGGTCCAAGAACATCCTTGGAGCTTGATCGATCATTGTCATGGCATCTCCATCCACTAGCAACACTTTCACCCTTGTCTTCATAGCCTAGAAGCTCTCCAAACTCCGCCAAGGTGGCAGAAAGCAAGGTGTCCTTAGTCATCCAATATAGGGTCCGGGCTTCATCATGGTCAAGGTAGACGGTGGCAAAGAACTGAATGATGTAGTACTCAATGTAGGGATGGTTCTCCTTCATGATGTCAATCAGCCCAAACTCTTCACACATAGCAAGTGTCTCATCAAAATAGCCCTTGTGCTTCGAGTTTCTCATGTAAGGAATATCAAGAGTGTGTTGGACAACCACGGAGTAATCCTTGTGGAGATAGATTTCCTTGTAGATGGCTTCTTGATCATTTGTGTAAAAGTGCGGATTCCGCACAAGAGTGACCTCTCCTCAGCATAGGGATTCTCTTCTCTGAGCTTCTGATAGTCCTCATTCTTCCATAAGTGAAGTGCTTTGCGGGCTCTCGTGGGGGAGCAGTGGTGGTACGAGCAGCAGCTGATGTTCTTCCTCTTGCTTGAGTTCTGGCTGTGGTGCGAGCAGGCAAACTTCCTCTTCTTCTTCTTCTTCTCTCTCATCCTCCACAAGACGTGGCTTCTTGGTACCACGGCGGCTACCTGTGAAACAGCATATAGGTAGGGCAGGGAATAGATGAGTGCACAAGTTCACGGATAAGGAATCAAAAACTAGCCAATAGATGTAAAGAATGGTTGAATCGAGCAAATTTGGAAAACCCGGTAGTACCGGGTGAACCCGGTAGTACCGGCTGAGCCGATTCAAGACTGAAATGGCACAAACTCGAGAGATTCAACCATACATTACACATATATGCTAGCTAACAAGGCCTAGGTGATCATCCATCCAACTTTAACCGTTGCCAACGGAGCTACCAACATTTCCTCTCCATACATCTAGGTTTCAAGATCTAGAAACAAAGAATGCAAAGAACGGGGAAATACCGGAGGCCATGGAGGAGATCGACGAGGGGATCGCTCCCACGGAGCAGATCTGGCCGGAGATGGCGGAGTCCGGCGGCCTAGGGCGGCGGCCGGAGCTGAGGAGCAGAGGAGGCGACGGGGTGGCTTCGTGCGGGTGGGGAAAATGGGGAATAACCCCCACCCTGCCCGCACGGTGAAATATCTAGATACCCGTGATTCCCGGTAGTACCGGGGCGGAGCATCCGGTACTACCGGGGCCTGAATCTTTGCGAGCAGCAGAACTGCTTAGATTCAGAGCCCGGTACTACCGGATCCCACCGGCGGTACTACCGGGGCCTCCTAAGAAACCCCAGTTTTCTCTTTTTGTGTAAGGAATTTGAACTTGTGCAAGATGGAAGTTGTTTTGAGATAGATGAAAGGCATAGGATTAGATCAACACACTGGAGATGGTACTTCATACTCAATTTGCAAGAATCAAACACACACAAAAACACCAAATTGAGCATGTTTTCCATAGGAGCACTAGAAAACCAATAAAATCCAAATGAAACCAACTCTTCACAAGGAAGAGGGCGGTGGCCGAGGCCACCATGTATGAGTATGTGGTGTGATACCGCGAAGATATATCTTGAGTCCACGGCCACTACTCGTCATTTAAGCTCACAATTCATAGAACGAATATAGAGATGCAAATGAATTCTTACTATCGGCATAATGGGGGGAGGGATGGTCCAATGGATTAGGACCGCACTCCCCCTATGTCCATGCCTACATCTAAACCAAATAAGTATCGTCTAATATGGGTAGGTATGCAAGAAATCCACTAAATCCAATTGGATATGTCCACCACATTTAGTTCTCCTCTCAACTCCTTGAATCTTGCTTCACCAAGAGGCTTCGTGAACATATCGGCGAGTTGATGCTTGGTGTTGACATACTTGATTGCAATATCACCCTTCTCAACATGGTCTCGAATAAAATGATACCGAATCTCAATGTGCTTGGTCTTGCCATGAAGAACCGGGTTGTGTGCAATTTTAATAGCACTTTCATTGTCACATAAAAGAGGCACTTTGTCACAAATGACACCATAATCCTTTAAAGTTTGCCTCATCCATAATAATTGTGCACAACAACTACCGGCGGCGATGTATTCGGCTTCGGTGGATGACGAGGCCACACAATTTTGCTTCTTGGAAGACCAACTCACAAGGGACCTACCAAGGAATTGGCATGTACCCGAAGTTGATTTTCTATCCATTTTGCAACCCGCCCAATCCGCATCCGAATAACCAACAAGATCAAAGCTTGTACCATGGGGATACCAAAGACCATAGTTGGGAGTATCCAACAAATATCTTAGAATCCTTTTGACCGCGGTTTCATGACTTTCCCTAGGACTTGATTGGAATCTTGCACACATACCCACACTAAACATAATATCCGGTCTAGATGCACAAAGGTAAAGCAAAGATCCAATCATAGAACGATAAAGCTTTTGATCAACTTCCTTACCATCCGGATCTAAGTGAAGATCCGCCTTGGAGTCCATGGGAAACTTATATGGCTTGGCATTGTTCATATCAAATTTCTTGAGCATGTCCTTAATATACTTGGCTTGACATAAGAATGTTCCTTCTCGAAATTGGTGGATTTCAAAGCCAAGAAAATAATTCAATTTTCCCATCATGGACATCTCAAATTCCTTGGTCATTAGCTTGCCAAATTGATCACTAAATTCACGGTTAGTGGAACCAAAGATAATATCATCAACATATATTTGGCATACGAAAAAATCTCCATTTACCCTTTTTGTAAAAAGAGTGGGATCTATTACCCCAATTTCAAAGCCACGGTCTACTAAGAACTCCTTGAGATGATCATACCAAGCACGTGGAGCTTGCTTGAGCCCATAAAGAGCCTTATGTAGTAAGTAGACGTGGTTAGGAAATTTAGGGTCTTCGAAACCCGGTGGTTGTTTAACATACACCAATTCATTTAGTGGACCATTTAAGAAAGCACTTTTAACATCCATTTGATATAAGACAATATTATGAGTAGATGCATAAGCAATTAGTAAGCGAATGGATTCAAGTCTAGCAACGGGGGCATAGGTTTCACCGTAGTCGACTCCTTCGATTTGGGTGTAGCCTTGTGCAACCAATCTTGCTTTGTTGCGAATGACTTGACCATGTGAGTCTTGCTTGTTCTTAAATATCCACTTGGTTCCAATGACATTATGGGAGGAGTCATTGGGTCTTTCCACTAATGACCATACTTTGTTGCGCTCGAAGTTGTTCAACTCTTCATGCATAGCCGCAACCCAATCCATGTCTTCAAGAGCATCATATACCTTGAGAGGTTCTAAGCTAGACAAACAAGAGACATGACCACAAAAGTTAGATAATTGATTGCGTGTGGACACACCTCTACGGATACTCCCAAGGATATTTTCTTTGAAGTGTTGTTGGTAATCCAATTTTGATGCACGCCGGATGACCCGGCGTTCCAGGCTTGACCAATTGTTTCACCAACACAAATATCTTCATCATTGCCTTTATCTTGCTCATGGTCAACCCGAAGTGGAGTTCTTGGAGTTGTGGGTTCATTATGTTCTTGTTCACCACTAGAGTTGGGTGGGTCTTGACCATCTTCTTGATCAATATTTGAGGTGGATGGCTCAACTTGAGTAGAACTTGTTCCTTCTTCTTGAGTATCATCAATGGGTCCTTCAATAGGAATTAGTTCTCCAATCCCCATAGTTCTTATGGCTTGAGATGGGATCATCACCTACATCATCATGATCAATATGCTCCGCTTGGGAGCCATTATCCTCGACAAACTCCACGTTCATAGATTCTTCAACACACCCGGTGGATATGTTGTAGACCCTATAAGCATGAGACTTTGCGGCATATCCAACAAATATACCATCAAAAGATCTAGATTCAAATTTAGCAATTTTGCAACCTTTAATGTAAACATGGCATTTGCATCCAAAGACTCGAAAGTAAGATACATTTGGCTTTTTACCGGTGAGGAGTTCATATGGTGTCATGTCCTTGAGAGGACGGAAGAAGAGCCGGTTTGAGTAATGACAAGCGGTGTTGATGGCTTCGGCCCAAAAGTTGTATGGGGAATTAAATCGGCCATCATAGTTCTTGCCATATCAATAAGAGTGCGGTTCTTCCTTTCGGCAACACCATTTTGTTGGGGAGTATATGCAGCGGAATATTGGTGTTGAATGCCCTCCCCACTTAGGAAATCATCCATAGTGTAATTCTTGAACTCCGTACCATTGTCACTTCTAATTGCCAAAATCTTGGAGTCATATTGGCGTTGAACTAGGGTTGCAAAGTCAATGAATATCTTTTGAGTTTCACTCTTCTTCTTGATGTAGAAAGTCCAACAATATCTTGAGTAATCATCCACAATCACCAAACAATATTTCTTGCCACCAAGACTATCATATGTGGGAGGCCCAAAGAGATCCATATGAAGGAGCTCCAAAGGCCTCTTAGTGGAGATAATGGTCTTCTTGGGGTGATTCTTTTCATGCATCTTTCCGGCTATGCAAGCACTACAAGGACGATCTTTGGAAAAATTAACATCGGTTAGTCCTACCACGTGTCCACCCTTTACAAGAGTTTGTAAATTTCTCATACCGACATGGCCAAGTCGGCGATGCCAAAGCCACCCCTTGTCGCCTTTAGCCATTAAACATGTAGCGATTTGAGTGGTCTCTTTTGAGAAATCAACCACATACAAACCGTTTTCACGAAATCCAACAAAGGCGACATTGAGTGTTTGAGTGAAAAGGATGGTCACGTGGTATTTATTAAAAATAACGGTGTAACCGGCATTGCATAATTGACCAACGGAAAGTAAATTGTATGAAAGAGATTCACAAGGAGGACCTTCTCAATGGATAACTCCGGAGTGATCACCACTTTACCAACTCCCACTACCTTGAGTCTTGCATTGTTGCCAACGGTGACATGAGAGAATGAGAGTAGTTGTTTCAATAAGTCCTTTACTAGTTCTTTGCTTCCGGTCATATGGGATGAGCATCCACTATCAATGAGCCATGAAGATCCACCGGAAGAGAAACCCTACAATAAATCAAGTCTTTGATTTAGGTACCCATTTTGGAATGGGTCCTCTTTTGTTAGTCACAAGGGTCTTTGGAACCCAAATAGCATAGTGATAATCATCTCCATATGAAGAGCCAACATATTTAGCAAAAACACAACCATTTGTAGATTTCAAAAGAACATATGAGGGGTTGTATTTTCCCGCAAAGTTATTGTGAGTGGCATTGCCCCTAGTGACATTACCACTCCCAATAGAGTTGTCATTTGCTTTGGCTAACTCCCCCTCCTTCACAAAAACAATATCTTTGGAAGGGGGAGTCGCCTTCTTCTTCTTGTTGTTGACCTTCTTAGAGTTGGGTGTGAACCCAATTCCTTCTTTGCCAACCACTCCCTTTTGATTGCTCAAAAGATCATTGAGGTTCTTTTCCCCTTGGATACAAGTGGCTAGGCCCTTCTCAAGTTGGGCCTTCAACCTAGTGTTTTCCTCAATAAGAGATGCCTTGACACATAAAGGGTTAGTGGTACAAGAATTTGCATCTTTATCATTGTGAGAAGTGGTGAAGCTAGCATAGATAAATTGAGCTTGTAGTTTGGCATATGACTCCTTGAGTGTAGTGAGCTCACTTGAGGTCACCTTGTGGGTTTCCCTAAGTTGCTCAAAACCCTCAAAGAGTTTGTTATGACTCTCTACAAGTTCCTCATTTTTACTTTTTAGATCAATAGCAATTTGAATAGAGGTTTCACGAGTTTCTTTTGCCTTGGAAAGATCCATGGCATGTGTCTCCTCAAGTTGCTCACGGAGCAATTGTTCCTCAACAAGTTGATCTTCTAGCTCACCAATCTTGTCGGCATGATCACATGCATGCCCTTCGAGCTCACAAATCCTAACATCCTTCACATCAAGAAGATGCTTGGCTTCTCCATATTGATACATGAGGGCCTCAACCATTTTCTTGGTTGGACCTTGGAGCTTGCTAATGAAGATAGAAATTTTATCCTCTTCTTCAATTTTCCCTACATCCTCAACACAATCCAATAGTGATGGGTTAGAGGAGATAGTAATTTTTGGTGGGGAATTCACCTTTGTTTCCTTGGCCATGAGGCACATGGGCTTGGAGATCTTGTCGTCGTTTGGAGATGAGAAGAGGTTGGCCAATGATGGAGGAAGGGTGCCCATTGCAAGAGCCGCCATTCCTACTTCTTCACTTGGTTCTTTATCCTCCTCACCTCCGGACTCGTATTCCTCTTCATGGGATGCCACAAGAGCCTTTTGAGGTGATCTCTTCATGTAGGTAGGCTTGGGGTGGTACTTGTTCTTCTTTAGAATGAGTTGACCACCATTATCCTCTCTTCTTTCATAGGGGCAATCCTTCACAAGATGAGTGTCCTTTCCACAATTGAAGCACATTCTTTTTATTGGTGAAGGGTTGACGCTCTTGTTCTTCTTGTTCCAAAACCGGGTGGCGGCAAGTGCAAGAACTTCATTGAGCTCACCCTCCAAGTCTTCTTCACCTTCATAGACCGGGCTTTCTTCATATCTTGGATGGTCTACCACACGAGCCTTCAAAGCAAGAGTCTTTGGGCCACGGACTTGGTTGAAAGACTTGGATGTGGACTTCAATGTATCATATGTGACAAATTGAGCCAAGATGTCATTGGGAGTCATTGTTGTGTAATCCGCTCTTGCATGGAGGTTCATCACCATAGTTTCACTATATGGCATAATTGCTTGAAGGAACTTGGCCTTGACCCATTCATCATCCATATCCTTCTTTCCATTTTCCCTACATGTCACCACAAGCTTGTAGAGTCTTCGGTAAAGTTCGGTCGGAGTCTCTTCGTCTAGCATGATGAAGTTGTCAACTTGATGTTGAAGGACGGCCGCATTGGAGCGTTGAATGCCCTCATTTCCTTCATACACGGTTTCAAGATAGAGCCAAGCCTCATTGCAAGTTTTGAGATTCCGCACATGATCTTCATCATTTGCGGTCATAGCACTCTCAAGAATGTACTTGGCATTTGCATCAAGTTGCTCATCAATCTCTTCTTGCTTGGTCAAGTTGTTGGGATCAACTGGGTTGAAACCATGTAGAACCACCCTCCAAAGATGCACCGATGAGCTGCGAAAATAAGACTCCATAGATTTCTTCCAAGTGAAATAACGAGTATTATCAAGCTTAGGAGGGGGTCTACCAAGGTTGGTTATATGAGGTTGAGTGAGTGAAACTTGAGTGAGATAAGAGCTAGGTGGAGCAAAGTTAAGAGAAGGCTTCTCATTAGGTTTATCATTTTTATCCTTGTCACTAGCACCCTTAATAGGGCTAGCGGATGATGAGGAGCCATTTTGATTAGATACCCGAGTATACACCTCATCCACCATTTTGCCTTTCATGAACCCAAAAAGTTCAATCATGGACTTCATGGTGATTGGGGCATCACCCTCGGGAGGGATTATTCCCGCTTCGATTAGTTCTCTATCAAGTTGTTCTCTATCAAATTTTTCTTGTTCCTTAGCAAGTCTTAACTCCTCATCTTTAGCACGTTGTACCTCCTCCGCACTAGCCATCCTCCTCTTTAGGCGATTAAGCCCTTAATAAAGAGACCTTGCTCTGATACCAATTGAAAGGATCGAGTAGGTTGACTAGAGGGGGGGGGGTGAATAGGCAACTACCAATTTTAATTTTCTTTTCAACAAGTTAAGGAATTGCTCAAATATAAGTTCTCTAGATATGCAACTAGATGAACAATCCTATATGATGAGCAATAAACAAGCTAGCAAGATATTCTACACAAGAAAGCTAGCAATACAGTAAAGGAAGGTTAAGAGATAACCACACGGTGACGCGGAGATGTTCTACCGAAGTTCACTTCCCAATGGAAGCTACGTCTCCGTTGGAGCGGTGCGGAGTCACAAAGTGAACTCCGAATAGCCTTGATATGGCACACCGTATCTCCCTCGTGTTATCCTCCGATGAGGAGATCCACGAGCCACTATATGATGCCCTCGAGGTCGGCAACAAACCTTTACAAGGATGAGGCACACTCCACAACCGAATTGGAGGCTCTCACCAAATTCCCGCGGCTCCCAAAGCCACAAGAATCACAAGGCCGGGTCGCGTCTCCACAACTTAATTGGAGGCTCCCGGCTAATCCTTGTGGCTACCAAAGCCACAAGAATCACAAGTATCTTCTAGGTATCCAATGTATCAAGTTACACAAGATCTACAAGTGACTAGGTCGATGTAGACAAATCGGCTCGGTGGAGATGCGGATCTAGGGCTCCTCCTTCACTCCTCAAAGTATCAACGTGTTTGAGTGGTTGGAGTGGGAGCTCTAGTAGATTGAAGCTTGCAACAATGGTGGAGAGAGAGTGAGGAATCAAGCTTAGTCACCGGAGGTAGGTGGAGGGGTATAAATACCCCTCCCAGAAATCTGGCCGTTGGAGCTGTAAACAGCCCGCAGCGGTAGTACCGGGCCTCGCCCGGTAGTACCGGCTGACGGGAACTGAAGGCCTGGCGCCAGACTGGTCAACGCTCACTCCACGCGCGCATCGGTAGTACCGGACCGCCTGGTCCGGTAGTGCTCCCCACCCGGTAGTACCGCGCTTACTACCGGGGCTACTACCGGATTAAATCGAGCGAGTCCAGAGAGCTTTTGGAGATCCGGTACTGGGCCCGGTACTGGGCCCGGTAGTTCCGCATGGCAGAACACCCGGTAGTACCGGGGTGAACCCGGTAGTACCGGCTGACGCTATGAAGACTGCTTTCTTCCTTTTCTTGAGACAAAACCTGTGCAATATTAATTGATACAATCCTGCACACTTTTAGCACACACATTAGACATCTAAGTGTGTTGTCAACAAACATCAAAACACTGTGGGGAAGGATATGTCCTTTCACCTAGTTTGATCATAATGGCTCTCAAATAATCCCACTCAACCCGGTCGTAGGCCTTCCTCATATCCAGCTTTAGAGCACAATGTCTATGCTTCTTTGCTTTATTTCTCTTCATGAAATGCAGGCACTCATAAGCTGTAATTATGTTGTCTGTAATCAGTCTCCCCGGAACAAAGGCCGATTGTTCTTGAGAGATGATCTCCGGAAGAAGCTTCTTCAGCCTATTAAACAGAACTTTTGAAGCTATCTTGTACACTACGTTACATAGACTTATAGGCCGAAATTGACCCAACTCGGAAGGGCTGGCCACTTTCGGTATAAGCACTATGAACGTATCATTCAGCACCTGCGGGCTGTCTTCACCACGGAGGATACGAAGCACAGCCGCGGTAATCTCCCCCCCACATAGGTCCCAATTCCGCTGATAGAAATGTGCAGGATAACCATCTGGCCCCGGGGCCTTCGTGGGATACATCTGATAGAGAGCAGCCTTGACTTCCTCCTCTGTATACGGGGCAGTCAACTCCTCATTCATCGTACTGGTCACTTTGACAGGAACCGTGTCTAGTACAGCAGCCATGTCATTTGTCCCTTCCGACTCATACAGGTTCCTGTAAAAATCTGTAGCAAGATTTTTTTAGTTCATCCGGGTCCTCCGTCACTGTCCCATCCGGTCGCTGCAGGCGTGTGATCTTGTTCTTTTTCTTCCGTCTGCAAGCTCTCTGATGGAAAAAGTGTGTATTTTTGTCTCCTTCAGCTAACCACTGAATACGTGACCTCTGCCGCCACATAACTTCCTCGCGGTGTTGAATTTCCACGAGTCGCTCACACGTTTTAATTTCCTCATACGAGGGTCCCGATCGGCCCGGTTCTGCGCGCAACACCTCAAGACGGGTACGTAATTCCTTGAGCTGTTTCCGCACACTGCCAAAAGTATCAGAATTCCACCTCTTGAGGCCAGTCGCGGTGTGTTGGAGTTTATCTCTGATATCCTCTGCGTTGGTGCATGGTACCCGTTCTGCCAAAGGTTCTTCAGCGACGGGTCAAAATCTTCGTGACTCTCCCACATCATCTCATAGCGAAAAACGTGATTGTCACTGCTGTGAGGTGCCTCCCGTGGCGTACATTCCAGGAGGATCGGGGAGTGGTCCGATGTTGCTGCTGTCAAGTGCCTAAGCACAGCTGATGGATATCGCATGCACCAGCTAGCAGAAGCCAAGGCTCTGTCAAGTCGCGTACGACAGTACGAGCCCCCTGCAACTTTTTTCTCAAAAGTCCACGGCACTCCTATGTATCCCAAGTCTGAGAGACCGCAGACATCCACCGTTTCACGGAAGGCAGCGATCGGAGCGCTGCACCTTTCATTTACTCCATCATGTTCATCACGGTGTAAAACCTCGTTAAAATCACCAATACAGAGCCACGGTAAATCCGAGGATGATTTGATGTACTTCAGCATGTCCCACGTCTTGTGACGTTCACGAACTTGCGCTTCTCCATATACACACGTGAGCCGCCATCGTTCCATAGTAGGGGAGGAAACAGCGTCAATGTGATACTGAGAATAAGGTAAAATCTCAATATTTATTTCATCATTCCAATAGATTACTAGACCGCCACTGTGGCCAGAACTGCTAACACCAAAAGCTCTATCAAAACCTAGCATATGCGCTAGTCGTTCCACTCTAACCTTGTGCACCTGGGTCTCAACTACACATAGAATAGAGGGGGCATATCTCCGCGCGAAATCACGGACCTCTCTAATTGTCGCAGCCATGCCAAATCCACGACAATTCAAACTTGCTATATTCATTGCGGACGGCGGTCCCCTTCGAGAGAGGCCGCCGATTTTCCAGAGTTATTTGCATCATCTCCATCTTTCCCTTCCCTTGCCGCTGCAGCAGCTGCCTTCTTCAGTTTCTTCAGAACAGCGGGAGGTGTGTACCCCGGTGGGGGAGGGGGAATTTCCCCACTTGTAGCAGCATCTCCCATGTTGAGCTGCTTCTTGGCAGTGTTTTTCTCGCCAGTCCCGTCCGCACCTCCAGAATGTGGTTTGAGCGGGCTGGTTGCAGTATCTGCCAGATTCTCATTGGTGTCTAAGCCTGCTTCTTCACTACTCCGTTTCTTTGGCTGATTACTAGTAGGTTTTGCTTTCCACTTGCGCTGGTCGCGCCCAGCACCAGCACCAGCACCGCGACCCTGGCCACCTCTACCGCGGCCAGCACCACCCGAGGGGCCGTGATCATTCCACTCAGAAGGGGCTCCATAATTACGAGCACGGAAGCCAGGAGTGCCCGCCTTCCAGTACTGCTCCTCCGCAAGCATCCACGCACCAAACTGCAACTGCTCCTTCTCATACTCCCCAGTTCCACACTCAAGGTGTGTATGCCCCATTAGGCCACAGTGTTCGCAATATTTAGGCATCTTCTCATATTTGATCTGAAGGAACATCCGCTCCTGTCCCTCCGGACTCAGAGGTACAAACCTCGTTAGAGGTCTGGTTGAAGGCAGGTTCACCCTCGCACGATGGAATTCACCATGGAGAGTTTGGACAACAATTGGTTCAACCCTGATCACCTCCCCCACCCTACTTGCCAGCTGGGTAAGAACCTCTTTGTTGCGAAACATGGTGGTATTTTATGGATCTGAATCCAGGCCTGGACCTTACTCGGCACAACAGGGGGAATCATCGTTGCGCCATCGAAAGGTTCCACCATCAGCGCGCACCTGCGGAATAGCCATGGGCCATCTTCCATGATCCGTTTCCAGTCTCCCAAGCAGAAGGCCTGGATCACGTACAGGTTCGGCACTACTTCCGTGATCTTCACCTCTTGTGCAGGATTCCATGCGGCTAGCATGGTTGATTTCAGCGTCTGCAACCCAAACGGTTTGTTGGTCAAGACCTTTGCCGCCGCCAGCCACTTTACCCTCGGCCAGCTGCCGATCGCCTCCTTCCCGAGCACCACATCCGCAAGCTCTGCCTCATGCAGATTCATGTTCTTCAGCAGTTCATCCACGTCCACGATCTTGTCAGACTTCCCACCTCCTCCGTTGGAGCTTTCTGCCGCCATAGCAGATCAGGACTTCCCCGATCGAGATCACGAAAACCTAGTCACCCTACCCCTGCCAAGGCCGGGAAGCCGGACCAGCCAGCCCCTGGATCAGCCCGAACAGGGAGGAGAGGAGAAGGATCGAGTCCTCAGCGATCGGAGACGGTAGCCTTCGGTGGAGATCGAGATCGCCGCCGGAGTCGCCAAAACCCTAGCTCGCTAGGTCTATTAGCTTGAGTGTTTTTTTAGTGGACGCTGCGTGTGTTTGCACTCGTCAGTGGAGCGCATCAGCCAAGGCCCATCCACTAGTTCAGCCAGCCTGGTACAAACAATCAAGGTCCATCTCCCCTAAAATAACAATCAAGGTCCATCTAGGAGGTATATTGAGTTATTGACTGCTGTATAATCTCAAAATCAGACCTGAAAATCTCTAAGAAAAACCTACTGATCTAGGCTATATCTTCTAATAGAAATTAGAGAAATGGAGAGATATCACATTCTCACCTGACCCTTGCAATTAGCATTTCCCATACGTACCTCTCACCAGACATACCTGATGTACGTCATGTTAAGCAACCCAACATATGACAAGTCGTCATTGAGCTCAAAGGTGAACTCTTTCCTATACAAGATCTCATTTCGTACCCCTTTGGATGGTATACTACGTGAGCATCTACTCTTTTTCTATGCTAGGTTTGATACGACGAGTACAGACGTCAAGGGAGATGCCGAGGAAGCCCAAGCCTCAAGACCATCCAAGGCGTACGCATCGAAGAGGAGGAGAAAGCGTCAAGATGAAGAAGAAGGAGGTGGCGGAGCCAGTCTGGCCGGCCTCCAGCCCGGCCTAGGCCGGCTCCCAGGTCGGCCACACGCCAGAGACAGCCGGCCTCCAGGACGGCCTAGGACGGCTCCCAGGCCGGCCTCCCAGCCGGCCTAGGCCGGCTCCCAGGCCGGCCAGCCAGAGAAGCCAGCCTCCAGCCTGGCCAGGCCGGCTCCCAGGCCGGCCACTCGTGTCATGCACCCTGTTTTGTACTAAGACTATAAATAGCACCTCACCTCTTCCTTTCTGGGGGAGAGTCTATGATGAGAGAGAGAGTTGAGCATAGGCTCCTTACCCACCCTTTGTGGTGTTGCCTCCCATTGTGGAGAGGATCCCCTTTTGGATTCAAGGCCTCCTCTTGTGGAGAAGATCCCTCTTGTGGATTCAAGACCTCTACTTGTAGATTGACTACTTGCCAATCTTTCATCTTCGGGTGACTCTATTTGGATCGGTTGGCTTGACCGTTTGAGAAACAACCACTCAAGATCTCTCCTTGTATCTACTACTTGCCAATATCTCCCTTTGGGATTCTATTGGACCGGCTTGGACCGACCAATGAGAGAAACGTGTCCTTGTATCGTGTTTGTGTTCTTGTGTTCTTGGTGTTCTTCGTGTGTTATTGCGTGAGTTCGTCCACATCCGCCGTCAATCCATGAAGATCGGGCACCCATGAGGTCCTAACCTCACCATATGGTATCAGAGCATGGTTGCCACGGATTTGATTTTGTTTCCCCCACAAATCCCCCAAATTTTTCTTTGATTTTGAGAAATTCGAAAATTTCCACAAAAAATAGCCCCAAATTGCTTTTGGATCGATCTGTGAATCTTGTGCGTTTTTGCAAGTTTTGATCCATAGATCTATTGCTTAACTAGTTGATCTTGCTTCCTTTGCGTTCCCATGGCCAAATTCCATTGATTTCCCCTTCGATTCGGTGTTTTTCGGGCCGTTTTTCTGCCAAAATAGCGGATTTTCGAGGGTCAACTCGTGCTGAGAACCCGACCTGCAGCCCGGCCTAGGCTGGCTCCCAGGCCGGCCGCCTCTGCAGGTAGGCCGGCCTCCAGCCCGGCCAGGCCGGCTCCCAGGCCGACCTCCCAGAAAACTGAAATTTTCAGAAAATTGTTTTGGTCATATCTTTTGATTCCGGACTCCGTTTTTTGTGTTCTTCAGCTCGTTTCGAAGCTATGGACAAGACCTCCATCACCATTGCGGAAGATCCATCATCCACCACCACCAAAATTCGTGGGCAAACACGAAACTTCTAACCAAAGGGTGAAGATCGTCGACGAAGGTATAATCATCACGAATCTTTTCCCCTTGCCATTCCTTTGTGAGCCACACTATATCTTTGCGATTACCATGTCCTATTGAGGCTAGCTCTTGATGATTGCTTGGGCTTTGCACATTTGCACCGTGTAGTTTCCGAGCAAAAGTATTTGCACTAGTTCATATATCTTATATCTTGTAGTTGGCATCAAAAGAAGTGGGTGTGCAAAAGAGAAAAAACTCAAAAGAGAAAAGAAGTAAAAAGTGCCAAATTAAAAGAAAGAAAAAGAAGAAACCACCACTTGCCATATCTCCTGTAGGAAGCGCGCAAGCTCGATGAACATCTAGTAGGTGGTACATTTTGTGCAAATCTAGTAGCCCACCAATAATTTGCAATCGAGCAGTTGCTGGCGTTCAGTTTGTGCACCATGGAGGATGGTGCAGCTGTTATGGGCGTCCCAGCAAGAAGACGGTGGTGCTCGCCGGCGCGGGCGCGGACCAGGACGGAGACCTCGCTCTGCCGGGCGGCGAGCGCAGCTGTGGAAGAAGGCACCGGTGCCGGGCTGCGTGGGCGTGACGAAAGCCTTGTGTAACGCCAGGCGGGACCGCGCCGTGGGAGTCGCCGTGCGGTGAGCGAGACCGGTGGCGAAAGATTGATCAGTCTTCTTCCGTGGTTGTAGGAGTTACGATCACGGGTCGTGCGTTTTTAAAATTTCTTTTGCGCCAGGAAAACAATCCTTTTTTTTGAAAATAGGAGAAAAATCCTTTGCGGTGGAAGGTGAAGTACGATTCAGTCAAAGTGAATCGGTACGTGCACACGGAAGATTTGACCGGTGGGGATAAACCAGCGTTCCTTAAGTTGTTCTGGTGGGGGTAAGCCAGCATTGTTTTGGTTTGGTGTACGAATTACTGGGTGGCTTTAGCAGAACTGATGTTCGCTCTTTTATTAGTAGTGGAGATTAGCAGGGCAGATCCACAAGAGTGCACATGGACGGGGATTAATCCGAACGGAAATTGGATTTAACCAAACTGACCTAAACGAAGATATTTCAACCAGCAGCACTACGTCCACAGAAAAATTTCAACAAATTTCGTTCGGTCGTTCCGTGCCGAGTACTTTTCCTTCTCAACAAATTATCCTATTTTCTGTGTACGCGGAAAGCCGTTCCGGAACCGGACGAAAAGCCAGAAGAGCATGACACGATGCAAAAAAAAAACTAAAATAAAATGAAAAGCGGTGGGAGGGAGAAGGTGAGGCGGGGACGGCAGCCCTAGGAGCCTCCTTTACTTCTCTGGCCCTCCGCCTATAAAACCCGCCCGCTTCCCCCTCCTCCCCCAACCACTCCGTCGCCTCGCCGCCGCCGCCCGCTCCGCCTGCAGCCTCTCCGCGCCCGATTCGATTCCGCCGAATCCCCCCGCCCACCCGAGGTGAGAGCTCGCGTCCCTCCTCCGCCCGTCGCCTGGTTTCGGTTCGTCATCAGTCTCGATTCGATTTGCTGAGGAAACACGCGTTGGTAGGAGGATCCGATCTGGATGCGCTCGCGCTCGCTCTCGTAGGGATCGATTTGGTTTAGCTCGCCGCTGATTGTTTGTTGATGCGGCGTGAACTAGGTTTGGGTGACATTAGGGTTCGGTCCTCGATTAGGATCCGATGGTCTTGTTGACTGGTTCCGTCGGTTTGGACCAGAAATCGTAGCACTGTATCGGTTGAATTAGACTACTTTTTTTTTGAAACTTTTGAATTAGACACCTCTGCTTAGTTGTGTGTGATGTTTCGTGATTTGATCTCGTTGGATGGTAGGTAGTTCTGACTTTGAGCATGATTCGGTACTGTCCGTTTTGAGTAATAGCGTGAGGCGATAGTAGATAAATATCTTGTGCACGGATGTTTTGGTTGTATTTCTCAGTTAGTAAACCTGTTGTGTGCCTGCGATCGTTGAGATTCTCCTAGTAATAAGTTACTTTGTTGGCGAGCTTAGTTGTAAATCCAGCTAGTTAAGTAGATAGTTTTGAGCATGATTAAACCCGAGTATTGTTACATTCATTCTGCATTATAGATTGGATATACTGATGTTGATGCTTTTGGTTTAGTCATTTGTTTTGCTGGTCAGCTTGAACGTCAAGCCAACTAGTTTATTTGATTGTTCTGAGCATTATTCAACATGTGTATTGATATCTTGGTAATTCGTTGTAGATTTGGTGTAATGATGGGGTTGCTTCTGGTTTAGTCATTTGTATGTGTACATAAAGATTTTGGCATGTGGTTAGTTGTTTGTAAATGTGTATACTGGATTAGTATTTGTATTTTGCTGTCCGAAAATGGTTTCTACTTAGTAGTTAGTACATCAGTTCCTCTGTTTCAGTACTTATTATAACTACAAAAATCATTTAATCCTCTTGGGACAAGTTGATTTTGGTCATACATGTGCTTCTAGAATGTTTACTTAGCTGCAGATTTGGTTGTGTAATTCAGTAGCCCTCTTTCTTCAGTGATGTTCCATTCACTTGCGATGTTTATTGGGCTGCTAATGTAATTGTTATATATGAATTGATTCTGTAATGCTGTAGCCCCCTTTCCTTTATTCAGTTAGTTTATTGTAATATCACCTTACATGAAGGATCACTAAATCTTTGACTTGTTTTAATCCAGGTAGCAGCATCTGTTTTGCTGCAATCTGACAAAGTGGAGGTCTCGGAAGGTCAAGATTCTTTTATGTCTGAACAAACAACGGTTTATTTGGGATCAGTTGGATTGCTGGGAGAGTATTCTCGTACAACGAGAAAAAGGCACAAGTTTGTGCTCCCCTGCATGCATCAAGAGACTACTGGGTTCTCTTGTACTGAGAGTTCACTCGCAACTGCCTGTGCTCAAAGTCAGCTCAGTTTTGTTGAAGGACCTGCAGTTACTCTCGCTTCTGAATTTTGCCACATCTGATCGTCTGCTCCAGAAAGCTTGAGTCAAGATGGCGCTCCAAAACATTGGTGCTTCCAACAAGGATGATGCCTTCTACAGGTACAAGATGCCCAGAATGCTGACCAAGATAGAAGGCCGTGGTAATGGCATCAAGACAAATATCGTGAACATGGTTGATATTGCAAAAGCACTTGCCAGGCCTGCTTCATACACAACCAAGTACTTTGGATGTGAGCTTGGGGCACAATCAAAGTTTGATGAGAAGACAGGAATCTCCTTGGTTAATGGTGCTCATGACACTTCAAAGCTGGCGGGTCTTCTTGAGAACTTCATCAAGAAGTATGTCCAGTGTTATGGATGTGGCAACCCTGAGACAGAGGTTCTGATCTCCAAGAAAGAGATGATAACTCTGAAGTGTGCTGCCTGTGGCTTCCTCTCTGATGTTGATATGAGGGACAAGCTCACAACATTTATCCTGAAGAACCCCCAGAAGCTAAGAAGGGAGGCAAAGACAAGAAAGCTATGCGTAGAGCTGAGAAGGAGCGGCTGAAAGAAGGCGAGGCTGCTGATGAGGAGATGAAGAAACTCAAAAAGGATGCAAAGAAGAAAGGTGGTTCGTCCAAGGACGCCACTGCAAAAGGTGCTGCTACAAAGAAAAAGGGTGCTGGTGGGGGCTCTGATGAAGAACATGCAACCTCACCAACTCACAACGATGATGATGACTTCGTTGTTGCTGCTGATGATGACGAGGATGATGATGACGATGTGGAGTGGCAGACTGACACCTCAGCAGAGGCTGCGAAAAAGCGCATGCAGGAGCAGCTGAGCGCAGCAACTGCTGAGATGGTGATGCTTGCCACTGAAGAGACAGAGAAGAAGAAACAGGCCCTACACAAGGAAGAGAGCAGTGCCAATGGGACAGCCAAGGCTGAAGATAAATCCAATGGCAACCACGCCGTGGTGGCCAAAACCACTCCTTACGATGAACTGGTTGCAGAGATCAAGGCTAGCTTGGGCAATGCTGCCACAGCAGCTCAGCTCAAGGGCGTCCTGTCCTCCTCGACCCTAGCACCGAAGGATGTGATGGATGCTCTCTTTGAGGCGCTCTTCCATGGTGCCGGCAAGGGGTTTGCGAAGGAGGTTGTGAAGAACAAGAAGTACCTTGCTGCAGCTGTGCCTGATGAAGCTGCCCAGATGCTGCTGCTCCAGGCTATCGAGGCCTTCTGTGGCAAGTGCAGCGCTGAGGCCCTGAAGGAGCTGCCTGTCGTCCTGAAGGCGCTCTATGATGGAGACGTCCTCGAGGAAGAAACCATTGTGCTGTGGTACACTAAGGCTGTTTCTGCCGGCAAGAACTCGGAGGTTGTGGAGAAAGCCAAGCCGGTTGTGGAGTGGCTCCAGAGTGCCGAATCTGACGAGGAGTGAGAGGCCGTACTGCTTGCTCCCATTCTACGTTCATTTCCAGCATCTACTACCTGTTTTAAGTGTCTTTTGGAAGTTTTTCAAGTGTCAGTTATCTTTGGACCGGTATTTGAATTGTCAGGTGTGTGCGTTGGTGTTTGAACCCTTTTGAGTTGCTTGGGTTGAGTCAGTTGAAAACTTTATATATGGTCTTGCTGTGTGTGCGTTCTGAACTATCTTAAATAAATTACTTGTTGCTTTCATTATTATACTATGAAATGCTGTGATATGATACTCGAGAATATCTGCCGTGATAGTTGTTGCATGTGTTGTGATTTTACGTTTTTACTATCGAGATGCATTTGCATGCTCTGCGTTGTTGCTTTTTTAATGTAGAGGTGAAAATGGGTATAACTTGCAGCTGAAATCAAAATGGTGGTTTAAACGACTAATTCATTCCAGTTTCTTCTTCCCAATTGTCAGTTTATGAGAAAACAAGGCAATTCTGCATTAGAGCTGCTAGAGCTTGCGCAGGGAATGGCCTGTGTCTATTCAACACTGCACATCAGCACAACTAGAGAAACGAAGTACGGTTTGTTGGGTTTGTTGTTGCTTCAGAAGCTATGGTCAGTATCAGTATGAAACCCACACGGCCACACCCTTCTTCAGCCGGGCTCAGAATTTGTACTAATGAGTCAATGACTCTTCCAATATTATTTTTTCACATCGAACTTTTTTTCCGGCTCTGTCGCTAAAGCTAGTAAATAAATTGCTGAACATTTTAAGCAGACCATGTGTAGCGTAGGGTGCTGAATAAGTTGTTTTAAGCAGGACTATGGGTATTGTGGAGTGTAGACTATACATTATGGTGCTGTCACTTGTGTTGGTTCCAAAAGGAGGAAGAGAAAGTACTAATTTGACCACTCTTGCCAACCAAATAAAACAAATAGTACAAGTAGCGTTCCAGGTTGAGAACTTGCCTGTGGCAAGATGGTTAGTTGGGTGGTTGTACCCCTAGCCCACCAGAGTTCAAACCCCAGGTTTGACGCTGGTGTTTCTCATTTAAGGCGGAATATTCTTCAGTGGGAGGCGACGTTCCCGTCGACAGCGAGGCGCCCGTGGTGACTTCGTCAATCTCAAGACTCGACCCGCCGACTCAGTCTTTCGGAGGTGCTCATAGGGGTAGGGTGTGCGTGCGTGCGTTCATAGGGGTGAGTGTGTGCGCGTGTATATGAGCGCTTGCGTTGTACTGTGTTTCGCAAAAAAAAAAAAAGTAGCGTTCCAGGTTTTTTTTTTCCAGGGTCTCCATAACTTCATCTTGAAAGTTGGTTCATCAAAATCTGCATCAGTTGAAACAACCCATGGAAACCAGTAACTACGGGCAGTGAAGAAGCTATTTACCAATAAAAAATCAGTCAGTGGCTCGGTGTATGTCAGCACCAACTATGGCGGTTTCAGCATAACCTGGAAAAAAAATCTCGTGCTTGTCCAGTGTTTTTTTTTTTCGAGGGTACGCCAAAAGCGCACTCAACGTTTATAGAAGATTACAATAAAAAAACGTGTCAGGGCATACTCTGGACCAGAGTAGCAGCAGACAACACCACACATCCGCCACTAAGCCTACTCTCGCAACATGGTTTCTCCCCCACCCGTCCTACCCGTCCTAGCCCTAATCCAGAGCTTGAACTCGTCCACGATTCGGTCGACCAAAACTGTCACGGAGAACTGCTGGCTTACGTTGTTGAATAGCCTCGCGTTTCGTTGCTTCCAAATGCTCCAGGCAATGAGCACCACAAAGGTGTCAAATAGCCTCTTATTGGTCTTGTCAAAATGCCTCCTTGCCGCAATCCACCAGTCCAGTGTTAACATCATGAAAAAGAATCCTTGGCCAGTGTCTATTGGGGAGCACATGTTACTCCAAACTCTAGTTCTTCATATACATATCTCATTAGGGCTCAGTTTGTAGCACAAAGAACTGATTTGAAATCCTCCTATCCCCACAAAAGTTCCTACACAAATGATAATGGTACCAGACCCAATGATGTTACTACATACACTAATACAGAGAAGGATTGACAGTGGAGATAACATCTGATATACACTCAGGGAAGGTGTTCCCACCTTGTTCGTATGCCACAACTGCCTCATCATAGGCTCATTATTCACATCCACTGCGGTTGCCGACTAGTGAAAAATCAATTGTTATCACTTGGCCATTTATTTCATGAATATTATAACCAGTCTCTGGGTTCTTCAACTGGATTCATTTCATTGTGGAAGCACAATCCTGCCTTTTGCGCTACTAATCTTGCCACTTGAGTGACCGACCTGAGCAAAACAACTGGCAAAAGGAGTACTAAACCTGGTGCAGTACCATACCAATTGCTGAATCCCAAACAGCACATACCACCTGATCAGAATGAGATCGACGTCAGTCCTTCATGCACCCTCTGCACCAACGGTGGCTGGTTTCAGCCTAACCCGAAAATCCAGACTTGACCGGAACAAGTCACTTTCAGTGAAAACAAAAGCCTACGATGCCTTCACCACAACATTGTGCAAATGAAAATACTCCAGCAGTCTTCTTTTCACCATCAAGAAGAGTTTGTTATTCATATACCAGCACAGCCCTCATCACAGGTTCATTTATTACACCTCATATCCAGTGAGGTGGAGCTGCTTGCCGGCTGGTGAAAACAGAGTTGTTGCGCAGTTTTATTTCAGAAATATTAGAACCTCCTGGTTCTCCAACTGGATTTATGTCACTGTGGAAGCACCCCCATACAATCCTGCCATTGCACTACTCATCTTGCTGTTGAAGTGCCGATCTGGAAGTGCCGATTTATGTCACTGTGGAATGAAGAGTGCACCAAGCATCCTTTCCAAACCATCAACGGTACTTGACATACTTGTTAGTGCTTACATACTGCTCCACAAGTGGCCCATAGTTCTGCATGTAGCTCCTGTAAGCAGGGACTATTGCCTGCATCACATGGTCACACATCTCCCTCCCCAAGTCCTTGTCTGGTATAATTCCTGCCGATTGTTCATGAAACATTCTGCAAATCTCAAGTCCTTGTCTGCTTACATACTGCTCCACAAGTGGCCCATAGTTCTGCATGTAGCTCCGGTAAGCAGGGACTATTGCCTGCATCACATGGTCACAGGTCTCCTCCTCAGGTCCTTGTCTGGTATAATCCATGCCGATTGTTCATGAAACATTCTGCAAATCTCACACTAGAAGTTTTGAATTTGGCCCTGCATCATTGAGAAACCCATCAAAACAACGGGCAACCGAGTACTGAATCACAAATATGTCACATACCACCTGATCACAATGATACATGCAGAACGAATTCAGCCCTCCATGCACGTCAGCACCAACAATGGCTTGTTTTAAACCTGGAAATCTGACTTGGCCACAACAAGTCAGCTTTGGCCGGAAACAAAAATAAATAGCAAGTTCTGGTCAATTCTATGATGCCTTTGCAACACCATGTAAAAGAGACTGCTGAAGGACGCCCTGTAAGTCCAGTGTCTGTTGGGGGTATGTATTACTCCAGCCCAGTAAACCAACCAGCTTATTCACTGAGAAAACCAGGAAATGACAGTAACCAATGAGATCCTGATGGTACTTCAAACTAGTTCTTCATATACATTGCTAATTGCATACTAGAGCTCAATTTGCAGCACATGGAACATTGATAAAATGTCTACAACCTTCCTAAACTACAACCAATTACATATACCCCACAGATATTCAGATATCCACCAGTCATTAAACAAGTTCCTGAACAACAGACTACATGGTACTAGAGATACTAACAGAATCACCGAAAGAAGGGTAGAAAGTGGAGAAAGTAACTTGGGCAACGTTGCAAATACCCGCGGAGGAAATACTCCAGCAGTAGAAGCAACTTCCTTGACCTTCCGGCACTGGGCAGGCATCAGCCCTCATACATGGTCTGTTCACCATCAAGAAGAATTTAGTGTTCATATGCCAGCACTGCCCTCATCACAGGTCCATTATTACACCTCACACTAGTGCAGCAGAGCTGATTGCCGACAGGTGAAAAATGAATTGCTCACAATTTCCATTTATTTCATAAATATTAGAACCAATCTCTTGATTCTTCGAGTGGAGTTACTTCACTGTGGAAGCACTCCGATACAACCCTCCCATTGCACTACTCATCTTGCCATTGGAGTGCCCGATCTGGAAGCTCGAAGACCTCTTCGTACGGGGAGCGAAGAGCCCACCAAGCATCTTTTCTAAACCATCGACTGTGTACTTGACATACTTGCTAGCGCTTACATCCTGCTCCACGAGTGGCCCATAGTTTTGCATGTAGCTACGGTAAGAAGGAACTATTGCCTGCATCACATGGTCACAAGTCTCCCTCCTCAAATCCTTGTCTGGTATAATCCAGGCCGATTGTTCATGAAACATCTCACCAAACCTTGCATTGAAAGTTTTGAGGCGCTGCTTCACTAGGTCCTTTGCGGTGGCCCGACCTTTGGAGAACAAGATTAGTCCCTCTCGGTTGAGCAGCGGCGAAAGCGCCCCCAGCTACTCCTCATAAACATTGTGGTGTAGTAATCCTTAAACTGTTCATGGTCCCTGATCCACACATCACCCAAGAGCTCACCTAGCTTAGTAGTCTTCACGTGCTTGAAGAGATGCCAGCGTGTGTTCATCATGAAGATATAAGACAGAGTCTTATTCCCGTACGACCTCGACCAAACATCAAAGTTGGCTTCAAGGGCCTTGACAATGTTAAGCACCGCGGCAGCAAGCATCTTGTCGTTGAACACCTCCTTGCGCCAGCTGCAGTGGATGGTGAGCACCTGTGCAAGCACGGGCCTGTATTTCTCACCGAGGAGCCGGTTGCAGTACTCAACAACAAAGGTGACTAGGCGCGGCACGCCCCCATCAGCTGGGGGAGGCATCTGTCGCTGCAGCTCCACCTGCACAAGCAGCTCTTCAAAGATCTCAACGGCACCATCCACCAACAACTTCACAAGGTCCCTTGTCTGGCACTGGATATCGGCGCACGCCTTCCCGCCGAACAACCGGTTGAAGTCCAACCTCAGCTTATTCAAGGAATCAAACACCTCCAGCAGACGCATGAGCTTGATGGGGTCCTTCTTGGCATCCGCAGCTGCACGGCCAAAGCTCAGGAAATCAAGAACACTAGCTCGTGCCGCCACCTCGGCGAAGCACGCTGATGCATCACTCTTGTGCTGCCCAAACACCTTGATGCAGAGCTGCCGCTCAGACTCGAGTAGGCGGCACACCACAAACTCCAAATGCCGCCCCCATAGTTCGACTCCAGGGCCCAATGCCTGGGCGTCGTCGGCCGGGCTGCGCAAGTAGTCGAGGCCGAGGTCACGGAGGCTGGCACTGACCACGCCGCCGCGTGCATCGACGTATAGAGAGATGCAGCGGTCTTGCCGGCCATTGGCCAAGAGGCGGTCGAGGATCAGGCTGAGCTTGCGGACGGCGGCGGCAGGGACGCGAGACGGAAGAGCAGATGTAGCGGAGGTGGTGTGCATCGCGAGCGGGGTGGAGTGGTCGGCGAGGAGGCGGCGGAACTCGGCCTCGAGCATGTCGAGCGCGGCCGCGAGGAGGCCGCCGTCGAGGTACCCGGAGGGCTTCTTGAGCCCGTCGAGAGCGACGCCGACCTCGGCGAGGAAGCGCGGGTCGGCGAGGTCGTGGTCGCCGAGGTACTCGACGATGTCGGCGAGCCACTGGGCCGCGAGGCCGCAGTTGTTGGACAGGAACCCCAGGGCCTCCTCGATGCGCCCCAGCACGGCGAGGTACCCGGGCAGGTGGTCACCCGCGGCGGCGCCTGCGCCGGGGCCGCCCTGGAGCAGCAGCGGCGGCTCGAGCCCGTGGACGGCGTCGAACACCTTGAGCACGGCGGCGGCGGGCCCGACGGCGCGGTCGATGTGCGGGCCGGCGGCGGCGAGCTCGGCCATCGGCGCCCGGATCGGGCGCACGGCCGCCTCGAGCGCCGGCAGCGCCGCCTGGATCTCCTCGAGCCGCGGCCCCGCGCGCGCCAGCGCCTGCCCCAGCGCGCGGGACTTCTCCACGCCCGCCCGCAGCGCGCGCGCTGCCGCCGCCAGGCTCGCCGCCGCGCGGTCGTCGACGTCCTGATCCATCGCGCCGGGGGCGAGAGAGGGAGAGGAGCTGCCCACTCGGACGGAGCGCAATGCGGAAGTGATCTCGGAGCCCTCTCCCCTCACGCACGCTCTCTCTCCTCTCGCTGCAAACGGCTTGCTGTTCTTGGTGGAGGTTTCTTCGGGTTTAGGTTGGGCACTACTGGGAAGAAGACGCTGGTTCGACGGGAAAGCTAGCAGAGTGGAGGGGAACGGACGGCGGCGCACAAACAAATTTCCAATTTTCCGAGTCACTGACACGTCGACGCCATTCCTTTTGGTTTTGATGTCGTCGGATGTGTGAAGAAACGAGAGAAGCGAGAGAAAGAGTGAAGTGAATGGAATGCTTTATTGATAGAGACTGCGGCTATTTATAGTAGGCCAACAGTCGGGTTACAATGTCGGTTGTCGCTTCCGAAGAGGCACGGCGACGGTTCGCTCTTACAGCGTTTGGACAACTGCTAATAATCCTAACTGCTAGGAGGAATATTCGGTAGGATATTCCTAGTACAATTCTAACTGCCATTTTAGCCTAATACTAACGCTAGTTGTTCCTAACACTCCCCCTTGGACAAACGCTATCCTTTGTATGCTTCATCATCATGAATTCTTCGTATGGTATTGAGAGCTTGGGATGTCCTTGTTGATCTTCATAGTCTTTGATCTTGTAGAATTGATATCCTCGAAAGATCCTGCAAAAATATATATGGAGAAAATATAGGAATTTGATATACCGTAGGTATAGTTATTGTCTCAATAAAATCCATATGAGAAACCAATATAGGAAAACTCATAAGGAAAGAGTACAATATATTATTATCGGATGATAATTAATAAGTTCAGTTCTAGGAATTTTCTCCCCCTGAACCTTGCAAATTCCGTAGTCGTCTCATACCAATGCCATGAATGCATTTTTGAAATGCAGTTGTTGGTAAAGACTTAGTGAACAAATCTGCAAGATTGTCACATGATTTTGTTTGCAGAATATCAATTTCTCCTTTTTTCTGTAATTCATGAGGATAGAACAGTTTTGGAGCAATATGTTTTGTGATGTTACTTTTAATATATCCCATATGCATTTGAGCAACACATGCAGCATTATCCTCGTAGATAATAGTTGGTGATTCTAATGAACCAATACCGCATGAAGTTTGAATATGGTTGATCATCTGCGAAGCCATACACACTCTCGTGAAGCTTCATATAATGCAATTATTTCAGAGTGATTAGTGGATGTTGCTACTAAAGTCTGCTTTGTTGACTTCCATGAGATAGCAGTTCCACCATATAAAAACACAAACCCTGTTTGTGACCTGGCATTATGGGGATCAGAAAGATAGCCAGCGTCAGTATAACCAATCAGGGTCATTTCTTGATTTTTCTTATAGAATAAACCAAGATCTTTAGTACCATTTAAATATCTGAAGATATTCTTTACTCCTGCCCAATGGCGTTTTGTTGGAGCTGCACTATGTCTAGCCAGTAAATTTACTGCAAAGGCAATATCTGGTCTAGTACAATTCGCGAGGTACATTAGTGCTCCTATGGCACTCAGGTATGGGAACTCAGGTCCCAGTATCTCTTCGTCATCATCCCTAGGTCTAAAGGGATCCTTTTCCATATCAAGGGATCGAACGACCATTGGTGTCTTGGATGGATATGATTTATCCATATTGAATTTTTCCAAAACTTTCTGAATATAGGCGGGCTGATAAACGAGTATTCCTGAGGGAAGGTGCTCAAGTTGTAAACCTAAGCAAAATTTGGTTTTTCCCAAATCTTTCATCTCGAACTCCGTCATTAAATGATTGCGTGCGACAGTTATGTCTGCTGCGTTACCAATGATGTTGAGGTCATCAACATATACTGAGATGATACAAAATCCCTTTGAGGATTTCTTTATAAAAACGCATGGGCAATCATCATTGTTTGAGTATCCTTAGGAGAAGGAACTCACTAAGTCGGTTATACCACATTTTACCCGACTGCTTCAAGCCATAGAGTGACTTTTGTAATTTTACACAATACATGTTGCGATTTATGTCTGGATTCGGAATTTTAAGTCCATCAGGAACTTTCATATAAATATCCGCATCTAGTGACCCATATAAGTATGCGGTCACTACATCCATTAACTGCATTGATAAATTCATTTGTACTGCCAATGATATTAAATATCGAAACGTAATTCCACTCATTACAGGAGAATATGTATCGTCGTAGTCGATACCGGGTCTCTGCGTAAACCCTTGTGCTACTAGTCTCGCTTTGTATCTCACCACCTCATTGTTTTCGTTCCTTTTTCGAACAAAAACCCATTTAGCTCCCACAGGGAAGACTTTATGAGGAGTAGGTATTACTTTAGAGAATACCTCTCTTTTGTTAAGCGAGAGCAGTTCTGCCTCAATTGCCTCCTTCCATTTAGGCCAATCCGAGCGCTTCAGGCACTCTTTCATAGATTTTGGCTCTGGATCCAGTTGAAGGGTTTTAGCAATTTTCGAGGAGAAATATATGTCGACAATAGTAGTCTTTCTATCGTATGATTCTCCTGAATCAATATAGTTTGTGGATATTTCTTTGATTCCTTCAGGCACCGTGTGATTTCCCATAACAACGGGGTCTGAGTGTTTCGATGTCCCAGCATTAGTATTTGTGCGCACATTTATGCTGGGCTCTTGATGTTGAGCATCAATTTGGTGTCTATCAACTTCAGGTTGATTTTCATTTACTGACATAGATTTTGATTTTCTTTGTTTCCGCGGTGGCTTTGGAGAAGCCTTTTCCCTTGTAACCAGATTTCTCCCCCTTTTATTTGCAATTGGGAGTTGAGTAGTTTTATTTGGTACCTCTACTCGTTCTGGTGCATTAGCTGCAGGGATATAAGATTTTGTGACACCTTTGTGATCAGTAAATGCGTCTGGCAGATTGTTTGCAATGTTTTGCAAATCTATTATTCTCTGAACTTCAGATTCAGATTCTCTAGTACGTGGGTCTAAGGACTGGATGCCTGTAACATTCCAATCTATTTCCTGGCATTCTTTGTGGTTTGTTTCTCCCCCTAATGCCGGGAAATGGTCCTCATCAAAAATTGAATCAGCGTACCGGGCTGTAAACAGGTCCCCTGTAAGGGGTTCTAAATATTTTATAATTGACGGAGATTTATATCCCACATAGATTGCTAATTTTCTATGGGGGCCCATTGAGGTACGCTGCGGTGGTGATATCGGTACGTAGACAGCGCAACCGAATTTTCGCAGGTGGGAAATACTTGGCTGATTGCCGCGTACTATTTGAGATGGGGAAGTTTCATGATATGCAGTTGGTCTGACTTGAATCAGATCTGCGGCGTGTAAAACCGCATGTCCCCAACAAGAGGTTGGTAAATTGCAATTCTGTAATAATGGTCTAGCAATTAGTTTTACCCTTTTGATTAAAGATTCAGCCATTCCATTTTGAGTATGAACATACGGTACTGAATGTTCTAGATGGATACCTAAAGCCATACAATAATCATTAAATGCGCGTGAACTAAATTCAGCAGCATTGTCCATTCTTATTGATTTTATCCTGTGTTCAGGATGATTTGCTCGTAATTTGATAATTTGAGCAATTAATTTGGCAAAGGCATGGTTGCGTGTGGACAATAAACACACATGTGACCATCTAGTGGATGCATCAATTAGCACCATGAAGTACCTAAATGGTCCAGACAGAGGTTGTATTGGACCACATATATCTCCTTGAATTCTTTCAAGAAAATTAAGTGACTCATTTTTAACTTTAAGGTAGGATGGCTTAATAATTAATTTCCCAGTAGCACATGCGGTGCATACAAAATCTGATGATTTAGGAAATCTTGTAGTTGGTAAATTGTGACCAACAGAATTGCCTATAATTTTTCTCATCATACCTATTCCAGGATGACCAAGGCGATCATGCCAAGTCTTGAATTTATCAAGATTTTGAAAAATTATTTTATACGCAACATAAGGTACGGGTTTAATGTATGTAAAGTATAATCCGGATGAGAATGAAGGGAATTTTTCAAGAGTTTCTTCCTCATATCCGTTGCTTTTTGTTAAAAGCAAAAATTCTTTCTTATCCACCTGAACTGTTTTTAGGTGGAAATTATTAGATCGGATATCTTTGAAACTTATAAGGGTACGTGTAGATTCAGGATACAAGAGTGCATTCTGAATTACAATAGTAGTACCCATAGGGAGTGTGAAAGTGGCTCTTCCTGAACCAATAATTGCTTTGTTACTACCAGTTATGGTCATAACATCTTCCTTTCTCTTTGTAAGAGTTTGGAAGTACTTTGTTTCCCTTAAAATTGTATTAGTGGTAGCACTATCCACTAAACATAATTCTTCTTCCATCGGATGTTTCCCGTAAAATTTCTATAAATAGAAATAGAATATTTTAGAATAAATCTTATTTTATTCATATATTCATCAAATTACATACATGGTATTTATATTACAAACTTCAAATATAAATACATTACAATATTATGTCTGATTCACATAATACTATATACATAGTCTGATGACTTTATTCTACTTATTGTTATACAATATAGTATTTCTTAGTATATTCAAATGGCTAAATGACATCGACTGTTTATGGAGTTTAATTCATGTCTCCAAAAACATCTTGGGTGTAGTCCACAAGCATGTCTTCATCGAGGATGATATCGTCCTTTGGCTTGAATTCTTCAATAGAACTCTGAGATGGACCAACTTGAGAGTTGTCTTGAATGTCGTTGAAGTGAGCTTCAGCTTTGTTCACATGAACTTGTTTCCCTTTTCCTCCATACTTCATGTATAGATCCACGAGGTGCTTGGGAATACGGCATTTGTTAGTACGATGATTCGCACATCCACACCTTTGACAAGTTTGAGAACTGTCATTACGGTCATTTTTCTTGAAATGACCTTTCCCCTTAGATTGACCGTTGGTCTTTTGACCATTGTTCTTTTTCCACTTTCCTTTAAATTTTCGGAAGTTCCTTTTACGGTTTCCAAATTTGTTAGTAAAATGAGCATTAGCATGTGCTTCAGGGATTGGCATTGCGCCCGTTGGGCGAGCATTGTGATTTTTCATGAGAAGTTCATCATGCTTCTCGGCCTGAAGTAATGTGTATATAAGCTCAGAATACTTTGTGTATTTTTGTTGACGATACTGCTGTTGCAATATCCTCATTGAGGGGTGGAAAGTGCATAAGGTTTTATCTATTAAGTCCGCATCTGAAACCTGCTGATCGCAAAATCTCAGTTTGGAGTTAATCTTATGCACGGCAGAATTATATGCAGCCACAGACTTAAAGTCCTGGAACCTTATGAGAGACCATTCTCTTGGGCTTCCGGCAACATTACTGCTCTTTGTTGATCATATCTCTCCTTGAGGGAGTTCCATAAGACTAGTGGATCCTCCTCCATTAAATATTCAGTTTTTAAATCAGGATGGAGGTGGTGCCTTATGAAATGCAATGCCGCATACTTTACCACTTGTGGTATTTCTGGGCATTTGGGGGGGTGTGACAATGCAAGGGCCAAGGTTACGTCCAGTCAAGTTTATTTTCATATCCATGGCCCATGATAGATAGTTACTTCCATCAACTTGTAGTTCTTCGAATTCTTTCTTATTGATGCCAGCCATTTTTCCTGCATGTATGATCATGCATTTATTAATTTTACTTGATAGTAAAATTATTTTGGTAAACAACAATTTTGTTCTAGAGGAACAATTTTAAGCTGATGCTTTAGAACCAAATATGTGTAGATCTTCGAATTTCAAGTTAACACATTGTAGATAATCTCCATTTTATGGAGTACATCTCTCAGTACTAGGAAGCATAATCTGACGTATGTCAGTAGACGCCTATCTAGTACCCTGTGTTATACTTTGACTTTAATATATTTGGAAGAGCACTTTGGAGATAATCATTCATCGTAATGATAAATGAATATACTCACAGTAATGGATAATCTGTATTTGTACAGTAGATGCCATCACCTTGTGATTCACAAATATGATTCGAGATAGTCACATTTTTTTTATCTCATATTTTAGTAATGAGAACGTTGCACGAAATTAAATTTCAAATGCAAAAATAAAATTGTTGTACCAAATAAACATGTTATAATATTCTACATGCAAATTTATTAATAACATGTCATGTACATATTGAAATTCAAATAGACATAAGGTCTAGAATATGTATATACAATACGATACTTGTCACACTGAACTAAGTACGAACTGAGGTTTCTAAGTACTGCTCAACTAAACACGATACGATAGTGGCAGATATGGTGCTTTCTAGAAGTACAATGACTAAAGCAACATGTAATTTATTTAATAGTACTAGAGTAGCACGTAAGGCCTGTGTCGGCACTGCTTGGAGCCTTGGACCAGCAGAGGTCAAAAGGGGATCGAGGAGTGTGGATAACGCCCGGTTCGAGCATCTTCTTCTTCCACCGCTCCCTTGCTCCATGCGAGTGCCCACGGCACTTCCATCAGTGGCGGCGGCAGGGACCATCCGCGGAGGAGGAGGGACGGCTGGTGTTGGCCTCGTTGAGGCGAAGCTCTCCGACTTGGTCCGTGAGGCCGAGCGCCACGGGCGACCATGTTCCTCTGCGGATGCCGGCGGGACGGGCCGCCATGGCTGCGGCGAATCGGCGGAGGATGACGCGCGCTTCCGGCGAGGGCGTGGGGAGGGCGAGCACCGGCTCGTCTTCCTCTTTCTCCTGCGCTGGGAGATTGAGGTCGGGGAGCGCTGGGGCGGCCGGCGCGGGAGCCACGGCCTCGACTTCCTCCATTGCCGCTTCTGGCTGGACCGCGTCTGGTGGCGCGGAGAACTCCGGCACGGGGTCGTAGCCCGGCGGAGCGAAGTGCTGCGCGTCCTCGTCGGATGGCGTCGGTGACGGGAGACACGGTCCGAAGCCATGGCGCATGTAGTAGTACATTGGCGGAGGCGGAGGCGGAGGCGGAGGCGGTGCCGCGAGGTCGTCGTCGCTGAAGTCGCGTTCGGCGTCGTCGACGAGCCAACCGGCGCTTGGGCCGCCCAGCAGCCACTCCATGGGCGGAACGGCGAACTCCGGCGGCACTGGCACCAGTTCGTCGGTGTCCGCGCTGACATTCGAGACTGAGGCCTCGTCTTCGTACACTGCGTCAACTACATCTTCCGCGGCGACCTCTGGCGATGCAACCTCCGGCGCTGCGACCTCCGGCGCGGCGACGACGACGGCCGGTTCGGCAGCGACCACCGGGGTTTGTTCCCGGCGCACAGCAGCCGTGGTACTTGGCCCCGGTTCTCCAGGGTAGCGGTTGTGCTGCTGGGGCGCCCAGCGGTTGCTGCGGAGGCGGTTGCCGCGGAGGCGGCGGCGGAGGCCACCGCCAGGGCCGAAGCGGCGACGGGGCACCCAGCGGTTGCCGTGGTGGCGGTTGCCGCGGATGCGGCGGCGGAGGCCACCGTTCCACTCCCGGCGACGGCCGGAGTTCCAGCGGCGAGCGGCAGAGAGGGTGAAAGTCCGGCGAGAATAGCCGCGACGGTGTTCCCTGGCCACAAACCGAGCAAAGCAAAAAGCGAGTTCGGGCAGAAAAGCCATCTTCTACTCACCTTTCTCTGTCTCTTCTACTGTAGCCTACAGCTTTGGCAGAGACGCGTGCATGATAACGTGTGAAGAAACGAGAGAAGCGAGAGAAAGAGTGAAGTGAATGGAATGCTTTATTGATAGAGACTGCGGCTATTTATAGTAGGCCAACAGTCGGGTTACAATGTCGGTTGTCGCTTCCGAAGAGGCACGGCGACGGTTCGCTCTTACAGCGTTTGGACAACTGCTAATAATCCTAACTGCTAGGAGGAATATTCGGTAGGATATTCCTAGTACAATTCTAACTGCCATTTTAGCCTAATACTAACGCTAGTTGTTCCTAACAGGATGATTCAATCAGAGCATCCAAAGGAGGACGGCGGTCGTCAACGACTCAGATGCCAAGATTTTCAGTTCGCTGACGCGCGGAGCATGTGTTGATCCTGTATTTTATCTCCCACGGTTCTTCTCTGATCTGCTGGCGTATGAACCAGGCATGTACATGTGTAAAACGCAGAAATACTGGCATGATGATGAGGACACAAATATTCCGCAATTATTTGTGCCCGCACCATATTATCGAATGTGAAATAAATCATGTATATTGGTTATGTTGTATCACGAACTATTCACACATCATTTTTTTTTTGCAAACCACATATCATCAAATCTCAGGATAAAATTTTGTGGATGCACAAGAAACAACATAATCAATGTATGTGATTTATTTCATATTTTTAAAAACTTGGAAATGCGACATGTGACATGGAATGCGGGTGCAACTAGTTGCAATGTTTAGTTTCCCCATGTTGAGAGGGGGAGTGGAAAAAATCAAGGGAAAGTGGAATTGGGAGAGAGAAAGTAAATTGTTGAAAACAGGATGGGTCCATGTGTGAGTCTAATGCACAAAAAAAATTAGGGAGTGAACTTTAAGAACACAGATGAAGATGAGGCAAACCAAAATCTCAATTTCATCTCTATGCTCTCCCAAAAGTTGCCTTTTAGGTGTCAATTTTTGGGAGGCTGATGGAGATGCTCTTAGGTTCGGTATGTGAGTTCTATGGAGAAAAAACATCGGGTAAATTCTAGTTGACATTTCTCCCCGGAGGAGGTTGCATTGAGAAGTCGAATCAAAAGAAAACGATAGGAAAACCTAGAGAGCCCGCAACTGGGGGTCTACGACATGTTGAGTGGGATACAAATGAGACTTTTGACGAGAACGCAATCGAAGACGATAAGTTCAAAAGCCATGGTCACATCAAATACCATATGGATAACATGGCGTCAGATGTAAAGAAGACGATTAAGTACAAGAAATGAATAGTCAACGTGAAGACGTGAGGCCATGGTATTCTGGGTCGTCGCCTCCTTGTTTTCTTTTTTTTCTTAAAATCGGAGAGTGTCACGACCTCTGTACAGATTGATGACCTCATTGTTTATACATATGTTTGCTACGTCCTTGAGTCATTGTTTAGTGTGTCTCACTGTCGGAATTGCGGGGTGTGGTTGTAGTTGTGACGGTTTTTATCGCATACTGTAGTTGTGATTGTTGCGGATCCCAAATGTGTATGAGGTGCCATCGACATAAGTAAGCTATCAAGAGTTCACCTATTTTAGTGCCTCTTTGATTAATGATGTTCGTATGATATTCTGAAATATTCAAATCGTTGCAAATTCTTTCCGATGGTGGTAGTAGGATTGCTCATGGGAATTTTTAGTAATCATTTGCACGATATTTTATAAGAAATTTAACATCCCCTAAAACCTACTGATAAGAATAATTTGGTTTGACCTGACATAAAAAAACTAGCGTTATTTATATACCTTTGTTCTTAAAACTCCGCGAGTCAAAGAGGACTGGGCGTAGTTTATGTTTGGGAGACGTATACTTTGTTGGGAATAGCTGGCATCATGGATTATGATTTTTTCACCGTTTTTATTGAAACACGGTTCTTGTATATTTTTGCTTCTCTTGTTAGGAAGAAAAGGCTCCTTTTGAGGAAATTGACAATGGCTCCCGACCTCATATGCTCCTGTTAGAATTTTTTAAATAAAATGTACAATATTTTTTTCAAAAAAATCTGAACAAAATTGGTGAAGAACATATACAAACGTTCTACATATGTGCCAAATTTCATGGTATAATAATATTTGTGGTGCTGTGTGCAAAAATAACAAACTTAGTGGCTGAAATGGGATTTGAAAAATATCTTTTTGGAGCACTAATTTGTTTTTTTCTCGCACAGAGCACCACACACATCTTTTCATCACAAAATTTGGCGCGTATGTAGAACATTTGTATGTGTTGATCTCCAATGCTTTTCACAATTTTTTAAAATAGTTTACTATTTTTTTCAATTGTTCTATTCTAACAGGAGCATATGAACTTGGGAGCTGTTTCTTTTTAGCCATGACAAATAAGTAAGGTAACAATATATTGGCACGTGCTTTCTATAAAAAAAGGCACGTGAATGTTACACGAAATCATAATCATGTTGAAACATAGGAAAAAGGAAAGATGGCACGATCATTTGCGTGTGGAATCTCGGACGCGAGATCCAGCGGGCGATGAGCCGATGACACATGCACGTGCACCCGTACGAGCAGCACCTGTACAAACTACAAAGCGACAAATCGCAACGGACTCCAGGGCAAGGCGGCAAGCATTTCCGTAGGCCCTTTCTGTGGATCTGCCGCAGATTAGTTGTTGTGATGCTGTCATCGAATTCTCCTTTTATGCAGCATATCTGCACTGCACGATTGAGATATAACATGCTACTAGTAACTTCTTTCGAAGATAATTAGCTAGAATTCATTCCTGTCGATGTCTCAGTGTTGTGGTTACGAGGCTCGTGATAGCTTGATTGGAATGGCATACAAGTACATATCGTCTCTTCTCGCACTTAGGCAAGGGCATAGAACAGTCATCGGCTCTCCCAGTGTGACGGGTTCGCGGCGGATGGGTAGGATGGCTATGTGGTCAGGGGAGGTGGATACAGGGTAGCGTCCCCGAGCGGTGACGGTACGCAGAGGCAGCGACCTCGGGCTCCCACGCGACGATGGTCCTATGGGGCAGGGTCGTGGCCAAGTGCGGGTTGGGTGGTGGTCTGATGCTGTGTGGACAGCAGGTTCGTCGACCAGACTGGTTCGATTTCGGGCAATGAGAAGCTTAGTTCTGGTTGCTACGCCGGGGCGGCGGCCCGGGAGCAGGTTGGATTGGTTGACGTCCTGGTGCGGTGCGGACTGCAAGCTCGTCGACCCTGACTGGTTCGACTTCGGGCTATGTGAAGCTTCGTTCTGGTTGCTACGTCGGGGCGGCGGCCCCGGAGCAGGTCGGATTGGTTGGCGTCCTGGTGCTGTGCGGACTGCAGGCTCGTCGACCCTGACTGGTTCGACTTCGGGCTATGCGAAGCTTCGTTCTGATTGCTACGTCGGGGCGGCAGCCCCGGAGTAGGTGGTGTGTGTCTGTGACGTTTGGTCGACTTGAGTCATGTGGACGGCGGGTCGCCTCGCTTTTGCGATTTTTTGTCCTGTTTTCCTCATAAATAGGGCATTATACAGTTTGTATGGTTTTTGGATCCGGTTTTCCTTATAAAGCGGGTCTCTCTTCTAACTATTCGGGCAGTGGATACGACCACTTTGACCTCGAAAAGAACAACCGTGAGCGGGGGTGGTGCCGGCTGCTCCAGCCAAGCACCGCCATGTCGAAACGATCTTGCTCCCCGCGACTCCTCCCTCCCACCCCACCCTTTTTTTGAAACTCTAACAGTAGGGTAAATCCCTACCCCCGCCCCCTCCTAGAGTTCCTCTTGCCTCTTCTCCACTAAAACACCATGTAGTACTAAAGATAGAGCTTAGAGAGGTAATGGGACAACTATAACGAGTCTGAGTCGCCGGATCTGGCGCAGCGAGGGCTACCCAGAAGCGGGATTCATCACCGACGTACCAAGGGCGGCAAGGTCATGGTCCAAATTAATCGAGGTTAGTAATTTGTATAGTTTTCGGTGTTGCATACATTCTTCTTTTGAGATGCCGCAAACTCGTGTATTTTTTATGTGAACGCACGAGCGATATGTTGCAAATGCTTTTGTGGGTACCTGCAAATACGTACTCATTTCTTAGTCAGGCATGACCCGTGAAAGGTCGACTTGGTCAAACCCAACCGGGCTGCTAGGCTTAATTATTTCCATTTGACTGAAACATGTACATTGAGACGTGAAAGTTACACACAACATAATAATTTTTCACAATCAACGTACATATCTATGCTCAAATTCTAAGCAGTCGCCCTCACGATGGAAAACAAAGATACAGTTTTCAGCAAAACTTTATCCATGTTCTCAATGCAAATGGCTACTTCCTGGTGGTCCCACGCTGCCAGTGACACCAGGCGCCCAGGCGGCTAGTGCGACCCACGTATGTCGCGTAGTAGATTAGCACAAAAAGGGCGCCACATCATTCAGGGTGCAAGTTGGACTACCCGTGGGAGTCCCGCACATGCCCGCATCACTCCACATAACTTAAGTGGGCCTCCGCGGGCCGCCCACTGAATCAAAACGCGATTACGTGGGATTCCGCTTGCCCACAAAATCCCACCTCTGATGCTACTGAACATTTATCTCCAAAGCAGCAGCGCCCGCAAAAGGTGGGAGGTCAGCATCAATATCGCTCCAGAGCATGTCCATTGGAGATGTCTGAGCTCATGTCGTTCTCAGGATGCCGCGCATACCGCATTATGTAGGTGGAGCGTGGAACATCTTCCCCACTTTTACGCCTTGTTGTGCTGATTCTCGCCGGCGGCGATGGTGTGATGGCGTCGTGCTCTCCCGCGAGCTGCTCTGCCGTTGTGCCGCATCTCGTCGGCGGCGACGCAAGCGTCACCGTGTGGTTGGGCGAGCTGATGTGCAGCTTCTCGCCGGCGGAGACGGCGCGACGTCGCCGTCCTCTCATGCAAGCTGCTTTGTTGTTGTGCTGCTTGCCGGCGGCGACGGTGCAATGTCGCCGTGCTCGCCGGCAGCGACGACCCAATGTTGCCGTGCTCACCGGCAGCGACGCGCGTCGCCGTGCTCTCTGGAAAGCTGCTATGCCGCTGCTCGCCGGCGTTGCCGTGCTCTCGGACAAACTGATATGCCGCTGCTCGCCGGCGTTGCCGTGCTCTCGGGCGAGCTGTCGGCCTACACGCCACACCACCGCGCCACGCCTCACGCGCTGCCGAGCCGCGCACCGCACCACTGCGCCCCGCCTCGTGTGCTGACGAGCGCGCACTGGCGGCACTGCCACATTCCTACGCCCTGGAAGCTAGCTCGCAAGCTGCTGCACACCACGCCACCAACCCAATATGCGTGCATCACATCACGGTCAGCATGCTGGCCACCGGCTGACGCGGTCATTTTTGCTTGGCAGCCGATGGATTAATTAAGGATCCGGAGTATCAGAGCTTGTCCTTGCTAATTGGGTTTATGTGGGCTAATTGTGGGCCCCGTGGGACTGCCCACGTTTTCCCACATATCTCAGCGACTCACCCGTGGGCGCCCGCGTAGGTGATTATGTGGGCTACTTTTGCGGGCGCCGCGGGTAGCCCGCTCCCACCTGCACCCTGACACATCATTGGAGCCTTGAAGCCAAACCTGGCCACCTGGGCCCGTGCCAGCGGGCTGGCCCGCGAGCACGCGTGCCCGGCCCGTCATGGGCCTGGCACGACACGTGCCTTAACGGGCCGTGCTCGGCCCGTGGCCCGCCTGGGGCCGTGCTGGGGCCTGGAGGCTGAGCCCGCGTGCCGGCACGGGCATGGCCCGTTTAGCGGCCAGGCACGCGGAGGCCCGCGAGGCACGTGACGGCCCGCCAGGCACGCGAAGGCCCGCCAGGCACGCGACGCACCGTGCGGTTGATTAGAGCCCAACGGGCAGAATTTGGAGGCGCGGGAGGGAATCTGGAGGGCGCAACGGTCGAATTTCGGCCCGTTGGAGCTTTTTTAATCGAGATTTGCGCAGATTAGCCCATTTTAAGCAGGATTTAGATTATATAGCCGTTGGAGGGCTGTTTTAGTCCGAAAAATGTCAAATTTTTGCTATAAAAAGGGTTGCACACCCCTCTCATTTCTCACACTCAAACATGGCTGATCACAATATGAATACCACCTTCAACCTCGGTGATCTCGACCCCGATTTTGTCGTTGATAGCGATCCCTATGCTCATTCTCCTCTCTTTGACCCCAATCCCTATGGCGATCCTTCCCTATCTCAATCACAGCCTTCTCAAGCTTCTCATCCCACCACCTCCACCTCCTCCACCGCAAAAAGGCCACGCAAAAGAACCTCCAAGGTGTGGGATCACTTTGAAGAACAAGCAGTGGTGCCGCCGGGGGGAGGTGCCCGGAGATCAAGGCCAAGTGCAAATGGCATGGATGCACAAGTGTGCTGTCCATGCAAAGCAAAGGAGGAACCGGCCACTTGACGAGGCACATCGAGATCCACGAGAAGAGGGCTAAGAAGGACGCGGCAAGTTCGGCCGCCGGCGTCCAGAGCACGCTCCAATTCAACCCCGACGATTCGGTACGTAATTGGACCTATGATCCCGCTCTGCAGAGAGAAGCTCTTTGTGCTTTGATTGCTTCTAATGATTTACCATTAGGTTTTGGTGAGTCGGAAGCTTTTGTCGAATATATTCAAACTACTCAAAATCCTAATTTTAAACCTGTTTCTAGACAAACTACATCTAGGGATATGAAAAAATTATGCAAAAAGAATCTTGCTAAAATTAAAGAAAACTTTGTCGAATGCACATTTTCTGTCGCTTTAACATCTGATATTTGGAGTGGTCGGGCTAAGCAAGACTACATTTGTGTGGTTGCCCTTTATGTTGATGAAAAGTGGCAACTACAAAAAAGAGTCATAGGATTTGAATTAATTGATGTTTCACACAGTGGTCTGAACAAATAAAGTTGTGCAAGATTTTGAATAAAGTTGTGCAAGATTTTGCTCTCACCTCCAAAAAAGAGTCATAGGATTTGAATAAATAAAGTTGTGCAAGATTTTGCTCTCACCTCCAATTTTTTGCAATAACTCTGGATAATGCTTCGGCAAACACTAATGCAATGAATTACCTCACTCCTTTATTTGACCACTATGCTGCACCCTATTTAATGCATCAACGTTGTGCTTGTCATATAATTAATCTTATTGCTAAATGTGCTTTAAAGAAGGTGAAAGACCACGTTGAAGTATTGCGCAATGCAATTACTTTTCTCGGTAGTGATAATGGTCGAATTGCCAATTACAAGAGATATTGCATTGCATTAGGCACGGTAGCTCGCAGATATAGTTTAGACATGCCTATTAGATGGAACTCTACATATATGATGCTTAAGTCACTTATGAAAGACACAAATTCTTTTAGTGGGTTTATTAATGCATCATATGGATATGAGGCACTCACTCCGCAAGTTTGGCATATTTGTGAACATTTGACAAAATTTCTGGAGATGTTTTATGATTATACTATTACTTTGTCGGGGGTTTATTATCCCACATCTCCTATGATGGTGCATGTAATTATAGACATTGCCAGTCACTTGAAAACATATGAGCATGATATAATTTTACACGATTCTGTTGCTAGAATGAAACGTAAATTTGAAAAATATTGGACGGATATTCCTCCATTGTATGCTTTTGCATTTATGTTGGATCCCAGGGCTAAAACAGAAGGGCTTGGTATTGCTTTGTCTTTACTAACGGAGGCCACAGGTAGAAATTACGATGGTGCTTATTTCACTGACATTCGCGATAAGCTTTCTACCCTTTTTGCTAAGTATGAACAAAGGTATGGTGCTCGAGTACAACGGCCTCCACCAGTACCAAGTTCGGGAAGAGGGAAAGGACTTTGGAGCAAGATTTATCGTGGATCCTCCTCTGCTTCGAGCTCTTCCGGACGAACAACGCCTATTCTTGCAAGTGACAGGGAGCTAGCGAAGTACCTGAACAACCCTATAGTCCCCTACGCCGACTACGACGCCAATGAGGATGAAGAAGAGGCTGCTTTCAACATACTACAGTGGTGGGAGGACCACAAGGTTACATATCCGGTGCTATCAATATTAGCCCGGGATGTGTTATCTGTACCAGTGTCAACTGTATCCTCGGAGTCTGCTTTCAGTCTAGCTGGAAGAATAATCGATGATAGACGGACCAGTCTCACTCCTGATATGGTGAAAACACTGATGACCATGAAGGATGCAGAACTAGCGAGGAGGAGATGCCAACACACTGTTGAAAACAAAGAACTGGCAGCCACGTTCTATAATCTTGCCATTAATGAAGAAGAAGACCAGTAGTTGTAGCATTTGTAATTTTTTGCATCTTTTTGTAATCTCTTTTCCTTTTTGTAATTTAGATTAGAGCAAGCTGTACTCTTTTTCCTTCCCAGGGATGGAAGGTTTTAATGAGGCAGCAAATAATAAAGCTCACTTTTATCCCAAATGACACTTTGCCTTATTTCTACACTGTTTTCTTTATCGAATGAATATTTTCTGTTTTCTACAATGTTTTCTTTTCCTCCTATTTTTTCAATTTTTTGGGGCAAAAATAAAGCCACAACACAAATAAATGAGAAGGAAATCTAGTCCGCATGCTGCATGCATTATTACATTGGAGTGGAGTGACTTGGATTGGACATTGCAGTGTAGTACTGGAGTGGCCGCATGCATTATTGCCCAAGATGATTGTCTGAGTGCATGCATACAGCATACTGCATAGTGCATGGCTTATCACTGCCAAAGTTTGATGTTTGATCACTGCACTGAGTGCATGCATACAGAGCATACTGCATAGTGCCCGTGTGCCGGCACGGCACGGCACGGCACACCGCCGTGTCAGGCCCGCCAAGACATAAACGGGCCCGTGCCGTGCCGGGCCGGCCCGTTGGCCAGGTTTGCTTGAAGCCACGTATACATCAACGAACAGAAATAAGACGAGTTTTTTTCTCCTTTTCTGTTCATCGAGTCCGGGTCGCCTGGCCGGCGGCGATGGCGTCGGGCGCGCGGACGCGGACGCGGTGGTCCGCGCTGGCGGCGAGCGCGCTGATCCAGTGCTTCGCCGGGAGCTCCTACTGCTTCGGCGTCTACTCCCCGGCGCTCAAGGCCTCGCAGGGCTACGACCAGTCCGCGCTGGACGCCGTCGCCTTCTTCAAGGACGTCGGCGCCAACGCCGGCGTCCTCTCGGGGTTCCTCGCCGCCTGGACTCCCGGGGGACGGCGCCGCCCCTGGCTCGTGCTCCTCGTCGGCGCCGCGCTCTGCGCCGCCGGGTACCTCCCCATGTGGCTCGCCGTCGCCGGGGTCGTGCCGGCGCCGCTCCCGCTCGTCTGCTTCTACATGCTGCTGGCGGCGCAGGCGCAGACCTTCATGAACACCGCGGACGTCGTCACCGCCGTCGAGAACTTCCTCGACCGCCGCGGCACCGTCATCGGGATCGTGAAGGTCCATTCCCCCCCTTCCTTCAGTTTTAGGATTATTGCTCTGCTATTCGTTTCCTGTTCTGTTGCTCTGCGCATCGGCAGTAACATACAACCATGTGATTGTGAATCCAAAAGAATATTGGGCAGTCACCTGCTCTGCTCCCACCAAACGATAGCAATCATGTGAAAAAAATGTTTGTTCGGTTCCATTTCGTAGGGTGTGGTCCTGTGGGTGTCTGTTTTGGTGGTGGCACTTTGTTGAACACATTGGAGTGTTATGCTGCATAAAACAACATAGAGATGCTCATCAAAGTAATAGTTAGGGCAGGTGGATTTGATGCAACACAACCTTACAAATAAACGGTTCTTAGAGGTTTACGTCCCTTGCCTCGATGTACCCTTGTTTCACATGTAGGCGAGTCAACCACTTGACTTGTACTCCGTATTTGAGAATTTTGATACATTGATGTGAAAGTGAAGGTGTCCCAAATCCCATCCGTTTAACCCAAACCTGTGGCACATTTGTCCAAACTTGAATGAATCTTCAGTGCATTTTTTGTTGTTGGAAACCTCTGAATGAACTCTTAGTTTCATCATCTCGTTTGCTATTGTCATGAGTTTTTTACCCTATTGCAATCGTAATTCTTATAATGTGAACTTGTGTGGTTCGAGGATTGCACACACTTTGCTCCGAACTCCTAATATGTACTTTGTTTGTCGACAAGATAGCAAATTAACAATCTTACGGCATCATGTTTTTCCTGTAACACAAGTACAGATATGTCCTTCCTATGTCACTAAACTATCTGTGTAATATTCAAACAGGGGTTTCTAGGCTTAAGTGGAGCAATACTTGTCCAAGTACACCGCACTCTCCGTATTGATCCTGGCAGTTTCATACTTATGCTGGCAATATTACCCACAGCCATCACGTTGCTGCTCATGTATTTTGTTGATGTCCACAGTGCGCATCGACGGTACAACAAGAAGTTCCTCGATGCTTTCTCTCTCATTGCTGTGACTGTTGCTGGGTACTTAATGGTTGTCATAATCTGTGACCAAGTATTCGTGATAAGTTCAGCCGTGCAGAAGACAGAATCGAAGCAGCGAGAAGAACCAAGTTTTGAAGAAAGAACTGGATTACTTCGTGAGGAGACTCCTGTTATTGGTCATGTCTCCGGTAGCTGTTGTTGTAAAGGCCCAGAAGACAGAATCGAAGCAGCGAGAAGAACCAAGTTTTGAAGAAAGAACTGGATTACTTCGTGTGGAGACTGCAGAGGATTCTGAGAATGCCAGCTCTAGCACCGCACTTGTGGGATCTGGTCAGGACATGTCAGCAGACAAAGAAAACCTAAATGTATTGCAGGCCATGTGTAAACTGAACTTCTGGCTCCTCTTCCTCGCGATGGCTTGTGGGATGGGATTGGGGCTAGCCACGGTGAACAATATCAGCCAGATTGGGGGATCCCTTGGCTACACAAGCAGGGAGACCAGCACTCTAGTGTAACTCTGGAGTATCTGGAACTTCTCAGGGAGGTTTGGCGCAGGCTTCATCTCCGATCACTTCCTTCGGTCACGAGGACTTGGGAGGCATTTCTTCATAGCTGCAACACTTCTGGTCATGAGCGCAGGTCATGTCATCATCTCCTCCGGCCTCCACGCATCGCTCTACATTGGATCTGTGCTTGTCGGCCTGTGCTACGGGTCTCAGTGGGCTCTGATGCCGAGCATAACGTCGGAAATATTCGGGCTCAACCATTTCGGCACCATCTTCGACACGGTGGCCGTTGCGAGTCCTGTTGGCTCTTACATCCTCTCGGTGCGCGTCGTCGGGTACATCTACGACAAGGAGTCGCGACAAGGTGAGCTTGCCTGTACCGGTAAGCACTGCCTCTCCTTCACGATCATGGCATCTGTCTGCGTCTTCGGATCTGCTGTTGCGTTTGTATTGTTCATCAGAACGAGGAAGTTCTATAGGCGGGTTATATATGCCAGACTGATGTCTTTTGTAGAAATATGAGGAAGTGTATATATAACAGTCTCTATATATGCCAGACGTTAGTTTTCTTTGTGTTCTTGCCACTACGTCTTGTTAGCATTTTGTATTGTAGTACTCTCCATATATATATATAGCAACATTACAAATTTACAATGGTCCCCTGTGTGAACTGACAACTGAGAAAAGAAAGCTATATTATTTCAGTTGAGCGATACATACTTTCTTTCAACAAACACTGCATCTTTATATAACGGAGCACTAGTGAACCAGCTCAGTCTACTCCTGTTTGTCAGCTTGCTTGATGTCTCCATTGGTTTCCTTTGATGTCTTGTCTTTCGCTTCGTCTTTCTCGTTAGATTTGGTCATCTCTGCCTCCTCTTTCTCCTTAGCTTTCTTCGCTTCAGCCTCCTTGGCCTCCTCTTCCTCCTTTGCCTTGGCCGCCGCTGCATCCTCCTTGGCCTTCTTGAGCGCCTCGATGAGGCCTAACAAGCATGCGTCGGGGTCCCTCTTCTTCTTCTTGGACATGGGCATTAGGTTCTCTGCCACGTCGGCAGGCGACATGTCGTTCTCCTCGAGCAACTGTTGGATCTCGCCAAACAGCTCGTGCTCAGTGACGACATCCAGGTAATTCTTGGCCAGCACCTTGAACCCCTCGAAGCGGCAGTAGGACATCTCGATGTGCTTGTCCATCCTGCCCCGCCGGATCAGCGCCGGGTCCAGCTTCTCCTTGTGGTTGGTCGTGAAGATGATGATCCGCTCACCGCCGCACGCGGACCACAGCCCGTCGATGAAGTTGAGCAGGCCCGAGAGCGTTACCTTTGTGGCTTCGTCCTTCTCCGGCTCCATCGGTAGCTTCGGTTTGTCGTCATCAGAGTCTTTGTCGACGGAGGCTTTCTTGGACTTACGACGCTTACCGGTGAGGTCGACGGAGCAGTCAATATCCTCGATGACGATGATGGACTTGCCTGTCGTCTCGATGAAGAGCTTCCGCAACTCGGTGTTGTTCTTGACCGCTGTGAGCTCGAGATCGTAGACGTCATAGTCAAGGAAATTGGCCATTGCGGCGATCATGGTGGACTTGCCGGTGCCAGGAAGGCCGTACAGGAGGTACCCACACTTCCACGCCTTGCCGACCTTTTCATAGTACTCCTTGCTCTCCTGGAACGCCATGAGGTCGTCGACGATGGCCTCCTTCTGATCAGGGTCCATGGCGAGCGTGTCGAAGGTTGCCGGGTGCTCGAAGGGGACGTGGCTCCAGACGCTCTTGGCCCGGTAGGGGCTCCAGCTGCTGCCAGCATTGTTTGTGAAGAGGCGGCGCTGGCGGTTCTTGACGGTGACGGCACGGCCCTCCCCGAGCACGAACGGCAAGTAGGTGTCGACGACGAGGTCACGGTGGCGCCTGTGGAAGACGACCCGGTAGAAGCGCCTCTCGTCTTGTCCGGGGTAGATGCTGATGACGTTGGCCTTGGTCTGCCGCTTAGACGCGTACCACCAGATGGTTGTGCCGCTGAACTTGTCGGCGACCTCCTCGTGGTCGTCGACGGAGACCTGGAGGTTCTTGCTGTCCTTGCCGAGCTCGGCCCTGAGCCTGCGGGCGCGCCGGGCACAGGCGTCGCTGAGGTAGGCCTCGGCGGCGAGGAAGAGGTCGCTGCGCTGGAACCGCTCGGCGCCGTACTCGGAGATGGTGATCTGGAGGTAGGGGCTGAGGTAGGATGCTAGCTTGGCTGCCCAGGTTGTGAGGAAGAGGCGGAAGGTGACTGGGATGTGGTTCTGCACCATCGACCATAGGAAGATGACGCTCGCCAGCACCGACCCCAGCCCCGCCCACCTCTCCACCATCATCGGCGCCGCCATGGCTGGGTGTACCTCCTTTGATCGGTGCTCTTTCTCGGACCTTTCTTGTCTTGATGGAAGGCTGTAGCTGGACACTCGATCGACTGCTCGACCTGGACTGGACGGGACGCACGCTGCGTGCGTATGTATATAATGCTGGGCACTTGTGTGTTGATGTACTTAGGTTGACCTGAGCGCGGCATAGGTCGTCGGCGGCGTCGGAGCAGGTAAGCAGGAGCTGTCGGAGCTGAGACGAATCGGCTTGGCAAAGGCAGTGGCAAAGGCAGATTTGCCGAGCTTAATCTGGAGCCAAGAGCCAACCAGGTTTGTTTTGCGGCATCTTGTCACTGACAGGCGAGTATAATTTCCACCACGTGTGACGACATTACATCGATGAGTCGTGGGCAAGACGAAAGATGGTGACGAACTGACGGCTGACGACATGCATGTGTTGATGAAGACGCCTGACACGATGTATCATGTACGCAGCAGATCTTTCAGTCTGGGCCTAGAAATCAAACTGTTGGGCTAGCCCTTTGTGCAGTACCCTTAACATTGTGCATTTGGGCCAATATTCGGCAGGAGTGTTAGAGCTTAGGTGTAGCAAATCAAATGTGTCAGTTTCAAAAAAAAAAGCAAATCAATTGTGTCAGTTCTCAAAAAAATAAAAGCAAATCAAATGTGTCACAGTTGTAAAAAAAGAAAAAGGGTCACAGTTTTCCTAAAAAACCAAAAACAAAAAACAAAAACAAATGGGTCACGACTTTTCTTTCTCTCCCCCTCTTGTCCTCATTGATCGTTGATCAGGTAAAACCTCCTTCTGTCAACTTTTATCGAGGCTTGCATTTTGAAGAGAGTGCACGCCGTAAATTTGGACATCCAATCAACTTAAATGCGGATTGGAGGGTTAGACAGCCCTCCAATCAATTTTGATAGACAAAATTTCGGTGAGAACGCACGAGGGAGCGGGCGCTGGCACTCGAACTCGAGACCTCGCGGGCAGGGAGGTATCAACACCTCCTAGCCATTCGGTCTATTCCTCGGTTCTCACATCCAATCAACTTCAAGATGGGACCTCGTAGGTGTGAATTTTTTCTGGTGATATCTTTTGGTCGTGCACGTTTCAAGCTCAACATGCATAGATGGGTATTATTCTTCAAGGTTGCTATAGTTTTGCCTCACAATTCCACGTTCTTGCTTTGCTTGATCGAGATTTCCGATTTTCTGTTGCATCAAAGCCGGTGGGCTTTTGATATCTACAATGCTGGCAAGGTCTTGAATCTGTATTTTGTTTTCTTTGTTCATCTTTGGGGACAAGGTGACCCACATTGGAGAGTTGAACAGAAGAAATATTATCTTGAGACTGATTTGGATTGGAAGGTACATTGTTTCTCGTGCAAAAAAAAAAAAGGTTCTTCAAATTATTTGGCCAAATTTGTTTTTGATCACCAGCTTTTACTCGTACTACATCCTTATGCTCAAATTAAAAGCAGTCGCCCTCACAATATACTAGAAAACAAAGATACGGTTTTCAGCAAATATTTTTCCACGTTCTCAATGCAACTGGCTTCTTGGTAGTCACATGCTGCCACTGACACAAGCGGCCAGTGGGGCCCACGTATGCTGCGTAGATCCAGATGTAAGCACAAAAAGTCCACATCTCGCGCCACCCCATTTCACTGGAGCCTTCAAGCCACAGATCCATCATCGAACAAAACAAGACGGACTTTTTTTCGCTCTTCTGTTCCATCGAGTCCAGCCCTTGTCCGGGTTGCCGGCGGCGATGGTGTCAGGTGTGCGGACGCGGTGGTCTGCGCTGGCGGCGAGCGCAGTGATCCAGTGCTTCGCCGGGAGCTCCTACGTCTTCGCCATTTACTCCCCGGCGCTCAAGGCCTCGCAGGGCTATGACCAGTCCGCGCTCGAGTCCGTCGCCTTCTTCAAGGACATCGGCGCCAATGTCGGGGTCCTCTCGGGGCTCCTCGCCGCCTGGGCGCCCGGGGGCCACCGCCGCCCATGGCTCGTACTCCTCGTCGGCGCCGCGCTCTTCGCCGTCGGGTACCTCCCCATGTGGTTCGCCGTCGCCGGGGTCGCGCCGGCGCCGCTCCCACTCGTCTGCTTCTACATGCTGCTGGCGGCGCAGGCGCAGACCTTCATGAACACCGCGGATGTCGTCACCGCCGTCGAGAACTTCCCCGACCGCCGCGGCACCGTCATCGGGATCATGAAGGTCCATTCCTCTTCCTTCAGTTTTGGGATTATTGCTCTGCTATACGTTTCGTGGTCTCTTACTCTGCGCATCAAGTGAAATGATAAACAGTATGGTTGCTTAGTTAGAGCATCTTCACCGGCACCTCTGATCCTCACACATATCCAGCACAACGAGGGGTGGTGCCCACCAGACAAATGCCGGATTATTTACTATTTTTTTAGGCAGTGAAAAAATATGGTGCCTAGCCATAGACAATCCCGTGAGTGGATCGCTTGAGTCTGTGCCCACTCCATCCACACATAAGGTAAAATCCTTCCCGTGGATGACATGTGGGCCAGTCCGTCGCGGGGCGTCGTGGGGTGTGTCTGGTATAAGGCCGGCAATCGGGTCGGGTATGGCCGGGTCGACCTTTTCCAGACCCATGCCCATTTGTTAAACGGGCAAGGAATTCTGCCCACGACCCTACCCATGGATCTAACACTAGACCCATGCCCGAACCCGTCGGGTCACCCGACCCGACCGAGCACCCATCGGGTCAAACATTGTTTTCAATTCTTTGTTCCATGCAGTCCGTCATGTCTCTGTCCGCGTCTGCCGCTGCACAGCCAGCGAATAAAATGTAACGATAGCGCCCCCTCCGTCCTTTTATAGGGAGAGCTCCACGTCCCTTGCGATCGGCTGGGCGAGGTGGTACTAAAGGAGCAACCTGGAGTCGTGAAAGCAAGGTAGCGTATCTGCTCGTATGTGCTCCACGGGCTGAAGTACAGCGTATGTGCAAGAGGCCCAGCAAGCCAACTATTGGGCTCCTAGAACTAGGATATGCGAGCAACCAAAGCCATGCCATTTTCCTGTTCATTTTTTACGTCAGTTGGTCTGTTTCTTCGGTGAATTGAATTAGTTGAATAGAGCTGTATAGTTGCAAAAAGATATTAAATCATGTAGAAAAAATATTTATATTAATTATTCATATTAATCGGGCGACCCATCGGGTTACCCACGGACATAAACTTATACCCATACCCTGCCCACGACTAACCGGGTCGCCCATGGGCAAGACCCATGGGCAAAAAGAACGACCCATACCCTGCCCATTAGGGTCGGGTGCCCATGGCCAGACGTACCCATTGGTCAAACTGCCGGCCTGAGTCTGGTAGTTGTTAGACACCCCTGAGCCACCGCTCAAAGTTGGAGTCTCCGTCGGCGTGCCTGACTGTTTTTTGGAAATTCCAGACCTATGGGTGCCGCTGGGTTTTTTTATTTTTGTTTGGACCCCCTATTGAGGCTTTGGGAGTGCTTTGTGGGGTGCCGGTGGAGACCCTCTAGTTCATTCAGCCATGCGATCGTGAAGCTAAAAGAATCTAGGCCAGCCACCCCTCTGCTCCCACGAACCAAAAGCAAATCATGTGAATGTTTGTTCAGTTCCATTTCATCGGGTGTGGCCATGTGGAGAATCTTTTTTGGTGGTGGCATAACACAACATATAGATTCTCACCAATGTGCTCATCACGGTAATAGTTAGGGCAGGTGGATTTGATGCAACACAACCTTACAATTAAACGGTTCTTAGAGGTATACCTCCCTTGCCTCCAACGATGTCCCTTTGTTTCACATGTTGGCGAGTCAAGAACTGGACTTATATTTGAGAATTTTGATACATTAATGTAACAATGGGGATGTCCCAAATCCCATCTGTATTAAACCCAAAGCTGTAGCACTTTTTTTCCAAACGTGAATGAATCTTCAGTGTATTTTTTTTGTTGGGAACCTCTGGAATGAACTCTTAGTTTCATCATCTCGTTTGCTATTGTCTTGAGTTTTCACCTAATTATTATAATTCTAAATATGATATGAACTTGTGTGGATCCAGGGTTTGCACACACTTTGCTCTGTACTCCTAATATGTACATTGTTTGTCGACAACATAGCAAATTAGCAATCTTACGGCGCATTTATTTGTTAGCGCATCACGTTTTTTCTGTTATCCAAGTACAGATATGTCCCTACTATTGGCATTAAACTATCTGTGTAATTTTCAAACAGGGGTTTCTAGGGTTGAGTGGAGCCATACTTGTCCAAGTACAGCGCACTCTTCGTATTGATCCTAGCAGTTTCATACTTATGCTGGCAATATTACCCACATCCATCACGTTGCTGCTCATGTATTTTGTTGATGTTCACAGTGCACATCGACGGTACAACAAGAAATTCCTGGATGCTTTCTCTCTCATTGCCGTTACTGTTGCTGGGTACTTAATGGTTGCCATAATCTGTAACCAAGTATTTGTGATAAGTTCAGCCGTGCAGAGTGTTTGCTTCGTGGTACTCCTGCTATTGATCATGTCTCCGGTAGCTGTTGTTGTAAAGGCCCAGAAGACGGAGTCGAAGCAGCAAGAAGAACCAAGTTTGGAAGAAAGAACTGGATTACTTAGTAAGGAGACTGCAGAGGATTCTGAGAATGCCAGCTCTAGGACTGCACTTGTGGGATCTGGTCAGTACATGTTGCCAGACAAAGAAAACCTAAATGTATTGCAGGCCATGTGTAAACTGAACTTCTGGCTCCTCTTCCTCGTGTTTGCTTGTGCGATGGGATCGGGCATGGCCACGGTGAACAACATGAGCCAGATTGCGGGAGCCCTTGGCTACACAAGCAGGGAGACCAGCACTCTAGTGTCACTCTGGAGTATCTGGAACTTCTCGGGGAGATTTGGCGCAGGCTACATCTCCGATCACTTCCTTCGGTCAAGAGGACTTGGGAGGCCTTTCTTCATAGCTGCAACACTTCTGGTCATGGGCGCAGGTCACGCCATCATCTCCTCCGGCCTCCCCGCATCGCTCTACATTGGATCTGTGCTTGTCGGCCTGTGCTACGGGTCTCAGTGGGCTCTGATGCCGAGTATAGCGTCGGAAATTTTCGGGCTGAACCATTTCGGTACCATCTTCAACACGGTGGCCATTGCGTGTCCCGTTGGCTCTTACATCCTTTCGGTGCGCGTCGTCGGGTACATCTATGACAAGGAGTCGCCAGAAGGTGGGCTTGCCTGCACCGGTAAGCACTGCTTCGCGCTCTCCTTCACTATCATGGCATCTGTCTGCGTCTTCGGGTCTGCCATTGCGTTTGTATTGTTCATCAGGACGAGGAAGTTCTACTGGCGGGTTATATATGCCGGACTGATGTCTTCTGTAGAGAAATGACATTTAGTTTTCTTACAACTACGTCATGTTAGCATTTTGTATTGTAGACTTATAGTGAACTGACAACTGAGAAAACAAAGCAATATTATTTCAGTTGAGTGATACATACTTTCTTTGAACAAACACTGCATCTTTTTTATAAGGGAGCACTAGTGAACCCAGCTGAGTTTATTCCTGTTACTTGTCATCCTGCTTGATGTCTACATTGGTTTCCTTTGATGTATTATTGTCCTTCGCTTTTGTCTTTCTCCTTAGTTTGTTCGCTTCAGCCTCCTTCGCCTCCTGTTTCTCCTTGACTTTCTTCGCTTCAACCTCCTTGGCCTCCTCTTCCTCCTTTGCCTTGGCCACCGCTGCGTCCTCCTTGGCCTTCTTGAGCGCCTCGATGAGGCCTAACAAGCACGAGTCAGGGTCCCTCTTCTTCTTCTTGGACATGGGAATCAGGTTCTCCTCGACCAACTGTTGGATCTCGCCATGTTGGCTTTGGTCCCGATCTAAACGACGCAATCTGCCGAGTACTTTCCCACAAGATGCGACGCGTAGCAAGCTAGCTCGATTATCTCCGAGCCGTTCCGGTGAGATGTACACGTGACGGATATTGACGTACGCAGCCACCTCGATGGATTTGATGCTCAGCTAGCTAGTTCAGGTACGTACTAATCACAAGGAATATAAGATACGCTGGGAAACTTGATCGATTGCTAGAGGTGCGTATCGCACCTCTCAGAATATTTCTTTTCTCTTCTCGATAGGTTATAAGGGGCTATTACAGGGATATATATAGCAACATGGTAGGATTAGGCCTCATATTCCTACTCTAATCAGACTCATGTACGTGATCCGTATACCACGAGTGCTTATTTCCAACATTCATCCCACCTAAGCACGACGTGTGCTTCACTTTTACCTGGGTCTCAAATACGCCAGTTGCTTCGTGTAGGTGTTACCCTCGACAGTACTTTCGTTGCTTCAGCCTTCTTCATCGACATTGTTTTCGTCGTTTCTCCTGACATCCATGACATCGACTTTGCTTTTGTCAATTCATCAACACTTTGACGGCAACAAACCTTTTTGTCGACATCTTCAAACATCATCTTTGCTTCGGTGCTCTTGAAGCAATCTTCTGTGTACTTTATCGGTTTCATCTCCGGAATAATTATCTTGAACAAATGTAGCTGCGCAAAATACACCTCACCTTCATCTTGTCGCTCTTCTGCCAACGACGGTGCTCTTGACGCCAATACTCTATCGTATCCGTGTCTTCAAATTTCGTCGGTTCCTCAGTGAGCAAACATTGCTTTTCGTGACTCATCTTCACTGGATCATCTTTCTTCGGATAGCAATCCAACACGCTTTGCATGTGTGGTGGCGTCGGCCGTAGTCGCCTTAGCTCCAATGCTGTCGGAAGTTGTGCGACGTACTCTTCTGCGCTTCCGGAACTTCTTGGCGATGCTGCAATGCCCTCTACTCCTTGATCCTTTGGAGAGCCCTCCCGCTAACGCTATACACTTTTAACGCTAAATTGAAAACGACGCTAATAGCCCGCTAAATCCCGCTATAGCGCTAAATTTTGATTCATTTAGCCCACTAAACCGCTACAACCATATAAGGGACACGAGTTAATACCATAAAGTTATCCTTCTAGGTTATTATCCCTTCCTGTTTTTACTATATGTATGGCACATTGATGTAAAACTTAGTTATTGAGCTAGAATTATTTTTTACAAATTAATGATATTGAGCAAAACTAAATGATACTTGATTGTAGACTTATTTTTTACAAATTTCCATTACAAATTTGCATTATATAATATATGATACTTGATTGTAGATAAAAAAAACTACCAATTTATCACCACAACTAGAAAATTATTACCAAAATTACTACCAATTCATTTCTTGCAGGGATTTATTAAAAATGCCAGAAATTACCTGCAGGGGAGGGGAGAGCCGACGGAGCTGCGCTGGGGAGAAGACGACGGCGGCCGGGATCGCCAGCCGAGGGCTGCTGGCGGCGGGATGCGGCCAGCGAGCTCACCCTGCTCCGGCCGGCGAGCTCATCCTGCTCTCCTGGCTCGTCCCCGACTCGGGAAGGGGAGGCGCAAAGGGGCGGCAGCGGGGGAGGAGGCTGGGGCGCACTCGTTCCTGGCTCGTCCCCGGCTCGGGAAGGGGAGGCGCAGAGGGGCGGCGGCGGGGCGGCGGCGGGGCCGTCGTGCGTATGGCCGGCGGCGGGGCCTGGGGCGGGGGCGTCGTGCGTGTGTGTGTGAGTGAGAGTGGAGTGAGCGAGTGGAGTGGACGGCGTGGTCGATTAGGATAAGTTTTTTGCCGTGCAGTAGTTCTTTGCCGTGTTGGTGTTAGTGGGCAGCACGGCAAAGAAATGCTTTGCCGTGATGGACTGAGAGGGCAGCACGGCAAAGATATCCTTTGCCGTGTGCCCTTTTTCTTTTCATTTTTTCTTTCTATTTGTTTTTTCTTTTAATTGTTTTCTTCTTTACTATTTTTGTGGACTGTTTATTAGTATTAGTTAATACATTAATTATCTATATTTTTTTTATGATTTGGCGAAACCTAGGTTTGGGTGGGTTTCCGACGCTCCGGGGCCCCGATTCGGCGAAACCCTAGATCCGCTGGAAAAAACCCTAACATTTTCGTCTACCCCCTTCAACGGCGTCGAATGGGGGTAGGCCAGTGGACTTTTTTCCTTGGTTGTGTTAGGTTAGGACATAGGAACATGGAAAACCAACTATTATCACAAGTTCTCACAACATTGCCCCGGTTCCCCCGAAACGGGAGATTTCAGCTATAAGTCAAGAAACTTAGTAGAGAGAGAGTGCGGTCGGTGAAGACGGTCACACACCGGAGTAAAATCTTGCACTTCCAAAACACCCAACACACTTGTACACACATGGTATGGCACAACCTAGGTTTGGGTGGGTTTCCGACGCTCCGGGGCCCCGATTCGGCGAAACCCTAGATCCGCTGGAAAAACTCTAACATTTTCGTCTACCCCCTTCAACGGCGTCGAATGGGGGTAGGCCAGTGGACTTTTTTCCTTGGTTGTGTTAGGTTAGGACATAGGAACATGGAAAACTAACTATTATCACAAGTTCTCACAACATTGCCCCCGGTTCCCCCGAAACGGGAGATTTCAGCTATAAGTCAAGAAACTTAGTAGAGAGAGAGTGCGGTCGGTGAAGACGGTCACACACCGGAGTAAAATCTTGCACTTCCAAAACACCCAACACACTTGTACACACATGGTATGGCACAACCTAGGTTTGGGTGGGTTTTCGACGCTCCGGGGCCCCGATTCGGCGAAACCCTAGATCCGCTGGAAAAAACCCTAACATTTTCGTCTCCCCTTCAACGGCGTCGCATGGGGGTAGGCCAGTGGACTTTTTTCCTTGGTTTTGTTAGGTTAGGACATAGGAACATGGAAAACCAACTATTATCACAAGTTCTCACAACATTGCCCCCGTGCCCCCCGAAGCGGGAGATTTCAGCTATAAGTCAAGAAACTTAGTAGAGAGAGAGTGCGGTCGGTGAAGACGGTCACACACCGGAGTAAAATCTTGCACTTCTAAAACACCCAACACACTTGTTCACACATGGTATGGCACAACCTAGGTTTGGATGGGTTTCCGACGCTCCGGGGCCCCGATTCGGCGAAACCCAAGATCAGCTGGAAAAAATCCTAACATTTTCGTCTACCCCCTTCAACGGCGTCGAATGGGGGTAGGCCAGTGGACTTTTTTCCTTGGTTTTGTTAGGTTAGGACATAGGAACATGTAAAACCAACCCCGAAACGGGAGATTTCAGCTATAAGTCAAGAAACTTAGTAGAGAGAGAGTGCGGTCGGTGAAGACAGTCACAAACCGGAGTAAAATCTTGCACTTCCAAAACACCCAACACACTTGTACGCACATGGTATGGCACAACCTAGGTTTGGATGGGTTTCCGACGCTCCGGGGCCCTGATTCGGCGAAACCCTAGATCCGCTGGAAAAAACCCTAACATTTTCGTCTACCCCCTTCAACAGCGTCGAATGGGGGTAGGCCAGTGGACTTTTTTCCTTGGTTTTGTTAGGTTAGGAAATAGGAACATGGAAAACCAACTATTATCACAAGTTCTCACAACATTGCCCCCGGTTCCCCCGAAACGGGTGATTTCAGCTATAAGTCAAGAAACTTAGTAGACAGAGAGTGCGGTCGGTGAAGACGGTCACACACGGAGTAAAATCTTGCACTTCCAAAACATCCAACACACTTGTACACATATGGTATGGCACAACCTAGGTTTGGGTGGGTTTCCGACGCTCCGAGGCCCCGATTCGGCGAAACCCTAGATCCGCTGGAAAAAACCGTAACATTTTCGTCTACCCCCTTCAACGGCGTCGAATGGGGATAGGCCAGTGGACTTTTTTCCTTGGTTGTGTTAGGTTAGGACATAGGAACATGGAAAACCAACTATTATCACAAGTTCTCACAACATTGCCCCCGGTTCCCCCGAAACGGGAGATTTCAGCTATAAGTCAAGAAACTTAGTAGAGAGAGAGAGAGTGCGGTCGGTGAAGACGGTCACACACCGGAGTAAAATCTTGCACTTCCAAAACACCCAACACACTTGTACACACATGGTATGGCACAACCTACGTTTGGGTGGGTTTCCGACGCTCCGGGGCCCCGATTCGGCGAAACCCTACATCCGCTGGAAAAAACCCTAACATTTTCGTCTACCCCCTTCAACGACGTCGAATGGGGGTAGGCCAGTGGACTTTTTTCCTTGGTTGTGTTAGGTTAGGAGATTGGAACATGGAAAACCAACTATTATCACAAGTTCTCACAACACTGCCCCCGGTTCCCCCGAAACGGGAGATTTCAGCTATAAGTCAAGAAACTTAGTAGAGAGAGAGTGCGGTCGGTGAAGACGGTCACACACCGGAGTAAAATCTTGCACTTCCAAAACACCCAACACACTTGTACACACATGGTATGGCACAACCTAGGTTTGGGTGGGTTTCCGACGCTCCGGGGCCCCGATTCGGCGAAACCCTAGATCCGCCGGAAAAAACCCTAACATTTTCGTCTACCCCCTTCAACGGCGTCGAATGGGGGTAGGCCAGTGGACTTTTTTCCTTGGTTGTATTAGGTTAGGACATAGGAACATGGAAAACCAACTATTATCACAAGTTCTCACAACATTGCCCCCGGTTCCCCCGAAATGGGAGATTTCTGCTATAAGTCAAGAAACTTAGTGGAGAGAGAGTGCGGTCGGTGAAGACGGTCACACACCGGAGTAAAATCTTGCACTTACAAAACACCCAACACACTTGTACACACATGGTATGGCACAACCTAGGTTTGAGTGGGTTTCCGACGCTCTGGGGCCCCGATTCGGCGAAACCCTAGATCCGCTGGAAAAAACCCTAACATTTTCGTCTACCCCCTTCAACGGCGTCGAATGGGGGTAGGCCAGTGGACTTTTTTCCTTGGTTGTGTTTGGTTAGGACATAGGAACATGGAAAACATAATTAAGTGAAGTAAATGAATGTACTATAAGCCTTACCAAAGAAAATAAACAAAGCAAGCATATCAGAAAAATTGCAACTTACACACACAACAAGAAAAGTGGTAGTAGCGACAACACAACATAAATTGAAAAAGAAAAGTCATCTACCATCGACGCAGCCTCCCGCATCACTCTTGCGTTCCGACGACGCATCACTCTTCCCCTTCGACGATGCTTCACCCTTGTCCTTCGACGACGCCGCACCCTTGCCCTTCGACGCCGCCGCCGCTGCTGCAGCTTTCTTGCTCGCTTCAGTCGGCATGAAGATATCATCTTCATCCTCGCTCTCCTCAACCCATAAAATCGGTTTACGAAGAGCATCCAACATATCTGCTTCACTCCTATATGTTACCTTCTTCTTCTGCCACCTAGCATGCAGCCTCAGAAGTTCTTTTTTATTTCCTTCCAACTCCTCCATGGCCACCCATGCCTAGCTAGCTTCGCTGATAGCTCACGGAGATGAGGTGGATGACTAACAATATCCTTGAATGGGATCTCCTTATTGTCTACCTTGAACTCGGCCGTAAAGCTCAAAAGGAGTGCCGACATTCCTCCCGGGAAACTACCATCTGAAGGAAATCTCGACATGTTCGAGTGACTGGACTAGAATGCTTACCAACCTCAGTGCGCAAAGGTTTTTATAGGCTGAGATGAAAGGAATTGGCGGGAGTAACAGGCGGGAGATAGGCCAGCGGGAAAAAACGGCGGGAGGAAAAGGGCGGGAACAAAATGGCGGGAACAATTGACCGGGAAACAAATTTTACTCGGAAAAAAAATCTTGCAGTAGTGCAAACACATGGTTTGCCGTGTGCAGCTCACAAAGCCACACGACAAAGAAGTGTTTGCCGTGTGTTGCGCTCAAAGCCACACGGCAAAGTATCTCCCGCCAATTACACTCTTTGCCGTGCGTTTTGCTATACATGCACGGCAAAGAGATTTCCCGCCAATGCAAAAATATTTCCCGCGAATTATTGGCGACCGTGGCAAAGTTTCGGATGCTGGTCAACCGATTTGCCGTGCTGTTACATGAAGGAACACGGCAAAGATATCTTTGTCGAGATGTCTGTCTTTGTCGTGTGTTGTACGTCCATTTTGCCGTGGCATATTCTTTGCCGTGCGCCTTCGAGTTTCTTTGCCGTGACATGTTTCTTTGCCGTGATCCTTCTGTTTCCTTCACAGCAAAGAACGCTTTGCCTTGTTCCGAGAAAATGATGCACACGGCACAGCACGGCCCTCACGGCAAAGAAACATTTTCCGGTAGTGACTACATCCTCCTTATGCTCAAATTAAAAACAGTCGCCCTCACGATATACGGAATAGAAAACAAAGATACGGTTTTCAGCAAATCTTTTTCCACGTTCTCAATGCAAATGGCTTCTTCTTGGTGGTCACATGATGCCACTGACACAAGCGGCCAGTGGGGCCCACGTATGCCTAGATGTCGGCACAAAAAGTCCACTCATCGCGCCCCATCTCACTGGAGCCTTCAAGGCAACTAGGCAAGCCACAGATCCCATCGTCGAACAAAACAAGACGACTTTGTTTCTTCTGTTTCATCGAGTCCAGCCTTTGTTCGGGTTGCCTGGCCGGCGGCGATGGCGTCAGGTGCGCGGACGCGGTGGTCTGCGCTGGCGGCGAGCGCAGTGATCCAGTGCTTCGCCGGGAGCTCCTACGTCTTCGCCATTTACTCCCCGGCGCTCAAGGCCTCGCAGGGCTATGACCAGTCCGCGCTCGAGTCCGTCGCCTTCTTCAAGGACATCGGCGCCAATGTCGGGGTCCTCTCGGGGCTCCTCGCCGCCTGGGCGCCCGGGGGCCACCGCCGCCCATGGCTCGTACTCCTCGTCGGCGCCGCGCTCTTCGCCGTCGGGTACCTCCCCATGTGGTTCGCCGTCGCCGGGGTCGCGCCGGCGCCGCTCCACTCGTCTGCTTCTACATGCTGCTGGCGGCGCAGGCGCAGACCTTCATGAACACCGCGGATGTCGTCACCGCCGTCGAGAACTTCCCCGACCGCCGCGGCACCGTCATTGGGATCATGAAGGTCCATTCCTCTAACTTCAGTTTTGTGATTATTGCTCTGCTATACGCCTATACGTTTCCTGGTCTCTTACTCTGCGCATCAAATGAAATGATAAACAGTATGGTTGCTTAATTAGAGCATCTCCATTGCTTGAGTCTGTGCCCACTCCATCTACTCACTTCATCCACACACCAACCTACAGAAAATCCTTCCAGTAGATCCCTTGTACGCCTGATCCGGCGCTGGGGCGTGTCCGGTTGTTGTCTGGCACCCCTCAGCCACCAAAGTTGGAGTTTTCGTCGGCGTGCCTGACAGTTTTTTTTGGAAATTCAGACGGATGGGGTGCCGCTGGATTTTTTTTTTTGTTCAGACCCTATTGAGGCTTTCGGAGTGCTTTGTGGGGTATCGGTGTAGATGTTCTTAGTTTATTCAGCCATGCGATCATGAAGCCAAAAGAATCTAGTCCAGCCAACCCCTCTGCTCCCAGAAACCAAAAACAAATCATGTGAAAGAATGTTCGTTTAGTTTCATTTCATTGGGTGTGGCAATGTGGAGAATCTCTTTTGGTGGTGGCATAACACAACATATAGATTCTCACCAATGTGCTCATCAAGGTAATAGTTAGGGTAGGTGGATTTGATGCAACACAACCTTACAATTAAACGGCTCTTAGAGGTATACCTCCCTTGCCTCCAACGATGTCCCTTTGTTTCACATGTTGGCGAGTCAAGAACTGGACTTATATTTGAGAATTTTGATACATTAATGTAACAATGGGGGTGTCCCAAATCCCATCTGTATTAAACCCAAAGCTGTGGCACTTTTTTTCCAAACGTGAATGAATCTTCAGTGTATTTTTTTTGTTGAAAACCTCTGGAATGAACTTTTAGTTTCATCATCTCGTTTGCTATTGCCTTGAGTTTTCACCTAATTATTATAATTCTAAATATGATAATATGAACTTGTGTGGATCCAGGGTTTGCACACACTTTGCTCTGTACTCTTAATATGTACATTGTTTGTCGACAACATAGCAAATTAGCAATCTTACGGCGCATTTATTTGTTAGCGCATCACGTTTTTTTTCTGTTATCCAAGTACAGATATGTCCCTACTATGGCATTAAACTATCTGAATTTTCAAACAGGGGTTTCTGGGGTTGAGTGGAGCCATACTTGTCCAAGTACAGCGCACTCTTCGTATTGATCCTGGCAGTTTCATACTTATGCTGGCAATATTACCCACATCCATCACGTTGCTGCTCATGTATTTTGTTGATGTTCACAGTGCACATCGACGATACAACAAGAAATTCCTGGATGCTTTCTCTCTCATTGCCGTTACTGTTGCTGGGTACTTAATGGTTGCCATAATCTGTAACCAAGTATTTGTGATAAGTTCAGTCGTGCAGAGTGTTTGCTTCGTGGTACTCCTGCTATTGATCATGTCTCCGGTAGCTGTTGTTGTAAAGGCCCAGAAGACGGAGTCGAAGCAGCAAGAAGAACCAAGTTTGGAAGAAAGGACTGGATTACTTAGTGAGGAGACTGCAGAGGATTCTGAGAATGCCAGCTCTAGGACTACACTTGTGGGATCTGGTCAGTACATGTTGCCAGACAAAGAAAACCTAAATGTATTGCAGGCCATGTGTAAACTGAACTTCTGGCTCCTCTTCCTCGTGTTTGCTTGTGCGATGGGATCGGGCATGGCCACGGTGAACAACATGAGCCAGATTGCGGGAGCCCTTGGCTACACAAGCAGGGAGACCAGCACTCTAGTGTCACTCTGGAGTATCTGGAACTTCTCGGGGAGATTTGGCGCAGGCTACATCTCCGATCACTTCCTTCGGTCACGAGGACTTGGGAGGCCTTTCTTCATAGCTGTAACACTTCTGGTCATGGGCGCAGGTCACGCCATCATCTCCTCCGGCCTCCCCGCATCGCTCTACATTGGATCTGTGCTTGTCGGCCTGTGCTACGGGTCTCAGTGGTCTCTGATGCCGAGCATAGCATCGGAAATATTCGGGCTGGACCATTTTGGTACCATCTTCAACACGGTGGCCATTGCATGTCCCGTTGGCTCTTACATCCTTTCGGTGCGCGTCGTCGGGTACATCTATGACAAGGAGTCGCCACAAGGTGAGCTTGCCTGCACCGGTAAGCACTGCTTCGCGCTCTCCTTCACAATCATGGCATCTGTCTGCGTCTTCGGGTCTGCCATTGCGTTTGTATTGTTCATCAGGACGAGGAAGTTCTACAGGCGGGTTATATATGCTGGACTGATGTCTTCTGTAGAGAAATGACATTTAGTTTTCTTACAACTACGTCATGTTAGCATTTTGTATTGTAGACTTATAGTGAACTGACAACTGAGAAAACAAAGCAATATTATTTCAGTTGAGTGATACATACTTTCTTTGAACAAACACTGCATCTTTTTTGTAAGGGAGCACTAGTGAACCCAGCTGAGTTTATTCCTGTTACTTGTCATCCTGCTTGATGTCTACATTGGTTTCCTTTGATGTATTATTGTCCTTCGCTTTTGTCTTTCTCCTTAGTTTGTTCGCTTCAGCCTCCTTCGCCTCCTGTTTCTCCTTGACTTTCTTCGCTTCAACCTCCTTGGCCTCCTCTTCCTCCTTTGCCTTGGCCACCGCTGCGTCCTCCTTGGCCTTCTTGAGCGCCTCGATGAGGTCTAACAAGCACGCGTCAGGGTCCCTCTTCTTCTTCTTGGACATGGGAATCAGGTTCTCTGCCAAGTCGGCGGGCGACATGTGGTTCTCCTCGACCAACTGTTGGATCTCGCCATGTTGGCTTTGGTCCCGATCTAAACGACGCAATCTGCCGAGTACTTTCCGACAAGATGCGACGCGTAGCAAGCTAGCTCGATTATCTCCGAGCCGTTCCGGTGAGATGTACACGTGACGGATATTGACGTACGCAGCCACCTCGATGGATTTGCTGCTCAGCTAGCTAGTTCAGGTACGTACTAATCACAAGGAATATTAAGATACGCTGGGAAACTTGATCGATTGCGCACCTCTCAGAATATTTCTTTTCTCTTCTCGATAGGTTACAAGGGGCTATTACAGGGATATATATAGCACAACTAGTGCATCTAACATGGTAGGATTAGGCCTCATATTCCTACTCTAATCAGACTCATGTACGTGATCCGTATACCACGAGTGCTTATTTCCAACATTCATCCCACCTAAGCACGACGTGTGCTTCACTTTTACCTGGGTCTCAAATACGCCAGTTGCTTCGTGTAGGTGTTACCCTCGACAGTACTTTCGTTGCTTCAGCCTTCTTCATCGACATTGCTTTCGTCGTTTCTCCTGACATCCATGACATCGACTTTGCTTTTGTCGATTCATCAACACTTTTACGGCAACAAACCTTTTTGTCAACATCTTCAAACATCATCTTTGCTTCGGTGCTCTTGAAGCAATCTTCTGTGTACTTTATCGGTTTCATCTCCGGAATAATTATCTTGAACAAATGTAGCCGCGCAAAATACACCTCACCTTCATCTTGTCGCTCTTCTGCCAACGACAATGCTTGACGCCAATACTCTATCGTATCCGTGTCTTCAAATTTCGTCGGTTCCTCAGTGAGCAACATTGCTTTTCGTGACTCATCTTCACCGGATCATCTTTCTTCGGATAGCAATCCAACACGCTTTGCATGTGTGGTGGCGTCGGCCGTAGTCGCCTTAGCTCCAATGCTGTCGGAAGTTGTGCGACGTACTCTTCTGCGCTTCCGGAACTTCTTGGCGATGCTGCAATGCCCTCTACTCCTTCATCATGCTCATCACCCGCTTCTGGCCTCCCTGGTACGAGTGGCCCTTCTGGCTTGCTAGAAAAATATCTAGGCTGGGCCTCTATTGTGACCGGACCTCCTGCTATGCTTGGTCCATCGTGTGGGCTGCCCGGTGGCTTTGACTGGTCACCAACGGCTGCTTCTGCTTCTGGCCGGATTGGCCCGCTTCCTAAACCACTACCTAGCACGCTGCTTCTTTCTTCCGCAACGGCTGGTTTGCCCCACAACGCGACGATGCGCCTCACTTTACCCTGCGACGCCACGACGCGCCGCACTTCATGGACTTCTGACGCCACGTACGCCATCATACCAGTAGCATCGGCATGAGTATTTCTATCACCTCCCGTGTCCGTAGCATCGACACGAGTCTTCGGATCACCTCCCGTGTTCGTAGCATCGACACGAGTTTCCAAAACATGATCATGACGGCAAACTTCCTCTTCCACAGTGACAATTTCTTTAGCCACCGCTTGAGGAACTGGATCATCCTCGTCCATAAGTTCACACATCAAATGCATCGGACAATCATCTCCTTCCTCGGCCATGAGAGCCATTTTCTTCGATGGTTTCCGGCAATCAGACTTGAAGTGCCCGAGTTCACGACAGTTATGACACCTTACTTTCTTTATGTCAAACTTCTTCCTCCTCGGCAGAGTGTCGTCGTCCTCCTCCTCTTCATCGTCGTCTTATTGCTCATCATCGTCCTGCTCAGTGATGTAGTTTTTCACTGGGCGTTGCCGCTTTGTGAAAAACTACATCCTGCTTCGCATCACCATAGGTGATTTTCATCCTTTGATCGTGCGCCTTGAATCGCCCGACCAAATCATCCAACGTGAGAGTCTTGAGATCTACGCACTGCTGAATTGCCGACACAATGGAAAAGTAACGCGGCGGAGCCACACGAAGGAAACGCCTAACGACCGAGATCTCTTCCAATTTCTCGTCGAGGTCGCGAATCTCATTGACCAATGTGGCTACCCTCGAGGCAAATGCGTCCACCGTCTCATCTTCTCGCATCTCCAGGTTCACATAACTTTTCATCATGGATTGTAGGTTCGCCTCGCGAACGCGCTCGTGCCCGAGGTTCATCGTCTTGAGCGCCTCCCACGCCTCCTTTGCAGATTTCTCGAAATCAGGTGCTGCATCACGTCCATCGACATCACCGAGCAGATGGCCGTGAGTGCCTGGCGATCCTTGCGGTACTTCGACGCGCCCTTCTTGTACTCGTCGTCGTCTGGATCGACAGCCTCCCAGATTTCGTTGGACTCTAGCGCCCACTCCATGGTGGTCGCCCACACCGTGAAGTTGTTGTGGTTGAATCGCGGGTACTGCGTCGACACCATCGACGACACGACAGTTTCGTTAGACGCACTGGTCAACTCGATTAGATCCTTCGTCATGACCTCCCGTCACAAGGAGACCCTCCACGAGGCTGTGATACCAATTGTTGGCTTTGGTCCCGATCTAAACGACGCAATCTGCCGAGTACTTTCCAACAAGATGCGACGCGTAGCAAGCTAGCTCGATTATCTCCGAGCCGTTTCGGCGAGACGTACACGTGACGGATATTGACGTACGCAACCACCTTGATGGATTTGCTGCTCAGCTAGCTAGTTCACGTACGTACTAATCTCTACTATATAATATAGCTAAGGTTTCTTCCTCCCAGATTTTCGTCCGTTTGGTTTCGTACGTCGCTTGCTAATTTTTCGCTTCGTCTGAGAGTACCTAACGAATACGGATCGTATCGTACCTAATAATAAGTAAAACAAAAAACGGATCAGAGGTGGGTCGATAAAAAAACCGGATCAGAGGTGGGTCGATCCAGCCCTGTCGTTGCCTATGGTGATGCGCAGCCCATCAGCCCAACGAGTTAGAATTTACCGTACATTCAACTTTTCCGCTGGTACGCAGCGTCGGCCGCGCGATCTGTCGTTCAGTCCCTATTGCATGTGCTGATGTCACTCAATATCATCAAACAACCAAATTGAGTGTTCGGTTTGGATACGTCCGCACTGAACAATTCATACATCAGTCAACTACTATAGAAAACAGGTTAAAAAAACAAGTCTAGATACGGATCTATCTAGACAAATACTCCCTCCCTTCCACAATATAATATGTTTTAGGTGATACACAGTTTGTCTCGATTCGGACTAAAATGAGTGCAGTATACACTAAAATGTGTTTAGATACATATGTATCCATGTGCGTGTGGGAAATGTGTAAAACATCTTATATTGTGGAACGGAGGGAGTAAAAGTCATGTATTTTGAAACGGAGGGAGTACCTTATAATAAATATTAAAAGTACGATTAATTTTTCTCGGTGGCGGATGGGGCTTGAGACGACCTTAGGATGTGAGGAGCCTAACTTGTGCACATGGAGAGGCCTCCAAGGGACTAAACCAGGCTGCGACGGGAGTGAAGCCCGCCGATTCCCGAGTCAGGATGGCACACAACATAGCCATCGGGGTCCGCGATCTGGACGACGCGGGGTGAAGGACGTTGATACCCTGAGCCAGGGCGGCACAGTGGAGGCCGAGGCGTCATGCCCAAGCTGGACGGCTCGACGGGACGTGGGTGGGTGGGTGTGGAGGAGAGGCGGCTCCAACAAGAAGGAAAAGCGGGGGTGGAGCCGACGACCGGAGAACATAAGTTGGGGAGGAGACGTGTGATGGTGGAACGTGGAGGGGGGAAGATGGTGGGCATGTAGAAAGTGATGCGCTATGTAAATTTTCCCAGAAATTCATGGGAGGACTAAGGGAAACATGTAAACAATGTTTTCTTCAGGTGGGTAGACAGTTCGGTTCGATTGAGACATGATTATTCCATATCCGTGTAGGGTTCAAAATAACTATATTATATAAAATCAACCCGTAGCAACGCACGGGCACGTTTGCTAGTCACAAGGAATATACGATACGCTGGGAAACTTGATCGATTACTAGAGGTGCGTATCGCACCTCTCAGAATATTTCTTTTCTCTTCTCGATAGGTTACAAGGGGCTATTACATGGATATATATAGCACAACTAGTGCATCTAACATGGTAGGATTAGGCCTCCTATTCCTACTCTAATCAGACTCATGTACGTATACGATCCGTATACCACACGAGTGCTTATTTCCAACACGCCAAACAGCTCGTGCTCAGTGACGACATCGAGGTAATTCTTGTCCAGCACCTTGAACCCCTCTAAGCGGCAGTAGGACATCGCGATGTGCTTTCCTGTTCGCACCCAAATTTGGCACCTAGCCGGCCCGACCCCAGATATCCTCGATCCTGGGGAGAAGATGTCAAGACATGGAGATGGAGGAAGGAGATAAGCAATGTCTCAATTGGCAAAGCGATAGGCTGCAGGCCACCATGTCTCAGGACCCGACATTTGGTCCTACGGGAGCCGGCTAATGCGCCGCCATTCTCCCAGTAGCCGGCCAAGGCGGCGCCGCCATCATCCGAAAGCTGGCATTTTCCCAGTTGCCGGCCAAAGCCACCATTATACAAGAGCCGGCATTCTTCCAGTTGCCGGCCAGAGCCACCATCAGATAGGAGCCGGCATTCCCATGAGCCGGCATTATCACAAAAGTCAGCCTGCATTCTCCCAGGAACATGCCCTCCAGAAACCGGCGTTTATCCCAGAGTTGGCCATTGGAAGCCGGCATTATTCAAGGAGCCGGCATTGCCTCAGGAGGCAGCATTTCATGTCTCAAAAGCCGGCATATGCGCTGCCATGACCCCGTCAACAAATCGAGCCGGCAATGCCGTGTCCCAGGCGTGCCGTCATGCCGCTATATCCTAGTTGGTAACATAAGCCGGCATACTGCCAAGTACCTGAGAGCCGACATACCTTCACTCTTGACTTGGCAAGTGCATTCACAGGCTGGGTCGTGCCGTACTCAGGCTTATTAGCCGGTTAAATTGATGACTCGAAGGTGACCCGGAAGACAGCATACAGAGATTTGCACGACAACGCTATGAAGATGACCTCGTATGGAAAAGTGCTTAACACGGAAGTTGTGTGTATTGTCAAGGTGCACAATATTGCTTTTGGAGGTTTCTTCATCCGAGTTAGTATGCGGTCTACAGAGATACGACAAGATCTGGGCGTATTAACTTGTCACCTGCCATAATCCGACGGACTTAGATGGAAAAATGATAGTCTCAAGAGTTGTTCGCCTCGTCGAGACGTACAAGTTTGGTCTTTGGGCCATATCCATCCGAGTTTGTATGCGACTTTGGCGGCCACGACAAGAAGCAGGTCAAGAGGTGGTGCGAATCTGGACATGAGTTCGACTTGAACTAGGATTAGGGTTTTAGGACGGTTTTGATATAATTTCCTTGTAGAGAAAAGCCTATGCTTGTACGGCAAGTCCAGCCGCCTCATATATATGTGAGAGGTGATGGCCGATTGAATAACACTAATCGAACAAATCAGTCTATCACAACTTAGCGTGTTCAATTTATCCCTCACCCTTGTATCTATGCTTCTCGTTCCTTCGTAAGCCGGTCATCATGCCGGCAAGCTGCAAGGTCACGAGGCTCTAGGGGCGATCAGGCCGACCTGGAGTAGCTAATCGTTGCCGGCTTCCTCTGACGGGGCTTGTCCCGAGGGGTTGGGGCGTCTGGTATCAAAAGAGCCGGCTGGATTGTCTTGCGTATCGCGCTTCCAGCCGGCCTCCCGCGGTGCGAGTTGCGGAGCATCTCCCCGGCGCTGCGGGTACACGAGGACGTGTTCGTGTGACGCGTTTCTAACGCAACACACTTTTTGGCGACTCCGCTGGGGACGAAGCAAACGGTCTCCGGCCCGTTCTTGCTACGAGGAGCGCATCAAGAGGCGGCAATCTACAAAGACGGTAACATGTATTATCAGTCTAATTACGTAGATGCTGGCATCCCGTACGATAGATCTATTGAGCATACTTTATCGGCTAGCGCTAGTCATCGTCCATATGGCTATGAGCAGAAGCCGATAGAAGTATGCTTTATGGAAGAAGCTACGAATTATTGTATTGACAAATTACGGGAGTGTTTGAGTTCTCATGCACCGGCTGCCCCATATCATAGGCCGATGAGTAACATGGGTTACTCGACAGATCAATATGGGACACCTCACGGGCAAGAGGATGTCTCACGGTTTTATCCATCGGCTGCCGACTCGCAATATGCGGGGTCGTCCCCAAATAGGCCGATGGATGGGGGAATCGGCTATGCTGGTACCAGCGACTTGGCCGGTTACTCCCAGCCGACATATACCGCGCCTCATGTGACTACTTATTCGGCACCTTATGTTGCTAACGATATTCGCGATTCGGCTCACCTTCATGGATATGGTCGAACTAGTGATGATTCCGCAGGAACACATGTGCCGGCTTATAAAACTGTGGCGTATGATACTTCCCCTGCGCAATTGCAAAATTTCGGCAACCCATGGCCGAAAGAAACCAAGAGTGCTAGGGGGCAACCCCGACCAGAAGACGAGAACCTGAAGCGGATGATTAGAGCCAACTGTAAAAGAATCGATGAAATCCACCAGGAGCTACGCGAAAGTGGGCAACCTCAAAACTCCACTATAGTAATGGCGATATGGAAGCGGGAAGAGGAAGCCAAAAGAGTCGGGGGCAATCTCAGCTTGTAGAGGCTGACACCGGTAACTTCATTATGCCTACTTGGAAGCAATTATCAGACGAACAACGTCAAGGCTATGAAGATATCAAGAGGAAGCGTAGAGAGGAGTTCGAAGCGCTCAAAAAGAAGCGTGATGAGGAAGACTTGCAGGAGTTTTACGCAGATCTTGAGAAAGATGTTCCAGCGTCTATTCTTCCACGTAGCGATCATACCAAGCCCTCTACGTTGCCGGCACAAGAAGACGAAGTTCTGCAAGCCAACCAGGACAAGGTTGACTCGGCTATTACAATCGAGCCGGCAAAAGCCGGGTCATGCAATACAGGCGCCGAATCCAATCAGCAAAGGAAGACCGAGCCGGCTATCGCGACCAACTTTGCAGAAGCCGAACTTAGCGGTTCCGGCAATGGCGAGTTGGGCGTTCGTGCCGGGTCTATCAAGCCGGCAGAGGAGAGCTTCGTCAAGGAGGAGGACGGCGAGCAACACGAGCCGGCCGTGCTTGACTTTTCTGGATGCGAGGGAGTTTGTTTACTCCCTGACGAGTTCCGTGCCGAGGATGATGAGCATCAACAACAAGAAGACACGACCGAACAAAGTTCGGTTAACGATGATCATCAAGAGCCAGAAAGAGAAGCCGGACAAAATTCGGTTGACGAGAAGCGTCCGGGTGACGCGGCACGAGATCCAGAAGAGGAAGACGAGGCGTTGGAGAGTTATCTAGAGGCGGAACAAAGCATTGTTCCTGTTGTGCCAGCATCGCATTCTCCCGGCGTCTTCGGAGAGGTACGCCTTGCCGGCAATTTACTTGTTTTTCGATTTGGTCACAATTATATTGCTGATGCATCTACTAGCATGATTCTAATTAATGTTGAAAGACCAATCGGGATGAGTAACTTGTCTGCTAGGAATAGTCTTGTCATTAATTATGCCGGTCAACATATCGTACCATTCATAGAGGCTAATAGTGACAATTTATCGCAACCAAAGTTGTTCCTGTCATGTCGGCTAAGCTTTATATTCATATGGGCAACTTTGCTTGTTCATGCCTGGCTAACATTTGGTCTCAGATGAGACATATATTCTGTAGCTACTTTGGTTGCAGAAACACAAAGCCAGGTGCGAAGTCCTTCAACATGGCCGATTTAGAAAAATCAAATGAGGAGGGAAAAAGAGGATGCATAGCCGAGTTGGATGACATCAAGCCGGCACCACTCGGTTTCATAATTCCAAGGCCGGTATCCCAATATCGGCTAAGGAACGAACATTGTACCATCAGTCCGGGCATGGGGAATCACATTGTCGGTGCATCGCCGGCTAATCCAATCATCATAGAAGATGACTATGTCGAGCCGTCAAGACAAGAGCGAATGCCTGATTCGTTCAAGAAAGACTGCGATGTGTTTCATGATGCACAATCGGCCTTCAAAGGACGATGGGAATTTGTTGAAGGACAAGCTGATAGCCAGCCGGCTAATATTAATCTTGGCGGCGATCAAGTGTTGACTCGGCTGCCTCAAGCTGGCTCATTCGAAGACATACGGGTGCACAGTGGAGAGGATGGGATTGATTCATCAAGCAAAGAAATTATTCAAGCCAGCAATCCTGAAGACGAACGTTCCATCAAAGCTACAGCAAGGACGCCTAACACTGGGGGGCAACACAAAAATCCAAAGACCGATGCCGGCAATGATAGAAAGGACAAAGGCAGCGATAAGCACCGAAGGAAGAAATCTAAAGTTACCTTCGCTCAATGATACGTCTCAAACGTATCTATAATTTTTGATGTTCCATGCATGTTTTATATTAATTGCTACATGTTTTATATACACTTTATATCATATTATGATATTTATTGGACTAACCTACTAATAGTTGCCAAAGTGCACAATGTTCTTGTTTTACACTTTAATGTGTAGGAATTATCAAAATTGGGCAAAGGAAACCTTGTTGGAGTCGAATCGGGACCTTCCTGAAATCTGTCTGAAAACGTTTTTCGGAGATTGTCACGTACCAGACAGAAGACGACGTCAAACAGAAAAAGTCTAGTCGCGAAAGTTGCGGGAATTTTCTGCCAATCGATCTGGACTTAAAATTCGCCTAATTCCGAGTTCGGACGCTCCAGATATCGCCGCTCTACCGAAACCCTAAAGGAGATGACGGGAATCCGAGAGCATATATAAGTAGAGGAAACCTAACTCGTGGAGAGGCCCCATACCACGAATTTTCCTCCTCCCAGGCAGCCGCCTTGGGGAGGAGAACCTCTTCCATAGCAGCACCATCTCCAAGGGCCGCCGCCGCCACTGCGCCGTGGCTGCCGGCGGCCGCCGCCTCCACTCCGGGCAACACCTCTCCATCAAGCTCCTCATCACCATGACCATGTGTGAGTAGTCTCCATCGAGGCTGAGGGCTCATGCCGGTAGCTATGTGGTTTATCTCTCTCTCTCCCATGGTGTGATCTTTATGTGATCATGAGCTTTGTAATCTAGTTGAATCCATAGATGTTACTCTTCATTATCTTATATGCTACTTGAGTGGTTTTATTAATGTAAACTCCGGAGTCACCTTTGTCACACGGTGCGAAGTTGACAGTGTGCGCACCGTGTGTGGCTCTTAGGCTAAAGATTACAGGAATACTTATCATGAGTTATTATTTGTGTTGGATGTCTCTATGAAATTGTGGTGTTTGTCTAGTACTATTTAGGACGCTCAAGTTGACAGTGTGGGGTTCCCTAGATGTGGAATGCGACTTTAAGGTGTGCTTTTATAGCCCTACGCAGTGGATTGGTCTTCGTTATCCAATGAGAGAATAATTCAGAGTAGCATAGTGAAGAGAAAATATCTATGTATTCAATTATATTATTATTGTTGAGAGTGTCCACTAGTGAAAGTATGATCCCTAGGCCTTATTTTCAAGCATTGAAACACCGTTTACTCTCATTTTGTCTCATGTTTGCTTGCTGCCATTTTTATTTCAGATTGCAATTACTACTTATAATCCATATCACTCGTATTTTAATATCTCTTCGCCGAACTAGTGCACCTACACATCTGACAAGTGTATTAGGTGTGTTGGGGACACAAGAGACTTCTTGTATCTTAATTGCAGGATTGCTTGAGAGGGATATCTTTGACCTCTACCTCCCTGAGTTCGATAAACCTTGGGTGATTCACTTAAGGGAAACTTGCTGCTGTTCTACAAACCTCTGCACTTGGAGGCCCAACACTGTCTACAAGAATAGAAGCGTGCGTAGACATCAAGCTATTTTCTGGCGCCGTTGCCGGGGAGGTAAGGTAAAAGGTACTCACATCCTCTAGTTACTAAGCTATTTTCTAGCACTGTTGCCGACGTGTGAGTGCTCGAAGGTATTTCCTTTAGATCTTGCAGTTTTATCTTTTTGTTTCTTGTTTTTATTTCACTAGTTAGGCTTAATGGAAAACAACAACAAAATTAGAGAGCTTTATGAAATTTATCTTGAGTTGGGACATGATGTGTTTGAAGATAAAATTAAAAAACCTATGGAAATTTGTTTGCATAATAGTGGTAACAATGTTATTACTATAAATTTTTTGAACACCATTATTGCTAATGCTATGGAAAAGTCTAAACTTGGGGAAGCTGGTTTTGATGAATATGATATTTTCAGTCCCCCAAGTTTTGAGGAGAAAATTTTCTTTGATGATACTTTGCCTCCAATTTATGATGATTATAATGATAGTAGTATTTTGGTGCCACCTACTATGGAGGATAAAGTTTATTATTATTATACTATGCCTGCAATTTATGATGATTACAATGATGGTTGTGATAGTTTTACTCCCACTATTACTAATAAAATTGATTATGCTTGTGTGGAGAGTAATGATACTTTTATGCATGTGGATCATGATAAGAATGCTTTATGTGATAGCTATATTGTTAATTTTGTTCATGATGCTACTGAAAATTATTTTGAGAGAGGAAAATATGGTCATAGAAATCTTAATGTTATTAAATTTCCTCTCTTTATGATGAAAGTTTTGAGCTTTATCTTGTGTTGCCTTTATTTTCTGCTTGCTTTGAGACCTACTGGTCATTATGAGAGAGGGAGACATGGATTCATATATCACAATAATATTAAGTCTACTCTCTTTATGTTGAAATTTTGATGTTCACTTGTTTTGCCTTCCTATGCTAGTCACTTTGTGCTTCATTGATTTATTTTCTTACAAGATTACTTTGCATAGGAAGTGGGTCAGACTTAAATGTGTTTGATATTTGTTTTTTGATGCTCTCTTATATTCAACTCTTATACATATGAGAGCATCATAAAAATTATCATGCCTAGCTAAAAGGTTTTAAAGAAAAGCGCTTGTGGGAGACAACCCATGTTGTTTTATCTTCTGTAATTTTCTTTTTATTGAGTCAAGGTGTTTGTTTACTTTTGTAGCAAATCCTTTGTATCTCTACTTTTTCGTATTGTTGTGCCAAGAAGAGTCTCTAATGATAAGATGATGCTAGATTTTGAATGCTGCGCAGGAACAGATTTCTGCTGTTCACCGTATTAATTCTATAAAATCAACAAACGTGAATTAAATCTGAAATTTTTGTGCGTAATCCTGATATATGTATGCATCTTTTGTTAGTTCAAAGTTTTTCAATCTGAGCATCGTAAGTGCCTCGAAAAAATTCGTCTTTGCGGACTGTTCTGTTTTAGACAGATTATGTTTTTATTTTGCATTCTCTCTTTTACTAGTGTTGGGTGGAATTCTTTTTTGGGTGAAGAGCTTCACATAAGAACAGTGGCAGTAGCTAATGTTTAAAGTAACGGTCATATTATGTCTTTACAGAACATGTGAGTTTTTGATTGTGCACTAACCCTCTAATGAGATTTACTTTGAGTTTGGTATGGCGGAAGTTTTCAAGGGTCAAGAGGGAAGAGTGATATAATAGGATGGAGAAGAGTGAAGAGCTCAATCTTGGGGAGGCTCCCATGGATCTCCCCAGCATATTTCAAGAAGACTCAAGCGTCTAAGCTTGGGGATGCCCAAGGCATCCCCTTCTTCATCGTCAAAATTATCAGGTCATCTCTAGTGAAACTATATTTTAATTCTTTTACATCATATGTGCTTTCTTGGAGCGTCTGTGTGCTTTTATTTTCAGTATGTTATTTTTATTTTCTGATATCAACTTGATTGGATCCTGCATTCTTGATTGGGAGAGAGACATGCTCCGCTTTTTCATGTGAATACTATTCTTCACTTATACTTGTTGAGTATTCTTGTTAGCTACTGTTTTGCTTTTAGCTCCTGTTTTTCATGCATCTTTTATTCAGATCTGTTAGTTCTTTTAGAAAGTACTCTCTTGTTTCATTTATAATTATTTGGAGAGTTTGTGTTGAAATAAATTGATCGGTGTTTGGTTGGAACAGAAAATGCTGCATGTGGTAAATGGTATAATGGAAAAGACTTACATACTCTTGTAGATCACTAACTTGGATAATTTGATACTTATCAATTGTTTTGAGTTAACAAGTAGGTCATGATTAAACTTTTGCATTATGTAAGTAAAGCCCATTAGTGAAGAACTACCGTAAAGTTGTTGAAATTTGGTTTGCATGAGTGTTAATTCTAAGGTCTAGATATTTTCTAGTAAAAGGGTTTGGTTAACAAGGAAGACAGTGTGGAGTCTTATAATCTTTACAATATGTTGTCATATAAGTCTTGTGTACCGGTTGATAGTCTGTGTTTGCTTATATAACCTTGCTAGCCTAAACTCTGTACTGAGAGGGAATGCTTCTCGTGCATCCAAATCCTTGAGCCAAAATCCATGCCATTTGTGTCCACCATAACTACCTATATGTGGTATTTCCTTGCCATTCCAAGTAAATTTTTCATGTGCTACCTTTAAACTATTCAAAACTTTTATTACTCCTTTTTGTGTCAATGTTTACCAAGCTCATGAGGACGGGGTGGATGTCTTTATGTCACCTGTCAAACAGACTTTACCACCGGACTAGCGGCATATACATCCGCTTATCCATTAATTTTGCAAAAAGAGCTGGCAACGGGGTGCCCAGTCCCAATTAATTACTACTTTAACCGCTTAATTCTCTTCACATTTTTGCCCTGATCTATCAGTCAAGCAATGACAACCAGTGAAATATCTGCATGTGTAAACAAAAGAGAAAGAGGGATGATCTGCCTTGCTGGTAAAAATAACGTCCTTCATGGGAGCCGCTCTTAAAAGTCTGGTTGGCAGGGGTCATATTGCACTTTCATTTTCTGATTCGTTGACAATTAACAAACACTCTCAAAACTTATATTTTACTCTCTATATGATTTCAAAATTTTAAAAAGCTCTAGCACATGATTTAATCCCTGCTTCCCTCTGCGAAGGGCCTTTCTTTTACTTTTATGTTGAGTCAGTTTTCCTACTTCTTCTATCTTCCACAAGCAAACACTAGTGTCAACTTTGGTACAATAATTGTTATATGCTAGATATTGAACTTATTATATTGCTTTGTGTTGACAATATCCATGAGATAAATATGTTGAAAGTTGAAGCAAATGCTGAAGCTTAAATCTTCCTTTGTGTTGGATAAATACCTTTTACTAGAATCTATTGCTTTATGAGTTAACTCTTATGTAAACCTGTGGATACAATGTCTCCAAAGTACTATTCATGAAAAGTTTAGCTTGTATGATTCAGTTGTTTACTTATTATCTATTTGGTAGCAAAGTATAGACCATTGACTTGGATCACTTCATTCATTCATATATGCTTTACAATACTATATGATCAAGAATATGATGGTAGCATGTCGCTTCAAAAATTATATTGTTTTATCATTTACCTACTCGAGGACGAGTAGGAACTAAGCTTGGGGATGCTTGATACGTCTCAAACGTATCTATAATTTTTGATATTTCATGCATGTTTTATATTAATTGCTACATGTTTTATATACACTTTATATCATATTATGACATTTATTGGACTAACCTATTAATAGTTGCCAAAGTGCACAATGTTCTTGTTTTACACTTTAATGTGTAGGAATTATCAAAATTGGGCAAAGGAAACCTTGTTGGAGTCGAATCGGGACCTTCCTGAAATCTGTCTGAAAATGTTTTTCGGAGATTGTCACGTACCGGACAGAAGACGACGTCAAACAGAAAAAGTCTAGTCGCGAAAGTTGCGGGGAATTTTCTGCCAATCGATCTGGACTTAAAATTCGCCTAATTCCTAGATCGGACGCTCCAGATATCGCCGCTCTACCGAAACCCTAAAGGAGATGACGGGAATCCGAGAGCATATATAAGGAGAGGAAACCTAACTCGTGGAGAGGCCCCATACCACGAATTTTCCTCCTCCCAGGCAGCCGCCTTGGGGAGGAGAACCTCCTCCATAGCAGCACCATCTCCAAGGGCCGCCGCCACCACTGCGCCGTGGCTGCCGGCGGCCGCCGCCTCCACTCCGGGCTACACCTCTCCATCAAGCTCCTCATCACCATGACCATGTGTGAGTAGTCTCCATCGAGGCTGAGGGCTCATGCCGGTAGCTATGTGGTTTATCTCTCTCTCCCATGGTGTGATCTTTATGTGATCATGAGCTTTATAATCTAGTTGAATCCATAGATGTTACTCTTCATTATCTTATATGCTACTTGAGTGGTTTTATTAATGTAAACTCCGGAGTCACCTTTGTCCCACGGTGCGAAGTTGACAGTGTGCGCACCGTGTGTGGCTCTTAGGCTAAAGATTACGGGAATACTTATCATGAGTTATTATTTGTGTTGGATGTCTCTATGAAATTGTGGTGTTTGTCTAGTACTATTTTAGGGCGCTCAAGTTGACAGTGTGGGGTTCTCTAGATGTGGAATGCGACTTTAAGGTGTGCTTTTATAGCCCTACGCAGTGGATTGGTGTTCGTTATCCAACGAGAGAATAATTCAGAGTAGCATAGTGAAGAGGAAATATATATGTATTCAATTATATTATTATTGTTGAGAGTGTCCACTAGTGAAAGTATGATCCCTAGGCCTTATTTCCAAGCATTGAAACACCGTTTACTCTCATTTTGTCTCATGTTTGTTTGCTGCCATTTTTATTTCAGATTGCAATTACTACTTATAATCATCCATATCACTCGTATTTTAATATCTCTTCGCCGAACTAGTGCACCTATACATCTGACAAGTGTATTAGGTGTGTTGGGGACACAAGAGACTTTTTGTATCTTAATTGCAGGGTTGTTTGAGAGGGATATCCTTAACCTCTACCTCCCTGAGTTCGATAAACCTTGGGTGATTCACTTAAGGGAAACTTGCTGCTGTTCTACAAACCTCTGCACTTGGAGGCCCAACACTGTCTATAAGAATAGAAGCGTGCGTAGACATCACTCAATTATTGGAGAAGTATCAAAAGATGAGCGAAGCAAAAAGTGCTTGTCGGCCAGCTGAGGCAAAAGCATCGAAGTCACCCCAGGGCGTAAGTCTGAGGACCAGAATTGGCGAAAGAAGAAGCTCAACACGCCGACTCCGCGAACTTCTTTTGGGCCGCCAATGCCAAAGTCGTTTATACCTTCCCACGCCGGTTTCTATTCATATCAATCATGGGACAGGTATGATTCACGGGCACACCATCAGTCTTATGCTAGATCACCTCGCCAAGTTTGTACAGCTCCAAGAGAATCAAGCCGGCTACCATATGCCAACGACCGACTTAATCAGGAGTCGGTCAGGAGCTCATGGAGAAAGAAGGAGGTGATCAAGCAAGTATAAATAGTAAGAAGAGATGGCCACAAGGATGATGTTCCAGACCCGAATCCAATTAACCAATAGCCAGCTGAGATGATGTTAGCTACAAAGGGCAAGGAAGAGGAGCGATTAACCATCAAGGACCCAGTCGTCGAGTCTGAGCAGGCTAAGCCGGAAGTGCCCAAAGTCAAGAAAGAACTGCCAGTACATAAAGCAAAATTACAGGCGGGACGCCCACTCGGTTTATCACAATGGCAGCTGAGGCGGCTTAGAGCCGATGAGTTGGAGAAGAGGAACATGGCGTGGGTTCCTAAGGGAAGCCCTCAAGTTAAAAAGGATACACCAACTTCTGTTGCCAAGCTGGTAGGAGGAGGAAGACAAACAAGAAGTCGGTAGGCGAAGACGGCGATCTTCATCTCGCTATGGGAGACCTCAGACGGCGTGTCATCCTTGTTCTCCAACCGTACCATCAAAGTCGGCGCTACAGAAATTATCCCCAGCCGAAACATCTGATTTATTTCAGCTATTCACACTTTGCTGGACGGGTTCTCCAGGTCCTTTAAGATGAGGACGCATGGCCAATATTTGCATATCGTACTAAGAATGCATTGTGTTGGTAAAGCCGACATCTGGCTAGCAGCGTTCTTTATGGTTTGTTTGATTCCTTGAAGCCGGTGCTATGTTTGCCAACACCTATAAGGACGGCTTGACGGCCACAGACGGAAGATCTAGTGCAAGCCGGATGGCCGGCTTGAATGAATGTGTTTTTCTTATCTGCAGGATCCGAGTCAAATGATCAGGGCAAGCTGCACCATGGGATACATGGAGTCGCTTGTGTTATCAAGATAAATATCTGAAGAGGCTCTACCAGGGTGGCAACCAGCCTGAGCATACATATACGGCCGATAAGAGATTATCGCCCTTAGCATACACACCCGATGGAGTGTTAACATCATGCTTACAACACCCTAGGCAAGATATTTTCTGGCACGCAAACTCTGCCAGAAAATAGGGGGGCATATGTTCGCACCCAAATTTGGCACCTAGCCGGCCCGACCCCAGATATCCTCGATCCAGGGGAGAAGATGCCAAGACATGGAGATGGAGGAAGGAGACAAGCAATGTCTCAATTGGCAAAGCCATAGGCTGCAGGCCACCATGTCTCAGGACCCGGCATTTGGTCCTACGGGAGCCGGCTAAGGCGCCGCCATTCTCCCAGTAGCCGGCCAAGGCGGCGCCGCCATCATTTGAAAGCTGGCATTTCCCCAGTTGCTGGCCAGAGCCACCATTATACAAGAGCCGGCATTCTCCCAGTTGCCGGCCAGCACCACCATCAGGTAGGAGCCGACATTCCCATGAGCCGGCATTATCACAAAAGTCAGCCTGCATTCTCCTAGGAACATGCCCTCCAGAAGCCGGCGCTTATCCCAGAGTTGGCCATTGGAAGCCGGCATTATTCAAGGAGCCGGCATTGCCTCAGGAGGCAGCATTTCATGTCTCAAAAGCCGGCATATGCGCTGCCATGACCCCGTCAACAACTCGAGCCGGCAATGCCGTGTCCCAGGCGTACCGTCATGCCGCTATATCCTAGTTGGTAACATAAGCCGGCATACTTCCAAGTACCTGAGAGCCGGCATGCCTTCACTGTTCACTCGGCAAGCGCATTCACAGGCCGGGTCGTGTCGTAATCAGGCTTATTAGCCGGTTAAATTGACGACTCGAAGGTGACCCGGAAGACAGCATACAGAGATTTGCACGACAACACTATGAAGATGACCTCGTATGGAAAAGTGCTTAACACGGAAGTTGTGTGTATCGTCAAGGTCCACAATATTTCTTTTGGAGGTTTCTTCATCCGAGTTAGTATGCGGTCTACAGAGATACGACAAGATCTGGGCGTATTAACTTGTCACCTGTCATAATCCGACCTGAAGATGAAGATGGACCCGGAAAGTCATGAAGACGGACTTAGATGGAAAAATTATCGTCGCAAGAGTTGTTCGTCTCGTCGAGACGTACAAGTTTGGTCTTTGGGCCATATCCATCCGAGTTTGTATGCGACTTTGGCGGCCACGATAAGAAGCAGGTCAGGAGGTGCTGCGAATCTGGACATGAGTTCGACTTGAACTAGGATTAGGGTTTTAGGACGGTTTTGATGTAATTTCCTTGTGGAGAAAAGCCTATGCTTGTACGGCAAGTCCAGCCGCCTCATATATATGTGAGAGGTGACGGCCGATTGAATAACACCAATCGAACAAATCAATCTATCACACCTTCGCGTGTTCAATTTATCCCTCACCCTTGTATCTATGCTTCTCGTTCCTTCGTAAGCCGGTCATCATGCCGGCAAGCTGCAAGGTCACGAGGCACTAGGGCGATCAGGTCGACCTGGAGCAGCCAATCGTTGCCGGCTTCCTCTGACGGGGCTTGTCCCGAGGGGATGGGGCGTCTGGTATCAGAAGAGCCGGTTGGATTGTCTTGCGTATCGCGCTTCCAGCTGGCCTCCCGTTGTGCGAGTTGCGGAGCATCTCCCCCGGCGCCGCGGGTACATGAGGACGTGTTCGTGTGACGCGTTTCTAACGCAACATTTTCCATCCTGCCTCCCCGGATCAGCGCTGGGTCCAGCTTGTCCTTGTGGTTGGTCGTGAAGATGATGATCCGCTCACCGCCGCACGTGGACCACAGCCCGTGTATGATGTTGAGCAGGCCTGAAAGCGTCACCTTTGTGGTGTCGTCCTTCTCCGGCTCCATCGGTAGCTTCGGTTTGTCGTCGTCATCGGAGTCCTTGTCACTGGATGCTTCCTTAAGGCGCTTCCCGTTGAGGTCGACGGAGCAATCAATGTCCTCGATGACGACAATGGACCTGCCCGCCAATGAACAGCTTCCGCAATTGTTGTTCTTGACCGCCGGGAGCTGAGATCGTAGACGTCGAGGAAATTTGCCATTATTGCGGCGATCAGGGTGGACTTGCCGGTTGCCAGGAGGGCCGTATAGGAGGTACACACGCTTCCACGCCTTGCCAACTTTTGCATAGTACTCCTTGCTCTCCTGGAAGAGTTAATTGCACCCGCAGTCACACAACTCGCCGGGTATGTGCACTTAAGTCACACAACTGGAGAACTGAATTTTTTGGTCACACAACTGAACTTTTGGTGTACGCTGGTCACGAACCCCACATGTCAGTCCGTTTTCCGTTGTAGGAGGTCATGCGCGTGACACGTGATGTTGACGTGGACACGGAATCTTGCAGAAAACCAATGTATTTTAGGACATTTCACAAAAAACCGAGAAAAGAAATCTGGCCCACATGTTTGTCCAATAAATAACAAAAATATTTTTAAAAAATAAAAAATCTGAGAATATCTAAAAATTGAAAACGAAGTCACGTCTCCAGGCTGCCGTGCGGCGCGTCTCCAGGCTGCCGTGGTCGCGGTGACTCACCGCCTTTGTCGTTGCTGTGGAGGCGCGTCTCCAGGGTGCCGTGCAGCGCGTAGTCGGTGACGAGCAGCTGTAGCTGCGGCGTCCAGTAGTACCCCTTGAGCGGCATCAGGTTCGGGTGCCGCGCCTTGCCCAGCACGCTCGCCGTCGACAGTTTCTTCGCGGTCACGACAGGGCCCTCGCCGACCAACACGCGGTACGTCGTGCCGAACGCGCCGCTGCGGCCGATCTTCGTCGCCTTGCACAGCAGCGCGTCGGCGCCGCCCACGAATTCCTTCGTGCAGAGACTGGTTCCCGGCCCGAACGTCACCATCTTGCCCGTGGCAAGCTTGCTGGACTTCGTCGAGCTGCCGGACATGGTGCTCTCCAGCTCCACCAGCTCCTTCTCCGTGAATCCGTCATCAGCGCCAACGCCCCCGGCCCTCCGCTGCGTCGACTCGTTGAGCAGGGTGATCAGGACGACGCCAAGAACGATGGACAGCGCCGCGCAGATGGCCACCATTGCGGACACGCTCAGGAAACGCCGTTTCCTCGGCACCATCTCGCCGCCGTCGCCATTCGTGGCTACGCTGCCGTCATCGTTGTTGTTGTCGTTGCCGTGCGTGTACTCGTTGGGGTTTAGCACGAGCGGCTTGGGCACGTCCATTTTGCACGGCTCGGCGACCAGCGGGCTGCACACACCGAGGTTGCCCTCCAGCGCGCTCGCGTCCAGACTCTGGAACACACCCGACGCCGGCAGCCGTCCAATTAGGCGGTTGTGCGAGATGTTCACTGCTAGGGGGCTGGCCAATGCCCCCGGCTCTGGAGCCGCCGCGCCCCTGCTCGCCCGAGGTCGCCCGAGCGCCGGCCAGGCACCGCCGCCTGCTCGCCCGAGCGCCGCCGCGCCCCTGCTTGTTGTCCCTAAAGCTTAAACGAGAGAGAGAGAGATGGGAGTGTGTGCCACTAAGAAATGGTTTGCCTCAATTTTCGATCTTAGTATTCCTCCCTTTAAATATGGGTTGTGCCGAGCTGCCGGCCTAAAGTCAACTAAGCTGTCACATCCGACTTGATGTGACAGGTCTATGATGTCATGACACACCGTCACTATTGACGGTGTCACTGACTAGGAACCACTGTAGGTGACGTCTAGCACGTCCTAGCTACCTACTATGTACTGGTGCTGACGCACCACTTCAGGACACAGGCTACAGGACAAAAGTCCTCGCACCCGAAGAATCTGGCGACTGCCTCGACCCGGGACAGACCCCGAAGTCGAACACTTCCTCGACTTGGGACAAACTCCGAAGTCGGGACCCTCTATGTTATCGACTCCCCCTCCACACTCGAAGGGAACGTCGACTGGACACACAAGCCTATTCCAACAATCACTCCCTAGACTTGAGTTCCGGAGACACCTCCACCATGCCGATCCTTGTGCGCAGCTCCGCCAGGCGGACTCGTCCAAGTGGCTTGGTCAGCATGTCCGCGAGTTGGTGTTCGGTGGGCACGAACTCCAGCTCGACCTTCTTCGCCTCCACGCAGTCTCGAATGAAGTGGTACTTCAGGTCGATGTGCTTCGAGCGCTCCTGGAAGACGGGATTCTTGGCGAGCGCGATTGCCGACTAGTTGTCGACTTTGAGCACCACGTGCTCGGATTCGCCGTTGCTAAACTCGGCCAGCAACCGAGCCAGCCAGATCCCCTGGCAAGCAGCCATGGCAGCAGACACGTACTCCGACTCGCAGCTCGACAGAGCTACGACCTTCTGCTTTAGGGACTGCCAGGTCACTGGGCTGCTCCCGAGGAAGTACAGGTGCCCGACGTACTCTTGCGCGAGTCGACGTCGCCTGCCAGGTCGCTGTCGCTGTAGCCGACCAGCGCGGTGTACCTGCATTCCTCCCATACGTACATCCGGGTCGCGGCGACCCGGTGATGTAGCGTAGGATGTGCTTCACGGCCGCGAGGTGCTCCAGAGTCGGGGCCTCCATGAACCGTGATACGAACCCGACTGTGAAGGTCAGGTCCGACTTTGTGTGCACCAAGTACCGGAGGCTCCCGACTATGCCCTGGTACTTGGTAGCATCCGTCGCGGGCGCCGTGCTGCACTTGGACAGCTTGAAGCGCGGCTCCATGGGTGCGTGGACGGGATTGCACCCGGCCATCCCTGCCTTCTCCAGCAGCTTTAGGGCATAGGCACCCAGCGAGATGTCGATCCCGCTGGGTCCTTATCGAACCTCGATGCCGAGGTAGTAGCTCAACAACCCAAGGTCAGACATCTGGAACAGGCTCCGCATCTCCAGCTTGAATTTGTCGATGTCGCTGGAGTCTGAGCCTGTGATCACCAAGTCGTCGACGTAGACATCGACTAGAAGCCGACTCGGAGTCGCTCCTCGCGCATACATGCCGTGCTCCGACTCGCACCTTGCGAAGCCGAGCTTGACGAGGCATGCGTCGAGCTTGGTGTTCCATGCCCTTGGCGCCTGCTTGAGGCCATAGAGCGCCTTGTCAAGTCGGAACACCAGGTGCTCCTTCCCCATCGCAGCGAAGCCAGTTGGCTGCTGCACGTACACCTCTTCCTCCAACTCGCCGTTGAGGAAGGCTGATTTGACATCCATGTGGTGGACATCCCACCCTGCACTCGCAGCCACGGCTAGTAGTAGCCGTACAGACTCGAGTCAGGCCACGGGTGCGAAGACCTCATCGTAGTCGACCCCGTGCCACTGCACATAGCCCTTCGCCACCAGGCGAGCCTTGTGCTTAAGGACTGCGTCGTGCGCATCCTTCTTCACCTTGTAGACCCACTTCAGGCCGATCGCACGGTGACCCGGTGGTAAGGCGGCTAGCCGCCAAGTCGAGTTTGACTCGATGGCCTCCAGCTCCTCCTCCATCGCCTGCCTCCAGCTGGCATGCGCCTTCGCCTCCCCGAACGAGCCTGGCTCTTCGGAGGCAAGGAAGTGGAGCTCCTCGTCCGGCTCAAGGGCCGGACCCGCCTCGAACACGTTCTACAGCGTGCGGAACCGGTGCTCGAAGCTCATGCCATCTTCTGCATCGAGCATACTTGAGTACCTCGATGGCGGCGTGACGAACTCGATGCCAGGGACAGCCGGAGTCGGGGACTCGGTTGTCGGTTGCTCTGGTGTTGTTGGAGAACCGGCTGGGGATGCACTCCCGTCTCCTGGAGTCGGCGAGTCTGGAGTCGGTGAGTCGGGTGCAGGACCCGCACTCCCGTCTCCCGGAGTCGGCTGTGACTCGAACACCATGTGCTCGACCGTGAAGGAGTCGTCTCCGAAGGTGTTCACCGGCGTGTCCGGTGAACTCCAGTCCAGGGCACGTTCTCGTCGAACACGGCATCTCACGTGATGGTCACGCGGTTGGTCACCGGGTCATAGGCCCGATATCTCTTCATCCCAGGTTGGTACCCGACGAAGATCATCGGCCTGCTCCAGTCGTCGAGCTTCTTCAGCCCGGGGCGCGTCTCCCTGACGTGCACCACACACCCGAACGTGCGCAGGAAGCTCACATCCAGCTTGCGGCCATGCCAGGCCTCAAACGGCGTCTTGCCGTCCACGCTCTTGGTTGGTGACCTGTTCAAGATGAACACGGCCGTCGTCACTGCCTCCCTCACCCCAGAATTCACCGGGGACCTTCTTGGCCTTCAGCAAACTGCGGGCCAAGCCCACAATCGTCTGGTTGCATCGCTCCACGACGCCGTTCTGCTGTGGGGAGTACGGAGCCGTCAGGTGATGCTCCACTCCGAGCTCGGCGCAGTATGCTGTTAAGGAGCCGGAGGTGAACTCGCCTCCGCGATCCGTGCGTAGCTTGCAGCCGGTTTTCGACTCGGCTCCCGCCTGGAATCGAATGATGGCGGCTGCGGCCTCGTCCTTCATCGAGAGAAGGGCGAGCCACATGTACCGCGACAAGTCATCCACGAGCAGGAGGAAGTACTTCTTCCCGCTCGGAGTGGCCGGGGTGATCGGCCCGCAGAGGTCACCGTGGACCAGATCGAGTCGCTCCTTCGCCCGGAACTTCGCTTGCTTTGAGAACGTGGCTCACCTCTGCTTCCCTGCTAGGCAGGCGTCGCAGAGTTGGTTCACGTGCTCCACCAGAGGGAGGCCATGCACCATCTCGCCCTTCGCTAGTCGGCGCAAGCTGTCGAAATTGAGGTGCCCGAACCGCGCATGCCAAGTCCATGTTGGCTCGTCACCGGCACCCACGACTAGGCACACCGGCTGCGCGACTCGCGCGTGCAGCTTGTACATTCGGTTCGGCTCTCGCCTGACCTTGATCAGGAGCTATCGCTCCCTATCACGCACCCAGAGGATCCCATCCTCGATCAGCACCTGGCAGCCGTTCTCGTCGAACTGGCCCAGGCTGATGATCTGCGTGTTCAGCCGGGGTATGTAGTACACCCCGGTGACGGCCCGGTGCTTGCCTGACTTGCAGACGAAGAGCACCGTCCCCTGCCCGCAGATGTCGACTCGCGAGCCGTCGCCGAACTTGATAGTTCCGGTGACGCTCGAGTCCAGCTCTGCGAACGCGGCGCGGTCACCAGTCATGTGATTGGTGGCGCCCGAGTCGAGGTACCAGACACCCTTCTTGGCGTCCCCCTCTTACGCCAGGTTGACCTGCGCCTTCTCCTCTAGCATGAGGAGGACCGACTCCTTGCGAGTCAGGTCGGCCAGCTCATTCCGAGCGGCCGCGGTCGATGATACGTCTCAAACGTATCTATAATTTTTGATGTTCCATGCATGTTTTATATTAATTGCTACATGTTTTATATACACTTTATATCATATTATGATATTTATTGGACTAACCTACTAATAGTTGCCAAAGTGCACAATGTTCTTGTTTTACACTTTAATGTGTAGGAATTATCAAAATTGGGCAAAGCAAACCTTGTTGGAGTCGAATCGGGACCTTCCTGAAATCTGTCTGAAAACGTTTTTCGGAGATTGTCACGTACCGAACAGAAGACGACTTCAAACATAAAAAGTCTAGTCGCGAAAGTTGCGGGGAATTTTCTGCCAATCGATCTGGACTTAAAATTCGCCTAATTCCGAGTTTGGACGCTCCAGATATCGCCGCTTTACCGAAACCCTAAAGGAGATGATGGGAATCCGAGAGCATATATAAGGAGAGAAAACCTAACTCGTGGGGAGGCCCCCATACCACGAATTTTCCTCCTCCCAGGCAGCCGTCTTGGGGAGGAGAACCTCCTCCATATCATCACCATTTCCAAGGGCCGCCGCCGCCGCCAAGGGCCGTCGCCGCCGCCGCCGCGCCGTGGCTGCCGCGGGCCGCCGTCTTCACTCCGGGCTGCACCTCTCCATCAAGCTCCTCATCACCATGACCATGTGTGAGTAGTTTCCCTCGGGGCTGAGGGCTCGTACGGTACCTATGTGGTTTATTTCTCTCTCCCATGGTGTGATCTGTATGTGATCATGAGCTTTGTAATCTAGTTGAATCCATAGATGTTACTCTTCATTATCTTATATGCTACTTGAGTGGTTTTATTAATGTAAACTCCGGAGTCACCTTTGTCCCACGGTGCGAAGTTGACAGTGTGCGCACCGTGTGTGCTCTTAGGCTAAAGATTACAGGAATACTTATCATGAGTTATTATTTGTGTTGGATGTCTCTATAAAATTGTGGTGTTTGTCTAGTACTATTTTAGGGCGCTCAAGTTTACAGTGTGGGGTTCCCTAGATGTGGAATGCGACTTTAAGGTGTGTTTTTATAGCCCTACGCAGTGGATTGGTGTTCGTTATCCAACGAGAGAATAATTCAGAGTAGCATAGTGAAGAGCAAATATTTATGTATTCAATTATATTATTATTATTGTTGAGAGTGTCCACTAGTGAAAGTATGATCCCTATGCCTTTTTCTAAGCGTTGAAACACCGTTTACAACCAGTTCTGCTACATGTTTGCTTGCTGCCATTTTTATTTCAGATTGCAATTACCACCTATAATCATCCATATCACTTATATTTTAATATCTCTTCGCCGAACTAGTGCACCTATACATCTGACAAGTGTAATAGGTGTGTTGGGGACACAAGAGACTTCTTGTATCTTAATTGCAGGGTTGCTTGAGAGGGATATCTTTGACCTCTACCTACCTGAGTTCGATAAACCTTGGGTGATTCACTTAAGGGAAACTTGCTGCTGTTCTACAAACCTCTGCACTTGAAGGCCCAACACTGTTGATGACCCACAAGTATAGGGGATCGCAACAGTCTTCGAGGGAAGTAAAACCCAAATTTATTGATTCGACACAAGGGGAGCCAAAGAATATTTATAAGCCTTGACAGATGATTTGTCAGTTCAGCTGCACCTGGAAGTAGACTTGCTCGACACAGTTTATCAGTAGCAACAGTTTTATGACAGTAGCAGTAGTGAAATAACAGCAGCAGTAAAATAAAGACAGCAGTAATAATTGCAGTAGACAGCAGGATTAAAATACTGTAGGCATAGGGATGGATGAACGGGCGCTGCATGGATGAGATAATTCATGAAATAGTCATACATAGGGCAATTGCAGATAAATAATAATAAGGTATCCAAGTAATAATCAATCATAAGCATGTGTTCCGTATTTAGTCGTACGTGCTCGCAATGAGAAACTTGCACAACATCTTTTGTCCTACCAGCCCGTTTGCAGCGGGGCCTCAAGGGAAACTACTGGTAATTAAGGTGCTCCTTTTAATAAAGCACCGGAGCAAAGCATTAACACTCCGTGAACACATGTGATCCTCACGTCGCAACCATCCCCTCCGGTTATCCCAATTTCTGTCACTTTGGGGCCTCGGGTTCCGGACAGTGACGTGTGTATACAACTTATAGATATGATCCAAAACAATAATTATTCTCATGATTCAATAACATGTTCAGATCTGAGATCATGGCACTCGGGCCCTAAGTGACAAGCATTAAGCATAATAAGTTGCAACAATGACATAAAGTACTACCGATGGATACTAGGCACCAAGCCCTAACAAATCTCACAACTATTACATGAATGATCTCATCCAATCCCTACCATCCCCTCAGCCTACAGCGGGGGAATTACTCACACATGGATGGGGGAGTCATGGATGGTCGATGGAGAGGTGGCGGTGATGATGATGGCGATGATCTCCTCCAATTCCCCGTCCCGGCAGGGTGCCAGAACGGAGTTTCTGATCCCCGAAATAGGGTTTTCGATGGCGGCGGAGCTCTGGAAGGTTTCTGGAAAAAGCGTCGATTCCCCCGAAGTTTTTAGGTCAGAGGCTTTAAGTAGTCCGAAGGGGAGCGCTGGGGGCCACACAGGGGGGCCACACCACCCCTGGGCGCGGCAAGGGCCCACCCGCGCCCTGGGTGCGTGTGGTGCCCCTGTGCACCCTCCTCGCTTCGTCTTCTGGCTCCGTGGGTCTTCTGGAAAAATAGAATTTCTGGAATTTTCCTAAAACTTTGACTTTCTGCACAAAAACGAGACACCAAGGCAATTCTGCTGAAAACAGCGTTAGTCCGTGTTAGTTGCATTCAAATCACACAAATTAGAGGAAAACAATAGCAAAAGTGTTCGGAAAAGTAGATACGTTTTGGACGTATCAACTCCCCCCAAGCTTAGCTTATTGCTTGTCCTCAAGCAATTCAGTTAACAACTGAGTGCGATAAAAGAAACTTTTACGAACACATTTGCTTCATATGATGTATACATGCCTACTATATGATCAATTACTTAGACAATTCATAATAGGAACCATGCAAATAATGACACCTAGTAGTTATGCAAATCATGAAAAGATACCAAAGTACTAAGAATGAATAACATAGCATATATCTATCCACAAGAATTGCAATGTTCGTAAAAAGATATGACAAAGTGGTATCTCGCTTGCCTTTGTTTGAAGGGCAAAACATAAATGCCAAGGCACCTCTGAAGTTCAAGTGAAGACTAGATATAAAAATATCAAAGATAAGAGTATCATAGTTATACCTCAATTAATCGTATCCTGGGACAAGCACATTACACTAAGAACGACAGTTATGCTCTCGAAGAGGTGCTCAAAGAAAGGATGGTGACTCAACATAAAAATAAAAGATTGGCCCTTCGCAGAGGGAAGCAGGGATTAACACGTGCTAGAGCTTTTTATTTTAAAAACAGAGGTAAAAATGTTTTGAGAGGTGTTTGTTAATTGTCAACGAATGGTAGCGGGTGAGAACAGTATTCTACCTGTCAAACGGACTTTTAAGAGCGGCTCCCATGAAGGACGTTATTTCTACCAGCAAGGCAGATCATCCCTCTTTCTCTTTGGTTTACACACATTCAGGTATTTCACTGTTTGTCATTGCTTACTGATGAATCAGGGCAAAAGTGTGAAGAGAATTAATTGGTTAAAGTTGTAATTAATTGGGACTGGGCACCCCGTTGCCAGCTCTTTTTGCAAGTTATTGGATAAGCGGATGTATATGCCACTAGTCCAGGTGTAAAAGTCCATTTGACAAATAGAATAAAGAATAACCACACTAATTCCTCATGAGCTAGTAAACATTGACACAAAAAGGGAAATATTTTGAAAGTTTTAAAGGTAGCACATGCAAATTTACTTGGAATGGCTTGAAATACCATGCATAGGAGTTTTTTGGTGGACTCTTTGGGATAACTTGGTTTAAAGGATTTGGATGCACGAGCAGCATTCCCGCTCAGTACAAGTGAAGGCTAGCAATAGACTGGGAAGCGACAACCACGAGAGCGATAACGGTCATAATCATGCTTGCGACAAAATAAAATTAACGGAGGCATAAAGATGATACTAAAACTCTGAGGCAAAATAGATCATCAAGGCTTAATTGACTTTATTTTTCAGTCATAACATGTGTGAGCATGTGCCAAGTCGAATCAAGTGAATTATTCAGAGGAGGATACCAGCCTGCCATACCGTTTTACGAATAGAACAATGCATGTAAATATCTATATGACATGTTATTCGCTATTAGCAATTTGGTACTGGTCATAAGAAGACATGAACTACTAAGTAATCATTAAATAACATAACCACTACCATGATAGCTAAGCATGTTCACATGAGTAGGCATATTTACAAAAATGAAAAACAAATAGAGTTCATACCAGCCTTTTACCACATCCGAATTGTCGTAAGTCGTCATTATTGCTTTTCACTTGTGTGGCTTGAATGATGTGAAATGATAACCAAGTCCAAGTGGAACCACGGAAATTTTTCGAACTCCTGAAACAACTATACAAAACGGCAGAAGAACAACAAATATTTTTGGGTTTTCGAATTAAAGCAAGCATAGAAAGAAACAAGCAAACAAAGCAAAATCTTTTTGGATTTTTGAATAACAAGCCAAAACGAAAAATAAAGTAAACTAGCACTACAAATTCAAAAGCAAGAGAAATAAAGGAAATATTTTTGGTCTTTTGGTGTTTTGCGAAAATGAAATGGACACAAGAAACAAAAGAAAAGAAACAAACTAAAACATGGATATACAAAGTACCGACATGATATGAATATGATAAAATGAGTGAACTTGTCGGCATACCTCCCCCCAAGCTTAGGCTTTTGGCCTAAGTGGGAGACTAATCATCCACATGGCCCAGAACTCCATCCAGGTGGATCATACCTAGCGTGATCATAATCAGGATCCTGGTATGAGGAGCTCGTCGTGTCAAAGGGCTGAATGAAGTCCTCCTCAGGACCTCCTCCCTCACTATCCGCATGAAGGCCATGCTCCTCCATATATGCATCCAGGTCTCCCTCCGAGAATGACCATCCTTGCCTGACATCAAGGTTAAACAAAAGAGGCGCAGGCAAACAGACTATGCGTTCATAGGTTTTAGTTCTCCACCTGGTCTTCTTAACAAAAACTAATTCATAAGATAGATTATCAATGGTGGACCAGCGGGAAATAAATTGGTGGCTAATCATAGAGTTAAGATCAAGTCTTTCAATGGGGAGCTGAATATCAAAGTGATGTGGTCCTAAACCATGCATGGCTAATAATCGAGAAGCAATGAGACCTCCACAAACCCCTCCTTTTTCACGGTTAGTGGAGAGACGAAATGCAATCATAGCTCCCAAGTTATAAGTTCTATCACGTTTTAAGGCAGCAGAAAGAAATGCCAAGTCATAAACAGATAATTTACTTGCATTCTTCCTAGCTAAAACACATTTGCCAAGGTAGTGGGCAAAATATCGAATAGATGGGAGTTGGATGTTTCGAATTTTACCATCCTCGGTTGTAAAATCTTTCCCTTGGCAAATCTCTGAGTAAAGGTCTTGCAAATGCTTTGGTTGACCTCGAATCCTCCATGAGATCCCCAGTGTGGTACCTTAATAGCTGCACAAAAATCATGAAGAGACAAATCTACAGCTTTATTGTAGATATTATAATGAACCATGGGAGTAGGCAAATTCCAACTAAATCTAAAACTTTGAACCACTGACATAGTCAGCTTTACATATTGATGTGGTTCATCTGCAACAAAGTATTCCAACCCTGCATTAGAGATTAGAGTGTTGAAATCTTGCAAGATTCCTGCAGCATTCATAAACTCATGGCATGGATAAATAGAGGGAAACACAGAGTCTTCACGGTTGACTCCCATGACCTCTGATACTTCCAATTCTTCATAGTTAAGTTGGTTTCCATCCATCTTCCTTTTCTGAAATTTTTAAACAAACCTCATAAAAAATAATTTTGGAGTGGTTAAATCAAAGGAAACACTAGGGAGACTTACTAGGGGACTAAACATGCATCAAAACTAGTTAATCTAAACAAGAACAAGCATGCAAGCTCTAATAACATGTCACCTACAGTACCAAAATGCTAAAGATATAAGCAACTAAACAAAATTCTATTTGGATAATCGGAGGAGTCACATACCGGAGAGCAATTGATCCAAATTTCAGCAGCAAAGATGGGCTGAGCAAGTAGATCGAAAAATTTCGAGCAAGAGCAGCAAGAACACGAGTTTGAGCAATGGTGGTGTGTATGGTCGGGAGAGAGAAAGGAGTGGGAGAGATGAGTGAGAGGAGGGCCAGGTGGACCCCACACCAGGGCAGGGCGCGGCCTGCCCTCCACCGCGCCGTGGGGGCGTGTGGTGGCCTGGTGGGTCCCCCTGGTCATCCTCTGGTACTCCCACGTTCCTCTTTAAAAACTAGGACTTACAGAATATTTTTCATAATTTTTTGAAAACTTTTATTTCTGACATTTTCTGGGTACTTTAAACAATGAAAACTAGACAAAATGAATTTACGTAAAGACCAAGCATTACTTAACTTTGCAAATTACAGTAGCAAAACAGTAGGTAAAACAAAAGTGAGAAAGAAAAATATGTTGTTTAGCAATTTTATGCATGTAAAACATATTTGTTAACAAGGTTGATCAAGTCTTGCCACCAAATACATTTTATATGACATAAAAGAATTAAACCACATTGAACAATCATGTTACCTTAAATGGTATAGCTATAGATCCAATCATAATATATCGAAGTTCTTCATGAGATTCATATATAGGGCAATCAATACTTCCCACTTTGATACTTTTAATATTGGTAATTGTATTAACTCCAAATATTTTGTCCAGCTTCTTGGGAAAATAAACAGTATGCTCTTTGTCATTAACATGGAAAGTCACTTTCCCTTTGTTGCAATCAATAACAGCCCCTGCAGTATTAAGAAAAGGTCTTCCAAGAATAATAGACATATTATCATCTTCAGGCATTTCAAGCACAACAAAATCAGTTAATATCAAGCAATTATTAGTTACTTGAACAGGAACATCTTCACATATACCAACAGGAACAGCAGTAGATTTATCAGCCATTTGCAAAGATATATCAGTTGGTATCAATTTTTCCAAGTAAAGTCTCTTGTAAAGAGAAAAAGGCATAACACTCACCCCTGCACCTAAATCACATAAGGCAGTTCTAACATAGTTATTTTTGATTGAGCAAGGAATAGTTGGTATACCTGGATCTCCAAGCTTCTTTGGAACCTTACCATTGAAAGAATAATTAGCAAGCATGGTAGAAATCTCTTCATTAGGAATCTTTCTCTTGTTAGAGACAATATCTTTCATATACTTTGAATAGGGAGGTAACTTAATAGCATCAGTCAAAGGAATTTGCAAAAACAAAGGTTTCATCCATTCACAAAATTTGTTATAATGTTCTTCTTCCTTAGATTTAAGTTTCTTAGTAGGAAAAGGCATTTGTTTTTGCACCCAAGGTTCTCTTTCATTACCATGTTTCTTAGCAAGAAAATCTTCTTTAGTGTACTTTTTGTTTTTAGAATGCTTTTCAGGTTCCTCTTCACTTTCCTCTTTATCAGAAGCATCATTCTTATCTTTATCATTAGCATGTTCATTACCACTCTCAGTTTCAGCATCAGAGATAGATATACTATTTGGATTATTAACATGCTCATTGTCTTTAATAGGTTCAGGAGATTCCTCAACATGTTTATGTTTCTTCTTCTTCTTTTTCTTAGAAGGGGTAGTAGTTTCATTAACTAGTTGAGAATCTTGCTCAATTCTTTTAGGATGTCCCTCAGGATATAAAGGATCCTGAGTGGAAGCACCACCTCTAGTTGCTATACCAAAAGCATGTTTATCATTTTCTCTAGAAGCATTACCTAACAAATCTTTTTGCACTTTAGTCAATTGCTCAATTTGAGTTTGAACCATATGAAAATGTTTAATGAGTATTTTAACATCATTAGAAGTTCTTTCCAAAACATCATGCAAATGATTAATGACATGAGAATTCTTTATGAAGCTATTTTCTATTCTCCAATTGAAATTGTTTTGCTTAACAATGAAATTATCAAACTCATCTAAGCATTGATCAGGAGGTTTAGAATAAGGGATATCTCTATCATCAAAGCGTTGGAGAGAGTGTACCTCAACTGTAGATGAGTGAGGAATTGGCTTACACAATTCTTCTATAGGTGGAAGATTTTTCACATCCTCAGATTTAATACCTTTCTCCTTAAGAGATTTCTTGGCTTCTCTCATTTCTTCATCATTCAATTCAATCACTCCTCTTTTCCTCGGCGTAGGTACCGGAGTTGGTTCAGGCAGGGTCCAATCATCATGATTTTGGCTTATCTTAGCCAATAATTCCTCGGCTTCATCTGGAGTTCTTTTCCTGAAAACACAACCAGCACAACTATCCAGGTATGTCCTAGATTCAACAGTTAGTCCATTATAAAATATATCAAGAAGTTCATTTTTAGCTATTTGATGTCCAGGCCGAGCTCTAAGTAAAGAACAAAACCTTGCCCAAGATTCAGGCATTTTCTCTCCCTCATTTTGCTTAAAGTTAAAGATTTTCTGTAAAGCAACATGTTGAGCACTAGCAGGAAAATATTTCTGAAAGAAAGCATTGACTAAACCCATCGGGCTCTCAATAGATCCAGGAGATAAATCATTAAACCAAGTTTAGCTTCATCTTTCAATGAGAAAGGGAAAATTTTAGTAACAAAGTAACTGCGTTTCTTAATATCATCAGAAAACAAACTACTCAGAGTAGAGAGAGTGTTCATATGTTCTACAGCACTTTCATTTTCAGTTCCTCGAAAAGGTTCTTTCTCAGCAATAGTTATAAAAGACAAGTCCACAGAGAAATCATAATCTTTATCTTTTATATTTATGGGAGATGTAGCAAATTTAGCATCAGGAGAAAGTTTATAGTTGACAGCACGTCTTTGAAGAAGATTTTTAATAGCATTAACATCTTTAGAGGTATCACAATTCATGCATTCATCAATAAAGTCATCATCAAGTTCAACATAAGTTTCCTCAAGATCATCACTAGTAGTTTCTCTTGTTTCAGGTGAATAAGCAGGTGTAACAGGAGTTTCATTAGGTGTTTCAGTATTTTCAAGTTGTTTAGATTTAGCAATTGTAGCATCTAGAAAAGGACCTAGTGAACCTCTTTCATCAAGCACAGTAGAAGCATCATCAAATTCATCAGAAACATTCTCAGATTCAGCAGAAGTAGCAGCACGTGAAGCATGTGCATGTGGTGGTGTGACAAGTTGACTTATAACAGACGGTGAATCAAGAGCAGCAGAAGTGTTCAGAGTTGTACCTCTCCTTGTAGTGGATGGCAATATACGAACCTTATCATCACGAGGTTTACCCATGATGAATGAATTGCAGCGAGCAGTATGACTCCCTGGTGAGCTTATAAATAGAGCTATGCTCCCCGGCAACGGCGCCAGAAAATAGTCTTGATGACCCACAAGTATAGGGGATCGCAACAGTCTTCGAGGGAAGTAAAACCCAAATTTATTGATTCGACACAAGGGGAGCCAAAGAATATTTATAAGCCTTGACAGATGATTTGTCAGTTCAGCTGCACCTGGAAGTAGACTTGCTCGACACAGTTTATCAGTAGCAACAGTTTTATGACAGTAGCAGTAGTGAAATAATAGCAGCAGTAAAATAAAGACAGCAGTAATAATTGCAGTAGACAGCAGGATTAAAATACTGTAGGCATAGGGATGGATGAACGGGCGTGCATGGATGAGATAATTCATGAAATAGTCATACATAGGGCAATTGCAGATAAATAATAATAAGGTATCCAAGTAATAATCAATCATAAGCATGTGTTCCGTATTTAGTCGTACGTGCTCGCAATGAGAAACTTGCACAACATCTTTTGTCCTACCAGCCCGTTTGCAGCGGGGCCTCAAGGGAAACTACTGGTAATTAAGGTGCTCCTTTTAATAAAGCACCGGAGCAAAGCATTAACACTCCGTGAACACATGTGATCCTCACGTCGCAACCATCCCCTCCGGTTATCCCAATTTCTGTCACTTTGGGGCCTCGGGTTCCGGACAGTGACGTGTGTATACAACTTATAGATATGATCCAAAACAATAATTATTCTCATGATTCAATAACATGTTCAGATCTGAGATCATGGCACTCGGGCCCTAAGTGACAAGCATTAAGCATAATAAGTTGCAACAATGACATAAAGTACTACCGATGGATACTAGGCACCAAGCCCTAACAAATCTCACAACTATTACATGAATGATCTCATCCAATCCCTACCATCCCCTCAGCCTACAGCGGGGAATTACTCACACATGGATGGGGGAGTCATGGATGGTCGATGGAGAGGTGGCGGTGATGATGATGGCGATGATCTCCTCCAATTCCCCGTCCCGGCAGGGTGCCAGAACGGAGTTTCTGATCCCCGAAATAGGGTTTTCGATGGCGGCGGAGCTCTGGAAGGTTTCTGGAAAAAGCGTCGATTCCCCCGAAGTTTTTAGGTCAGAGGCTTTAAGTAGTCCGAAGGGGAGCGCTGGGGGCCACACAGGGGGCCACACCACCCCTGGGCGCGGCAAGGGCCCACCCGCGCCCTGGGTGCGTGTGGTGCCCCTGTGCACCCTCTCGCTTCGTCTTCTGGCTCCGTGGGTCTTCTGGAAAAATAGAATTTCTGGAATTTTTCTGGAATTTTCCTAAAACTTTGACTTTCTGCACAAAAACGAGACACCAAGGCAATTCTGCTGAAAACAGCGTTAGTCCGTGTTAGTTGCATTCAAATCACACAAATTAGAGGAAAAACAATAGCAAAAGTGTTCGGAAAAGTAGATACGTTTTGGACGTATCAACTGTCTACAAGAATAGAAGCGTGCGTAGACATCAGTCGACTCCTCTCGAGTCACCGCGGTCGAGTGCTCTTCACCCGACGAGTCTGTCGGGTGCTCTCCACCCGACGAGGCTGTCGAGTCCTTGCGACCCGACACTCCCGGCTGCTGGAGCCGGGTGGCCAACTCCTCCCGAGTCGCCATGGTCAGCTCCTTCTGAGCCAACGCTGTCGAGTCCTCCTGACTCGACGATTCTGTCGGGTCCTCGCGACCCGACGCGGCCGACTCCTCTCGAGTCGCCACGTCCCACTTCGCGATCCATCGGATCGTCGCGAGTTCCTCCGGAGGAGTCGACGATCCCTCCGACTCCGCCACCGGTCGAGTCGCTCCGAGGTGTACGACTCTGCCTAGCGAGTCGGGACAGGGAGCTGTGGGGCAGACGCGATGGTGCAGGCCTCCATCATGAGGAGCGCGTTGTCGTCCTTGTCGTCTCCGCCACGGACGAGGTGCGCTTCTGCATCCCCTCCGTGCACGAGGTGGGCTTCCTCCTCGCGCTTCTTCTTGCGGCAGTCTCGCGCCCAGTGGCCGACAACTCCGCAGTAGCGACACATGTTCTTCGTGTCGCGGTTCCCGGCTTGCCCTGCCACGTCTGCGCGGCTTGCCGGACGCGCCGCTGCGTCCGGCATGGCTGGAGGATCCACCTCCGTCCTGCAGGCGCATCCGGGAGAACCACTCCTCCTCCGTGAGGAGTGATGACGTGGATCGCACGTTCGTTGGGAGACCCCAAGAGGAAGGTATGAAGCAGTGTAGCAGTAGTTTCCCTCAGTATGAAACCAAGGTTTAATCGAACCAGTAGGAGCAAGAAATCACTTCTGAAGGTTGTTGGTGGCGCCGTTTACGATCACCAACGTGGAATCTGCACTCAACACAATCAAACTACATTGCCCCAACGAAACAGTGAGGATGTGATGATCCCGAAGAGCAAGTCTTGATGCCTGCACAAATAACGGGATTTAGGTTGAGACTCCAAGTGCAGAGTGTATAGTATAGTGGAAGACAGTTTTCCCCACGAGGGGTGACTCGAGGGTTTAATATCGAACTCTCGGGGAATCTGAAGTGGTAGATTTATCTTCTTATCCTTCTTTTGGTTACCTACAAAACAAGGTTAGATGTTTGGTCCTCAACCTCACCTGTGGTTGTCAAGCACAAGGTGTAAGAATGATATCAGGATAGTTATGCAATGCAAACAGGAAATAAATATGCAATGATTGTGGATGCAATGGTAAATGATATTTTTGGGTTTTTAAATGATGTATGCAAGATGAAAAGTATTTTTGTATTTTCGGATTTAATGATGGCTGAAAATATAAAAGTGGTATATGGTGTTGGAAAGGTGTTTCTTATGATTAAAAATGGACTGGGGTTCATGGTTTCACAAATGCACTCTCTCTTTATAAAGTGGTAGACAATGGAACACACAAAGTTAACATATGAGATTGCAACACAGGGTTTGATAACAAGTTACTTAGATATATGGGCATCACATCCTAACATAGAGATCTTTTGGTTATTAACCTCTCTTATACTCCACCAAGATGCGAACTAAATCATAACACCTCAGTAATTAAGATAACTCAGAGTATAGCAATAAGTATCATGACATGAAGTGAAAATAAGAACATGCTAGATCTAGTCATGGAGTAGTGGCAATGGTCACGCCCACATCCCCGGTAGCATGGTATTTTAGTTTATCCCTAGTGAGGCAACAAAGTAAGGTAAAGATACCAAAGTGGATCGCAGAACTTTCTCTCACGTTCACTGCACTAGCCACCCCCCGTTACTCCAACTAATGCACACGTTCCCCCACACACGCTCTCATAAACATGCTTGATCAAAACAAGTAGACAAGAACGGGGTACATAATATGCATCTATACTCATAACTGAAACAAACATTGCAATCTCAAACATATATTAACTCATAAAGATCCACCACAAAGGTATTACAACGGTGACCGTAATCATGTTCAGCAGCTCATACGGTGCTAATTAGTGAAGCTCAAGAGAGGAGAGATACATAAGTTACTTCCACAAACCCATAGTCCAGAGGTGGACTACTCCCTCTTCATCATGGAGACGGTGGAGAAGTCGATGGAGAAGATGGAGACCACGCCGGCAGCGCCCCGCCGGAGTTTTCCCCCTCCAATCTGCAGCTCCTGATCTCCGTTTCGGTGTTTCTGTGTTTGTGCGGCGCTCCTTCCAGAGAACGACGGGGGACCTTTTTTATAGGCGTTTTTAGGTCAAGACGAAGGCGGTGGAGCGAAGATCGACGGCAATGGAGCCACGAGGCCCTAACGGGTGGGTCCCACGCGGCCACAGTACCTGGCCGCGTGGGCCATGCTCGTTTGGCCCTCGGGCCTCCGTTTGCTTGCTTCCTTTTTTCGTAGTCCTTCTTGCTTACAAATATTGACGCCCGTAAATTTCCAGGTGATTTCGTTGACGTTTGGGTCCCTGAAACATTAAAATACAAAACTAGGGTTTTCTGCCTGTGCAGGGTTAATTCCAAATAAATGGGAAAACTATGAAGTATTCCCAAAATCATGATAAAACATTGATATAACCCTTATATGATGCAAATATGATTGGAATATAAGCAATTAAAGTGCAAAGTTCATGTATGCATTTTACATGCATCAGGATGTCAATCTCACCGCTTGCTGAAAACAAAGGATTAAACGTATGGTGTGGAAAACAGTAGTAAATTGAAGAGAATGAAAAGGAACAATGTTTGCAGTTGGTTGTATTATCAGTGTAAAAGAATGGACCGGGTACACAGTTCACTAGTGGTGTCTCTCCATAAAAGATAACTAACATGCTGGGTGAACAAATTACAGCTGGGCAATTGACAAAATATTGAGCGCATGACAATGCATATATATGACATGATGATTACTATGATATTCATGTGGGCATTACGACAAAATACATAGACCGTTATCCAACAGCATCTATGACTAATAATCCACCTCCAGGTTGTCATCCGAGTTCCCCGTTGGTATTAAGTTGCAAACAACGGATAATCGCATTAAGTAATGTGCGTAATGTAAACAAATGCATTAGACCTAACAGCGCACCCTTAAGCTAAGCATCGGTTATTTTATCCCTAGTGGCAACAGCACATCCACAATCTTAGAAGTTATTTTCACTCTCCCAGATTATCGGAGGCATGAACCCACTATCTAGCATAAATACTCACTCTTGGAATTACAAACATCTACTTGGCCAAAACATCTACTAGTAACGGAAAACATGCAAGATCATAAATAACATATAAGATAGATTGATAATCAACTTGACATAGTATTCAATATTCATCGGATCCCAGCAAACACAACATGTAGCATTACAATAAGATGATCTTGACCATGATAGGCAGCTCACAAGATCTAAACATGATAGCATAAAGTAGAGAGACAACCATCTAGCTACTGCCATGGACCCGTAGTCTAAGGATGAACTACTCACGCATCACTCCGGAGGCAGGCATGGTGATGTAGAGCCCTCCGGTGATGATTCCCCTCTCCGGCAGGGTGCCGGGAAGAGCTTCTGAACCCTCCCGAGCTTGGGTTGACGGCGTGGCGTCTTTGCAACTTTTCGTGGATAATGGCTCGGGTATTTAGGGTTTTCGCGTCGGGAGGAATAAATAGGCGAAATGACAGCGGCTGGAGACGCCCGTGGGGCCCACACCACCCCACGGCGTGGCGGGGGGCCCGCGCGGCCCCATGGTGTGGCTACCTCGTGGCTCCCCTCCGTCTCTCCTTTGGACTCCGTGTACGTGTTGGAAAAATAGGAGGTTCTGTCCAAGTTTCGTCCAATTCCGAAAATATTTCCAGACTAGCTTTTCTGGAATACAAAAACAGCCGAAAACAGGAACTGGCACTGTGGCATCTTGTTAATAGGTTAGTCCCAGAAAATGCATAAAAATGCTATGAAGTGCATATAAAAAATGTAACAATTGGTATAATATCAACATGGAACATCGAAATTATAGATACGTTTGAGACGTATCAAGGAGTAGTTTGCCGGCCTGCTTGGCCTCCGGCTTCTCCGCCTCATGTCGCTCCTTGGCCGTTTTGAGGCGGCCGATGAGCTCCTCCATGGGAGTTTGTCGAGGTCGAGCAGGGTCTCGATGGAGCATGCCATCTACGAGAACCTCATGGGAACGACCGAGAGAAACTTACGGATAGTGTCTGGCTCGGTGACGGTGATGCCGAGCACCCCATGCCGCGACACCAGCGACGACAGCCGCGTGGCGAAGTCGTCGATGTTCTCGTCGTCGCCGAACTTGATGGCCTTGTACTGCTTCTTGAGCGTCGTAGCCTTCGCCTCCCGGACACGGGTGTCTCCGACCCGCATCGTCTTGATCGCCTCCCACGCCTCCTTGGCCGTCTTCTTCGACGCCAGTGTGGAGATCATCTCCGGCGGGACGGCGAGCAGCAGGTACTCCAGCGCTGCTCGGTCCGTCTCGCGCTCCTCCGTGCCATCGTGCACGGCGGACCAAACACGGCGTGCCTCAAGCTTCACCTGCATGAGCAACGTCCAGTCCGCGTAGTTTGACCGCGTGAGCAGCGGCCACGAACTACCGGCCTCCCGCACAACCCGCTGGACTGCCAGCGTGCTTGCGGCCTCCTTCATCTCCGTCGGCAGAAGAGCTCTGTGCTCGCCCATCTCCGGTGAGATTTCTCAAATAACTCGGTCTCTGATACCAATTGTTGTCCCTAAAGATTAAACGAGAAAGAGAGAGAGAGAGAGGGGAGTGTGTGCCACTAAGAAATGGTTTGCTTCAATTTTCCATCTTAGTATTCCTCCCTTTAAATAGGGGCTGTGCCGAGCTGCCGGCCTAAAGTCAACTAAGCTATCACATCCGACTTGATGTGACAGGTCTATGATGTCATGACACACCGCCACTGTTGACGGCGTCACTGACTAGGAACCACTGTAGGTGACGTCTAGCACGTCCTAGCTACCTACTATGTACTGGTGCTGACGCACCACTTCAGGACACAGGCTACAGGATAAAAGTCCTCGCACCCAAAGAACCTGGCGACTACCTTGACCCGGGACAGACCCCGGAGTCGAACACTTCCTCGACTTGGGACAGACCCCGAAGTCGGGACCCTCTATGTTATCGACTTCCCCTCCACACTCGAAGGGAATGTCGACTTGACACACAAGCCTATTCCAACACTGCTCGCTCGAGGTCGTTCGAGCGCCGGTTGGGCGCCGCTGCGCCCCAGCTGCCCGAGCGCCGGCCGGCTGCCGTGCCCCTGCACGCCGCCGCGCTCACCCCTGCTCGTCCTGCATGGTGTGTCCTGCTCGCCGCGCCCTGCGAAATGTCCAAAAATACAGGGGGTTTTCTGCAAGATTTTGTGTCCATGTCAGCATCATGTGCCACGCGCGTGACCTCCTGCAACGGAAAACGGACTGACATGTGGGTTCATGACCAGCGTGCACCAAAAGTTCAATTGTGTGACCAAAAAATTCAGTTCTCCAGTTGTGTGACTTAAGTGCACATACCCGACGAGTTGTGTGACTGCGGTGCAATTAACTCCTCCTGGAATGCCATGAGGTCGTCTACGATAGCCTCATAGCCTCCTTCTGATCAGGGTCCATGAAAAGCGCGTCAAAGGTTGTTGGGTGCTCGAAGGGACGTGGCTCCAGACGCTCTTGGCTCGATAAGGGCTCCAGCTGCTGCCAGCATTGTTTGTGAAGACGTGGCACTGGCGGTTCTTGACGATGACGGCGCGACCCTCCCCGAGCACGAACAACAAGTAGGTGTCGACGACCAGGTGGCGGTGGCGCCTATGGAAGACAACCCGGTAGAAGCACCTCTCGTCTTGTCTGTGGTAGATGCTGACGACGTTGGCCTTGATCTGCCGCTTGGACGCGTACCACCAGAATACCAGATGGTGGTGCTGATGCCTGCTGAACTCCTCGGCAACCTCCTCGTGGTCGTCCACGGAGACCCGGAGGCTCTTGTTGTTCTTGGGAAGCCTTTCCTTTCCTGGTTTTGAGCCTATGGGCATGCCCCGAAATTAGTGGAAGTTTGTTGTCCGAAGGCTGCTCACAGTGCGAAATAACACACAATAGTGTAATGCATATGATACTGGACACAGGCATTTTGGGTCGCAGGTGCAGATGCACCCGTTATGTAAAACACTTTTTTTTCTTTTCAAATGTCAAACAATTCTAAAAATAAATTCAGATATACATAAGAATATTCTATGTTAGCGCAAAAAGTTTCATTGAGAAAAGACATTTTTGTAACTTGTGCAAAAAAGACAAAAAATGTCTCGTACAAAGTCATTTTGGAGCGTTGAATTTGTCTTTTTTTCCACAGGTCACAAAAAAAGTGTTTCTTCTCGAAATTTTTTGTACTAAAAATATCTTTAAGTATATCCGAAATTTTTAATTTGATTTTTTTGACATTTTAAAAATTGTTTTTTGAGTAGTGGGTGCATCTGTACCCATGACCCGACATGGATTTTCGATATACTAGTCTATGTTATTAAGGGGTAGTAACATATGTGTAATATCATGTAATATTGTATTTATTAGGTATGTAGACTAATTGTGTATTGGAATGTGTTATGTTAGGGTATGTATCTATGATAACACTATCCGCACTCTCATCATTAATTACAGTGAATCATCAGGTTTTTACAGACATGAAATATTTTATAGTTCTCTCTGCTTCGTGCAATTCGCTTCTTTGGTCTGTCCCCTCATCTTTTTTGTCTACAGTAAAACCCGAGTGTCCCTCTCCAACGACGCAAGCCTCTAACATGGCCTGGACAAGGATTGACTGACTTTGCCAGACCCAAAGTCATGTCCCTTTGAGATACTGACTCCGTCGAGGAGGTTGCCGAACAATCAAATCCGCATTCAAGTTACCAAGAACTTCGAGGCCAGAACAGAAATCAAGAACGAGTGCGAATACTTTGCAACTAGTTGCACCCGCAACCCATTATTGGATGTCCCACTTCAAAGTTTTCAAAAATTACGAAATAAATCGTGGACATGAATTGTGTTGTTTCTTGTGCACCCACAAAGTTTTATCCAAAAATATGACCATATGTGTCCTGTGCAAAAAAGTGAAGGACCTAAGTGAATAGTATCATGTGTTATGTATGGTTCATTTATCTTTTTGCACATGTCACATATGGTCATAATTTTCTATGTAAATTTGTGGGTGCACAAGACACAACATAATCTATATCCATGATTTATTTCACAATTTTTGAAGACTCCGAAGTGAGGCATCCGACAATGGGGTGTGGGCGCAACTAGTTGCAAATTGTAGTTTCCCTCAAGAAACTCCGGTTCCACATGCAGCTGCTCTCTGGGTCATCTGGACTACCAGAAATGACTTATGCTTTAATTGTTCGCCATGGCTTGGTTTGCAGAACATCTGGCGAAGGATGGCCCTTTTCCTGTCCCAGTGAATGGTCTTATTCCGAGGGACACAAGACGAAGCTTGGACAACGTGATAGAAGTGCCGGAGCGATTATGCCAACATATATGGACAACAAAACAAGATAAAACTTATAGATTAAATCTTGTCAACTAGGCTATCCGCTACGTAGAGAAAAATTGATTGGCACTAGGGATGCTAATTGATCGCGAGGTGCATCTCGGTGCGAAACGGCTACCTGTTTGCGCGAGCGACTGCTCGCGCGGTCACACGTAGCGTGCTGGTCGTGGGTGGGTCCCACCCACGTTCTCTTCTTCCCCATCCTATTCCTTTCTTCCTCCTCCACTCCCGTACCAAATTCTCCACCAAATTGGACGGCGCCAGGCCGAGACGGAGCCGGCGCGGATGCGCGGCGGAGAAGGCGACGTCGAGGATGGAGTCCCAGGCCAAGACGGAGCCGGCGACACCGGCGCGGACGCGTGGCGGAGAAGGCGACTTCGAGAATGAAATCCCAAGTCGAGACGGCGCCGGCGACGCCGCGTGGAGGCGCGGCGGAGAAGGCGGCCGTCGAGGATGAACTTAACGAGGGGGGTGGGGGTGGGTTGCTCGCCGGCGACGAACTCCGGTGTGCGCGGGGGGGGGGGGGGGGCTTAGAGGGATGGTCCGGGGCGGCGGCGGACCGGCGGAGGCCGCGGTTTGAGGAGGGCGGGGCGGTGAGGCGGTCGCGGTAGCGCCGCCGGCCGCAGGTGGCGGGGGCAGGCGGTTCGGCCGACGTCGGTGGCGGGGGCGCAGCGGCCTTCTTCCTCCTCACGTCGCTGTCGGTGGGCCCACCCGCGCGCACGCGCGGCTGTCGGAAACCGAGCGAGCCGTCGCGCGCGCGCAAGCTAGCCTCTCCCATCTCGGTGGGTAGGATGCCCGAAGGAAGGTTGCAACCATGGGCACCCAGGGGGTACCGCTGTGATGCCTTCCCGAGGACCTTGCTCCACAATAGACGCTATCCCGGCGTATCTGTGTCCCTGCCTGGTAGCTGTAATATTCATCCCACACCACAGTGGGGGTCGAGTGGAGGGCGATCGCAATAAAAAAACTCAATGTTTTGATTTAGTTGCTATTTCTTTATTTTAACTCAGAGGATTTTGTTCCGATCGACAACAGGCTTCATTATTTATTCATACATGCACTTTCTTTATTTTAAGCCAAATACTCATTGATGGTTTCAAAAAAATGCCAAATACTCATTGATACTAACTGGCGGTACTAACTGATGACAAACAATCATGGCACACACAGGAACCTCCACCGGGCTTAATATTGCAATACGCACTATGGGACATATAGCACCATTCATAGCAGATCTCATCGTCACTACATGGTATTGTAGTTTGGTAATCCTTGCACTTCCCTTGAACCATATCTACATAAATAAATAAAATGGCATGAAATAGGATATCATTCCATACTATTAGAACATATATATACTGAAGCTTCATATATTCAAGTTAGAAACATGTATATTCTCCATACCACCAGACATCAGGAGTGCCAACACAAAGATAGGCGAAATACCGACAATGATGGTGGTCTTGCAAGCCCTGGTGAACACTTAGAATGGGAGTTTGTTTACACGCTCATGTATTTATAGGACTAAAAAGTTGTATGTGAGGGAGATTTTTCTTAGTGACGTATGAGGGAGAATGTGTGTGCATGTTAGTCAATAGATTTTGCACCTTGTCATAGCAATTATTTGTCTATTTATATTTATTTCTCTCACAATAAATTTTAATTCGTATCTGGTATTAGTTGTTGAGATTTAGATAGATTTTGGTGATGTGTATCTGAGCAAACAAATGTTGTATAATAACTCTAGCATTAGTTGTTCATTTAAATTGAATATTTGCATTAGTTGTTGAAGATTGGAAGTAGACTTCTATATGACTTTTTCTATTTTTTTAATATAGCCCAATAGGTGTCGCACCTACTTTCCTTCTCATAGTAGTTATATTTATATTTATGTGTATCTACCTCATGATAGATTTTAATTCAATATCCAGCTCTGGCATTAGTTGTTGAGATTTAAAACAAATTTTGATGTTGTGTATCCAAGCAAACAAATGCTTTATGATTAATCCAGCTTTTTTAGGTCGTGATGTTCATTGACATTCAAGATCTACATTAGTTGTTGAAGATTGACAGCAAATTTCTATAACTCTAGCTGAATAAAACAAATTAACATCGCCCAACTTATCTTAAAATGTATTTATAGGCATAAAAAGTTAGTTCGTGGAGTCCAGATATGAGGTGGAGAATGGGTATGCATTTTATTGAAACTAGCAAAAGCTGGCGCAGCCGCACGCCGCGCTAGACCGATGATATGACACTTTGATAACACAAACGAATTTTCAGTGATGATGACATCCAATATTAGAAGCAATCCTGAAATTAGAGCATACTTTCCGATCCATATGGGTTCTAATTCTACGCCCATCACGGCTCATTATGTAGCAAACCTTGACTACAATAATACACTGCTCCAAATACCACTGCTCTATTCGGTGATGACTCCAAGCATTTGGCTCCCCGCAAGAGGCATCGGTTAAATCGGCAAGATACATAAAGAACCACGTACAGACTCGACGAAAACTGTCGCTTTGACCGTTTGCATTCGGGCTGCCTAGAAAATCGCTCGTTCGTCTGAAACCAGCCATCCCTGCACGCCTTAGCGCTTTTGGTGCCAGTCTCTTACGATGCGCTAGGCTGACCACAAGAATCTTGGTTTAGTTGATACGCGCCTCCTATATTGGAATAATGCTCGGTTTACCTCATTAGAAAGGCGAAAGCCAGATCTCAATCGGAGTCGTGTTCGGTTTCAATTTGGAGTCACTTCGTCTTTCCAGTAGGAGATATTTTTGTTGTTGGGAGGTATATCTATACCTAATAATAAAATCATTAAGGATTCTTCTCGTACGTCGTTGAAAATATCCCTAAAGTTCACACAAATTACCCACCACTGCCACCCATAAGTTAGATACCTGTTCGTTCTTTTTTTTCACTCTGAAACATCAGCCTGCGGCAGCGTCAACACACCGCCGCCATGTCGAGATCCTCCTCCTCCTCCGTCCAGCACGGCCTGATCTGCTCGGCTGCTCCCAACCTCCCTCGTCGTCCCTCCCAAGGACCACCTCGCTTTCCTCTTCCTCTTCACCTGCCCGCAGCGCACGTTCCTCTGTGCCCTTGAGCTTCTCTTTCTCCGCATCCTCTCCGTCCGCGCCCGCCTCCAACCCCGATCCTCTCGCAGCACCAACGAGGAGGAGCCCTTGCTCGCGAAACCAGCGACAATCCGCCGCGGGAGGATATTTGGGTACAGTCTCGCGCTTGAGGCGTCCACGACGCTCGCGCCTCGCGGCCCTGCGCCTGTCCCCTCCTTGGACAGCAGAGACGCGTTCTAGCGTACCTCTGCCTCTTCTGGCTCAGGCCACGACGGGGCACAGGCAGGCGCACACGAGATGCTCAGCCTCTGCTGGTGCGTCAACCAAGGGCAGCAGTAACAGCCATCCGTCATTGGTGAGACCTAATCCTCCTCCTCATTCTAAGTATTTCAGGTTCCCTCGCCATTCTTTATTGGAATCACTGTCAACTGGGTTAATCCCTATTTGTGTTCTCCGTGATCGCGAGATCTGAGCGGAATTGATTTCTGGGCTGAGGTTTTTTGAGAAATCAGGCCTGGGATCTCACCCACAGGATGAAGGAGAAGAGAATGAGGAGGATTAGGAGGTCCTCCATGAGTCAATCATGGTCCATGTCAGTTGACTCAGATACGGAGCTAGAACTGACCAACGGAAACAAGAGGATGTATGCTTATGATGAGTTGATGACGACACTTGCTGGCGAGTCATCACCCCACAACGGCATTCATCGGAATTGACTCAAACATGGCAGCTGTACCTGTATGTATGCGATTGAAGCCTCCTTGCAGAAACAAAGGACAGATCTGAATGGTTCTAGGCAGCCACTTTTTGTCGGCACTATGTAGTACTGTATATAGGAGTATCTCTGAAGCAAGATGTTTTGCTCTTGTACTCCTGTGCTTACTACTTTGGATGACGATGACAAACCTTACAATTATATACACTGTGGATTTTTTGAAAAGAAAAATATACACTGTAGATGTAGATAAGGGAAGGCAGGGGGTAACATAGAGTCGTGTACCAAATCTGCAGAGGCTCCTTCGATTGCAGCAGGATTACTCACATCATCAGAAGCAACAACGTCAAAGCGGATCATCAAGCACATTTAGCTCTTCGAATTCATCCCAGATCATTAGCTCTTCGTTTCTTATGTTCAGAAGCATGTCAATGTCAAGGAAAGGGATATGCTCTCTCTATATCTACCGTGACTCCATTTACGATGCTATGTGTAAAATGCTCCTAAATTGAATAAATTGTTCTATGTGCAAGGGCAAAGTATGCGTACATTTAATTGTTGGGACACTTCCCTATCAATCCATTCCTTGGCACCACGTTCCTTTATGTGGCTTCGCCCAGTGAGCACGTTGCTTTTCTTTAGGCTAAACAGTGGGAAAGACTCCCACTGTAATTTTATATTAACAACGAGCTAAGCACGTGGCCTTTACTATGTGCCATTCACTAAAGCCTACACGGGGTGCTATGCTATCACAATGAGGATGAGGATGATCTAACGTGTATTTCTTCTTCGCACCGTGTCTTCAAGTTGCCAGACAGATGGACACTATATACGTTGCTTGATGGAATTTTCTATATTTTGGGTGACTTTCTCCACTCTTAGTTTGTGTTGTATCCGGTGTGAGTTCCCTACAAATTGTCCGTGATATTTAGATTGCATAAAGTCCACTATCCGAGATAATGTGTATTCTACCAACAATAACTTATTTTGTGCGTCTCCATGAAAGTTTTCTATCCCGTTGCAACGCACGGACATTTTTGCTAGTATAACATAAATTCGGCATTGACAGCAAATCGTCTTTCGCTTCACTGACAATTTTCAAGTGTAACTCACCGGTGTCTGTATGTGGCGAGTGGTCGATTTTGTGCATGAATTAAGAAAAAAAGTCCGTATGCCCAGAGTGAGAACCATTTACCAGTGTATGGACATTGGGCCCATTAAGTCCCCGCCACAACAGAATCTTGCTATGTCTCATGTATATATTTGGACCGGAAGCAACCCTCCCATCTAACCTCACTCGACATCTTCCACCCATTTTAGAACCACGCCCTGCTAACCTTGTCGCAAAGGAAAAAGTTTAGATCTCCCGTGCTAGATTTAAGATGACACTGTTCTCACCCATATAGCGAATCTACATAATCAATACTTCTAGAAGTGTCAGATCTGTTAGTATATTGTTATTAGCAATGTTGTGTTTGTTTCTTAGTATATATACACATATCTATAACCTCCTCTGTTTAAACAAACTACATTAGATTCATGTTTTACATCCAATATATTTATCCCGGTTAACCATGTCCGACTGTTAGATATGTTCTTAGTGACATATGTCTCAAACACTTGGCTGACAACACATCTGTGTAACTAGCACAAATCAATTCTCATTGACGATGTTATACGGCGTTAGGACCAATTACAAATACTAGCACAATAACCGTGCGTTGCAACGGGTAAATAGATAATAAATAGTTCTCATGACAATTAAAATAAATAGCGAATATATTTGTGCGTCGCTATGAGTCAATTATCTGCCGCAAATGCTTCTCTTCGACAACACCTAGTGTAACCTAAAATCTCAGTTACATTTGCAAATCATAGACTATACAAATCAGGATGCAAATCTAATAACTAGTGAGTTGTAGGCCGTATATATATTCCTAAAAACTAAAAAATCTCAGTTGTACTAACTCACATATCAGACAAATCATGATGTAAATCTCAGATAACTATTGGACCAAGGAACGGGACAAAATAATGGCAGAAAAGAAAAACAAAACATGAAATATGTTCCACAACCTTTGCCGGCGAGTCCGGTCCAAGGGCGTGGAGCGAGAGCGTAGTCGAAGAAGTCGTACACGCGGCACAATCACAGATGCGAAAAGTAAAAGACACAGAGATATATGCGGGACTGATCTTTATTATCAATGGTGTGTCTCTCTCCATACAATACATGGGTATATATAAGAGGGAGAGGGGCTAGGGTTGAGGACCAATATAGAGGGAAAACCCCCACCCCAAGAAAGGGTGGGCCCGTCCGTTGCTTCATACGGTCGGTTTCCTAACACTCCCCCTTGGTCCGACATCCGTATTGTCTATGTCTCAAAACTCCAAAAAACCCAGTGGGAAAAATATGGAGAAAGAGCGCATAGCATACGTCTCCTTATGTTGCACGAATTGCCTCATCAAAAACCTCAATGTGAGAAACATCAGGAAAACTCACATAAGGGAAAAAGAGTACAATCCACTCAACATCAGGTTGAGTACTTGATCATCCGGATCAAGATTTTCAGATGGGGGTGTGAAGAATCTCCCCCAGAGTCTGGCATATCTCTAAGTCTCATCATACCGATTCCACGAACACACCTCTCAAAAGATGATGCCGGTAATGATTTAGTGAACATATCAGCGAGATTGTCACGTGACTTAGTATGCAAGATCCTTACCTCGTTTGTCTTCGGCAGCTCATGCGCATAGAAAAACTTGGGGTTGATGAGATTACTCTCCACATGCCCTGACTGCACTTGTGCAACACAAGCTGAATTATCATCATAAATAATGGTGGGGGTTTGTACGGTGTTCAGCCCACACGTCTGCTGAATGTGGCGAATCATCTGTCGAAGCCATGCACACTCTTGTGATGCTTCTTATAGTGCTATGATTTCAGAGTGGTTCGTCGAAGTCGATAGAAGACTTTGCTCAGACGATTTATAGGGAACATTAGTTCCACCACAAAGGAAAACATATCCAGTCTATGACTTGGAAGTGTGCGGGTCCGACAGGTACCCTACATCAGCATAGCCTACCAATGATAGGTCTTGATTCCTCCTATAAAACAGCCCAAGATATTTGGTCCCTTGCAGGTATCGGAAGACGTCCTTGATGCCTTTCCAATTTCTAGGTAGGCTCAGAACTGTACCTAGCAAGCAAATTGACAGCGAACGCAATGTCCGGCCGTGTACAATTCACGAGATACATGAGTGCTCCAACGACGCTCAAGTAGGGGAATTCTGGTCCCAGAATTTCCTCCCCCTCTTCCTTAGGCCTGAACGGGTCCTTATCTTGCTGCAAAGACCTCCCAATCATTGGGGTCTTCGAAGGATATGCCTCGAACACCTTCTGGGTGTAGGCAGACTGGTGCACTAGAATCCCAGCAGGGGAATGTTCAAGTTGCACACCCAGACAGAACTTGGTTTTACCAAAGTCCTTCATCTCGAATTCCGACATCAGGTAGGAACTCGCTTCCTCAATATCTATAGGTGTACTGATTATATTCAAATCGTCCACGTACACCGAGATTATACAGAATCCATCTTGGGATCGCCGTATAAAGACACATGGGCAATCTTTGTTGCTCGTGTAGCCCTTCTGATGAAGGAAATCGCTTAAGCAATTATTCCACATCCTTCCAGACTGTTTAAGTCCGTACAATGACTCCCGAAGAAGAACACTGTATAGACCCTGATTTGCTCTCTTGGTGCGGAATGGGGATACCTTTCGGTACCTTCATGTAAATGTCCGAATCAAGGTTACCATATAGGTAAGCAGTGACAACATCCAACAATTTCATTGTTAAGTCCAGATTTACTGCCATCGAGATCAAGTATCTAAAGGTTATACCAGCCATGACTAGGGAGTAAGTTTCCTCAATATCGACATCTGGTCGTTGAGTGAACCCTTGAGCGACGAGCCTTGCTCTGTACCGATCTACCTCATGTGTGAGGTAACTGCCTCCTGCCAATCTTTCCAATCCGACCTTATTTTACAATCAACGAGATTGTTAGGCCTAGGGTCAGGATCTATGATTGAGGCAATTCTATAGCAAAGTTAATGTCGACAATTGCCATTGCTCGGTTCCTTGACTCTCCCTTATTTACATAATTTATGGCCATTTCGTCATGGGGCGCATCTGGCGCTACCTCTTGCTCCACCGTATTTCCCATTACAGGAGCGAGGTCCTTTAGCTTTTTCGCGCCGATGTGTGTACTCACATCTCCGCTGGATGTTCCCTCAATAGGAACGTTCAAGTCCGGAATCCCGTGCACAGGACTTTCCGAACTTGTGCCAGGTCTCAATTGGCTCCCCTTTTTTTACTAGGGGCTTTGGTGACTGTCTGCGATAAATCTCTCTTATCCTTCTTCCTCAGGCGTCCCCGAGTACTTAGGAGTTGAGAAACCGGATTTCCGTCCTTTTAGGCCTTTGGACGGGAGCGGGTGTACCATAGTTAACTTCGGTATCTCAACCCTTTCCGGTGCATTGCGCGCACATATGCGACTTTGTCACAGTTTACAAGTCACTAAAGTGATCAGGCATTTGATTCGCTAATGCATGCAAATCAATTTTCTTTTGGACTTCTTTATTTGTCTCGGCAGTGCGTGGGTCATGAGCGTGGATCTCCGTGACTTGGCACGTGATTTCTCGAATTTTATCATCAAGGGGTTGATTATCTCCCCCTAAAGTCGGAAAGAGATCCTCGTCAATGCAATCAGCGAAGCGGGCCGTATGACATTCACTTGTCATGGGGTCCAAATACCTGATTATGGACACAGTCGCATAACCAATGTATATCCCCGACTTACGGAGCGGGCCCATTGCTGATCGCTGGGGTGGTGGTATCGGTACATACACCTGGCAACCGAAACTGTAAAGGTGGGAAATTATCGGTGCCGACCCTGCGCAAGCTGCACATGAGAATGGATGTTGTAGGCCAACGGTCTAAAGTTAACGAGTTCAGCAGCGTGTAACACAGCTTGCCCCAACATCTGGTTGGTGAAATACAACTCTTATGATGGATTTCATCCTTCACCTTTAAGGGGGGAGGTCTAATGATTAACTTCCCCGTAGCGTATGCGGAGCATACGAAATCATCAGGATTTGGGAAGTTTTTCACTTTAACATTATGACCGTTTGAGTTGTATATTCCTCGTCATACTTAGACTGAGTGGCCTAATCTATCATGCCATAGGCAAAATAGTTCAGAGCATCGGAAGGTAGTGTACACAGGCAGTGCTACAATTACCGTGTAGCATAGCCATGTGTCCAATGGAGGAAAAATTTCCAAGAACATGTTTACCATTTTCATCGCGCTCAGTGATTAGGAGGCATTTCATACCCTTCATAACACCGGTCTCAGCTGGACTATTAGCGTGAAAACCATAAACTTAAGCGAGTGACTCGGGGTACAACAATGCATCGTTAATGATCAAAGTTGTTCCCTTGGGTAGTATGATAGTGGCTCTTCCGGAGCCAATTATATAAGGATCGCAGCCGGCGATTTTCACAACACTACCTCGAGAATTTTATCACACTCAAAGCACATAATCTCCCTGAAGATGGTATTTGTGTATCGTTTTCCACGAGACATGTTTACTCCATTGGGGTGCCACACGTGGTCTAAGATATTTTGCATGTAAATAAAATAATGAAGCGAGGAAGTAGCAACATTACAGAACAAATGTATATATATCTCAGAACATAACATGCCATCATATTTAAATAGAGGAATTAATGAACAATAACCAAATGTCATTCAAGCGTCGAAATAATGAATATGTCTTGCTTTTATAGAGCTTACAAAACCAAATGTATCTGAAATAGCCTAAGGAATCATGATAAGTTAAACAGTGGAAGCTTAGACGGGCATAGAGAACGCGCCGCTCACTTCACACTCAATGTCCAACTGAGCGAACTGCTCCTCGGATCATCATCAGTGCCTACACGAGGTGCAAAAGGGAGCACCAAGTGATCGACCTCCATAGAGACGCCAACGTCCGTTGAGACCGTAGGGGCTATCTCCATGGGCGCAACTACAGGTGCAACCATAGGCAGAGGTGAAGGCGACGGGAGGATCTCGGGCGCCACCATGGGTGCCGGAGGTGCCTCCCCCTGTACTGAGGCGAGGTGCGATTCATGCACCTTCTTACTAGCCTTGTACGTTTCCACAACGTCCTTAGGTGCACGGCACTGGCGTGAGAAGTGTTCTGTAGAGCCGCACTGGTAGCATTCCTAGGGCCTCTGCTCCCCCTTGCCTGGCTGATGCTGCTGAGCCTAGCGAGGGGGGTGAGGCGCCTTCTTGCCCTTCCTGCCTCTCTTCTTCTTGAGAGGCACATGGGCCTTGTAGGCGCTAGCATGGGCCTCCTGACGGGAACTCGCTCCAAGTGGCTGCGCGAGAGAGTTCTTTCGCAAGAGCTCATCCTGCGCCTCCTCCACCTGGAGTATGTCCACAAGCTCTGCATACTGCGTGTACTTCCCCTGGCGGTAATTCCGCGAGGACTGTACAACATCGGGGTGGAAAGTAGAGAGAGTTTTCTCAATCTTCTGGGTGTCGGTGATAGTGACACCACACATCCGAAGAGAGGTGCAAATCCGGTGCAAAGCCGAATTATAGTCTCCCACCGTCTTGAAGTTCTGAAACCTCAGACGCTTCCACTCCGCCTCTGTCCGCGGGTGAACAGTGTACTTTAGTCGCTCGAAACGCTGTTTAAGAGCATTCCAGAGGTCCAAAGCACTCCGCTTAGCCATGTACTCATTTTTCAGAGTACTGCAGAGGTGGTGACACAGAAAATGCAAAGCCTGAACGTGAGGAAGATCTCAACGTCCGATGCCCACGTCAGATAGTTGAGCCCATTTTGGGCTAGCTCAGTGAACTCACGGTTGACGATTCCGGCCATCTGCAGTTTATTCAATAGATTACAGCAGGTAATCCCGATTACAGCAGGTAATCCATTGCATAAATGCGATGAAGATACAATTGTTCATTAACATGACGTTCCAATATTTAAAAACATGCTAACAATGATTTCAGAGCAATTAAAAGTAATTAAACAATTAATTCTAGCAATGAAAACATATAATCAAAGCATTATAATGACGGAAACATGTTAAGCGCATCACTAACGTGAAAAAAATTGGCCCTAAAATTGACCTTCCGAAACTATTTTATGCACAAAAATATAAATTCAGCAAAACCAGACTTGTCCAGGAACTTACAGGTAAATTTATTCAACAGGAATAAAGTTATACCTAATTCTGAAAAAGTTCAGGTGCTAAATTATAAAATCTGTGCGCGTAGCCGTATTCGGTCCGGCCCGATCGGCAGCAGGCCGAAAATAGGCCACAATGGGCTGTGGCCCATAACCAAAACCATCCCGTACCTCTGCTCCCTCTTTTTTTTTTTTTTAGAGGACGAACTTGGGCCGTATGTGGCCCAACTGCCTCGACGCCTCGTGGGCCGGCCCACCACGAAACATCCCAGGGGACGACGCGCTAGGTTTCCTAGCGCGCTGGGTTGGTGGCGGCGGCGGCACGGCGGCTGCGCCGGCGGCCAGCAGGGCCGGGCGGCGCACGGGGGGCAAGTGGTGCGTGGGACGGCAGCGGGCGGGGGCGGCGAAGGCCGGCAGGTCCGCGCGCGCGGGGCGGCCGAGGCGCGACTTGCCCGTCGTGCGCGTTCGCGACGCGTCCCAGGCGCGGGGCGTGCTTGCACGCGGCCGGCCATGGTGCGGCAGGAGGCGGCGCGGTGAGCGCGCCAGCGCAGGCTCGGCGCGGGTGGCGGCCGGCGGCGCGACCTCGCACGTCGCGGGGCTCGGCCGACTAGGCCTCGAGTTCGTACGCGGACGGCGCGCCGACGCGGCCATGGCGCGGATGCGGGCGGCGCGGTCACAGCGCTGCCGGGCACGGCGAGCGCGGACGGCCAGCAGGGCTCCAGCGGCGACGGCCTCGGCGCAAGGCCAGGCGGCGGTCGGCGGCGCCCCTCGGGCGTGCGCGCTCGGGCGGCACGGCCAGCAGGGCCGTCGTCCGCGGGACGGCGCTGCCGACACGCAGGTGCGGTCAGCAGGGTACGCAGCGAGGACGGTCATCTGGACCTTCTCGCGCGGAAGAGCGACGGCGGTGCCACGTAGTGCGAGGCTCGGTGTGTTGCGTGGCGGCTTGCCGACCTATGCAACACACGACGAATGGCTCTACGGCAGTCAGCCGACGACGTCTTTTACGCCGACACGAAAAAACACTTCGGATGTCAATTTTCATCGTCCGTTCATCTGAAATCGAGACGGCGCGTCGCACAGCCGGTGCGCCGCGGCGGTACCGTGATCATCAGGATCACTTCCGTACCGACTCCCTACGGTGGCGTCATCAAATCCCCCATGAATCCGAGAGTATCGACATTGGTCGGCGACGTATTCGTCAGCTCGACTCTCGGGAGGGAAATCGACACCGTAGGTAGTATAAAACGTATTATAAGAACGGAAATATAAATAGATGCAAAACCGTTGTTGCGATCGGATCTGGATTATACCTCCGCGATGAACAACGAGAGCCTGCTTGATGAAGGCTCGATGCAGATCAGTTGGCGGAGCAGTTCGTGCTGATAACGTGTTCCACAACCTTTGCCGGCGAGTCCGGTCCAAGGGCGTGGAGCGAGAGCGTAGTCGAAGAAGTCGTACACGCGGCACAATCACAGATGCGAAAAGTAAAAGACACAGAGATATATGCGGGACTGATCTTTATTATCAATGGTGTGTCTCTCTCATACAATACATGGGTATATATAAGAGGGATAGGGGATAGGGTTGAGAACCAATATAGAGGGAAAACCCCCACCCCAAGAAAGGGTGGGCCCGTCCGTTGCTTCATACGGTCGGTTTCCTAACAAAATAGACCTAGGGGAGGTGAGGTGTGCACGCAATAATAGCAGGGTCGGCGTTGACCGGGCCCAGCCCAGGCTCCGGTCTCCGATTCTCGCCACGTCACCCACGCGCCGTTCGTTCTCATCCACTCCCTCTTTCCTCTCTCCTTCCTTCCTTCCCTTCCTCCCCACCTCTCTCTGCCCCCCATCCCGATCTCTCCCCGCCCTCTCATGCACGAGAGGTCGCCGGGGCCATCGCCAGCTGCCGCCCGCTCCTGCTCCTGCCCCTCTCCCTGCTCGCGGGGCCGTCGCACGGCTGGTGGTGTCGCGCGGAGGACGACGCGTGCTCCCTGCTGCCGATGGGGTTCCGCAGCGACGGCTCGCCGGCCATCGGAGGCGGGATCAGGTGAGCCACCCTTTTCGTCCTACCCGCGCGTCCTCGTTGCTTGATGCGATTCGTTCGTTGCTTCGTTCCGGGTAGTCGGTTGTTTGTGGGGAGATCCGTAGCTTTTCAGAGGAACGCGTGTCGGGGTATTTTGCCTGTGCTGTGCCTGCCTGATGGTCTGGGTGTATAGTGGGTATAGGTGAATCTGTCTGTGAGTGAGTCCGGAGTGGCGGGCTGCCTTTCAGCTGGATCTGTCCGGTTGACCAAATTTCTGGCGGTGATTCTGGTGTCATGTAATCGTGTTTTAGGGGCAGAAGTTGTTTTAGGGGTCATATGTCACGCGGAAGTCCTGGCGTGAGGATCTGGGAAAAGAAACAAATCTAGTGTCTGATTTGGGTGGTGTATTAACATCGGTGTTGCCGTGTTACTCCAGCCAATTTACCGCGGTTTTGATTGAATAAACCGTGAAGGTGGTAATTTTAGTTGGAGGAATTTGAAATCCATGGCATGGCTAACCATTTTTATGTGGGATACATTATCATGTTGCCTAAAATACTCCATTCATTGTCCATTTCGGAAGAAAAGTTTATGTTGTGAGTTCAAAAGATGACGAATATTACCTTGAAATACTCTCTGCTTTCATATATTGGAGTACACAAAGTAGGTTCATACGTATGGCACATGTGATTTCACATGAAATGCTGTATAATGGGTTCTGTGAATTGGTGTTGTCTATTAACAGATAATTTTGTTTTTGCCATTGCAGTGAAAAAGGCAGGTTCAGTTATGGGTTTGCAAGTTGTACCGGGAAAAGAGCATCGATGGAGGATTTCTATGAGACAAGAGTCGATGAAGTTGATGGAGAGACTGTCGGGCTGTTTGGTGTGTTTGATGGTATGAGTTGCCAAGTGCTAGAAAAGAGCATTTATTATTTGTTTTTTCATATAACAGCAGCTCCTTGATCAATTTTTTGCATGACTGAGCTAATTATGGCTTTTCCTATAGGTCATGGTGGGGCTCGAGCAGCTGAATATGTGAAGAAACACCTTTTCACCAATTTAATCAAGCATCCCAAATTCATGATAGATACAAATTCTGCTATTGGTATGCTTATCATTCATATACTATTGTGGACCAAAATATTTCTACCCCCCCGTAGAGGTTGATCATGATTTCCCCTGCTCCTTTTCTGCAGCCGAAACCTTCAACCATACTGATTCGGAGTTTCTGAAAGCTGATAGTAGCCAGTCCAGAGATGCTGGCTCAACTGCCTCAACAGCTATTATTGTTGGTGGTCGCTTGGTGGTTGCAAATGTTGGTGATTCTAGAGCTGTTGTCTCTAAAGGAGGGAAGGGTAAGTCCAGTGTCTATAACTCTCTTTCTGTAATCTTGATTTCATCTAAAAGTTCATATTGTTGTGGTTTTTCCCTGTGGATGTGTGGTTATTGCTGTTGAAATTAGCATAACATGATCTCTCACGTTAGCCTCATTTCACTTGCGTTCGATGATGATGATGTTTGCTGCATCCACCTTTGCAGCGATTGCGGTTTCAAGGGATCACAAACCTGACCAGACTGATGAGAGACAGCGAATTGAGGAAGCTGGAGGCTTTGTTATGTGGGCTGGTACTTTTATGAGGCCTTTGGAACTCTCTACTTCAGTTTAGGCGTATTACTAGTATTAATTCTTTTTTTGCAGGGACATGGCGTGTTGGTGGTGTTCTTGCTGTGTCTCGAGCATTTGGTGATAAACTTTTAAAGCAGTATGTTGTCGCTGATCCAGAGATCAAGGTTTGTCTTCTGTTTGTCTGCTTAGTTGTCAACTAGCTCCTAGACTTGCAGGTTTTGGGTAATATTCATGACAGTCATTACATGATCATAAGTACCAGTCTTATAAGTCAACGGCCTACTTATAGAGAATTCTGACCAACAAATGCTGTAGCTTTTCATCCAATTTCCTCGTTGTTCTCGTTTAAGGAAGATATAATGGCACCCATTCTTCCTAAGGAGGGGAGGGGATCAAGGCTAATACACCTGGTGCTTAAACCTTTTATCAAGTCAACCATCTTCATCACTATCCTTTACTTTTTTTTTACAGGAGGAGGTAGTCGATGGCTCGCTCGAATTCCTTATCCTCGCAAGTGATGGACTGTGGGATGTTGTCACTAACGACGTAAGTGCATATTTACTGAAGTTTCTCCTTCATATGCTGCTATTGTCCTGTAGTACTCAATGGGTTAGCCTGAACATTTTATTTTCCAGGAAGCTGTTGCCATGATCAAGCCAATAGAGGATCCTGAGCAAGCAGCGAAGAGACTACTCGAAGAAGCTTCTCAAAGAGGGAGCGCTGACAACATCACTGTTGTCGTCGTCCGCTTTTTGGATGGAACAACGACGACTGGAGACGGACCGAGTGAGGAGGTCGCCAAGGACCAATCTTCATAGTTCGTTCTTGTTTTTCCATGCTGTCTTATCTGCAGTTGTATCTGATGCTCAAAGTAGATGCTGCTAAGGAAAACTGACTTGGCCTGAATTTCATCTGGCGTTCCATTCTCTCGGCTATCCTAGATGGTAATGTGGGAGCAGAGGGATGGTGGGGTTAGTGTTGTTACCATATGATCCAAGGGGTATGTTTTTTATTTCTTCTTGATGAACTTTGTAATGTGTAGCTCCTGTGCTGGTGTTTCATGCAGGTGATTTTTAGCATTAAATGCATGTAACTCTTCTATTTGAATGATTTGAACAAACTTGTGGTGCTTCTGATGTCATACTTCAAAGTTTAGAATTGTGCATCGATCATTATTAAGTTTTTCTTGTTAATATTGCAGACACGATCACCTGTTTATCACTCCCCAGAAGCATGCGCTCGTTATTCAGGTTGTTAAATCCGATGCTTCAAGGGTTCAAGTAGTTCTCAGTCTGGCAGTAGAGTTTTGACTGGCCTACTGTTATTACATTACATGGTACGAGGCAAGCTCGTTTGTTTCTCTCCTGAACGATAGTTTCTGTGCCATGATAGATACTGTTTGAGAACCGAAATGTCACTTTGGCTTCCGAGTTCCAGTAATCTCTCTATTTAAAAAATCAAAATTATATTTGAAATATTCAAAAAAATCCTCAATAAACAACAACAACAACAACAACAAAGCCTTTTTTCCCAAACAAGTTGGGGTAGGCTAGAGTTGAAACCCATAAGATCTCTAAACTAGGTCATGGTTCTGGCACATGGATAGCTAACTTCCACGCAGCCCTATCCATGGCTAGTTCTTTGGTGATATTCCAATCCTTCAGATCTCTCTTAACAGACTCCTCCCATGTCAAGTTTGGCCTACCACGACCCCTCTTAACATTCTCATCCCGCTTTATCCGTCCGGTATGCAATGGCGCTTTCGGAGGCCTACGTTCTATATGACCAAACCATCTTAGACGGTGTTGGACAACCTTCTCTTCAATTGGTGCTACCCCAACTCTCTCACGTATATCATCATTCCTAACCCGGTCCTTTCTTGTGTGGCCACATATCCATCTCAACATGCGCATCTCCGCTACACCTAACTGTTGGATATGTCGTCTCTTGGTCGGCCAACATTCTGCGCCATACAACATCGCAGGTCGAATCGCCGTCCTATAGAACTTGCCTTTTAGCTTTTGTGGCACTTTCCTATCATAGAGGACGCCAGAAGCTTGGCGCCACTTCATCCAACCAGATTTGATTCGATGACTCACATCTTCATCGATATCACCATCCTTCTGGAGCATAGACCCCAAATATCGGAAGGTGTCTTTCTCAGATACCACCTGTCCATCAAGCCTAACCTCTTCCTCCTCGTGCCTAGTAGTACTGAAACTGCACCTCATGTACTCAGTTTTGGTTTTACTAAGCCTAAAACCTTTCGATTCTAGAGTCCGCCTCCACAGCTCTAACTTTCTATTAACCCCCGCCCGACTATCATCAATTAGCACCACATCATCCGCAAAGAGCATACACCATGGGATATCTCCTTGTATATCCCCTGTGACCTCATCCATCACCAAAGTAAAGAGATAAGGGCTCAAAGCTGACCCCTGGTGCAGTCCTATTTTAATTGGAAAGTCATCGGTGTCGCCATCACTTGTTCGAACACTTGTCACAACATTATCATACATATCCTTAATGAGGGTAATGTACTTTGTTGGGACTTTGTGTTTCTCCAAGTCCCACCACATGACATTCCGTGGTATCTTATCATACGCCTTCTCCAAGTCAATGAACACCATATGAAGATCCTTCTTCTTCCCCCTGTATCTCTCCATAAGTTGTCGTACCAAGAAGATGGCTTCCATGGTAGACCTCCCAGGCATGAAACCAAATTGATTTTTGGTCACGCTTGTCAATCTTCTTAAACGGTGCTCAATGACTCTCTCCCATAGCTTCATTGTATGGCTCATCAACTTGATTCCACGGTAATTAGTGCAACTTTGAACATCCCCCTTGTTCTTGAAGATTGGCACTAATGTACTCCGCCTCCATTCTTCGGGCATCTTGTTTGACCGAAAAATGAGGTTGAAAAGTTTAGTTAGCCATACTATCGCTTTGTCTCCAAGGCCTCTCCACACCTCGATGGGGATACCATCAGGGCCCATTGCCTTGCCTCCTTTCATCCTCTTCAAAGTCTCCCTAACCTCAGCCTCCTGGATACGCCGCACAAAGCGTCGGCTGGTATCATCGGAGGAATCGTCTAGCTCAATGGTAGAGCTCTCATTCTCTCCATTGAACAGGTCGTCGAAGTACTCTCGCCATCTACGCTTGATATCTTCGTCCTTCACGAGGAGTTGATCCGCTCCGTCCTTTATGCATTTGACTTGGTTGACATCTCTCGTCTTCCTTTCTCTCGTCTTCGCCATCTTATAGATGTCTCTTTCGCCTTCCTTCGTGTTTAGACGCTGGTAGAGGTCCTCATACGCCCGACCCCTTGCCTCGCTCACCGCTCGCTTTGCGGCCTTCTTTGCCCCCTTGTATATCTCCATGTTGGTTGCGCTCCTGTCCAGGTGTAGGCGTCTGAAACAATCCTTCTTCTCCTTAATAGCCTTCTGGACCTCAACGTTCCACCACCAGGTATCCCTAGCATCCCTTCTACTTCCCCTGGTCACCCCAAACTCCTCTGATGCAATCTTCCGAATGCAAGTCGCCATCCTCATCCACATACTGTTTGCATCGCCTCCTTCCTCCCAAGGGCCCTCCTTAAAAACCCTCTCCTTAAAAGTTTGAGCTGCCTCTCCCTTTAACTTCCACCACTTTGTTCTAGCAACTTTTGGGCGCTTATCCCGCTGGACACGAATCCAAAAACGGAAGTCAGCCACCACCAGCTTATGTTGATGGACAACACTCTCTCCAAGTATCGCCTTACAATCAAGGCAAGCGCGTCTATCTTCTCTTCGAGAGAGGACAAAATCGATCTGGCTAGAGTGTTGGCCACTACTGAAAGTCACTAGGTGGGATTCTCTCTTTCTAAAGAGGGTGTTAGCTACGACCATGTCGTAGGCTAGGGCGAAGCTTAAGACATCCTCCCCTTCTTGGTTCCTGATGCCATAGCCAAAGCCCCCATGCACCCCTTCAAAACCTGTGTTAGATGTACCCACATGGCCATTGAGGTCTCCTCCTATGAAGAGCTTCTCACCAGTAGGTACTCTCCTAACCAAGTCCTCGAGACCTTCCCAGAACTCTCTCTTGGTGCTCTCGTTGTGGCCTACTTGCGGGGCATACGCGCTGATAACATTGAGAACCAAGTCCCCAACAACCAGCTTGATTAGGATAATCCGGTCTCCTTGCCTCTTGACGTCCACTACTCCATCCTTGAGGCTCTTGTTGATCAAGATGCCTACCCCATTTTTGTTTGAGGTTGTCCCCGTGTACCACAGCTTAAAGCCGGTATCCTCCACCTCCTTCGCCTTCTGTCCCTTCCATTTGGTTTCTTGGACACATAGGACATCCTCAATAAACTACAAGCGTGCAAAATCACAGTGCAAATTTTTTTGTATTATGTGCTACACAAAATGACGAAATTTGGTGGCGGCAAGAAAGAAAAGACACTTCAATATTCGGAGTCACAAAACTTACAGACAAATGATCAGTGGCTAAAATCATGGGTGAATCTACTGGCCCTCTAGCCGGTTTCTACACCTAATCTTAATTAATGAAAAAAGACTAATCTTTTGTCTCGGCTTCAAAATAAAATTTTGCCAGCACGAACCAATTCATCTTTAGCTGCCAATGCTAACGTGTCAGGATTCAGCAACTGCATATACACTGTTTTGCGTCTCAAAAGAACACATTGTAGTTGTAACTTTTAACCAAGTGAACACACTGTTGTCCATTCAGATCATGCATGGAATGGAGGGATCATATTCTGGTAGCCAAGATTTCATATATGGACCAAATAATAAAATGTGTGGTATCATTAGGGTTTGCTGAGCAATCAGCGGATAAAGATAACTCGTACACTGTAACTACAAGACAGATTGACCAAATGAAGTAAAACAGTGAAGGGACGACTGAAGGTACAGACAGATGTAGATTGTGTTGAATCGGTGCAACTATTTTTCATTAATAGTGTGTTGCCCAGGTCCTAAGCTCAACACCTCTTGGATCTGGTACCATATTGAATTGGATGCACCGACCAGTTCATTCAAAAATCCAAATTGTTGGAGAAGGGTGGTCAGTATATCTCAATAGACCGTAACATAAAGAAGTCTTGGGTGCACCTGTGTGGCGTTTCTGAAGGCAGACTCAACATCAGCGTTCTCAACATCATTGCTAGTATATATCTGGATTTGCTCAAGAGCTACGAGGTACTCCATGCCACTGGCGGAGCGCCATCCCACATACTATCTATATATAAAAGGGCTCCCCTTCAGCCTCCTCTCCGCCTGCCCACGTCACCCCGTCACTGTTCACCTACAGTAACAACAGTGCGCGGCTGGCTCCGCGCCGTCCGTTGCTGATCCGACGGCCCACGCGCCACTACAGCGCAGCAACTTACAAAAAACCCTCGCGAAGGACTAATTTGCAATTCCAGAAAACCCCAGGGATCTCCGTGCAAAAGCGCCCACACAACCTCATCCTCCCCCTCTTCTCTCTCCCACGCGAGCCGGAGCTCCTCACCGCCGCCGACGCGCGCCGGCGCCGCTACGCGCCTCCCCGCTCAAATCGGCGCCTGTCAGCAGCTCCGCCGTCGCGGCCTCTCCGTCCTCGCCAAGTATCGCTTGCCGGAACGGCACACGCGGCTCGGAATCGTCGACACCGCGCTCGCCGTCCGCCGCCGCGGAATTTCTCGCCGGCGGCCGCTCCGGCGACCTAATGGTCCACGGCTCCGCCCACCCGGCTCCCCTCCACCTCCTCACGCGGCTCCGCGCAGACCCAGGCCGGCGCGCGCGCGCAGCTGCTCGCCGGAGCTCGGTAGAGCTGGCGGTGGCCGCCGTCGCGTGTGTGCACCACCGCGTGTGTGACACACGCTGACGAGTGGGCCCCGCTCAACAGATTTTTTCATTTTCCAAAATGATATTAAAAATTAAAAAAAACTGACAAGTAGGTCCCGGTTGTGAGCTTTTTAAAAATTACAGAAAATGAATGAAATTGTAAAATTCATATCTTCCAATCCATAATTCAGAAAAATACAACTAATATACCAAAATTTGCAGAAAAATGAAATCTTCACAACTAACAAAATTCCATGCATGACTAAACAACTTTAATTTTTAAAAAATACAGAAAATGAAGGAAATTGTAAAATTCATATCTTCCAATCCATAATTCAGAAAAATACAAATAATATACCAAAATTTGCAGAAAAATGAAATCTTCACAACTAGCACATTTCCATGCATGACTAAACAACTTTAAATAATTTTAATTAGAAAACCTAATATAATCTTTTTTATACTAATTATGCAGCTTATGGAAATGTCATCTGCCACCCAGTTTGATTTCCATGTTCCCAACTATACACAAAAAATAATCTTCACAAGATGAATTTTCGTAAAGGGGGCGGCATGTCGCCGCGACAAGAAGATAGATGCTTCGACATTGGGCAAAACTATATGATAGCTACCGGATAAAATGCTCCTGTTACATGCAAAATGTTTCAAGTTTGTATTCAGGTAACAAATGTGCAACTTTTTCTCTGTTATCACAATTAATTGCTTGGTCTTCTAATTGGAATGGGGTACACACTCTAATCCAGGACCTAATTAAGCAACTACGTCCCAGGTAATTATCACCATGTACTGCCTAAATCTCAATAATGTTTTACTCTTTTAATGGTTTTCGGAATTTTTGAAGTTTTCATTTACTTTTTTCCCACATATGCTTTTTAACCGTGTAAATATTTTCTAATGGTTTATATTTTCTGATCATCTCACAGATATCTATTCTAATTTGGATTGTCAAGGCGGTTGTCTGAGTTGTAAATCTTCGAGATGGTAGGACATCTACATGGTATAGTAGGCATACAAGATCCATCTGTATCATTTTTTAAGGAAAGACCAAACATATTGGTTGTAAGTATTCGTAGGCTATCCTCGACACTTTTACGTGCTGCACTTGTGTATTTTGACAGGAAAACAGTAGGGAAAGCCCCTACTGCAATTTATTTTATAAATGGGATAGTTACATGCGGAGTGGTGAAAGTTCCTGTCAAAAATTACATGGCATCAAGCCATTGCTGCATACCCTCTTTAAGAGAAGGTTTAGCTCTATGCATAACAAGAGAAAACACCTCTCTAAATGAATGGATACAAAGTTCAAGGTCTAACTGTCCATTCTCAAAAATAATGTTGTTTCGGTGAATCCAGAGGCTCCAGCAACCAATAATCAAGCATTCCTTAAAGCTGGAATGACTAGCTCTTGCATGACCATCTAAGAGCATCTCATATAAGTCTAGATCATAATTCCATTCTTGGTTAAGTCTCCACCAAAATGTCTGGCTGAAATCACATCCAAAAAAGAGGTGCTGCATGTATTCCATGGGAGCATCAGTACAAAGGACACAAGATGTGTTCTCTACATAAAATGTCTTCCTGGTCAACAGATCTCTGGTGTTTAATCTATCTTGCAATAACAGCCAGAAGAAGAATTTGTGCTTTAGCTGAACACACGACTTCCATATCCAGAGGAAAGGAGTAGGGGCCTGATCCAATGGTGTGAGAGCATTGTAAACCTTTTTAACAGAGAATTTAGTCTCATTGGTCAGCATCCATCTGTCAGTGGAGGTGGTGTGGATCAGATCATCCAGCTCAGCAGAAACATTCTCACTCTGCTGGAAGGCCACCATGGACAAGGGCAAATGAAAATGATCAAGCATATTTCTTTCCTTGATAACCAGAAACTGCTCCAGATTAATGTCCTGTTGTCGGGCAAATGAAAACAGGTGAGGAAAGGCTCTTGCAGGTGTGATATCTCTCCATTTATCTTTCCAAAATCTGATGGTCCTACCATCTTCAGGCTTGCAGCAGGTCAATTCCAAAAAGCTATCCCATAGGGACAGAATGTCTTTCCACCAGAAGGAACCACAAGGTGATTGTGCCTGGGGAAGTTTGTTATGCTGATAGTGTGCCTCCCAGATGAGTTTCACCCAGGGTATATCCATTCTGTTCATGAAATTATGAAGATGCTTCATAAGCAGAGCTGAGTTATGGGTTCTAAGGTTAATCACACCCAAACCACCTGCCTTTTTTGGTTTACAGACCTGCTCCCATTTAACCAGACAATGTCCTCTTTTATGAATATCTTTGTTCCTCCAAAGGAAACTTCTAGCAGAGCCTTCCACATGATCAAGAAAACGTAGGGGCATCTTGATGGTGCACATAGCAAACAGAGGAATGGAGATGATAATGGATTTAACCACAGTTAGTCTCCCATCATAAGACAGCATATTGGATATGCCACACAGCCTTCTATCAATTCTCTCCAGAATACTAATAAAATGTTCCAATTTCGGCTTAGTAGTCCCCATAGGCAATCCTAAATAGGTGAAAGGAAGAGCCTCTGGCTTACAACTGATAATTTCCGCCAACTCAGCACATCTTTCAGAGGTCACATTTATAGGCACAAGAGAGGACTTACTGTAGTTCACCTTGAGACCAGTAATCGATGAGAATATCGATAGAATGTTTTTAATTGCCAGAAGCTGGGTGGGGCAGGCAGGCAAGATAATAAGTGTGTCATCAGCATATTGGATAATGGGGAAATCCAGCCCAAAAGAGTGATCCAGAGGCAGATTGAGATCACCCTCATTCCATGCTTTATTAACCATGTACTGTAGCAATTCAGAGGCCAGCACATATAACTGAGGAGACAGTGGGTCCCCTTGTCTGACACCTCTTTTGCAGTGGATTTTCTTCCCAGGAACACCATTGAGCAACACAGAAGCAGAAGCAGAGTGTAATATGGCCTTAATCCAACTGAGCCACAACTCCCCAAATCCAAGGCACCTCATTGTTTCCAGAATGGCACTAAATTCCACTTTATCAAAAGCCTTCTCAAAGTCTATTTTAAATATCACTATCTCTTTCTTTGATTTGTGACATAAATGGAGGTACTCATATGCCCAAGCAAGACAGTCTTGGATAGTCCTGGTTTTAATGAAGCCATATTGGTTCTTGTGCACCAGGGAGACAATTACACTCTGTAATCTATTGGCCAATAATTTTGTCAAGAATTTGAGAGGCAGGCTGACCAGGGAAATTGGCCTGTAATCATTCACACCAACAGGAGAATTCACCTTTGGAATTAATGTGATGTATGCTGTGTTGATACTTTCTAAGCTGATGTTACCAGCATGGAAATCATGACAGAGCTGATAGAACTGTGCTTTGACAGTATTCCAGTGTTTCTTCAGGAATGCACCATTGAAACCATCCGGGCCAGGTGATTTGTCAGTGGGCATATGTTTTACTATATCATCCATCTCGGAGCAAGTGAAGGTAATTCAAGCTGAGTGAAATCCATGTGTGTTGCTGTCTGAATGTACTGACCAATTAGGTTAGTGGCATGTGGGTTCTCAGAAACACCAATTCTGTTCTTGAAGAAGCCCAAATATGGGCAGCTTTAATATCATGGTCGAGTAATATAATACCATCCTCAGTGGTAATACTAGACATATAGTTACATCTGAAATTCTGTGAGGCCACTGCATGGAAGAATTTTGTGTTCTCCCCTCCCAACTTGGCCCATTTAATTTTTGCCCGATTTCGCCAAAATATTCGCTTGGCTTCTAGCAATTTTTCAACATGTCTTTTCAGAATTTTCCTGAAATTCTTTTCCTGTAAAGTGAGAGGCCTCTGCTCTTCCAGACCAGCAAACAAGGCAAGAACATAATTGCAAGAGGAAATGATTTTGGTCAGCTGAGATAAGTTCTTACTCCATTTCTTGATTCCATTCCTTAAGGACTTTAGTCTAGCAGTTATATCTTGAGCAGAATTAGAGAAACCTCTAGTAATTTGCCAGGAGGTGTTAACCACTTCACTGAGTCCATCAAATTCAAGCCAATATTCTTCAAATCTAAAAAGCTGGGATTTAGGCATATCAGAACCAATAGATATCAGAATGGGCACATGATCAGATTGCAAATTAACCATAGGAGTAGCTAAGGTATTAGGAAAGGTGCTAATCCAATTAGGAGATGTGAAAATCCAATCCAGTTTTTCCAGTAATGGAGAGTCCTGCATGTTACTCCATGTATATGCTCTGCCTTTTAGAGGAATTTCCTCAAGATCCAGATGCTGTATAATACGGTTAAATCTCAGCATATTATTCAAGTCCCCACCTGGCCTATTCCTGTTATCAGGCGATCTCATAAGGTTAAAATCTCCAAGAATAATCCAGTATTCCATCAGTGAAGTGTCAATATCATGCATCCAGTTCAGAAAAACCTCTCTCTCCTCCTCCACAGTTGGTGCATAAACATTTGTGATATAAAGCACTCTAGCAGACAGTTTGCAAATAAGTTGCACAGTAAGCTGGAATTTGCTACTCTGAATAACAGTTCCATCAAACATATTTCCATTCCAAAGAGTTATAATGCCACCAGAGTTACCCACAGATGGAGAATAAGCAAATTGGTTTATCCTTCTAGGACAAAAGTTCCTGATATAGGCATGGTCAAATTGTTCCCTTTTAGTTTCCTGTAAACACATAATGTGGCAGTTGCTTTCATCTGCCTTAGCTCTGATTTCATTCCATCTGCGCTGTGAATTAATGCCTCTGAGGTTCCAATCCAATATATACCAGGATCTATTCATTAAGAACAATGGGGAGAGGTGCGAGCTGGGAAATCATAAATAACCCAGAATTTCTGTGAAACCAGAGATAGGCCGCAAGAACATATTCATTGATAGGAGCAGAGCAATAATAGTTCAGCGTGCAATAAATACCAAAGCAGGCATAAAAGCTCATATGGTAAAATGCAAATTCATCCATCGCAGCCCAGATATAACATGCATACCAAAAGGACATATAACTGTTGATCACGTAGTACATAAACCAGCAGAGAACTGACAAACTGATAACATGGATCACACAACTCACAAGCTCAGGAACGAGTACTGACATAATAAAAGTTTTAACATCGAAAGCACACAAATAAAACCAGATATACTGACATAAACAGTTACACAGAACCACCACATGTACACTGCTTATGATCAGACGGACTGAACAGACTGACGCTTGGACTGGAGCGAATGAACTGGGGTAACAGTGAGACATTTGCAGGCTGCCTCATCACCCTTAGTTGCTTTCGATACTATCATTGGTACTGTCATAGTTGAGCTCATCTTCAGTTAGCATCGTAGATGCCATCTGACAGTGTGCACCACCAATAGTTTGCAGCATGGAGGTTGACAGAGCAGGTGGAGCGGGAGCAGATGTGTCCACCACATGGGCTTCAAATTCTTCAGTCAGGTTCCTGGAGGAGCTCTCTCCCTCTTCCTCAACAGGTGGCTTGTCCTTGAACCCTGCAGCAAGACCTGCAAGTCTGTTACTGCGCCTGACCAGGTCCACATTGGGTGGGGCAGCTGCCCTCCCCCTTCTTCTTCTAGCTACAGGTGGAGCCACAGGTGGAGCCACAGGCGGTGCAACCTGCACATCCACAGGTGCAGCAAAAGGGACATCAACAGGTTCTGGCTGAATGTTCTGCTCTCCCTGAAGCTCCTCATGTTCAACTACAGGTTGGTGTGGTTCCTGCTCCTCCACAATGATTTCCTCTATGATTGCTTCTTCCATCTGGACATCATTTCACCAACATGCACTGGGCTCTGAGGAGGTGTCATAAGCACAGGGTCTTCATGTGCAGGAGCATGGGCTGCAGCATCTGCTTCACCTTCTAGATCAGCATGTTGCACCTCCCCCTCATGTTCAGCATGCCAAAAGTGAAAATCATCCACAATAATGGGCACCGGGTGGGGATTCTGTCCATCAGGCGGGAGAGGATCTTCGTCTCCTGGTCCTGCACCTAACATCACCGATGACATGATAATTGTTGGGCAAGACCATGAGTCACCAGTACCCAAATTGGAGGTGGATTGGGTTACGACAATGCTCAATGGGATGTTATCTATATTGTAGACTCTCATCTTAACCAGAATTCTAGCCCTGTTGGAGTCGTCTCTGTTCCAGATTAGTACTCTGCCATACTGAGCTAATGATATGACAATAGTATCAAGGTTCCAGCATTCCATGGGGTAATTCATCAGCATCAGCCAGCAATCATGTGTGAAGGTAACTGATCTATGATTTCTACCTCTGTTTTGTTCAACTATCCTCATCACAGTGTCGCCAATAAAATAAGGGCTAGACAGAACAGCATTATCTCTCTCAACAACATCCAGAAATCGAACAAGTGCGGCACCTAAACCACTGCGTGAAATCTCTCTGACAGTAAATCTCCTCTGCTGCTCCAGGAAATTGCAGATGAGAACAGATGTACCTTGGAATTGATCGGGATGAGGCTCTGGTTCGAGGATGACGATCGCCCAAGCATCGCATGACTGCGGGAGAGAGCCTCCCACCGTGGTATACCCACGCTGCGGCCGCAAGCCATTGGGTGGGATAAAACCAGCACCAGGGGGGAGGTGGGGGATGAAGTCACATGGGTAGTTCGCCATAGGCGATGAAGGCGGAGGCGGTGGCAATGGGTCGCCGGAGAGCTCGAGGGAACCCTCGTACTGTAGCAGGGGAATAGCCGCGTCTTCCTGCCTTCCAGCTAATATAGTACTCGAATTGGTGATTTTTTCCCGATAAATCTGCGATTTCTTTCTCTTGTTGAAACAATGCCGTGCAATGTGGCCGTATCCATAACAAACTCTGCATCTGATTTTACTTGAACAGGAAGAAGCAGGATGACCCTCAATCAAGCAATTACGGCAACAATCGCATCATTAGCGCGGATTATTTGTTGCTAACAGCAGGCTCTTCGCTACGTGGGCTGGTAACATAGTAGGCCGGGTGGGCTGGGCTGGAAATTGGCTGCGAGGCCCGTGAAGGAGTAGTGTTCAAAAACCGAGATTCCCGCTCCCCCAGATCCATGATCGACGTGATCAGATCTATCACTTTGAGCAGACTCCGAAGCATGCAAAGGCACCGAAATCGATCCAATGGGCACAGAATTGGCACCAGTAAGAACAGCAGGTGATCCAATAGGCACGGCGTTAGCACCGGTAAGGATAACAGGAGCATCACGAAAGGAATTACGCTGAAAACTGCGGTGGACAGAATTGAAAGCATTGCGAATGGCACCGTAGAGTTGGATCGGTACCTCTGATTTCCAGATCGGGATCCAGTAGCATGACCTTTACCAGCAAAAGACCACTCAGCCTCAAGTTCCTTATAATAAATCTGCTCCTCTCTGAGCCAATTAGGTCCCCCAAAACCCCAGAGATGAAAGTAACAATGAAATTGCCGGCACGAATAAGATCTTAAATTCTGAATAAAGAAGCCCACAGCCTTGCAACTGACAGCAAATTTGAAAACCCGATCACGAAGATTCAAGATCTCAATCTCATCATGTGCAACACCCAAGCAAGCCGAGAGGGCGATGCTAGCATTCAGATCTGACAGCCGGAAAGAAGATCGACCAAAGGAGACCACAAGGAAGAAACGGTGTGACCTAGACACAGGGTTCACCGAGGAGGCAAACAGGTGACGAACCTTGGCCCGGATCGCGTGACCCGGGGAGAAATCCAGGAGATGGACGATGGAGGAGGGATCCGCATAGGGATCATCTCCTACCCCGGCCATGACCACGTCGTGGGGAGCGCCTAGATGGTGGTGGTGGAGTCGCCATGGAGATCGCCAGGGGTGGGGAGGGAGGAGGGAGTCGCCATCTTGCTTCGAAGTTCGTTCTTTTAGGCAACTAGGTCTATCTAAGCGTTCGCTGCACTTGTGTATGATAATCCCTTGTCGTGTAAAATCTGTTTAATTAGGAGTGTCGAACTCCATTTCAAAAAAAGGATTACGAGTGTCGAACGTAAATTATACCGAAACGACAGATGTATAGCAAAGTTTATTCTGCATTGGTGGAATAAGATATGGACACGTTGTGCGAGAAGAACTTTTTTCTTTAATATTGTCGCGAGTTTTGAAGCTATATAAATTCAAATTGCATGGCAGTAACAAAATACAAAAAAACATGCTCAAACATGGATGGTGCAGGTGCAGCATTTCATGGCTTAACAAAGACGTGCGTTGCACGTGCACGCTAACTATCCAGCGAAAAAAGAGAAGGCAAATTCTAAGAGCATCTCTAGGTGGAACTGAGAAATAACCGCGCGGAGTAGAGTTTTCGCCGAAAAAATGTCCCTGGATTCTCCAAATCTCCAAACGTTGTAAACATCGAACTCCGACAGGATAATGGGAATGGTCCTGCTACAATCACGTGATTTTAGGGATACTCGACGGACCTTATACTCGCACGGATGCAGTCTTGGCATGTCTTCATAATTGGATGCCACACTGAAAAGTTGTCTTCTGCACACTTGTTTCAGATCAAATCAAGCATCAAATCACGTGATCTAGAAGACAACACACCTCCCCATTCTCAGTACGTGCAGGCTCAAAACTTATGTCGATAAGCTCATAGCTCTTTGGAGCAACCTCCAGATCTTGCCCATGCAAATTACTTTCTTTATTATAGTTTAATGGCAGGCACTCAACCATTCGATTAGAGGAAAGTAAAGTTATTTACACTGCGATCTCCGAGAAAGTCAGAGGAAAAAACAAAAACCAAACCATGAGCAATGAGCTAATCTACAGCACATCCGCACGAAATACAGTACACGTGGAGGGCCGACACCCGCGCGTCCCTCCCGCAGCCTCCTCTGGGCTACCGGGGGGCGTAACCCTAACCCTACCGCGCCGCCACCCCCTCCTCCCACCTCCCTCCCCTCGTCGCCCCCAGAGGCGGCTGCCGGACAAGGTCGTGCAATGCCGGTGAAGGGGGCGGCGGGGATCTGCGCTCTCGGCCCCCATCAGGCAGTATGGAGGAAAGACTGCTTGTTTGGGGGTCCCCCGCCGCGCCCCCGCAGGCGTTCCTTCGCCTCTACGGGCGTCCTCCCTCCCCGCGCCCCTCACTGGCGCGGCGGCCCGAATGCTCCCCTCCACCGGCATGCACCCTCCCATGTGCCGTCGCCGGAGGATGCCGATGGGCTAGCAAGCGTAGTGGACGGTGCCGGCGTGGGCTCTCTCTCGCGCGTGGCGGCGACCCCTCTCGCGGCGGCGGCTCCCCCGGCGGCGCGACCTCCCCCGGCGGCGTGGCCTCCCGTCCATGTGGCGGCAGAGCCATTTGGTGGCGCAGAGGTTCATGGCGTGGTGCATCGTGGTGATGCCCCTCTCCCCCCAATGGTACGGCTCCTGGTTGAAGACATGTCATGGCGCTTTCCTTCGGGTTTGCTTCTCCGACTTGTTTGGGGTTTCTCCGGCTTGTTTGGCGTTCTCCCATGTCCTCGAGGCCTCGTCCTCATCGGTTTTGTGCCTTGGACGGGTGGATGGTGGTGTGGTGCTTGGAATCGGGGGAAATCCTTGGCCAGCGGTGGCCACGACGTCGACGACGCTCCTGCGCCAGATCCCTCCTCGTAGGCTTCGTTGAAGTTCCATCCCCATCACCCACCCCCTATTGGGGTGAAAACCCGGTCCCTGCATGGGCAACGGTGGCGTTGCGACGTTGCTTCGCTCCGTAGAGGCGCTGCTCGGGGATGACAGGGGTGGTTCGCGAGCGTTCTGGTGGCTGGGGTAAGCTTGTCACGGTGATGCGTTTGGTGGTGTTGGTGCGGCCAGCTTGGTGCCGACGGTGGTGTGTTTCTTTCTTCGGCCAGCCTTCGCGGGGTCTCGGTTCCGTTGATGTGCTTGCCCAAGACCTTCCCATGGTTGCCGTTGTGGTGTGGAGATCCTCAAGCTCTTTGTGTCGTCTCGGCTCACCTTTTCTCAGTGACGACGCAATTGATGCCTCCCCATCCTGCTTGTCATCCCGACCTCCCGTGGCGGAGCTCCCTGCCTAGTTTAGTGCTAGGTGTGCTAGGCTTGGCACATGCCGACGATGATGGTGGATGCACCTGAGTTGTGCCGTGGGGTTCGATAAGCACTCCGGGCGGCGTGCAAGCCTCATTGCTGGTTCTTGGTATTGTGATCCCTCGACTTCCCCCCTCATCTACTTGTGCCTCTCTTGGTGGTTCTTGCTTTTCCCTTTTCTAGTCGTCTTTTTTCTTGTATTTTCTTTGTCTTCTATTTCCTAGTATCCCTGTAATTCTCCATCCGATGTAAGAACATGACCCGCCAGCCTACTTTCGAGTGAATGCAACATGTGGTGGGGTTCCCCTCGCCAAACTAAAAAAAAACACTACACATGCCATTCGGCACAACGCGTCAACACATAAGCCATCAAACAACATAGGAAGTTAAATTCAAAGACACAGGTAGGCACGGCAAACAGGTCCGCGGGACCATCCGTCAACCCAGACCCGGCCTGTCGGCCCACAGGAACACGCACTGCCACATGCCGCACCAAAAAAAATCGTACAAAGGTTAAAAAATCGGACATAAATGGAAACATTGAATCTTAGGTGTTGTTCTGTTGTGATCTAAATTCTCTTAAACACTATGCAAATAAGAGGCTAACTTCTGCTGGAGCGAAGCGAGCCCCGTACGGATCAAAGTTAACCGATCATTCTCTCTTTACATACCTCTTGTAAGCTGCCGATTCGGATAATTCGATTAGGTGTAAATCCCCGGCATTGTAACCTTTTCCGAAATAGTGAACTTTTACCGGCTGGCGACCGTGTTTTTTACCCTTCTCATCGGAGGGGTTTTTCCCGTTAAAATATCGTGTCGTACCTAATACTTTTCTTCATCCTTTATTGCGTGTGTCGTGTATAACATTAGTATATCGGGTTATGAGATAAATAATAACATTTATTATTGTCTCTAAGTCATATCTGCTTCAAATTGTTCATTTCAATCTTTATTAAAAACACACATTTATAGTATAAAGAAATAAACATTAATTATAAACATGAGATAAATAGTAACAAATATTATTATTCTCTCTAGCACATATCTCATTCAAATTGTGTCCCTTTACAGAACACCCCGACCACCACTGGGCCGACAACTTACTAAAATCTCAGTACTTACCCCACAAAGCAATACTAATCTTTTCTGCACATTTTGTGTTCACTTGTGCGCACCAGAGAAGAAGCCGGTCACCCATCCCAATATTTCTCCAAGTCAAACATGCTCAACATCAGAGTTCTACCAAGACGAGCTTCCGAAAAGAAGACGCGCCTTGTTGATATGAGTATTCTATCAAACTTATTGAGCTCTAGGCCAAAATGGCAAACACACACCCGCTTAGAAGATCGACGCCCTCGTCGGTCAACCCAGTGCATAAACTTTCCCTCTTGGCACATGTCTGTGCGTCCAGTGCCTGCACATGTCCCTCATGTCCGTGCCCCTGATCTGAATACACCCGTGTATCCGCAAGGGTCAGCTCTGATACCAAATGTAACACCCCGGCCACCCTCGGGCCGATGGCTGTTACCCCTAGCAGCTCTCTCTAGTGTCTCTAGACTGACCCTACACACTAACACTAGTCTTTTATAAGACTTTTTCCTTACCTATGCGTATTCAGGAAGAATTTATCGGTCGGTCACCCATCCAGATATTGCTCCAAGCCAAGAACCAGAGGCGGAGCTACGTCGGGGCAAAAACCAGGCTTTGGCCTGCTCGTCCTAGTTGCAAAAACGGTTTTTTGGCCTAGAAACTGCTTAAGCCTACCCGAATAATAATGGTCTAACCTGTTAACTGTGTTGAACCTGGCCCGCCCAACTTTTCTGATGAAGCTCCACTGCTGTGCCAAACATCAGAATTCTATCGAGATGAGCTTCGGGAAAAGAAGATGCAGCTTGTTGATATGAGTATTCTATCAATCCTATTAAGCTCTAGGCCTGGATGTCAAAGTTTACTTTTAATATTCAACCAATGGCCAATACAACAAATATGGTCAGGAACTGGTTAAACGAAATTGAGAAAAAAAAATCAAAAGATAAGATTCATGTGGGCGTGTGTGCTTTAGTTTGGTCCTTATGGAACAGTAGAAATGGCATTTTCTTTAACAAAGCCAGAAATATTCATTATTTATAGGATATTCGTATGGCTACGCATTGGATCACATATTTTCTGAAGATCCAACGAGCGCATGTGCATTCTAGATGCAGGCGTTTGGACTTTGGAGACGGTTGCTGGGATATCAATAATCATCGTGGCTTGCATTATTAGAATACTACATGATGCATAGGCGTATCTTTTTAATCTTATTATGTTGGGTGTTTTTATACCCCATATTTGATCCATGAAATGTAAACTCTGAATTCTGAAACTGTGCAATAAATTGATTATGTTCACCGATTGGTAAAAATGCTGGGATCTTTTCCCCTTTTCGAAAAAATGTAGGCCCATACATGGTGAGCGAGTGAGATAACCGTGGGGTTCGTCTACATGTTAGTCGTTTATGGCTAAGTGATTTTTTTTCGAAAAATGCAACTTTCAATTTAGCGAGTGTAGCAGGTTCTTAGGATCAGGAAACCCAAACACGATAAGATGTGGTTTGTGAAAACACTCGGTCCTATAATCCCTAGCATGGATTGTCTAGATAAATCAAGGTGGAGATTTATATATCATGAATAACAAAAATGGCAATGATGAGGAGTCATCAAACCTAAAAGGCTACGAGTGCACCAAACGCACCTTAACCAACTCCTATAGCTACGCGCACTATATATGCTGTTTGGTTGCCACGAGTACCGTGTGTGAATTTCTTTTGCATATTAAAGCTATCAGCCAATGATATCTCTTGACTCTTGTGTAAAAAATAAAACCAAGGGACATCAACGCATGCAACCACTATCTAAACTTTTCACCACATAACCTAATCGCTGTTGGTGAAGTGGCTGACGGGCTGCTCAGAATGTGCTCACCAGTCACCACTAGTATGAAAAGAGCTACAGGGGGTTAATCCATCACATCGTGACCTCTAACCAGTATATCCAATGGTTCAGTGCTAACACATATTATAGTGGAAAATCACGTATGACCGGACGCACAGCCCCAGACCTACACGCATGTGGATCCATCACAAACGCAGGTAAAAAAGGCACATGTTTATGTTGTATGAGATCTCCTTTTTATGTTGGATGGATGATGAGATCTCCTTTTAGGTAAGATGGATGAGATCTCCTATGAAATGATTGCTGATTGGTGCTTTCAGGGTTTTAGAGAACGGGCAGAGGCCCAGTGGTTGGGGCTACGGTGTGGCAGCCCAACATCCTGAGTTCGAACCCTGTCGGGGACGAATTTTCCTTGATTTCTCGCAAAGGAGCATTTCTTGTATAAAAATATGTCCTGGGTGCTAGTGCCCTTGGGTCTCATTTTTTTGCTTCCAGGGTTTTAATAATTGGGTATTTCATGGGCTGCTGGAGGGTCTCACTAAGATGTGCAGCTGCACTCGCCCCTCCCTCACCACACGTAAAACTTTTCGTGTTTACATGTCAACTTGTGATTCCACTGGATAATGATGACTATTCGGAAGATTCATGAGTATGGCGATTTGTCTCCATATCAACTATTCAGAAGATTCATCTACTTCAGGTGAAGAATGTAACATCCGGAAACGGCAAATGGGTCCCGAACTACACGTAGCTTGTTTTCTGAAAAAATTGAAATCGTCACTTTTAACTTTCAGAAAATCAAAAACAAAATCTCAGATGTAGCTAATAGATTGATCTACAAGCGTGCAAAATTTGAAATTAATATTCATTGTATGTGGGCTGCACAAAAAAGAAAAATCGGGAAAATTTCAAGTTTTTAAAATTGTGTACTTTTCACCATACAGATCCACACATTTGTCTTTTTTACCTAGCCCCTAATATAACATATTTTGATTCAAAAATTTGCACACTTGTAAATCACATCATTATCTATACCTAGAATCGTTTCTCAATGTTTCGAAACTTTTTTCAAAAAAGGAGCTCCATTTAGCTGGGTACCATTAGTCCACACTCTGTAACATCTCTGATGTTGCGTGCGCAGCAGTACAGCAACCGGTGGGTTCCAAGCATTCAAAGCATCGAAGTGAGCAGCAGTGGGCCGTGTACACACGGAAATCGACAAGCTGAAAGGCCCAATAGCACCCGACCGACGCGTAGCGCGGGCCATAATAGGAGAGAGGCTGCCATGCCATCTACTTCTTGCAAAGAACAATTCCTCGAATCCACATGGTCTCGGAAAGCATGGCATTGCAACGGAAGAAAGTATGCGTGATCGGCGCCGGCATGGCCGGGCTTGCGGCGGCGCGGGAGCTTCGGCGGGAGGGCCACGACGTGACGGTGATGGAGCAGAGCGGCGACGTGGGCGGGCAGTGGCTGTACGATCCGAGCCTGGACATGGCCGACCCGCTCGGCACCAAGGAGCCCCTGAAGGTGCACAGCAGCATGTACGCGTCGCTCCGGCTCATCAGCGCCAGGGAGAACATGGGCTTCACCGACTTCCTCTTCGCGCCCAAGGACGGCCGCGACCAACGCCGCTTCCCCGGCCACCGCGAGGTGTACCTCTACCTCAAGGACTTCTGCGACGCGTTTGGGCTCATGGAGTCCGTCAGGCTCAACACTCGCGTCCTGCGTGTCGCCACCATGGAGTCGGACACGTCGACGTGTCGGCAATGGGTGGTGAGATCCGTAGGCGTCGGCGGCAAGTGTGAGGAGCAGAAGGAGGAGGTGTTCGACGCCGTCGTGGTGGGGACCGGCCACTACTCGCAGCCGAGAATTCCGAGCATCCAAGGCATGGAGGCGTGGAGCGGGAGGCAGATGCACAGCCACTCGTACAGGACGCCGGAGCCGTTCCGGGGCGAGGTGGTGGTGGTGGTCGGGTCCGGGGAGAGCGGCAAGGACATCGCCATGGAGGTCCGCAAGGTGGCCAAGGAGGTGCACCTCGTTGCCCAGTCCATGGAGGACGTCACCCCGGGGCTCGCCAAGGTGCTCGCGAAGAAGCAGAGCGCCAGCCTGCACGTACAGCTGCGCCTGGAGCGTCTGTGCGACGACGGGCGGGTTGTGTTCGGCGGCGACGGCTCGAGCGTCGTCGCCGACACCATCATCTACTGCACCGGGTACGACTACTCCTTCCCGTTTCTCGACACTGCCGGGGCGGTCACCGTCGACGACAACCGCGTGGGACCCTTGTTTGAGCACGTGTTCCCGCCGTCGCTGGCGCCGTCGCTCTCCTTCATCGGTATACCCAGGAAGGTAGTTGCGCCTTGGTTCTTCGAGGCGCAGGGGAAGTGGGTGTCGCAGGTGCTCTCTGGCAGGAGGACGCTGCCGTCGGAGGAGGCGATGATGCGGTCCGTGGAGGAGAGCTACCGCGCCTTCGAGATCGCCGGCGTGCCCAAGAAGCACACCCACGAAATGGGCAAATTGTTCGGGACGGTATATACCGGCCAATTAACAACTGCATGCTGAATCAATTTGATTAGTTGAACCCTCACTCACGTTCCTTGGATTATGAATTTGCAGTACATGGACGAGTTCGTGGACAAGTGCTGCGACTTCCCTCGCCTGGAGAAATGGAACTACGAGCTGCTGGTGTCGTCGGTGATGAACATGCGTGAAAACCTCGACACCTTCCGCGACGAGTACCAAGACACCGACTCCATCTGCAAGGGCGTGGAGGCCTGGCGCTTGGCTGCGCAACAGATTGACGACGAGGCTGCTGCCGATGTTGCTGCACAAATACAGTCACTTGGCCTTCGTGAACAAGTACGGTGATCAAGCGTGCCCAGCTTTAAATTAATAAAGCCCGATAAGTTGCAAGTATTACTTCACTTGATAGCGATTCCAGCTTACATAGGGTAGCATATATGGCACACTGCGAGTGCTAGAAAACTAAGTTCATGCCAAACGGGCTCTCCCCCCTTTCCATTACTTTTCAATAACGGAAATACAGAGTTTGATGACAAGAAAAGCAAAAGGATACGGGAAAGATCCAGGGAAGTGCCCTTGCACTATCTGGAAACCCGCTACTCCAACGCCCCGGCATCAGTATCCCTACTGAACTTAGAAAACTAAGTTCAGTATCCCTACGCAGCCTTTGATTCCACTACATTACATGTACGTAGTAGTTCCATATGTTTGTTTACACGTATATTTTCGTGTTGCTGTAGACTTAGTCATCCGTGAGCCATCACTGACGGTTTTCGCAGACAAGTGGCACTTGTGTGACTCCTTAATAAATAAGACTGTGCATCCTTGGTGCAAAGACAGTAAAAGATGATCTCTTCTACCATCTAAAGAGCAGTTTCACAACCTGTCTAAACACATGGCTCGGTGAATATACCATCTTGTTAAACACAATTTCTCAACGATCTTTGTTGATTAAGATATCGACGACAATTCAGAAAAAATTAGAGACAAAATCATCCAATGTACTGTTTGTACATAAAAACTTTGGTGGTAATCAGCAATTAGAGATGGTGCTTCCTGCCATGGTGTTCAGATGTCGGTTTGCTTAGGTTTTTTTCGAAATGGGGAACTGAGCCCCATCCTCTCCAACAATCGATGCACACGGCTTCTTATTACAAAGCATCGAAAGTATAACTTATTACAGTTCAAGCATCACATAGTGTAGAAACAAAAATCAACCACCGAAACAAATAAAAAGTTTGTTGTCTTCTAAGCATTTTGAATTCTTCTAGAAAGCTGGGAGCCACCCCGGTTGAAGACATGCCGAGCGACCGTCTGAAGCCTTGTACATCCGAAATCCATTGATGGCCTTTGTTCCTCGGGTAATAGGCAGGCCCATGTTTGCAACCAAAAAGTAGCCATATGTATAACCTGTAAAAAAATGAGTATTTGCCATTTTATTAAACACAACATTATTTCTACAGTTCCAAGTAGCCCAAACTATATCACAAACCCCAACTCGAATTTGTTCCTTAGTGATTTTATCGATCCCGTTCAACCAACTACCAAACATATTTGTTATATTGGCAGGGGAGAAACATTGAAAGAAAATTGTACAATCATCCATATAATTCTAGCAAAAGGTCATGTAATAAAAAGATGATGAATAGACTCCTCCGATTCATAAAAAGCGCGTTTTGTACATCCATTCCAATTACGTTTCCCCAAATTGTCTTTTATCAAGATATTTGGTTCTGTCAAAAAAAAAAAAATAGTACAAGACCAACACTTTCTAAAACGTCTATGTACAAACAAACAAGGAATACTCTTATAATGTGATTTGATGCCTCCACCTGCAATTAAAGATAGTGCTTCCTGACAGGGTGCGTCAGATTCCATCGTTTGCCTCGGTGGCTGTGTCAAAAAAAATACAAGACAAGAGTCTCTATACAAACAAGAAAACAATCTTATACACTAATTTGTTTCAACCAAAATATTATGTCCGATGGCATCTAGAGATATTTGTCTGGTGATCCTACCTAATGCTAGATCCTATGCAAGTTGTCCCCCTAATAGGCATGTTAAGGTCACTTCGGCGAGAGAAGGATACATAACAAACACCTACTCCCTCTGAGCTGCCAAAACATGTTATATTAAGGAACATAGATAGTACCTAACTAACACTATGTGCTATGCCTGCGCTTAGTGAGTACTGCGTTTGTATGTCCAATATGTGTACTAAGTATTTGTGTACAATAATAATGTGGCTGTGTGATATTTTTCTGTGCGTCCATGGAACTTTTGTATGACTACACCATCTCGTTACACACATTTTCTCAACTATCTTTGATTGCTAAGATATCACAGATTCTAAAAAAAATTAGGCAAAAGTGTCCATATTTTTTCCTACATGGAAAACATGTTTATGTTGATGCCTAGTCATATGGAATGCTACTCATTCAATTAAGTTTTAGAAATGACTAGTGATCAAGTCAAAAAAAAAAAAGACTAGTGATGTTCAATTTAATTTGGAATGCATCATCGCCCGTTGACATATATAACTATCTCATATTCTTCTAACATCGACTGAGATTGATTCTTCCCACGATTTGGATACATTATCATTAGTCCATTGTTGTCCATTTCCTGAAGATAGTGTAGGAATATATGGTAGGTTACTGACGATGAGGCCTAATCCTAATCTTAGATAATTTAGGTAACACAAGTCCCAACACTGTAACATATAGTCAATTACCGACAAGAGCTTCACCCCTTGCAGGTTCGACACCAGTAGTAACTTTCTCTTCGTTGTGCTTTTCATGAGTTTAGTTGCAACACAACCGAAGAGCGGTAGGAATGGCCCATCAAAAGTGGTCCCATCGTGGGGGCCTAATACCCCGGCAACTAGCATGAGGCCTGATCCTAATCTTGACCAGGCAGGATATAAGATAGGCTTGACCAGGCAAAATCGCTCCGGGTACCTTTCTATGGGCTCGGCCCAGGTAGACTTTGTTCGCATCGCTTCGTTCGCTTCGCTTTATGCTGTGGAGACTACAGGTCTGTTCTTGTTTTCCTTTGTTCTTTAGTTGCCTTCTTTTTCTGTTTCTTTTCTGTTTTCTTTCTTTGGATATTCCTTCTATTTTTTCCTTTTTAGACAAAGTTTTTTAATGATTTAAAGAATTATTCCTCTTAGACCGTGGATGTGCTCTATGGCGCTAATTTTTGTGATTTTTGATCCACCCGTGCTAAATTTTGTTTCAAATCGTCTAATATTTCTATCAATAGTCCTAATTTATTTTATCATGTGTTTAATTTTGGTTCTACATGATATATTTTTTTTCTTTGCTGCTACATATTTTGTTTCACGTTGTCTAAATTTATTTTATTCTACGTAGTCTAAATATTTCTTTCACAACAGTAGTTATATATGTCGCCCGTTTATAGCAAACCCTATATGTCCAAATGTGCTGCTACGTAGTAGTCCAAATTTTCTGGATTCTCCCGCGTAGTCCAAATGGATGTTCTGCTATAAAAAAAAAACCACCCGTTGTGCCAGAACATCCAAATCCTATACGTCGCCCGTTGCGCGGGAGGCTTGCACTGCACACCCGCGTCGCCGGAATGGGCCGACTCGTTTTGCAGTTCGAGTTTTTTCTCTCTTTTTTTACCACTAGGTTTTTGTTTTCTTGCGGGGTAAAGTATACTTCCAACAAGAACTAGTAGAACTCCATGCATTTATAAACCATCTTGCCCGCATTCTTTTGGGGTTTGTACGGGCTTTTGATTTCCTCTTGACTGAATTGCCGTTCCTAGAAAAAAAAACCTTGAAAAAGATGGATCCATCACAGAAAACCAACAACCAGTAAGAGTCGTTATTTGTGCCTTCAACAACCTCTGCTGCTCCAAGTTTATTAAGCTACCGAGATTGCTAATGATACGCTTGGAAACATTAAACATGTGCCTCCGAACTCCGACATTGACTACCCTGGCACGTGCGCAGGGAAGTAATCTTATTTCGAGTCCCCGGTTCACATGATTAGCCATTTATTTATGCAGACTTTCTGCCCATTATTGATCAACGTACACCATTCTTTTTCCTAGCGAATTTATATTCTGTTGACCTGCTGATGCCTCTAGATTATTAGAAGCCGCGAGTGGTAAACATCTCACGACAAGTCGTCTAGTTTCTTCTTAGTGACATGTGCAGACTAGTTCGTTTGGGGGTTTTCTTCTAAACTCGATCGTGTAGAGTACAAAGTCCAAGGATGACATGAGCCGTGTACCTCGCAGAAGAAGATGCCGGCCGGATCTGACTGCATGGGGTTGCATATCTTCAGTTTTACGTCGCCGTCTAATACTACTATACTACTCCCTCCGTTACATTTTAGTTGACTCCAAAATAGATGTATCTAGACATATTTTAGTACTAGATACATCTATATTGGAGTCAATTAAAATGGAACGGAGCGAGTAGTAGACTGCTAGGCGTACTCCGTAAGTACTAAGTACAGGACTAGCGTCGTACTTATGTTCTAAGCAAAGAGTAGTCGCACTTATGTACGGGCGTTTGCATATGATTCGACACCATGACCAAGCATATGCTAAGTGTCAAATCATCCTACGAATATCTTTTGACTAGTTCACATATACTAGTGTATAATTTTCTGTTTCAGCTACCAGGACAATGCGACCGCCATCGATCGGCCGCATCGTAGATATATAGTTCCTGAGAATCGACAGAACAGTCATCGTCGAGACGTCGTGTAATTTGTAATTTCAGCGATAACCTGGGTAGTAGGAAGTAATACTGTCGAGCAATTCTTAGTTTCTTAACGTCAACTGTTAACTGTTTTTTCACGCGATGCGCACGTGGCCGTATAGTAGCGGCATGTGGGAATCTCTGGAAGTGGAGGAGCTTGTCGACACAAGGCTGTCCCTTGTGATCGGCGCCGGGAGCCGGCCGCCACCGCCGGTGCAGGCACTGCTGCCCCTACTCGAATATGAGGCGTCGGCGGGTAGGAAGTGGAACAAGGGATCCGAGTACGGCGAAGACAGTACAACTGGTACTAGCAGTATAGCAAGAGGGCCAGGACGGTGCAGTGCGGCAGCGACGTCGACGACGACGGAGGTGTCGCTGCCGACGGCAGCGTGAGGAAGAAGCTCCGGCTAACCACGGACCAGGCGGCGCTATTGGAGAAAAGCTTCCGCGCGCACAACGTCCTGTCCCATGTACGTCCATAACTCCTGACCTGAATTAAATTGCATACGATATCATATATGCTTTTAGTAAATTTACACCCCTGACCTGAATGTTTTTTGTTGCAGGGCGAGAAGCATGATCTGGCGTGGCAGCTCGGGCTGAAGGCGAGGCAGGTGGAGGTGTGGTTCCAGAACAGGAGGGCACGCACCAAGCTCAAGCAGACGGAGCTCGACTGCGAGCTGCTCCGCCGGTGGTGCCAGCGCCTCAGTGATGAAAACGCGCGGCTCCGACGAGACCTCGCCGAGGCGCTTTCCTCCTCCTCGTCGGCTTTCTTTTCCAGGTTCACGTCTGCCACGACGGTCAAAGCATCATGCCCGTCCTGCAACAAGCCTGCCGGCGGCTGGCCTGGTGTCGCCCTGATACATCGAGATCAGCAAAATCGTTAGTTAAATACTTGATTGAGATTAATTAGGGAATATGTGAAGATTGATATGACTATATAGTTAGTTAGGGAATGTGAAGATCAATATGAATGTTTAGGTGGATGATCATGATGGACACCTTGTAATTTTTAGCCTAACATTGGTTGGTCCATGTGCACGTGGCTCAACATGAATTAATCTGTTCTTGTATGACATCTAGCTGTTGCTGAATGGGTTTTTTCTTCTTGCACCATCTCTTTAAGGTTCCTGCAAGGTTAGTGGTTCTGGCATGGAAAGGCTTATGAGCAGTAACAGCCCAAGCACGTTTTGCAATGTGTTGGAAGTCATCTTCCATAGTCCACCAGTTTTCAAATTTGAAATGAAGTTTCGGTCTACGAAATTGCGACTCGGTAGAAATAAGAATAGGGGCGTGATCACCAAACATGATTGGCAAATTGAACACGTTAGTGTTAGGGAACACACCACACCATTCAGCATTAACAAGGCAGCGGTCAAGTCTTTCAAAAACAGGATTAGAGGAGAAACGCTTATTTGTCCAGGTATAAGCCGGACCACTAAAGCCCAAATCAAAAAGACCACATTGTTTAACATAGGCATTGAAAGCATGCATGCGATACTTATTTACATTGAGTGAGGTAGTATCTGCCTCATGCATGATTTCATTGAGATCACCTAAACAAACCACAGGCTTTCCTAGATTATCAAGCACAAAATTGGAGACATGGTCCCAGATCATCTTAGTGAGGCGATGATGGGGATCCCCATAAACACAAGCTAGAGCAAACTCAATATTAGTAGGAACATGTAGAACTACTGCTAGGATAACAAAATGGTTATAGAACTTGATAGAGACTTGAACTTCATCAGACCAAAGTATCCAAAGCCCACCGAGAGACCATCTGAAGGAACTACAAAACTGCCAGCAGTATTAAAACGAGAATTAATTTGAGCAGATTTGTACCTGGAAGCTCTGGTCTCGGAGATGAAAGATATCTGTGCACCTGTGGAATTCATCAATTTCTCAAGATGCTCCATCTTATGTGAGGTGTTGAGGCTCCTACCCATGCCCTGGCAATTCCATCCAATGAATTTCATTATTCCTGTGGTGAGGATTCCTGCCAGGTCCCTTTTGTGCGGATTGGAAGACAGCGACGATTTGCCTTGCTAATGAAGGACTAGCTTCAATGGATTGTGTCTCCTTTGACTGCAGCTCCAGTCTTTACAGTTCCAACCCAGAGCAGCAACTACTCTGCTTCTTCTTCCCGTCCGACCCAACAAACTGAGCAGCGCTAGATCTATGGTTTGGATCCGGTTGGATGGGCTGGGGAATGCTTAGTAGCAGCTAGGTGAGATTGATGAGAGCAAGAGGAAAAGCGGCAGGCACCAATAAGGTTGCGTACCAGGGTTCTCTTCTTGCTTCTATGATTAAGACGTTAAAACTTTTGGGGATTTTGGATTGAGCGATGGGAACACACGGATCAAGTGGACAGAGAGATGCGTAAGGAGTAGAATCAGGAGAAATAGCATTAGATTTAGGGAGGAATCGGAAGGGAAGAGCATCAGGAAGAGGGAATCAACATGTCGCCAGTCGCCACGGGGGCACACACCTAGAAGGGTCCGTTCACTTTCGTCCTGCTCATGTCACTATTCGAACAAGCCCTGCCATATATGTATTCTTGATTCCTTGATCGATTTGCAATGTCCAGGTGGATGATATTGATTCAAGCGTGAACAATGGCTTCCATTTGAACGTTTGAATGCTTTGCTAGTCAGAACTACGGTTGATGAAATGCGGGGTTGACCTTTTTTTAGACATGGGTAGAAGCCCTAGGCTCTGCATCACGAGGATGCACACAGCAGTTTTATTACATTTTTGGAGTATCAGGTTCAAAAGAATACATTTCAAGTATCAGAAAGAGTAGCGGTAAACACTAGCCAGCGAAAAACAATAGGAATGAAACATTTATGCACAGTGGCGGAGCCAGCTCATCGATAGAGCCTGGGTAAAGACCAAGTGAACTTGCGTTGCCAGATTTTTGCCCTTGCAAAACTTTGATTAATACCTTAAGTCCTGATATTTATTAAAGGGCAATCACCAACTTAGCCCGGGCAGCTGCCCGGGCATGCTGGGCCCTAGGTCCGCCACTGCTTATGCATCACTTATTCTATTGAAAATTTGTCAACCAGCAAAGTTGTAGAACGTCCGAGCGACCGCCTCAAGCCGGCCACACCCAGAAGCCACTTCCTCCCGAAGGAGGAGAGACCACGCACCAAGCAGGGACGTAGCCTTAAAAATAACCTGCAAATAGTTCATGTGTTTGGATTTATTAAACACTAAATCATTTCTACACGTCCACATGGACCAAAGTATAATACACACGCCTACTCATACACGTGCTTTATCTATTTTTTTCTCTCTCTCAACCAATTCCCAAACATATTCGTGATATTTGCTGGTGGTACGGGGTTGACCTAATGTGCTAATTTTTGTTTGGCTATATTATCCACGGATGATTCAAAGTGGTGCTAAGTATAATATATCTCCACTGCCTATTAGATCGGTATTTTGGGATAGTTTCTTGATACAAATATCTAACATGGTATCAAAATGTCAAGGTCTTGGGTTGAGACAATGCACCATTTATCCCTCATTTATATATCCGGTGTTGTTGCGAATTGTGTGAAACCGATGGGAGTGGTCAGCATAGCCGAGTCACGACATGGCAGTGGTCATCATATATTATCATTTTTTCAACAGTACCAAGCAAAGTGAGGCATTGTGCGGAACAAATCGGCAAATAAAAAAGTAAATAAGAAACCGTGATTACTAGTGTCTCACCAAAGCTACCATAAACCATGCTCCCTCCGTGCCTAGTACTCAGGGTATATTTTTTGAATATCTTGGCCCAAGGTGATATTTAATTGGGGCTAAAATCTTGCATGCATTGGTGGGGGAGACAAACAACCTCTAATTGAGATGGAATTAAATACAATTGTGCCTATTATAAAAAAATGAGCAAATAAGTGGGATTAATTGGTAATTATAATTGTTGTAAATACCCTAAACCCTGAACGATCAATAAATGAGAAACTGACTACTCTTGAGACTGTACAGTTTCCCGAGTCCAATCACTGTCAAGTAGAATTAATAGTCCTAGGAATCATCTGATTCGACTACTTCTCGAGTCAAAGAAAGATAAAATTGCGAACACAATCTCGACAACGATATCGGTTGCTTCTCGAGTACGAAGGAATGGTCTTTGCCTAGCAGGACCGGGCCTTTCGCTTTCAATCTTAACTTTTGTGTGATGGTGTGGGCTCCTATACGGACTTGAGGTGAGTTCAAGTATATATACAATTCTTTTTATCTCAACAACCATGGCGCGCCAGAAATTTCTGAACATATAGCTCACGAGTCCATTTAGATATCTCATCCGGAAATGGTAACGTTAAATACCTGACCAATTTTAGCGGTAAGGGCATCTCCAAGTGCTCTGCACATGAGGTACAGATTTTCGCAAATCCTATCCACATGGCGAATGTTTGCACTTTTTTCTTTTAGAAAAGGAGACATAGCTCCGACCTCTTTATCAAGCGATGCATACAATTTTTTTTTGCAGAGTTTAAAAGTTTATAGTTTACAAATCATGGACCACTCAAGTTATACATGCAAATCGACTAGCGAAAAAACAAAGCACAAATAGCCTAAGCATCATGCACTCGTCTAATATATATGCCTTCAAGCACCCAGGTTATAAATATCCCTTGCGACCATCTCCACACGATGGATCTGGAATTTGTACGGCGGTTCCATATGGCCCAAACGAAAAACATACACCCCCTCGAATCACCGTTTTAATTTGTTGTCAATCTAAACTTAACAAACTCGCGAACATATCCGTGATATTACTCTGAGGAGGTATATTAAAAATAAAGTGAAATTGTTTTCAAATAATGCGAGCAAAGGGGCATGTGATAAATTGATGATCGATTTAACCATCGGATTCATAGAAAGCACCCTTCTTACATACATTGCATTTACACTTAATGAGATTATCTTTTCTTAAATTAGTTTTTTACTCCTTCCAGTCCTGAAAGTAAGGCATCTTTTTTCCAGAAGTCAAACAATGTCTAGTTTGATCAAGTTTTAGAAAAGCTGTCAATACCTATTATAATATATTGACATCATATGAAAATATATTTTGTGATGTATCTAACGGTATTGATTTGGTATTGTAGATATTAACATTTTATCCTAAAAACTTGTTCAAAGTTGACACTGTTTGACTTTTGAAAAAAAATACGCCTTACTTTTAGGCACAGAGGTAATATGTAAGAACCCCATAAAGATCTGAATCATTAGAGATACCTTTAACTTCCATAAGTAAGTGCGGAGGAATCCGATATGCTCATTTATCATATTTTCATACAATGACTTAAGTAGTGAGCTTACATGTAAAAGTGTCAGATTCATTAGTTAGTTGAACCATCATAAACCTTTGGACCAAGTGCAACCAAGCATTCCACTTATTCCTAGTTAAGGTTCGTCTAAATTCTATTTTTATAGGAGTAGCATGCAATAAAACATTTGCACCCAAAGCATCTTTTCGTGGGACTATGTTGTATGGAGATTGGTACTGTTGGGCTAAAGGAGAGTCCCCTAACCCATACCATCTTCCCAAAACGAGTGTTGAAACCATTACCTATATGAAAAGAACCTCTTGTAAAAAAAAAGGCCGCCTTAACCCTCATTAGACGTTTTCAAAAGGGTGAATCCGTAGGTTTTGCTTGAAACTAGGATAAAGTTTAATGTTGAATGTATTTATTATGCAGCTGCTCCTGTTTAACCTTCATTAGACCTTTTTAAATTTTTACAAACTTTATCCAAACTAGGACCGCTCGTCAGATCCGACTGTGTACCTCCCTAGAGCATGAGGCCAGACGACAGAAAGGCACAAGACACAAAAGTCATAAATCTAGCCCTCCAACACCTACTCTCTACAGGAGGGCGGCCTCCACTCCCCTGTCATCTCCGGGAGGCTAAGCCCCCGGAAAGGGGAGGAGAGGAGCATGCAGGGATTTGAAAACAACTCTCAAAATAGGGGAGGGAGGAGAGAAGGTCAGTGGAGTAATGAGACCTTGTTTATCATTGGACTAGTTCGTTTGGAATTTTCCTTCTCAACTGGAGTACAATGTCAAGGATGACATGAGCCGTATTCCTTGCAGAAGAGGGTTAATTTGACTGGGTCGGATAATACCTTCTGTTATGTCCATGCATGCAGTCTAATGCTCCGTACGTACTACAAGACACGGCAGTTAGCTAGCGGCACGGTTATTGGCAGCTTACCTGTACACTAGATAGTGATAGTTCTCACAGTCCTTCTAAAATCATGAACGGATTATATGAAAAAATAAAATATTTTTTCTTTTTCAGCAGGCTAATATGACCGCCACTCCATGATAGTGATAGTTCGTGAAAGCGGGAAATGGACAGAAGAGTCGTCCTCGAGGTATTGTAGATTGTATTTTTTTGAGCCGCACGCCGTCGTCAGGTACAACGCCTTTTGGAAGCTGTACAGTAGTTTTCCCCACTGCAATTTTTTATAGAATTTTAAGTAAAATAGGAGTCTGTACAAGGAGCTAGAGGGTAGCTCCTAAAAAATAAAACAACAACAGTTAAACAAAACAACCAGACTCTAAATGAAGGCTTGAACCCAGGCAGCTAAACCGACATAGGCTTTACGAGTTGCTCTACTAAAAGATGTTTTGAGTCCATTTTCAAAAGTAAACATTTATTAAATCGGAACCATTTAAAAAATAAATATTTTCAAACCTAAACCATTTTCCAAAATTGTTCATATTAAATAATGTTCAAATTTGAAAAGGTTCAAAATTTGAACATTGTTCAGATTTTTGAAAAAATATTTAGTTAAAAAATGGAAACAGAAAAAGGAAACAGCAAAAAAACGAAGGAGAAAAGTTAACGAAAAGAGACTAAAACAAAGAAAGAAACGATGGTTTACTGGGCCGCAGCCCATGTCGGATTTGTCCAAACGAGCCCTAGTTCCAACTCGCAAGGAAGGCGATATATAGTGGTTCCGTCCTAATCCTGCCCTGCCCAGAGCATTAGCCAGCAAAGGGCCAAAGGGCACGTACAAATAGCCTTTCAAAAAAAAAAAAGCCTAAGCAAAACTGAATCGATGGATTGATGCATCTACGCTTAGACTTCCTGTACAGCACGTCTGCAAGCATGATTGCATCTATGTTTACTCGATTTTCTCCCTTTGTCACTGCCCAGTCGCACAACTGCCGGGATTGAGCATCGCCACCGTTAGCCGCCGCCAGGCTACACGTACTAGATCTTCTCTGCCTTGTCATCTGTTTCGATTGGCGACGATAGCTACGAACTGCCACCGTCTGCCTCCAACACAATTCCTTACGTGATTGATCTGAGGTACTATTATACTATACGTATTGCTACGTGCTTGATCAAATCCAATAATTACTGCTCGCTAGTTTGATGTGCTAGTTATAATAGATTATTGTTTATTTTCTACACGTATGGCTTCTTTTCATGAAGAGAAAGACACTGCGAATTAGTAAACTTTTTATTACGGTTGGTCTAACCTAATCATGGCCCGGTTTATATGCAAACTTATCACGGTAATCCCAGAACAAGCTAGAGTTGTAAGCACGGCATATGAGAGACCCGAAAAGCACCAACAGATTTGGGATATGCCTAGTGATAAAAGCAAGTAGAAACACGTCAATTTCTATGTTTCTGTTATAAGTACGACTTGATACATTTTCATCTTTTCTCTCTTTGTGTTCAATGTCTTGTTGCCCCCCTCCCCCCTCTTAATGCTCAAACCCCTGATCCGCCCCTGCTTGGATGCCCGCCCCCCTCCAACTGGATACGTGTTGTCGTAGAAAAATGTCGGTGCTCCGCTCCTTGGAACAAAAGACAAGTACGAAGCTTTTTCATACATACACAAGTGTATAAATTGCAGGGGAGAAGATTTTTTTTTTATCAAAAACCACCGTCATTATTGCGTAGCAAAAAAGGTGCAACACAAGATGTCACGAGAAAAGGATTTACTCCCTCCATTCACAACGGGGTAGTTACTTGATTTTCAGAAGAAGAAAAACATAGAGTAGATAGTTTTCGGCTTTCCCTATCAAAACGATAGTTTTAGGTTTCTTCAAGAAAGATAATCAGTGAATGTCTATATCTAGATATATACAAAGGGAAACTAGGTCGCCTTGACAGCCCCGCGCACTTTTGCAAAGCATGATTTTATTCGATGCGTCCATATTTAATTTGCGTGCATAGCTTGACTGCTTCAGATGTTCTTCGATCCTGACTTATGTTCCTCGAATCCTGACTACTTCAGATGTTCCTGGTGTCCACCAGCAGGACAATGCGCATATGTCTACATTCACCTACCTGAAGCGCATACTTTGGCTTAGCAATGCACACACGTACGCATACTCGTTCCGCCGTCAACGCATCACTCATGTCTTGGGGGAATGCAAAAGGAAGAACGATGATGACATGACTGGTTGATTAATTCTTATGCCACACAAATGCATATGCATGCATGCATGCACCTAACTTGATTTGATTTGACTATCACTTTCACTTCGATTTTCGTTGTCTCACCTGAAATATTCCTTGATCTCGCGTGTGCTACCTGAAGACAACGACGGTTCCTTCTCGATCGAGACCTAATTAAACTGTCTTCGGTTTCACAACATAGATAGCTGGTTAACTAACTAGCAAATATCATTTGATCACGACCAAGAAACTGACTTCGATTAACAGCTGCCGTTTCATGGTCTTCATTCGCTCCCCCATAGTCCAACCATTTAAGCATAATTAATCGATGGAAATAGAACAACTTGACCGGCCCAGCTCGATCCAACACGAAACCGCACGCCTAGACTATATATAAAGGCATCGCGCACGTACAAGCTGATCACCGTCAAGCTACGGCCGGAGCGGGACATAGTACACTAGAAATCCAGGAAAAATAATTCCGGCGAGGTCGCCATGTCTAGCCTTACGACCACTACGAGCACGACTAGCGGCACGGAGGAGTACTCTGACACGTGGCTCTCTCTGGGGATCGGTGCACCTAAGTGGGCGCCGGCGCCGGCGCGTCACGACGAGCTGTTCGCGCCACCGCCAGAACCACTGGAAACTCGAGGAGAGGGATCAACTACAACTACAAGCCGCCGTAGCAGGAGGGTCGGTCGTGGAGATGGTGATCACCGGAGCCTGAGCGACGGAGGGGATGCTGCGGGCAGCGGCGGCACGAGGAAGAAGCTCCGGCTCACCGGAGAGCAGGCAGCCCTGCTTGAAGACAGCTTCCGCGCCCACAACATCCTGTCCCATGTACGTAATCGATAATATATCCTCGGTTACTTTCTGAATTTAATTATGATGCATATGTCTCTGAGTATTCTTCAGAGTCTTCCTTGTACTCCTAATTAGTGTCTCTAAATTTATTAATTTGCGTGCATAGCAGGATGTTGATTTTTAGTTCCCGGTGCATTCGTGTGATCGACCGAACAGAAATATCGTGCGTAATTAACATATGTACTGCTTTTGCAGGATGAGAAGCATGGTCTGGCGCGGGAGCTCGGGCTGAAGGCGAGGCAGGTGGAGGTGTGGTTCCAGAACAGGAGGGCACGCACCAAGCTCAAGCAGACGGAGCTCGACTGCGAGCTGCTCCGCCGGTGGTGCCAGCGCCTCAGTGATGAAAACGCGCGGCTCCGGCGAGACCTCGCTGACGCGCGCTCCAGGCCCACCGACGCCTCGATGGTGATCGCGGCATGCGCGTCCTGCAACAAGCTCGCCCTTGTCTCCGGCGACCGGACGGCAGCTTAATTAGTCCCTGCCGACTGACACACCGTGGCCTTCTGTCACCCCGTTTGTAGGTGAAGCAAAAGACATTCTGCGAGAAGGAAGTAGATACACACGCGCCTTTTTTTTTTTTTTGCATTCCTATATTTCTCCACAGCACGTAGCACGAGATCAACATGTGTGTACTGAGACAGGGAATCTAACTTACCTTTTGAAATGTGAGCTCTGGGTAACTGATTAATTGCATTCAGGTTCTTTGAGCAAAAAAAAGGTAGTAGTAAAATCTAAAATGAGTGATGCCACTCTGATCGGGAGTCCGTCAGAATCGGACATCGTTCAGGTTCAGGCCAGAAAAATCTTTGGCAAAGCTTCGGGAGTCTCCTGGGTAGGGTTCAGACTCATCTTCCTGATCAGGTCTCAATCTTTGGATACTGTAAATGTGTTGCTCTGCCGGTGAAGGATTTCACTCACATATCTGGGCTGTCACTGCATTTTGACTCCTGGGGCGGGGGGCGCCTTAGTAACACGGGAAGGCTGACCTTAGTGAATTCGGTACTATCTTCAGTGACAAGGTTGTTGAGAAAACATGACCAAACTAATACGCGATCGAGGATGCTCATCTTTTATCGAGAAACTTTCCACCATCCTATCCCCTCACTCTTTTGCATGCATGCACTTGTGACAACATCAATGGCATCAACAAGGATATTTGCAATTGAGAAACTTCAGAATATCTCTCAAATCGACCTGTGTTGGTATGTTTCGTTTGATATTTTTTTTTTCAATTCAAAGTAACTGTCTGACTTTTATAAAGTTGTCACCGTATTGGTAGTAAAATTGTCATGTGGTAGCTCGTTATAAAATAGTTTTGCAACTTACATGTTATTACTATTTTGACAACAAAGTATTTTTTATTGAGGTTTTGCATGCTTGTAGGGCACATCATTAAATACAACCAGGATTTTTTTTTCAGATTTTTAAAGCATGTAAATAAGATTTTTAAATTTTCTAAAATAAAGTTATTGCAGCAAGAGCGGGGCCATTGACGTTCTGGTTGTCAGCCATGTCGTTGATGAAGCGGTTGACAATGTCAGGTAAGAAGTCGTCGTTGGGAAAGTAGTCAATGCCAGTAGTCGCGCGAGTGCGCTCCCCAAAACCTAATCACCCCTCTCCCGTACAGGTCACAGGAGGCGGAGGCCTACTGTCGTTTCAACTGGTGCATGCTGGAAGACGGGATGGAGAAGATTTGGAAGACGGCGGCGCAATGTTCTGAAACGAGGTGGAACCATATGTTGTGTGCGGCGCCGGTTAGGGACTTAGGGTTCGCTCAGGCTGTATATATAGTGCGGGTTGGATAGGACGTGGGTGCAGCCCCACGATCCAAAGGAATTAGAAACGACAGCGAGTAATTAACGTGTCCGTTAAAAATTAATAAATGACTCATTAGATTTTCCCGAACAGTAAAAATATAGGCATCGGCTCGGCTCATTCCTGAAACCTGACGCAGCGCGGCGCGTCGTGACGTGGTGGCGAGGCGAGCGGCAGTGGAGAAGTGCGCGGGAGGCTCCCCTCTTCTCATGCTCATGCAAGTGCTAGTAGAGCTCACGTTATAAAATGGTGCAACTCTCTCCCAACTACTCCCACCGTTTCAAATTAAATGACTTCCATTTGTGTACAACAAGTATAGATATATCCACATGTAGACAAATAGAAGTCAATTAAAATGGAACGGAGGGAGTAGCAATGTGGGACTAAAATGTGGGAATAAACTTTAGTCCCCAACCATCCATGCACATGCGCTATTAGAATTTCTGAATTTAGTTTGACTTTGGCCTGTGGCCCACTAGCAAATACAAGTAAATTCCAACATATGTCATCGCTGCTCGTACTCATCATCTAATTAAATAAACGCACATAATCTTAGTAAATGTGGATATAAATACTTGACATATACTCCCTCCGTTCCAAATTAATTGACTTTTATTTGTCTACATGTGGATGTATCTATACGCGCAACATGTCTAGATACATTCATGTGTAGATAAATTGAAGTCAATTAATTTAGAAGGGAGGGAGTACAGGAAGCGGAGGTTTGGCTCCCGAGCGTCCCTGCTCTCGATATCTATGCCGTCCCTTTGGTTGTTGAGATATGTGCCGACATTATTTCTTTATGTGCTAAATAGAGATATTGGAGGATACGGGTGAAATACGGTGCAGAAATACCGGGCAGGTGGAGAGATCATTTAATTGCTGTGCCAAAGAAGTCAGCGTGTAGGTTTGGAGAACTGACATGTAAATACAGTGGGTTACAGTATAGTCTCGTACGATTCACAGTCATTCCTCTCCCATCGTTTTGCACGGTTCTTCTCCCTCCTCCGTTCAGATTTGAATAAACAGAGCCTTGCTTCATGGGTGATGTATTGATTCCGGACATGGCGTTTTTGGTTTCTAAGGTGGATGGACGCTCTCTCATCCCGAACGAGATTGCTTTGAGGTCGATGGACGAGCTTTTGCCTCGCGGATCACCGGGACCGGCACCGCCCAAATCCTCGTTATCATCGTCCGCACCGGGGGCGTCCTCCCGTCGCAGGCGCTCCCTCGAGGTGGGCAATGCGGCTGACCGCACGCTCGCAGTCGCCGCGCCATCCTCCTCGGCTCCTCGCCTCCCGCAGCCGCAGTCGGGCGCACCGCGTGTGCGTCCACGCCCGGGCACCTGCACCGGCGCTGCAGCTACGATGCCCGCCAAAGGACGTGCCCTTCTTCGGCTTGACCTCCGTGCGTGGGCCGGAGCCGGCGCTGGCGAGGAAGGCGTTGGCGCTGGGGCGCCGTAAGCCTGCCTTCCCTGCCCTAGAGATGCAGGTGAATGCCGTGGCCGCGCTCGCGCAAGCCCTCTCCGCCGTCTCTCCGTCCTCGTCGTTGCCGTCGTGTACCATCTAGACGACTCCAAGATTCATCAGTCAGATGTGACATGGACAGGCTCATGTTCCACGCTTGTCCATTTCCTTCCATGATTTTGCCGGGAAAATCTGTGGCGAGATTCCGTTGATTTTTCCTATGTATCACAGATATTCCTGTTGATGTGCTATCCACTTGTTGCATTTTCCTATGTAAATCGTGTCAAGATATGTTCATTCGCGTAACGCTACATTGATCCAAAATCATCTTTGCTTATAATGTCACTCTAGTTGTTCTTTCCGTCAGTAATTGTTCTTTCCGTCAGTAATTGTACGTACCTGTAGTGATTTTAAGCCTGAAGCAGATAGTCTTTATATTTCATTGTTAACCTGTGAACTGAAAATTGCGAAGTAATACAAATTTTTGCTTGTCCAAAATTGTGTTTGAGTGGAACTCGCTGACACACACAGTTATTTCAATTTTAAGATATGTACGTCTGCAGTGCAAAATTAGGACACACTTCTTGCAGATTTGTTGATCAATATACTTAATTTTCAAAAATATTTGTTTTGTAAATTTGCGATGTATATCACTACTTGATCAGAAAGAGTTATCTAATGACCACAATGTTTATTTGAGATATATTCAATCTAATTTTTAATCACATTTATTTATTGAAAATATTTTAGACAAATAATTTCAAGATACATGAAGTTTTGGAGATTTCGGTGGTCTCGCAATTTTTCTCAAATCGTTGATCAAATTAGGGTTCAAAATTTCTACAATTTTGTTGGGTAATAAAATATAATTATCTCAACACATTTCAGACTATTTTCATACCCAACTAATATTTAATTTCAATTTAACATATTTTAGATCAAACTAATTCGAAATAATTCTGAGATTGTTCAGAATTTGGGAGATTTATTTGAGTCCAAAAATTTTCTTGAACCGAAATTCCAAACCCTTTTAAATAAGGGTTCAAAATTCCAACTTTTTTTTTGGTAATTTTGGTTGGTACAGAGTTATAATTATCTCGCATATTTTGGTCTATTTTGGATAAGATTCATATTTAGTCATACTATTTTGAACTTAACATATTTATACAAAATAATAAAGTAGTTTCGAGGTTTTCCAAGATTTTAGAGATTTTGGTGATTTCCAAAATTTGTTTCGAACCAGTATGGTTCAAATTCCGATGAAATTTTGGCAAAAAATCCAAAATTTTGGAAAATTTCTTTGGGTGACACAATTTATTTATCTCACAAAATTTGGACATTTTCGGCACGATTGATATGAAATTCATTATTTATCAAATTATATCTAAATAACAGTATTTAGGCGAAATTATTTTAAAAATCATTTCAAGATTCCTGGAAATTTGAAGTTTTAGATGGGTCTTGATTTTTTTTTCTCGTTCAAAATTTCAAACCCTTATCATTGAGTGTTAAAATCTGGGCAGTTGTTGCTGAATTTCCTGGAATAATTGCAATCAATTGTGTTTATATTAATAGTCCGAGCTTTAGTTCGTGGGTTCATCAGTACTCCAAAAAAAAAGTGTAGACGTGCAGTGCATGCAACGTAAATTATGGTCGGACACCCCTAATCATGTTTAGTTAGAGTTTATAGTGGCTTGGACCAGTTTCATTGGACGTTGAGTTTCACAGTGCTCAGCAGCTATGCTACTGGCTACATTGAGTTGACTACACGTTACCGTGCTAAGTTTGTCAACCTATCAGGCCTGCAACGCATGAGTTAATGGCTCGGGATTTAATGCTACCTGCTACATCACACGTTTTATACCCGGAGATATACTATTGCGAAATTGAGGGAACACGGACAAGGCGTAACGCACGGATGGTTATTGGGCCGGAAGCAAGGGCTGGGATATCGAGAGCTGTGGTGCTCGGGAGCCAAAAGAGGTTTTCGGGGAGTACAAGATATGACTGCTTAAGAGCATCTCTAGTGGATGGTGTAAATTTGGACGTGTATATCTCCATATACACCTCCATATACACCTTGCTAAATTTTACACCTCCCAGTTTTTCAGTGGAACATGTAAATCAGGACGTCTATATTCTCTCTCCTACATTTTAATAATATTTCATCTACAAAATCGATGGAAGTAACAAATTAGATCACTCCTACAGTAGCAAATATATTAACATTAGCAACAAATTTGAGTTACCATCTACTCCGTACAAATCAGCACAATTTATTAAGCATGAACAATCAGTACAAATATATTAAAACTAGATATTACTATATCGATTGGAAAATAAAGTTCAGTACAAGATGTATCCGTATACGTCTACCGAAATGGAAAAGTTTCAACACGAAAGTTGTGAGAAACATCAAGTTGAACATGCTCGTCAAATGATTTTTCAAAACTTCAACCGAGTGTGACGAATTTGAAAAAATTCGACCAAAAAAGTTTTGAACATCGGTTCGAAATTGGCAAGTTATGATCGATGAAACTTGAAACCGAGTATGGGAATGAAACCAACTCATCAGTACGCACGTATTTTGTGTACACAACTTTTCAAATCGAATTGTATTTGTGTAGATCAAAGAGCAAGTAAAAAAGTAAAAAAGGAAAAAGCTTTGGTTGGGCTCCGGTCTCGCTCCGGACGTACGTGGGAGGAGGCAGTTGCTTCTTTTCCTTCGTCCACGAGCGTGGGCAGGTCGTGTTTACTTCCACGCCTCGTAGCCTCGTGGATACGACGTGCAAACTGCCACGACCATATACACTAGCCACTGGGAACCGTTTTTTGACTTCCATCGTGTATATTTGACATACACGTCCATATACACAAGCCACTAGGGATGCTCTAAGTATCTAAGTGACACTGCAAGCTCAAATACGACTAATGATATGACCACGGCAACTCGCCTAAAGTGTGCGTGGTGTAATTTCTGAGAAAAGGAAAGGGAACAATGTGGAGGGTTCAATCACAAAATCTGCGTAATGTAAGGTCACTAGATGGTGGCGGTAAAATTGGAGATACACAACAGAGCACGAACGAGAAATGCAAATTGCACATAGAAAAAATACGTAAAATAAACACACGGTCCGCTGTACTGTTTGCTCCTGTGCATTTCGTTCGGAAGAAAACAATTTTTTCCATGTGAAAGAAACAGAGTAGCACTCTTACGGTCTTGCCATGCCTTATCTCGTAGTGTCGTACACAAGATCAAATCTTCGAACAAACGCTGAGTTGTCCTGTGCTTCCTTTCCCGCTGAGGTACTTGGGACTTCCACTCTCCCTGAGGAAGCCGACGGCAGCACAACTGAGATATTTGGTGGAGAAGATAACAAGTTACTTGCCTGGTTGGAAAGCCGGGCTGCTAAACCGTGGAGGCCGTCTCGAGCTGATCAAATCGACACTAGCAGCGGTGTCAATCTTTGCGATGATGTCCTTGGACATTCCGGTGGAAATCCTAGTGGACGTAGAGAAAATCCTCCGCGGCTTCCTTTGGAAGGGGAGGAAGGATGTGCATGGAGGCCACTGTTTAGTAGCGTGGGATAAGGTCTGAACTCCCAAGGAGTGGGGAGGCCTGGGAATTCCGAATTTGAGGATGATGAACCAAGCCTTGAGAGCAAGATGGTTGTGGTTGAGTAGACTGGACGACTTCAAGCCGTGGAAAGAGTTCAACATACAGGTGCCGCTCGTGGTACGACAGCTTTACGAGGCAGCGACACTTTCCACGGTTGGAGATGGGGCAACCACTTTCTTCTGGACTGATAGGTGGTTAGCCGGTGGGCGGATAGGGGAGATAGCTCTCAACCTTTGGAAACGGGTTCCCAAACATCTGCGTAAAACCCGCTTCGTCAGACAAGGCCTTGCTAGTGGATGGCTTGAGGATGTGCCACCAGATCTCACGGCTCAGGAGCTTCATGAGCTGCTTGAGCTTGCTGAGCAGTTGACTGAGGTCACGCTTACGGTAGGGGTGGACGACACCATTAAGTAGACTTGGGAGAGGCATGGAGGATACTCCAAATCGACATACAGAGCCATGTTCGCATGTCGCATTCAGATGGATGGAGCTTTGCAGATTTGGCGCTCCCGTGCCCCTGCGAAGTGCAAAGTCTTCCTTTGGTTGGCCATCAGGGGAAGGTGTTGGACGGCGGACCGCCTGAGCCGTAGAGGCTTGCCCCACCCGGCGTCGTGTCCCTTCTGCGACCAACACGATGAGGACATAAACCACCTACTCCTCGGTTGTGTGCTTGCCCCGGAGGTTTGGGCAGCCACCATACGTAGCTGGGGGATTCAGTTAGCCCCACCTGACCACGACACGACTTTGGTGGTTTGGCTAACGAGCCTGCAGAGTGAGAGGGATTTTTGGTCAGCAACGGCACTTATCTGTTGGTGCTTGTGGAGACACCGCAATGATGTTATGTTTGATGGGGCGCGGCCGTCGGCCGCAATGTTGATCTCCCGCATAGCTGGTGAGGCGGAAAATTGGTGTTTAGCCTATCTTTTCAGAGGTAGACTAGCACTAGTGGATAGGTGGAGATGTCGCGAGTGATTGTGTAAGTCCTGGGTGGTGCGAGTTTTGGCGCATGTGCCAAACCGCGTGGAGTTGTAAATTGGCCTCTTGGCCCCTTCTTCTATGAATTTGATACACCTTTTCAAGGTGTATCCTTGAAAAAAGATAAAATCTTCAGAAAGACGGAACGAGCAATGGCTTTCCCTTTTTACCCCTCATCCCGTACACCAACGCATGAAGTTTCTTCATCTCGCGTGGTTCTGGATTCAGGTCAAATAAGAACGTGTATCCGAGAATGAATCTGATTAAGCCAGGCAAAGACAGTTCTTGGTGCAGACGGATATGCACACACCTGTTCTTGCGAGATTCAGAGAAGATTTAAGAACAAAAATAACACAAAATGAGCTATGCATTTTCCCTTTTGCTTTCCTCACCCCGTACACCAACGCATGAAGTTTCTTCATCTCGTGTGGTTGTGGATTCAGGACAAATAAAAACATGTATCTGAGAATGAATCTGATTAGGCCAGGCAAAGGCAGTTCTTGGTGCAGACAGGATATGCCCAAGAACAACTGTTCTTGCGAGATTCAGAGGAGATTTAAGGAAAAAAAACAGGGAGAGATCATTTTACGAGCTGTATATACACGCAGCTTCAGTAAATGGAGTACCTACGACTAGTCCATGATAAAAAACGCAAGAGAAGAGAACAAAGAAACAAAACGAAAATTACTAAATCGACTGAAACTGCTCACTAGCTTACTGCAGAACAGCCGTGATCTTTGGTCAGGTCATGAATCTTGATCGGTTTTATTCTCCTTCTTTGGTTCGATTTTGGGGCGCTGCCTCCATGCTAGGGGAGGGACGGAGCTTCGATCTTCATGGCTGCTAGCTAGCCTGTATAGACGAACATTGCCGCGCCGAGCGTCTCATCTGTTGTGCAACGGGTTCGGGCCGGTCGGCACGGCCCGCTTTTCGTCCTCGTCGCCTGCCAACGTCGCGCACGCCGCCGCGCCACCACCTTTCTCCTTCCTCTGTTCCTTGCACCGGGCGGCGTGGAATGCAGCGGTGGCCATGACGGCGCGGCCGCGGCCGCCGCCGGCGGACGGCGCCAAAGACGACGTCGATGGCACGCCAGCGCCTTGGACAGCGACGGCTACGACGACAAGCACGGCGAGCGATAGGCACACGGCGGCGCTGGCGAGGGGCCGCGCCCACCGCCGCCTCCCCATGGCAAGTCGCGTCGCGCGTACGTAGGAGAATGGCCTTGCTAGGCCAGCAGGAGTGACTATTAGCTGCTCGTGGCAAGTGCGACGAGTGGAGGAGAAGATTCTGCTCATATATGTTGGCCGTTCACAAGACTTCTGGAGTTGCCGGTCATTTTATATTCACAAAAATCATACACTTAAAAAAAAAATTAAAAATCATATTATAATAAGTTTTAAAAAAACTGAATATAGTCAATGATGTACCCAACAAACATGCAAAACTTCAGTTTGAAATACTTTGCATTCTAAACCACACAAAGATTAAAAAGGTACAAATCTACGCATATATTGCGAACTCCAAAATGTATCAGATTTTGATATTTTTATGTAGCCCAAAATTTCGAAAAATCAGTCATGCAATTTTGCATTTCTATGATCCATCGTTTACTAGACCTAGATTTTTTCGGATTTATCTAAACCATGAAGTACAATTTTTTAATTTAAAAAATAAATAAAAGATCACTTGGGGCATCTCCAATAGTTGTTGGTAAATTATGCCACATTGGATTTATAGCCGCAAAGGGTGTCCATGCCTCCCCTAGCTCCTTTATGAAAGAAAAAATTTCTCCTAGGATTTATAGCCGCAAAAGCTGCCCATCCGTAGTCTCCTCCGGACTCTGGCCGGTGCAGCACTGCCACCAAACCCCGGGCATTGATGAGCCTTGAATCCTATTCCCATCTTGCAGAGAACATCCACAAGGTTAGAGAGAGAGAGAGAAAAGCAGAGCGATGGATGATCCATTCATCCTAGGTGGCGACTGGGCTAGAGAGAGAAACTTTCGGATGCATGGGATGAAAATTTGAAATGGAAAGAGCATTGAGGCTCACTGCTTTGCCTTGTGATGATCGTCATTAGTCAATGGTTTCCTCCACCGAATGGTGCAAAGTGCCCATTCTCGCTTCACGCGCCAACAATCCTTGTCCTAAACAAAACATAGGTCGTCCATAGTTTTCCTCATTTTCCCTTGGCCCAAGGTGAACAACTTAACATAGAGCAGGTGCTCAAATTATAAAATTGAGCTCTGACAACGAGTCATTTGAGAGCTCTACTTATCCAACCCCAAAATTTTGCCCTCTTATACAACAACGACTCTCATCTCCTAGTACTACCTCCGTTTTTGAATACATGCTAAATATCAAAAATACATTTTGCAGCTATAAAAGACCACTATCTCTTTCCAAGAAGGCTTTCATTAGATTTCTGTCTCTTTCCACTATCACATGCATCATGTTTAATCAGCTCGGAACACAAGAGGCCTTCCACAAAATAAATTATGATATTTATTAGTTGGTTTTGTTTTCCTGGTATCTGAAAATTGAGATTGTGGTCTTATATATAAAACCGGAAGGAGTGTGTATTTCTCGAGTGACATATTTTGATAGAATTTTTACTAAATGGGTAATATGTGTCACAAACGCACAATTAAAGGTTAAAAAGTGAAATTCACTCTTGTTTCTTTCATATATACACACATACATGGGACCCTTACTATTTATTTCTCTCTATCTCTCTCTCTTCCTAGATGTCGGTGAGGGGCGAGGGAGGTCCGCGGCAGCGTGACGGCGTGGAATAAGGTGGAGTTGTGGTCGGTGACGTGGAAACCGCCACCTGGGAGGTGAATGGGCGAGAAATATAGTGAGAGATGAAATGTTTGAGGCTCTCTTGGAGCAACTTTTTACCAATACCCTCAAAAACTATTTTGAGAGAGTCCAGTAGGGGCTATGTGAAAGATGCTCTAACCAAATACATTCATGAGTCTATTCGTATAAACAAAAAGGTGCAACTCCAAATCTCCACAGAATTCAACACTAACAAGATAAAGGAAAGAGAGATGTTGTGAGGTCTACTTCCAATTGCATGCCTTGTCAAGTTCATCATCCTTACAAGAGGACTAGACCAATGATGTGTGTAGTACACCAATTTTCTCCTTGCAGCCAACACATGCTCCCTTTTAACCAGAAGGAAATAAATGATGTTCTCCTTCAACCAAAAAAAAGGTACCCTACATAGGTAGGAGTCTTTGTTCTGTCACATTGCCTGTACTGTTCATGCCATCGTCTAGGTACAAGCTGAGTAATGCTCCATTTAATTCAAAAGCTTAGCTTGCAGATTTCGCGGCCGTACAAGGCCCATGTCACAAGGACAAAGATCTGTTCAGCGATTTCATCAACATGATCGAGCTTGATGTGACTGATTTTCCTTTCAATTTTTTGCTTTTGTCATTTCCCTTTTCAAAACGATTGTTGTCATCTTTTTCCCATGTCGATTTCCTTCACATGACTTTGACGTACCAGCTATTCCAGAAATTAGTGAGGAACTGAGCATTGCTACAAACGACTGCCACCAGCCCACTATTTCAAATAGATGACAATAAATTAGCAAGCGGATCCAAGCACCATATGGTCGTGATATTTATAATTTAGCAAAAACCCATGCTTCCAAGTTTTTCAAAATTGAAATAAGAGTACAATAATTCCTGGTATGTACTCACTATAAATTAAAATCTTTCTTTTAAATTATGTTACTCAGGCCTGGTGTAATAATAGTACAATAATTCCTGGTATGTACATCCATCGTCTTCGTTGGATCTAAAAGGTCTGAAACGTTCATGTTCATTGGCAACTAGACTAGTCCAACGGGGAAAGGGAGTGGAAAACGACGCCTACTGGTTAGCAGCAGCTTGCATGCACGCATGTTCTTTCTGAAGGAGGAACTGCTTATCAATATCAGCAGCTTCTGTTCCTGGGGTTGGTTCGTTCTTCGTTGCATAGCCGTTGTCCCATTGCGAGTAAGAGCGAGGACTGTGTATGCCGATGCTGGAGACGCAAAGCCTGGGAAATTGTCTCCAAGTAATGATGGATGTACCCACCTCTTTCCATCGTACTACTGGACTGGGAGAGAGACACGACATGTTCCGTTTCGTTTTTACCATATATGTGTAATCGTCGTTATGGAAAGATTCTTTTTTTGAATGGTGGCAAGAGATCTGCCAGATTCATTGATTAGAAAGAAGATGGTAGAAGGACCCGAGCTGCCAAATTCGTCTATGTAAAGATGTCAATCAGTGGCTGCACTATATTCACAGTTTGATTGTTGCAACTCACACCGCACCATTCGAACATCTTAAAAAGTGAGTAAAATCTCCAGGGCGAAGGTCGCACCATGCGAACATCTTAAAAAGTGAGTAAAATCTCCAGGTCGAAGGTCAATGATTCCAGAGAAACTAGTTCAGTTCACAGGGTTGGGGGTAAATCCCCAGGTTGCAAATGGGACCCAAGGGAAAAGAGAGGGCAAATCAGCAGGACAAAATCTGTCATCTACCCTCCCAAATAAGAATCCCGTCCCTGTAGCCTAGTCTCGACATTGTAGGGAGTTGCATGTACATCTATGGTGGTAGCACTAGTAGTAGTATTCATACTACCACAGTTGCCGCCCCAGTGGGATTTTTGCCACTCCAGCAGGCGACGGCAGCACAGTGCACGTACTTCATGTGCAGTAACATCAGCTATAGAATCAAAGAACATCAGCTCACATCATCAGTAGGTCCGTACTAGTACTGTATTTTTCGTCGTTAAACATTGCAGCAGAGGTTACATAATACACTGTTACAGATTCACAACTCTTGCCGACAGATTGAAACTCGCATCGTACAAGTGAAGGTATTCAGGAATGGCACTACTGCTCAAGAATCAAGATACTGACTTCCCCACCAGAAAATCTGCCACTCGATTTTACATTTTACAAACAGGACAGCTTAATATGCCGAGATTTATATATTACGACAAGCCATCAGCACTTGAAATATAATGAGATGATGAGACACCATAACGTTGCTGACAATTCTTCAAGGTCGAGAAGCAACTAAGCAGTGAACTTCAGATCGTATGATATATATCCAGCATAGATGAACTGAAGATGCGGTACTGCAGCTGTTAATGACAGCACATAGAGAAATATAAGGCGGTCATATTTCTCCTCGGTAACCTCCACCACCATAGTAATCTCTTCTGGAGCCAGCAATCGCTACAGACTTCTGGTGCTCCAGCTTTGGACAGTCAGCAAGACGATGCCCAAGACCACCGCAGAATGCACATCCCTTGACGCCACTCTGCTTGGCGATAGCTTCAGCGTCCTCCAGCGGGTCAACAAGCTCAGCAAGAACAGGTGGTATTCTTTGCTTTGCCTCACTGAGCAAGTGCTTGAGATCGAGAAGTGTGGTCTCCGTCTGGTTCTTGTTGATGAACGTTGTCGCTATTCCAGTTTTTCCACATCGACCGGTTCGACCAATCCTGTGGACGTAGTTCTCGATTTCGGCAGGCATATCGTAGTTGATCACATGCTGGATATCAGGGAAATCAAGACCCTTTGAGGCAACATCAGTAGCTACCAAAACGTCCTTCGTTCCATTCTTGAAGAACTCAATCGCATTCTGTCTTTCTTCCTGATCTTTCCCTCCGTGGATTGCAACAGCTTCCACACCCTTCAGAAGAAGATACTCATGGATGTAGTCAACATCAACTTTGTTTTCACAAAATATAAGAACAGGCGGCGGAGTCTTTTGAAGGCACTCAAGGAGGTATATAATTCTGGCATCCTCCTTGACATACTCAACTTCTTGGATGACATCAAGATTTGCTGCTCCGGCTCTTCCAACATTAACGATAACTGGCATCACGAGGGCGCTCTTTGCGAAGTTCTGAATCTTCTTGGGCATAGTAGCAGAAAACAGAAGGGTCTGCCTCTGTGCCTTGAAATGGTCAAAAACCTCCCGAATGTCATCCTCAAATCCCAGATCAACAAGCCTATCAGCTTCATCCAATGTCAAATACCTGTGCAAATCAAGAAAGCTATTAACAAACTTGAAAAATGTCTGCCATAATCTTTAAAGATACTCGAAAGGTTTCACTAGTCCAATATAAAACAACATGATACACACTAAAGCATTTGCATTAAAAAACAAGCTGTTATCTCCAAAGTAACGGGGGCTATTTGCGGTCTTTGGACAGTGAGTCACTGACACTTCAGAGCAACAATAAGCTCACAAATGAAGCATCAAGGACTGACAGTCCTAAGCACCCACATTTGGCTCAACGCTACTCAGTTTTGAACATTCGTTCAATATATACTGATATGCTCCTGAGAATTTTATGAGGAAGTTCGGGCCTGAGGACGGTTCAAAATTAAAATCAACAAGTATGTGTATTAGCAACTTATAGAACATACTCAGCAAATACCAAAAAAAAAAATAGTGTTGTCACAAATTGCAGAGAATTTTGAATAGTTTACAATGCAAAACAATATACTACAGACTAAAGCGTTTGCAGTATAAAACATGTGGTTATCTCCTAGGTCATGGGGGCATATTTTGTAGTCTTCGGGCAGTGAAACATCATAGCAAAAGATCACATATAAAGTATGGAGGGTTGCCAGCCCTAAACCACTAGATTTGGTTCAGAACTACTGAACTTTGAACATTCATTCAATATAACAATATAGGGATATGTCCCTGTTCAATTTTACAAGGAAATTGGGGACTGGTGATGTACAATTAATAGGTACGCATTATTAGCAACTTATACAAGCATTCTTGGTGAAATACAAAAAGAACAACAGACTTATCCCAAAATGCAATATCAATATGGATATGCGATCACTGATGAGTACATAATATGTTAAATTCAACATTCCATTAAAAAAAAATAATGTTCACTCATTACGTCTTCATTGGAGTGGTGATCCTTTCATAAAAATATAGCACTTAAAGTTTACAAATTAAAGATATCATCGCAAGGGGTGGGCTATGAAATTAAATTGATGGTAAGTTGATAATAACTACTAAAAATACTCAAGACTTCATTAAACGATTTGAAACCAGAACATGTCACTGCAGTATAAATGTCAGGAAAATGACAGAAACAGGAAGTCAGAAACACATCAGACTATACACCTTTTCAATATATCAATGCTAGATTCTGCTTACGGTTACTAATTGTTAGAGAGATATTTGTATATTGTAGTTTCCCTATTAGATAGGGGGCTCCCTGCATATTTACACCTGTACATATACTATATATTGTGGCCTTTGGCCCCGTGGAATACAAGTCGCTTATTCCTAACATGGTATCAGAGCAGGTTTAGGGTTCCGCACGCGCGACTCGTGCGATTTTTTTTTCCTCCCAAGCTCTTCTTCCTGTACAGGTCATTCGACCTCTGCCTCCGTCCCGCCCGCGTCAGCTGCCACAAGGTCGGCTGTCTCCAGGTCTCCGGCCGCCGCCTCTTCTCTGTCTGTGGCTGCAGCTGTCCGTCAAAGATCAGGTCGCCGCCGTCCGCCTCTGTCCGTGGCTGCAGAAATCCCTCAGATCGAGCCGCCGATTTGTCCGTGGCTGCAGAAATCCCTCAGATCGAGCCGCCGATTTCCGTCGCAGATCTCCGGCCGCCGCGTCCATCCTTGTCTCCGGCCGGGCCTCCGCCGCCCGTCCCCTGTGGCCGCGTCCGTCGCTGTCTCGTGCGGCCGTCGTTTCCGGTCGCTGCTCGCCCGTCCCCTGTGCTTCGTGTTCGCACGGTTGGTCTAATCCCGAGCGAGCGGCTGCTTCCGTGCTGCCTCGTCTGGCTGCTGCCTCCGATCGATCCAGATTGAGACCGATCCCATCTGGTTGACCAGCTTCTCTGTGCTGCCTCGTCTTGCTGCTGCCTCCGTGCTGCCTCGTCTGGCTGCTGCCTCCGATCGATCCAGATTGAGACCGATCCCATCTGGTTGATATATGCAACCACCACCTGGGTATTCTGTTACAGATGGCATGGTCTGCCGTCTTCGTCGCTCTCTCTATGGCCTTAAGCAAGCCCCTCGTGCATGGTTTGAGCGCTTTGCTTCTGTGGTTACAGCTGCTGGTTTCTCTCCCAGTGCTCATGATCCTGCGTTGTTTGTTCACTGTTCTCCTCGTGGTCGCACTCTTCTTCTTCTTTATGTTGATGACATGATCATCACTGGTGACGACCCAGAGTATATTGCCTTTGTCAAGGCACGTCTGAGTGAGCAGTTTCTTATGTCGGATCTTGGTCCGCTTCGTTACTTTCTTGGGATTGAGGTTTCATCCACCGCTGATGGTTTCTTCATATCCCAAGAACGGTATATTCATGATCTTCTTTCTCGTGCCGCTCTTACTGATGAGCGTACTGTTGAGACTCCCATGGAGCTCAATATTTCTCTCCGTGCGTCTGATGGCGATCCTCTCTCTGATCCGACTCGTTATCGACATCTTGTCGGGAGTCTCGTCTATCTGGCTGTTACTCGCCCTGATATTTCTTATCCTGTCCATATTCTGAGTCAGTCTGTTTCTGCTCCCACTTCGGTTCACTATAGTCACCTTCTTCGTGTTCTACGCTATCTTCGTGGAACGATCTCGCTTTGTCTCTTCTTTCCTCGTTCTAGCTCGTTACAGCTTCAGTCCTACTCCGATGCTACTTGGGCTAGTACTGTGTTTTCCTTGGTGGTTCTCTCATTGCCTGGAAGACGAAGAAGCAGACCGCAGTTTCCCGTTCGAGTGCAGAAGCTGAGTTGCGAGCTATGGCTCTTTTGACTGCTGAGGTGACTTGGTTACGGTAGTTACTTGCAGATTTTGGTGTCTCTGTTACGACACCCACGACTCTTTTGTCAGACAGTACAGGTGCTATTAGCATTGCACGTGACCCAGTGAAGCATGAGCTTACTAAGCATATTGGCGTTGATGTTTCTTTTGTCCGTGCTAGTGTGCAGGATCAGATTATTGCGCTCCAGTATGTGCCTTCAGAGTTACAGTTGGCGAATTTTTCACGAAGGCCCAGACTAGAGCACAGCATAGCTTTTTCCTCTCCAAACTCAGTGTTGTGGATCCACCATGAGTTTGAGGGGGGGTGTTAGAGAGATATTTGTATATTGTAGTTTCCCTATTAGATAGGGGGCTCCCTGCATATTTACACCTGTACATGTACTATATATTGTGGCCTTTGGCCCCGTGGAATACAAGTCGCTTATTCCTAACACTAATATGTTAGAAAGAAGGCTACACTACAACTTCCCTAGTACTCCCTCCGTTCCTAAATATAAGATGTTTTAGATGTTTCACATGTTTACTAGATGCGGACTAAAATGAGCGAACGTACACACTAAAACATGTCTAAATACATGAGGATACATGTGAATCTAGAAAAAGGCTAAAACATCTTATATTTAGGAACGGAGGGAGTAATTGCTTATTACAGTATGTGCAGCCCTTGGACGACAATTGCTTTTGGTGATGAGGTACAGTGGACGAGAATGATGCATCCACACATGACATATTCGTGCACACAGAAACTACCACACACACACACATTGTTCATGCACGTAATCTATATCCCTCCGTACTGTAGAAAACTAGCAATGGGTCCGCAGCTAGGATCAGGATGTTCTACCCTGCCAAATTTCTATTTGATTACTTTCGAATCACAAGGATTAGCAGTTTAATCTAGCAAGTAGGCAAGTTTATATCGGTTTTGCTAATTCTCAATTGAATGAGAATTAGCTTAGTTCTCAATCGCATGACGTTATCAGTTGCAAGTAGACTTGCAACTGATTCGGACCATTTGATTTGCTTCGTGATTCGTGCATCAATTGCAAGTCAACATGCAACTGGGATTTGATGACGTCATGTGAATGAGAACTAAGTTAATTCTCATTCGACTGAGTTGCAAGTAGACTTACAACTGCTCCGGACCGTTTGATTTGTTTCGTGATTCGTGCTAATCATGAGTTGCAACTGACTTGCAACTGGGATTGATGACGTCATGTGGATGAGAATTAAGATAATTCTCATTCGATTGAGCGCTAGAGAGACCCAGTTTATATTTAGATTGATCTGTAATATATTTATTAGGAGAACGGAGAACCATCTATATAACAAATCCTACAGTAATTCATGGCATTAAACAAGAAGAATGGAACTGTCTTTATCCCATCTAAAGTCTTCTCTACCAAGTTTATTGCCTCATCTTACATAAGCGCGTCCCCGTCGCAGTGCTGTCAGGCCGTCTTCAGATCACCAGTACTCAGTTAAGCAAGTTTATATTAAGATTGTTTCCTGGGATCTGGCTGATGCTTGTTAGGAGATACCTCAATATGACTATGTCTACTGTAATTGTTGTGATTGGTCAGGAAGAACAATGCAATAGTCTCTATCTCATGGATACTATTTCTACCCAGCCTATAGTCATTTTTAGTATATCCTGCTGTACCCTCAGTATAGCAATTAGGCATAGCATAGTTTTAGTTCAAAAAATTGGTCAGGCTCTACGCACTAAGAATAAAATATGACTCTATGTGGCTGTCAAAGTAGTTATCTTCTAACTTCTATTACGTGTATCTGATCCAGGTATAAAAATACGACATGGACCCAAAAATCCAACACATACCTGCAATTGTCAAGGTTCATCTTCTTCTTGGCGAGAAGATCCTTGAGCCGTCCAGGTGTGGCCACCACAATATGTACACCCTTCTTCACCACTTCGAGTTGCGTCCTCATGTCTATACCCCCAATGCAAAGCAACGGCCGAATTTCTGGGAACCCAGCCTGCTTGAGGGGAGTGAGGAACATCTCAATCACATCATACGTCTGCTTGGCCAGCTCTCGTGATGGGCAGATAATCATCCCGACAGGGCCCTCCCCAGGCACAATCGGCATCAACATCTCCTCCTGCAGCGCCACCATGATGAGCGGCAGCACGAAGACGAGCGTCTTCCCGGACCCCGTGAACGCGATTCCGATCATGTCACGGCCGGAGAGCACAACGGGGAGCCCCTGCACCTGGATGGGCGTGGGCTGCACGATGCCCTTCTCGCGGAGCATGCGGAGGACGGGCTCGGGGAACCTGAGGTCGCGGAAGTCGCGCGCGGGCGGCGGGATCTCGTCGCCCTCGACAAGGATGTGCCACTTGCGGCGGAGCTCGTCGGCCTTGGCGCGCGGCATGCGGCGGAGCCGCAGCGGCGGCTTCCAGCCGGTGCGGATGGGCTCGGTGTAGGTGATTCCCTTGGCGAGCTCCCGCACGGACAGGAGCGTCTTGCGGTCCCCGAGGTTATCGATCATCTCCTTCTCCTGCTGGATGAGCTGCTCGGTGGCGGTGACCTCCGGGGCGGCGCGCTTGAGCTGCGTGGACGTGACGAGGAGGCTGGGCTTGGCGGCGGGGGCGGAGGGATCCGCGGGGTTGTTCGGAGGTGGAGGTGGAGGCGGCGGGAGGGAGGCGGGGGAGCCGGCGGAGGAGGGGGCAGCCGGCTTGGAGAGGCGCTGGTGGCGGAGGCGGTCGGCCTCCATGGCCCTGCGCTTGGAGACGGGGATGTACTCCTCGTAGTCGTCCTCTTCGTCGGGATTGGCGGCGGCGGCGGCGGCGGCAGCGGCGGGAGCCATGGCTGGGGCTAGGGTTTGGAGAAAGGTGGGGATCTCGTTGGGGAAAGGATAAATCGATGAGATCCGGTCCGAGCCTGGGAAGAAGACGAGTTCAGTTACCGACATGGAAATCAGTCGGTTGTTGGCCCGTGAGTCACGGCCTAGAAGAAATTGACCATGGCCCAAGACCAAACTGCACGTTCCTTCCTCTAGAACGTGGAAATTGCTCGCTATCGCCCGAGCGATTTCTACCGAGAGATCGCTTGCGATTGAGCAGTGCTCTAGACGGCCCGAATAAGGCCCGGCTGGTTTTAGTGTATGGTCAACCAACAACGCCGTTCTTGGCCGGTTTCCCGTTAATAAACTGGACAACTCTCGTTTCTTCTTTATTATAATATAGTTAGTGTGCACGTGCCATGCACTTCTTTGCAATAACTTCACAATACTTTGCTGTAGTGAGTCTAATTCCCATATTTCAAGATTAAATATTTTTGTATTGTCACGAGATTTCTTATATTCAAACTTCTTTCTGAAGGCATTTATCTAGAGCAATTATCGCGGCAACACTTATCGAAGGCACACTCACATCGATCCTTCTACCCATGCGGCGGACGCACTAGCTAAACACCCTCAATTCTGCCGTGTCTCCATGACTCCATGGCACTACCGGAGGGTGAGGCAAGGTGTAGAGGGTGTTACTTTTTCTTAGCCAAAAAAAACAGACTGGACAGGTTGAGCTTCACCTGAAACTAGCCCTTGTGGCTTTTTTTTGTTGGGCAAGGAGAAGGCATGTGCGTGCATGAAGAAATTATGCAAGGAAAAATAGTTCAATAATATGTATACCATGAAAAGAAATCCTCTGGGATCCATTATTTGAAATAAATATTTCCAGTATTACAAACCAATCCAATATGCCATGTTATATTTAATTTATTTGTTGTTCACTACAATGGGAGTATTTTCACAGAATGTTTAAGTGTTTATCTGCTACATGCTAACTTTCTTAAGTGGTACCCTAACTGATGAATCATTTTAGTCCTAGATTTCTTCATCAACTACAAGTACTAAAATTATAGATATAAAAGGGGATTGAAAAGAGGAGTAACCTTCATAAGAAGCATCTTGGGGCACTTTCTCATTTCAGTTGCATCGCCCAGCGACTGCACTGGTGTCATCTTCCTGCCGTAGCCCACATAGAGAAAGAGGTGGAACTGAATATTCTCTTCGGCACTAAGGGATTTGTGAGTTGTGAGCTGTGACTACCAGCTAACTGTAGAGAGAACCCACAATTGTCATCTTCCATTTCTGAAACTGGGTGACATTCAAAATGAATCTATATGGCATAGGATCGGAGCTCTCCATCTTCTGACCCTGTTTATGAAAACACGAAGATTAGTCACTAAAATGAAATTGAAGAGGCATATCTGCAGAAATATTCCCGACGATGATCATAATTCTGCAAAGAAAAGGAAAGACATATCATCAACTTAGCTACATACCACACCGCTTCGTGTATTCCTTGGCCTCATTTTGCCACGAATGTGCTACATGTATTTGTTCTTTGCAAACACACATTGAAGAGAACTTTATAAAGGAAAAGATCCGGTAACAATCATGACTCCACATTCATAGTCCTGGTGCACCAAAATTATCCTAACAAAAATGGAGCTGGCCTCCAGACCTACATAGGTATCGTTCTATGTAGTGCTTTGTGATTGAAGCAGTAAAAAACTTTAGGCACAAAAATTAGTGAAAAAATGTAGGAAAAATGCTAGTATCTGTAGTTTTGCAACTCTGCATCGTTTTGTTGCCCGAAGGTGATTAGTAACATTACACGAAGAAGAAAAAGTGGAATCCACCGATATACCTGAACTTTGTTGATCTCCAGCTCAGCCTTTTCTCATCAAATGGTGTTTCCATGCTAGTTATTTCACCTTTTCACTCGCGTATGTGAATTAATTCACCAAAAAATTGACACAAATAGTGAGATACCTGAAGGATCCAACGTAGTAATGCTAAACAACACAAGGAATTGGCGTTGTCACGGACCACGGCGCGGCGTTTGCAAGCAAATTCTATGCATTTTGTATATGACCGTCCACGCCGCTGCAGACATCCACCATGCTGATGCCACTGATCTGGCGTGCAGGTTCCACCTGCTCGGCGACGGCTAGTGTCGGACTAACCAAGTTGGCGGTGACATTCACGACACTTCCTCCATCGTCATCCGCGGTGTCAACTCTGAAAGAAGAATCAAACATTAAAAACAAATACTTCTACAAAGCAAAAGGATGAAAAATCAAGAAAAAAGATAAAAAATTTATAGAAGCTATTGAAACGGTTAGAATGGAGGAATGATCACTTAAATGTGACAACTAAAAGATTGCAGCTACCGGTGGCCCAACAATGATGGAATATTGAAAGCGACATGGCATGCCAACATGAGTCCTGCTAGTCTCAATTGTGCTTTTAGCATCTAAAAAATCTGAAGTAGAAATGCTTAGTTCGACAAGACAGTATATTAGAACTGTTTTTTAGATAAACATATATTAAAACTGTAATTTCTTGTTCAGACATAGAAAGGATAAAAAATCATGTTTGTGTGTGTGTGCATTAGATGCAAGTTTTTTCTCGGAAGATGCAGTACAATCAGCTACCTGGCACATCTGCCGAGTGAATGAACTGCAGTACGATCAGCTAGATTCACGCGACGCTGAACCTCGGCTACACAGATGTTGTGGCGCGTAGACGGAAGGGCAGAAGGCCAGCGGTTCAGGCCTAGCGCAGGCTTCGATCGCTGGCGCATGGCAGCGCGGACTCCAGCCCAGCACAGGTGCTCGGACGGTGCAAGGATAGCCGGCGCTCCCTTCAGCCAAGGAATCCGGATGCAGACGAAGCGGGCTATCTGGTCCCCAGAGCAAACGGGGCCAGCGCAGTCTGGGCGCTCTTCTGAGCCGAGGGTGCGGCGTCGTGGAAGGCAGTGCCCGTGAAGGCGGTGTTCGGCCGCGGATCCCGCCTGAGAGCGTGTCAGGGTCCGCGTCCCCCGCGTGCGTTTTGTCGGTGGCCAGCCGGAGAGACGGTGGTACGGTGGTGCCTCTGATGGCGTCCTCGGGCCACGGCGGCTTCACGCGAGAAGGGGGCAGCACCAAGCAGTCGTGGAGTCGATGGCATCCCGATTGATGATCCTTGATGGCAGACACGGGATCAGGAGAGGAGGAGAAGATAGTTCCGGCAGCGACAATTTCGCGAGGCCGGACTGGAAGGGAACCGCCCACCGTGCGGTGGGGCATGGCGTCGTGGGAGCGGGGACGCACAGCGCAACAAAGTCGGGCAGGACATGTTCTGCCGGTCGACAGGATGTATCCAGTCCGTTGATCTGCTTTTGAGATGATCAGGTAAATAGACACCATTAGATTTTAATAGGTGGGGTTGATCTAAGGGTGCTGAATGGTCTGTGTACACTTTTCTGGGTGTACATAGAGAAGTTCAAGTTCTCTCTTTTATAAGTAGTGGAAAAAAATGACAAGTCCTTTGTCTCGGTTCAAAAGTCTTCTGTTGATGTGGCATTTAGAGGCACGTCCACAAAAACTTGATGTTTGTCATCAACAAAGTCAACGAGCTACCTGGGTCATGGATGTTCGATCTCTAGTCCTAGAAGCCTAGCCTGAGGCCAACACCAACTCTACACCTTATTGGCCAAACCGGTATCTGAAACAAGAGGGTCTCGGAGTGACCGAACAGACGTGAAGAAATTACTCTGCAACACCACAGAGCGTCTTTGCTGCCTAGCTTTGTGCATGAGCAATTATTTCTTTCCCAACATCTCCTATTCCTACAGAAAATGTATCATTACTATGCTTGTTTAGCTCTTTCTCCTCCATTTTTCTGTTGTAATACTTTGTGTCGGGGTGTTAGCTTTCCCCTCATCTACATCTTACTCAATGCTTCTCCTCGTTTGTGTATGTATGTATCAGCGTGTTGCTTTAACTCTTGGCAAACTAACAAGAAAGAAGGTGCAAGCTAAGTGGTACCAGGCTCTCGATACTTATCAAATATATAGTGGTGCGAGCACTAATAGTATCGATCACGTATTATTGCTTGGTAGGTAGTAATACTACACAATCGTACACCATTCATCCATTTTGAAAATGCATCCGGTGACAAGGACAAACATAACCAATATACGCAATCAAAATGCGAGCAACCGCAAGTGTCATTCAAGTCATCCACCTAGACTCGGTTGAAAAGGGCTTGCAAATATGTGGTTTTTCTTAATAGCATTACTAGTTTCCGACTCGGAAAGCAACATGTCATATCTTGATTGTAGTTACTTTGATTAATACTAAACTAAGGTTCAGCGAATGGAGAAATTTCATAATTTCTTTTCCCTAAAAAAACGGCAGTGGGTAAGATGAAATACTGACAGGACACCCTTCACTTTTCTATTTTGCATGTACAAAAACTATTTTGTGTAGACTATTTAGATAGATAATGTTGGATAGTAATGGAAAAGCGCACATGGATTTACTTTTTTTTATAAAGGAGGCCACAAAGGCACTGTTCTTTTTATATAAAGCAAAGTGGTTCAACTGGGAACACCCAGTCCACCAAAACATATATCAGGACGACAACCAAGCCAGCAATCGCTCAGCGAAACAACACACAAATGACAGCTTACAACGGCACACACACATGTGTACAACAATAAGATTGGACGGTTGTTGAAATGCTCCATAGCAATGTTTGGGGCCTATCTTTTAGAATGTATTTTGGTGATAGAGGGATGGGGGAATGGGAGGAGCTTTTAGTGGAGTTGCAGGAGAGGCAGTTTAGAGAGGAGAGGGATAGGGCATTTACTTTGTATGTATTGGTAGTTTGTTTAATTCTAGTGTTTTTCTGCGACCAACATAGTGCCACGACGCCACCCGAGCAAAACAACCACATGTAAAAATGGCAGCCAAATCAAACATGTCATACAATGGTGATAATGCTTGATGGGATACATATGACGTACGATGAACAAACATGTCGTACCGAGGAGGAAAATCACTAAAACTGCCATCGAAGTTAAATGGGCCCACAGTTTCATTGGCTGAATTGAGCGACTTTGTGGTACGTGAGCACCCAAAGGGAAAAAAGTACATGAAACAAATATAGAAAATCTGAAAATATTTATCACATAATATGATGTACATCATTTACGTCACAAAATTTATAATCAAAATTTTGATTGCCTCTCAAGAAAAAACAACAATAAGTTTAGCTCTCCTAATATTAGTGGGCTCAATTTGCAGTCCAACCTGAGATAGTACTATTGATAACATGATTTTCCTTTTTAAATTGTTGAACCGTGGGTAGAATTTGAAATGAATTTGTTTTACGACATATATTGTATCTTTGTGCAATTTTTTTTTACATTTTCATAGAACTTTCTGTGTGTGTATTTTACCTCAGGTGTACCGGTTGCACCAAAAGGACGGATGCATATGATACATTCTCTCCTTTCCGCCTTTTCGCTGCATGGAAAGTAAAGGTTGACGAAAACACAAATGGTGAGAAGAAACCTGTGCATCTAAACCTAGTTAACAACTAAAAAAAGGTGAAACCTAGTTTGTAAATTCCTTTTCAAAATATCATTTTCCATTTTTTAAGTGTCAGAAATGACTTTTTTTGTGAATCAAGCTGATGGATTTCGATGGGAGTCTACGAGTTCTCGATGCTTGATCCCTAGGTTTCCGGCAGTTTGTTTAGTTTAAGCTAGCTTGGTGTTGTTCGAGATGTTCCTCCAAAAACCTGTTAGGGTGTTCCTGTTTTTTTAAATTTAAACCACCATATATTAGGTCAGCAAGCCGCCTCATTGAAAACCTTGTCAGTCCCCTAAGGTATCCTGACAAGGAAAAGAGTGCGTCAGAAACTTGCTGCCTCTAAGCATCCACAACGGTTACATCAGGCATAATACCCCTACAGTCATTTGTGATCATCTCCAACACGCAGGTTTTCTTCTTCCAACTTTTGGCTTGTGCCATAGTTGGGGGTATGTGGGAGCTGCTTCTCACCATATCATTACCTTGTGACAAATCACATGTTGGTGAAGTGGAAAAAGTTGCGAACTCGTCACGGTCAGAGGTGGAGGGAGAACAATCATCCTCAATAATATTGGACACTTCATATTTATCTTTAAGCTTGGTCCATACCTTATGAGCGTTCCAAAAAGGCATGATTGAAGCAAGAACTACATCGCTCAAAACACATGTAAGACCATTAGAAACTAGAGTATCGAGATGAGTGTTTTACTCATCCTCTAAAGATAATTCTTGGGAATCCTTTGGAGGAGAAAAACCAACATCTACAATCCTCTTAACATAATTTGGACCCATGGCCCTAAAAAGATTAAGGATGCGAATTTGCCAAACATCATAATTTGTGCCATCGAATATGAAAGTGGGATCGTGCACTAATTCTCTAAATGACATCTTTACTCTCTAGGCGGTAAAGCCCAATAAAGAGAGCCCAGGCTCAGATACCAATTGAAAGGACAAGGATGTCGCCTAGAGGGGGGGTGAATTTCGCGTACCCCTCCGGTGAAATGCGCGCTTCTCTATGGTGCTTCGCAGGCCAGCCTACGCCACAATCAACTGCGGCGGATCTCGCCAGAGACCGAGAAGAAGATGCTTCGATGGCCGAGGCGAGCTCACCGGAGACGGAAATGAGCGTGGAAGACCTCTTCACCGGTGGGGATGGAACGACTGGACACGACCTCAGCGATGAAAGGACAAGGATGTCGTCTAGAGGGGGGGGGGGTGAATAGGCGATTAAAACTTTTCCGCTTTAGGCTTGATAATTGCGGAATAAAACTAGGTGTTTAAATTAACAAGCCAACAACCTAAATATGCTAGGCTCACCTATGTGCACCAACAAATTATGCTAAGCAAGACAAGCAACAAAGTGATAGCAATATAAATACTTCAAGCACGAAGGCTATCACAATGTGAAGTGCATAAGTAAAGAGTTCGGGTATAGAAATAACCGAGTCACTTGGAGACGAGGATTTATTCCGAGTTCCTCCTTTTTAGGGAGTACGTCTCGTTGGAGAGGTGTGAGATACCACAAAGGTCAACTCAACAGCCACAAAGGCTTCACCTTCTTCTCCGATGAACCACAACACAAAGGTTTGGTTCACCTTCCACTATCGGAATCCTTCAAGGCAGAATCCGGAGCCTTTACAACAACAACCCGGGGCACAACCCACAACTGGATTGGGGGCTCCCGGATGGCTACAAGTGACCACAAAGGTTTCAACCACCACAATGGCGTCTAGGGTCCAAAGACCCAAGAGTAACAAGCTCACAAACTTTCAACTTCCACGAATCCTCGTGGAGAGCACAAACTGATGCATAAAGCAATGGCAAGAGCACAAGTGATCAAATCCTTCACTCTCAAATCCCACCAAAAGCAACTAATGCTTATGGGGGGAGAAGAGAGAAGAACAAAGAAGAACTCAACAAATGGAACTCCAAGATCAAGATCTACTAGGTTCCCCTCACTTAGAGGAGGGATGGATTGGTGGAATTGTAGATCTAGATCTCCTCTCTCTTTTTCCTCAAGAATATGCAAGAATCATGGAAGGAATTAGGAGAGAGGCAAGTTTTGCAAGTTCAACAATGGAGGAGAGAGAGGGGAAAAATGTGCTTAACTTGAGGTAGAAGAAGAGAGGAGTATTTATAGCCCCTCCCAAAATATAACCGTTACATCAGGAAAAACCGGATATTCCGGGTCAATTTAGGACAGGAAAATCTGGTTCAGAAGTTGACCAGAATGCGAAACGTTTTGGAGCGAGCCGGATATTGTAAACCGATATTCCAAAAAGGACCGGAATATCCGTTTTCAGAAAACTGACAGAAACTGCAAAACGAAAACTGCAATAACTTTTTTATCCGGACTCCGATTTCGGTGATCTTGACTCGTTGGAATCGCAACGAAGAGCTCTTCAAGATTATGCAGAGAAACATCATAGTCCAACAAGGGAGGATTAAACCAAATGTATAAAGTTAAACCTTCTCTATAAAAGAACAACCGGTAAATCCTCCAACATCAAAACTCAACAAGATATTCGTCAAGACTCCGTTTTCTATGATATTGGGCTTGTTTCGAAGATAATCACAAGCCATACAAGATGATGCATATACACATATAGTCCATCATGTGAGAGGAAACCACAAGGAGAGAGTTTGACCTCTCTAGAAAAGATAAGCCGGTAAAACCTCCAAAATCAAAAACACAACAAGATATGCATATGAAATCCGTTTTTGATGAACTAGACTTGGTATGGAGATGAACACAAGCTCTAAATTCTCACATAGATAAAAGCCAAATAAGAACCAAGAAAGATGATGATGCCAAGTATGCAAAGGTTTGCTCTCCACAAACATGCGATCAAGTTACTCACTTGAGAGCCCCTCTTGATAGTACGCCGTCTATCCCTATAACCGGTCTCCCACTAACACCATGAGACCGGTAAAATAGAAACCCTATCAGATCATATTTGCCTTGTGCATTCCACTTGATCTAGATGATGACGATCTTGATTCTTCAAGTGGACCACATTTTTTGATTGCGCTTCGCTTGGTGAAGACTCACATATCGCTCCCCCATACACCAAGATGGAGAGTCTCTATAAGGCACATCTTCACTTGACCAATATCTCTAAATGGGTGACAAGCTTCAAGCATATGATTTCTTCGATATGCTTCTCTTGAACTTGCACTTCATCTTCTTCTCTTAATATGTATGATGGCTTGGAGATAGACATGAATGTTCACTCAATCTTCTTTTCCTAGCCACACTTGCAATAAGCTCAACTCTAGATGACCATTTGTGTGGATCACACCTTGAATATTACTTTGGTCATCACTTTATCTTCTTATTTCAATCTTGATACCAACACATGGTATCAAATACCAAAACCATAGAGATAACTCAATGCAACCATTAGTCCATAGAGATTGTCATTAATTACTAAAACCACACATGAGGGCTCATGCACTTTCAAGCGGCCAGCGAGGAATGGACCTCACCGTAGTCGGCGACTAAGTGGCTCACGCGGCGGCACATGTGGAGGTGAGGTAGTAACTTAGCTTGGGGGTGGGTCGGGTGCCGAAGCAGCCCATCCGTGAGGGGGTTTGGGTTCGGTGGCGCGGGAGGGTTAGAGCGAGGCCAGGGAGGCGGTAGACCGGCGGTGGGAGGCAGATGGAGGAGGTTGGAGCGGCAAGGCGCCGTGGAAGCGAGGCCGTGCATGGGTGGCGGTAGCAGGCGACCTTGCAGGCGGCGGCGTGGGGACTGAATCGGTGGTGGAGAAGGCGCAGGAAAGAAGACGACCATCAGGTGGGCCCGCCGACAAGCGACTCTCTATAGGCGTCTGAGCGATACAACGTACTGAAGGCGCTGAATAGGAGCTCCCATATATTCTTGTTGCGAGGTGGTGCACCGCCTCGCCTGTACTTCCGCATGGGTCGGCCCATTTGGGTTTATTTTTTATTTCATTGTTTTCCTTTCCCCTTTTAGTTTATTTTGTAGCTGTTTCTTTTTTGTTTTCCTTTATTTATGGGGTTTCCCTTATTTTATATTTGAAAATGGTTCAGATTTAGAAATTTTCTTTTTAAAATTGTTTAGATTTTGAAAATTGTTCATTTTTAAAATGGTTCAGATTTTAAATTATTTATGTTTGAAAAATGTTTAGAATTTTAAAATTGTTCATATATGAAAATATTCAATTTTTAAAACGATTCAGATTTTTCAAAATGGTTTAGATTTAGATTTTTTTATTGTTCAGAATTTAAAAAGTTCAGATTTTGTAAAATGGAGTGTTTGCTTTTTCGTTCATACACATGATGGCATAAAGGGATTAGGCAAAACCAATACTAATGGAGTAGTTGCTTTCTAGTGGGCTTTTTTCTTTCTTGGGCTTTCGTCGGGGGAGAGAATCCAGCGGGAGTTGAATCATACACCTCCTAGAAGGTGATACATAGGGGGAACCACGAATCGCTCCCGTAGTACGTGGTGAATATGACTTCTGTCGCTCACTGCTAAGGCAATGTTTGTTTCTGTTTTTTCAGGTCTTGGTGGGGATAAAATCGGCCCAATCCCGAAACTCCACTAATTTTTAAAATCCGTTTTTTTTACATATTTTTGGGCCGGTATATTCCCAGGCATTTCCTCACGTTCTCCAAACCCGGTCCATTTCTGATACGATCCAAGACGCGAGGTAGGGCTCGGCGTATTGTCCCATCCCCGAGCGAGAGAGAGAGAGAGAGAGGAGGCGGCAGCGCATGCAGCGACGGCGGCGCCGTGCAGAGCGAGGACGGGCCGACGGCGGAGAGAAAGGGGCGGCGGGAGAGCATCTGTCCAGGGCCATCTTGGATCCCACCACCGAGCAACTCGGATCATCGACAACCTCGTCGCCGTTCTTGGCTACTCACCGGCGGACCCTCGGTATGCACCAGCACCACTATCTATCTCTTTCTCTCTTAGGTTGATCTCGCCGGAGAAGTAGCACGCCGTGCGTATTTGGGAAGGGTGTTCTCATGTCCCCTTCCTTGGCCCTCATCGTAGATGATTTGGGTTCCGGCCTCCGGCTGTGTGGTCAGGGGCGCGGTCAGTGACATGGTCATCTACAGCTTCATATACACTGACCACCCGCTCGTCGATGTGATCAGTATACCATACTGATGCGAAGAGAGAATCTGATAGTATGCATGCATGCATGATGTACTTAGCTAGTGCTAAATTCGCAATTAGTGTCAGTTGTCCTTGTTCCTATGTTAAAAACGCCATGTTCCATATGTTAAAATGCCATGTTCCTGTGTTAGAAGATAAATGCCCAGGGGTCTGCATATATGCCTACGTTGCTCTCATGTAGTACTCCCTCCGTTTTTTAATATAAGATGTTTTAGCATTTGTCCACATTCACATATATTTAGATGTATGTAGACATATTTAGTGTGTATGTGCACTCATATTAGTATGCATGTAGACAACATGTTGGATAGCTAAAACTTCTTATATTATGGACGGAGGGAGTAGGTCCTAATAAATTTCCCAGCTAGATCTCATTTCCTTTATTCTAAGCATCTGCTATGTGGTTATATGTCTATGCAGGACAGTTTGCCAGTAAGATATGACAGCAACAAACACCTACTGGCGAAATTTGAAGTGCTTTCATCTGAAATCTATCATGTTGTTTTTTGCAGAAAGTTCCTGAGTTTTGATGCTATTCAAAGCAGAAGTTAGCTGGCATAACGCTCACCCATGGCCTGATGATCCATAGCATGCTGAGAAGTATTTTGTGCGAATAGTATGTAAAGAGATGACATGTACTTCAAATGGATTCAGTTTCATGCGTTTTTTGGAGAATGTAATGCACCGGCATTTACAAGTTTGTTTTTGGAGAATGTAATGCGTTTGTGAGAGTACTGTTTTATAGCTTGCTATCTGATAAAAAATGGATTTTTATCACTGCAATGATTTTGAAGTTCAGTTTAGAACTATTCATTTATGCATTGTTAACTTGTAGCAACTGAAACCACTATCCCTGTCTACCAAATGGCGCTAGGGATTGAGGTGGGGATGGGGATTCAGGGATATCAGCGTTGGGGTGATGGTAGGGAATTGCATCCATTCCCTGGAGGGATAATCCCCGCAAACCCCTATCGAACTCTAGAAACAAACATAGCCTAAGGGTTACGCAATAGTGTGGACGACCCAAATAGGGCCCGACTGGTTCACTTATGTTTATAGAGGGGCAAAACACATGTAAACCACCTAAGGACAGCTCGTTGCTCGCTTTTAAGTTGTTCGATTATTTCCGCTCTCGCTCTTTCAGGTATGTTTCTGGTTCTTTTAGTTTTTCTTGTAATCATTTATTTTTCTTCTTATTGTTTTCCATGGTTTATTTTTTATAAAGTTGAGTTTGTTTTCATGATTTCTATTTTTCATTCAGCCTCCAGTTGTTTTCTAGCCGTTCATTAAAACATATTAGAAATTTTGTTTTTTATACTCATGAAGTGTTTCAGGGGTGCTGAAATTTTGTTCCATTTAGTTCAAAATTGTGTGGTATACTTATGTGTTTACTTAATCTTAAAACTTGTTTTCACTTGGTCCAAACTCGTGCTCCCATAGTAGTCATGATTTGTTTACCGTTGTTAAAGCTTTGTTACTCTTCTACTACCTCTGTTCCTAAATGTAAACCTTTTTAGGGTTTTCTAGATTCATATATCTAAACGTATTTAGACACACTTTAGTGTATAGCTTCACTCATTTGGCTACATACATATAGTCCACCTTGAGATACAACTAAAAGTCTTATATTATAAAATGGAGGGTGTAATTGTTATTTGTTTCACGTCTTCTGCAAAGATATTCCAAATGTTGTTATGTTTACATATATTGTTTGTTCCTTGGGCACTAAAATCTTGTTCCATCTCGTTCATACGTTTTGTTACATTTGAAGTCGTGCTTTGTGTAAATGCGCTAAATTTTGGATTAAGTTAGATGGGATTTTTTCTCCCTGTAGTCGTGATTTGTTCCATGTATAAACTGATGTTTTTCGCTTCTATGTGTGATTTGCTCCTCGGCAATAATTTTTATTCCAATTGTAATCATGCTTGTTCCACGGTCACTCAAAATTTGTTTTGTGTGCCTAAATTCTCTTCAGCTTGTCTTCATGACGCTCCATGCATGTGTTTTAAAAAAATATTTCATTTGGACCAAATATTTGTTTCGCTTTGTAGTTGTGATTTGTTCAATGGTTGGAATTGTTTTATTCAAACAATACGAAATTTTGTTCCACTCGTGTAGTTATGATTTTTTACTCAGGAATTTAAGTTTGTTTCAAATGGACCAACTTTTTTGTTCCTCTTGCACTAAATCTTTGTTCCACTTTAGTCATAATTTGTTCTAGAGTACTTTTTTATTAGAATTTTTTGTCCCACTTACAGTTATATTTATTTTGCCAAATTTTATCCCAATTATTCAAAAATTTAAAAATTCTTGCAGTAGTGATATGTTTGCTCATGACACGGTATAGGTATGAAGCTAGTTTCCGTATAAAGTTTGATGTTGCACCACCCACCCGTGCAAATCGGCTACGGTTTAGCCATGTTTTTCTTGTGATGTTTAAAATTTGCAGAAGTTGTAGTACTATGCAAAATTTACAGATCGTGCAACTTTCAAAATAAAAAACATGTGACCCCTATCTATCTATAAGAGATTAAAACTCCACTAACATGCATTGACAGACATGCGTTCGGCATTGTCGTAAGCTACCTAGATTTAGTGTGTGGTCAACCGAAGGTTGTGTTATGGTGACTATGTCAGCCCTATGCGGAACATGAATAAGATTTTCTTGTCTCTTCGTCCACTTCTTCGGCGGCGATCTTGATGGTGGTGAGGAGGGGTGGGGCATCATATGTTCACTACTTTTTTAAAGCGGCGGATCTCTTTTGTCTACATATGTTGCATGTTTGGTGTCTATAGATTCAGATCAATTCTTCCACTCTAGGACATGGTCCTTAGAGGCACATGCATGGAAACTTGCTAGCAGCTGTCATCAACAAACTCATGCAAGTTCCGATAGGGGAGCGGCGACAAGGTGCGTCGTCGGCTCGCTCTGACAGAGGTAGTGATTGTTAGGTGGTTCAAACATCTCGATGTAGAATTTAATATTTTTGTGATGTTTTGTACTGGTACGGAACTTTTATAATAGATTCAGTCATTCCTCGCAACAAAAAAACTAAAAAAGATTGTTACACGTTTAATTATGAAAACCAGGCACACCAACAACAAATCTAACAAAATACGCCCATCCAAACACACACAGACTACGAAGGAACCGGCTCCGCCGAACTAGTCGGTCTCCACCACTGCTAGAGAGCGCTTGCTAGCACGGCATTCCAGGTTGAGGACTTGCCAACAGGCCTGCCGGGACACTTCAGTGTGTCTCTGTCTCTCTGAAGTCTATATAGCAGTGCCAGGTACAGCAGCAGGACAAAGGCTTGAAGTTTTGCTTGGTGCATTTGCTCGGCAAGCTGTCTGAATCTCGGTTGTTCGATCTCAAGTCCTAGCAGCCAAGCCTGAGGCCAACATCAAGTGTATGCCTGATTAGCCAGACAGGTATCTGGCCGAAGAGGGCCTCAGAGTGACCGACCAGACCTGAGCAAATTACATTGCAAAACCATACAGCTGCCTTGCTGCCTAACTCTGTGCATGAACGATTATTTCTTTCCCAACATCTCCTATTCCTATAGAAGATTTATCGTTACTATGCTTGGTTGGCTCTTTCTCCTCCATTTTTCTATTGGTGTACTTTGTGTCTTGGGCGTTAGCTTTTCTGCCCTCTACATCTTACTCACTGCTTGCCCTATGTATGTATCAGTGTGTTGCTTTTGTGGCAAACTAACAAGAAACAATGCTAGGATGATATCTGTCAAATATATAGTGGTGCTAGCACTAATAGTGTCGATCATGCATTATTGCTTGGTAGGTAGTAACACTACACTCCGTACATCATTCATCCATTGAAAAATATGCATCTGGTGACAAGGACAACCACAACCAATATATGCAATCAAAATGCGAGCAATCAAATGTGTCATTCAAGTTATCCACCTAGATCTCGACTGAGCAGGGCTTGCAAGTATGCGTTTTTTTCTACTAGTTTCCGACTCGGAAAGCAACATGTCATATCTTGATTCTAATTACTTTGATTGTCCCAAACTAAGGTTCAGCGGATGGATAAATTCATATTTTCTGTTCCCCTTAAAAAGGGGCAGTGGGTCAGATGAAATACCCATAGGACACCCTTCACTTTCTATTTTGCATGTACAAAACAATTTTGTGTAGACTATTTAGGTAGATAATGTTGGATAGCAATGACAATTTTTTTGAAAGGAGGCCACAAAGGCACGGAAAGTCCTTTTTGCACCCGGGCACCAGTGATCCCTCCGTTTAAAAAATTTGAAAAATCATATTTGTGAGTTTCAAAAAAATCTAAAAAAACTTATGATGTTGCCAATGGTGCATCCCACAAACGTGCAAATTTTTAGTGTCAAATACTTTATATTATGGGCTACACAAAAATAACAAATTGATAACAAATCTGATAAAATTTGGAGACTTGAAAATATATATACTCCGATCTACAAATTTGTTATTTTTGTGTAGCTCAAAACACAAAGTTTTTTAAGTTGATATTTTGCACGTTAGAGGGATATATCATTGGCCACACTCGGATTTTTTTTCAGAATTTTTTGAAACATATAAATATGATTTTCGAATTTTTTAAACGGGAGGGATCACTGGTGCCCGGGTGCAAAAAATCTCCACTGAGGCAGGCACTGCTTTTATAAAAAGCAAAGTGGTTCAACTTCAAACACCCAGTCCACCAAAACATATATCAGGGCGACAACCAAGCCAACACCCCTCAGCCACACAACAAACAAACGACAGCTTATAATGACAGGCACATATGTGCACACAAAAATCAACCTACACCACAAAGTCTTGCACCACAACAAGGTGCTATCTGGCACGCAACAGGTGCTCCCTCCTATTCGGAAATGTCAAGGTCCACTATGAGTCAAAAAGAGATATTTTCATATCACTTGCAACCGAGAGAAAACAACTTTATTTTGGAACACTAAATATTTTTTTCTAGTAATCCAAAGCGACCAAGATAACGCCTCAAACACAATCCAGCCAATAAAGTTACATTCCTTCCCAGATTTCAAACCCCAACCAAGACAAAATCATCGTGGTCAGAGGGAGCACACACCCACCCTAGTGATTTCCTCACCAACCACCAACTAAAACAAGCAATAGCACAACTAAAAATAAGATGATTTACACTTTCTTCCTCTTCACACAATTTACAGCCAACCACACCGACCAATTTTTTTTTTCTTTTTTTTTTTCAGCGGTAACTTGAATGTAGCTTATCAAACACGAATGTAGCTTATCAAACACATCCAAGTGAAAAAATGCTTCAAGGGATTTTTTTATTTCCAAAAATCCATGATTCAAATGTCATGCACACCCGAAAAAAGGATTGAATCATATCACAATTTACTTACATTCTCCGCCATAGGCCAATATGCACTATATCTCCCTCTCCTCTGCAAGCTCCACCTGCAACTCCACTAAAGCTCCTCCCATTCCCCCATGTCCCTATCACTAAAAGACCTTCTAAAAGATAGCCCCCAAACATTTGTTAATTATGGAGCATTCCACAACCAGTGAATCTTGTTTCTCGCAGCAAACAAAATGACGCGGAAACTTGATGCTTGGAGAAACTTGGCCAAGCCATACGTCATGCTAATACTCAATAAATTTCTCATTATTAAGCTCATAAGCGATCCCTCTTAATTGAGAGGAGACCTTTCAAAACTCTGCCCCCTGGCTGCATCATGTTCGAAAAAATCAACTCTTGCACAATATTTCTTTTGGAGGATATGATGTACCATATCCATATCCTCTCTCAAGTTTAAATATCCATTTTGAGAGAAATTCTATATATTTGGTTGTTCTATTTATAAAATCAAACCGTCAAAATTATTTTGGCCGACACAAGCTATTCCACTTCACCATATGTTCTCTCCTATTTTCTCCAACATCTTCCCAAAAACACCGCACCCTTGCCATATTAAACTGACGATTAACACCATCACCAAACAAATACCCCATCAAGGTATGCCAGAATTTTGCCAAGGAAACCTTGTACCCCCACCCCCCGATATATTGGCCATTGTTCCCACGATTATGTACACTACATCACTTTTTCATGTTAGCAGTTGATTTCATCCGAGTGTATTTCTGCGACCATGCCACCTGAGCAAAAAAAAAACAAATGTAAAAATAGCAGCCGAATCGAACATGCCATACGATGGTGATAACACTTGATGGAATACATATTACGTACGATGAACAAACATGTCATACAGAGGTGGATAATTACTCTAACAGCAGTCGAAGTTAATTGGCCACATTGAGCGACTCAGTGGCAAGTGAGCACCCAAAGACAAAAGGTATATGAAACAAATACAGAAAAATCTGAAAAACAATTACCACATAAATAAGATGTACATCATTTAAGTCACAAAACTTTATATCAAAATTTGGATTGGGTCTGAGAAAAACAACAACAAGAAGTTAGCTCTCCTAATATTAGTGGACTCAATTTGTGCCCAACTTGAGATAAGTACTACTGATAACATGATTTTCCTTTTAAATTGTTGACCTATTCGTAGAATTTTAAATTCAATTTTTTTACGACACATGTTGTATCTTTGTGCAATATTTTCTAAACTTTCATAGATTTCTTTTTGTGTATTCTACATAAGGTGTACCAGTTGCACCAAAAGGACGGATGCATATGATACATTCTCTCGTTCCCCCGGCCATTTTGCTGCACAAAAAAGTAATGGTTGACGAGAACACACATGGTGAGAAGAACCGGTGCATCTAAACCCAATTGCCAATTAAAAAAATGTGAAACCTAGTTATCGGCTACCCAACACGTTTGTGACGCAGACGGTTCCCCTCTCTTTTTGTTATATTAAGGCGGAGAACCGCATATATATATATATATATATATATATATATATATATATATATCACTTCTTCTTGTAGTAGGATTAGGCGTTTTTGTGGCAACATTTGACGGTGAACGTTGCGCCATGCAAAATAAGAGTCTCGCGTGTCATTGTGAATTACTGTTCACGCACCGAAATGCTCTGTTGGCGGTGGCGACGATAAAGGCATCAAGTTAGTTTTGGCTGGCAAATATACTCCCTCCGTTTTTTAATATAAGATGTTTTTACTTTTGTCCACATTCACATGTACACAAATGTATGTAGACACATTTTTGTGTGCATGTACACTCATTTGAGTGTACATGTAGACAACATGTGTACCACCTAAAACATCTTATATTAAAAAACGGAGGGAGTATCTCATAGCGCCATGCAAAATAAGAGTTGCGCGTCATTGTGATTTACTGTTTGGCGCATCAGAATGCTGTGTTGGTGGTGGCGACGATAACGACGTCAAGTTAGTTTTGGTAGGCAGGTATCTCGTTTCGTTCTTTCGTATTCCGAATGTTCCTCGGTATTCATTATTGCTCCTCAAGGGTGAGCTCGGTAAAAATGAGGTTAGAAATTTTGCGTTGATTTTCACCTTTTGAGGTGGGTAACTTTGTCCAAATCTTTGTGATCACTCTTGCTTGTGGATTTTAATTGGTCTCCCCCTCCAAGTTTTCTTCGCCTATGACGGATGAAGGATGAGAAGAATATGAACTTAGAGATGACAATTTCAGACCGTGCAGGCTTCCCTCGTTTCCTGTGCTGTGAATTTTGATCTTGTCAATAAAGCCATCGTAAATATTTCTGTCCTAACCTCCGAGTAACGGGACCAAACCCCGCTGCCTTACCGCTTGGCCACGCCCTATTTCATTTTATGCGACACTAATAAACACTATTATGTTTATTTGTTATTCGTCAATCCCATTTCAATTACATAAAAAATGAGGAATATTCTCTTGCTAGTATTCTAGACATGCAGATAATAGAGAACAAAAAAATTGCAGGGCGCACAGCAGAGTTGTTCATCAATTGTTTCGTTTTAGGAAAACGTTGTTTAACAGCCGGCTGTAGCTACAGCCGGTCGGGCGCGACGTGTCGAGGATATAGGATATGGATATCCTGACATATGATAAATGCGGCCCAACATGAAGGCCCAACAAGGCGACTTAACGTTTGAGTCGCACAGGGACTCCACGAACCGACTTGTAATAGAAACCCTAGTTCGTATCCTACTAGGGCACTACATGTAAGCCTGCCCCTTCCACCTATATAAGGAGGGGCAAGGCACACCAAAAAGATCTCAGATCTCAATAGACTAGAGACAACAAAACAGAGAGAGCCGCCTCATCGGCGCCTCGCTCACCGTCATACGGAATAAGATCTAGCCACAAACAACACGTAGGGCTTTTACCAGACGATGTTTCCCGGGGCCTGAAGCTGTATAAATCGCTCTCCTGTGTGCAATCTCGCTCCCGGAAGATCCCACGTCGCCTAAACTCCGCGATCTCACAAGTCATTACGCGATGACATCTGCCGTGATAATCCCACGACAGTTGGCGCCCACCGTGGGGCAAGCGGCGTTTGGAATCATGGTCCGGGCGGGATCCCTTCATCAAATAGCGGCGACCACATCGCCGTAGCAAATCGCCGTCCGAGGGCTCGACCTCAACATCGCTCTCGGCTCCGGCTGATCCAATTCATGCGGCGACTTCGTTGCTGCGCTAAGTCAAAAGACTCGCACCGCTGCAATTCTTCATCGACATAATCGCGGGGCTCTAATTCAACTTTTCCCCTGGGGAGCTTCAAAGGAACCACGTACGTGTGGATTTGGTCAGCGACTCCCTGTACCAGCGCGCTGGGGCTTGACGCCAGCTTTGTTCCACGCGCACTCGGCGACATCAGATGCATCGGTGGCTTGCGATCCAAATCGTGCCATACCGAGCTCAGCGGGAATACGCCTCCAGCCAGGTTAGGTTCGGGCTGATTCGTTCCGTGCGGCAGTACAAGTCCGACTCAGATTCCAGTCAGGCCAGCGGCGAAAGGTTTAACAGCAAAAGATTCAATCGCGTATGAATCGAGTCCCGAGAAGAAAGCAGAGTCGTGTTCCGACTCAAAAAAGTATGGCTTCCAGCTACGTACAAGCAAATAGATAAAGTGCCACCAGCACTTACGTGGGTCGAACACATCAATATGAGGCACGGTTTCCAAGGATGCCCAAAAAAGAAAAAGGAAGGAATCAAGAAAAAAGGAAAATCTTGGAGGACGTACATGAGTTGCTAGCTTGCCGTTTACATGGCTCAGCTTGACATAGGAAATAAAACAAGAGGTAACGAAAAGAAAAGAAAAAAGAGGCGAGCGACTCAAAGATCGGCGTGCCTAGTGCCGACTCGCTGCAGGCGACTTCCACTACACTGCGGACTATCACCGTGGATAACTTCAGCCAAACCCAGGAGGCTTCACCAACATCGTTGACTCAAGCAACAATCTCGACAGCATACATATAGCACCACGCGGTTCGATGATCTAGATGCCGACGTCCGGCTGAACGCTAATCCAAAGATCAGAGTGATCATTCTCAAACTCGCCAACGGCGATTTCCACTTTGCCGCGACTGTCATCAACATCTACGCGGGAGATTTCAATATCACTAGCATCAAGGTCGGCTCCGCCATACACCGCGATCATCAAGTATCTGACATATCAAAGATAACCTTTACATATTCGAGCATTGATATTTGAGGACTCATTATACAATTTCATGACTTATCATTATACCAGTTCATGACTTACCATTATATAATTTCATGATTTATCATTATATCACTTTATGAATCATCACCGACTTATTGTCATATCATTTTATGAGTCACCTATCGATTTAATTTCATATCATTTTATGAGTCGCATACAGCTCATCATTATATCAGTTTACGAGTCACTAACGAATCATCATCTTATCGATATTTGAGATAAATAGGTGACTCGTTGTATTAATTGTTTGGTCAAATCAGTGACCCGTGGTATCATGTTTACAGCTAATCAGAGTTGTTTATCATCAAAACCTAATTAGAGCTCGTCACGGCTATTGCAGCTGATTATATCAAAAGTCGACTGCCACCTACGCGCGGTCGCACATCAGGATTAGTAAAATAAAACGGGCACCTCCGGTATCCGGGGGCTTGTCATTTCGCCTCAATTTGAGTCGCTGAGCCTTTATTTAACTAATCTCTGGGTTTCATGGGGGCTTTGTAGCTTTATAAGCTCGGCTTATTCTCATGGAATCGCTCTTTGTGGCAAATTTTCCTGATTATACACGCCTTAAGTCAGAATCAACTCGCACTATGCGGTCAAAGTACTGGGGTGTGGCGTCAATCGAGTCTGAATGTCTATCATGGCTGCCTATCATGTCCGTTCTCGACCCTGAACACACATTTTTCTAGGAAATACTGAGCCGCGCGAGGACCTACTTAACGGTAATAGAGATAACTCAGAAGGGCTAAAGTACCCGCATGTGGCGTCAATCGAGTCTGAATGCCTATCATGACCGTTCTCGACCCTGAACACACGTTAGACCTGGAAAATACTGAGTCGTACCATATGGTATCATGCATCGTACCATTTGCTATCATGCAAAATATCATTTGCTCGCCCTCTGACTTAACCACTACGTCATCAATGTAAACCTCTAGCACGACTCCTAGAAGATCATGAAATATTAAGTTCATCGCCCTTTGGTATGTAGCTCCAGCATTCTTCATTCCAAAGGTCATCACTGTCCATTCAAACAAACCAACAAACCCGGGGCAGCGAAACGCTGTTTTGGCCGAGTCCTCTTCGGCCATGAATATTTGGTTATACCCCGCGTTGCCATCCAGAAAGCTGATTACCTTGTGATCTGAGGCATCATTGATAAGCATGTCGGCTATCGGCATAGGATATTCGTCTTTAGGCGTGGCTCTGTTTAAGTCTCTGAAGTCTATGCACGCCCTGATTTTGCCCGATCCCTTCTTCTCTACCGGCACGATGTTTGAGAGCCAATCAGCATATTTGCAAGGCCGGATAAAATTTGCTTTCAGAAGCCGGCCAATCTCCTCCTTGATCCGATCATATATGATCGGATTAAATTTGCGAGCCGGCTGTTTGTGAGGTCTAAAGCCGGCTTTTATGGGCAACCGATGCTCAACGAGCTCTCGGCTTAACCCGGGCATCTTGTGGTGAGCCCAGGAACAACGAAGGAAACAGCCGCCGCTCGCCGGGGCAGGGGGGATTATTTCGCGAGCCATGCGAGGAGAGCAGGCCCGGGGGATTTTTCCTAATTTTTTTGTCGTACGGGGAAGATGAGGCAGGGAGATGAAGTCGTGGCGTTCCGGTGGGATGAACGGTTCTAATTGATTATATCTAACGGCTCGCGACCCGGAGGATGAATCGCGTCGATCCTCCGGAGGACGCTCAGCGCGGCCCGTAAATTTATCGCTTTTGTTTTGTTATTCTGACGATATCTAGAGTGAGTTGCCACTCTGGCCAGTTAAGGGTAGAGTTGAAGTCGCCGTATAGATTTGCTGCCACAACTTGTCAAGATCAAACAAGCAGGATACAGACAACTAGGCGAGCAGGGACTCGATGCGCTTGCCCTCTTGGTGTACTTAGCACTGCTACATAGACCTCATAGACACGCCAGTGTGCTCCCGGCTACTCGGCCTCTTGTGCTGGCACAGCCCCTGCTGCCCCTTGATCCAACACCGTAGACGATCAGTGATTTGCGAGAAGGAAAGAAGAAGTAGGAGGAAGACAAGGAAAAGGGGCCGAGAGGTTTGAGGAATTTGGCTCAAATGTATCTAGACCTGGCAGGGCGCTCGGCGAGCGTGGTGCCATGGCCAAGATGAGTAAATGGGATGCCGTTGGCAGCCAAGTTAGGGAGCAAGAGGTGTGAGGAAGAAGAGGAGAACCTGGGAGGGAGAGGTAGTCAATAATCACTACATACATAATCTTAGTCATGCACCAAACCCCTGAAAACCAAACCAAAAAGAACATTCAAATAGTTACACCACGAGAAGTACTAACTCCGGTTCTGTAAACACAGTACAGTATACTCCTTACACAGTTAATTATTACTTGTTTCTCGTTTCAGCAAATATCGACGGGTACCTCCTCGCCAGCTCCACGACCTTGCTGAAATTCTCATTGGCCAGGACGAAGTCGATGCACTTTGCTTTCAGCTCCGGACAGTTGTACGTTTCAGCACAGTTTAACACGGCGGCGACCGTGTCGACCGACATGTTGTCCAGCAGCTTCCGTGCACACAAAAGCTTCAAACTGTCCAGGGCGTACTGATCGGCAGCGGCAAGAAGAGACAGGAGCACGCGGTCATGGTCTTCTCCAAGGCCGGCGGGCAGGTTGTCCGTGTACATGAAGCGGAGCACCCTCTTGAACGTCTCGGAGTCCATGTCGCGCACCCTGATCTGGGACGACGGCGTGTTATCCTCGACCTTGTCGCCGAACAATTCCGCCATAAAGACAGGCGAGCGGGCAGCGAGAAGAGCAAGGTGGGCTCGCAGCGGCGGCGCCTGGTCGTCGTCGCCCACCACGAAAGTCACATCCGTCAAGGAGGCCGAATCCAGCAGGCGACCGAGACGATCTTCTATGTCCGAGGGCGGCGCAGCTATTCCGTTGGTCGTCGGTAAGGGCGGCACCTGGTCAATCGGCGCGGGCTTAGCACCGTCGCCGACGACCGAGACCGCGCACATGATCGTGACCCGGCCATGTTAGCTTAAACCCTGCCTACCTCCCTCTCTGAATAAACTGTTAGGTGTAGTATTTGGTTTTTCGTCAGTTAAGCACTTAGCAGATAAGGTTGTTAGAGTTTTTCTAGCTCGAGTTTGTTGGCCAGGAGCACGCGATCTGTGCGGCACTGGACCACGTCGTAGATCGTTGAGCACAAAGCTCGGATCGTGGGATGGCACGGTCAGTAGTGGAGCGCGTGTCTTGACTTGTTCCTTTTCCTTTCGATATATAATGGAAGTCAGAAAAGCTGCAAAGTTACGCGGCACAAAATCTTCAGTGTTCATCCCCTTTCTCTGAAACTCTACAGCGAGCTAGGTTTTAGGGAGATAATTGGTATCAGAGCGAAGATCCTGTGTCCATGTCGAGCGCAAGCGGCAGCCACTCCGGCCAGTCCAAGACCCCTCCTCCCTCGTCGCGACGGCGATCGCAGAGCCGCGGGAGGAGCAGAGTGAGGACTTCAGGCGACGGAGAAGTGGTGGTGCAGCAGGTGGTGCGCGAATCTGGCGGCAGCGCCAACCTCTCCTTCCCGATGCTCAAGCGCGGCGAGTACACGCACTGGGCCATGGTCATGGAGATCAACCTGCAGGCCGCATCGCTGTGGGATGCCATCGAGGACGACATGGTGTCCCGCCGTGATGACAAGCAGGCTGTTGCAGCCCTGCTTCGTTCCACCCCACCTGAGATGCACTGCATGCTCATTGGGAAGGGGACAGCCAAGGCAGCTTGGGAGGCCATCAGACTGTAGCACCAGGGCAACGATCGCGTGCGCGACTCACGCGTGCGGCGCCTCCGAACCGAGTTCGAGACGATCGCCTTCAAGGACGGCGAGCGCATCGACGAGTTTGGGATGAGGATCTCGAATCTCGCCTCCGCCCTGCGCTCCCTCGGCGACACCATCGACGATGAGAAAATTGTAAGGAAATTTCTGTCAGTCGTACCCACGCAATTTGTGCAGATCGCGTTTTCCATCGAAACGCTGTTGGATCCGGCCACTATGATGGTGGAGGAGGTCGTTGGTCACCTCCGTGCCGTGGAGGAGCGCCTGGACGGTGACCAGGGCACGTCGGGCGGTAAAACGCCGGGCGGGCAACTCCTCCTCACGGAGCAGCAGTGGGAGGCGCGCAAGAGGCAGCCTCGCGGTGGCGGCCGCACCGGCGAAGGAGAAAAGAGCGGACAGCCTCGTCAACAGGCCCCGCCGCCGCGCGACGCGAACGGCAACGTCCTCGACAAGAACAAATGCAAGTACTGCGGCAAGAAGGGGCACTGGGCCCGCGAGTGCCGCAAGAGGCTGCGTGACCAGGCCGCGGCAGCAGGTGGCGCCGCCGGTGGCGCGGCAAACCTGGTACAGGCAGAGGAGGACGATGTCAACCCTCGCCTGAACATGATGTGCGCCGTGGACGTGCACGAGCCGGCGGCCCTCGTCACCATCAACGAGGGGTCCACGGAGCAGCCTCCACCTGTGCTCACGGGCGGCCACGTCTTCCTCAACGAAGAGAGGGCGGTGATCACGCCCACCCGCGACGACGTCGAGCACGGCGTCGTGTGGTTCCTCGACACAGGAGCAACGAACCACATGACCGACGCCATCGATGCGTTCGCCGAGCTGGATCGCTCGGTGACAGGCAAGGTACGTTTCGCGGACGGCTCGGTGGTGGACATCCGCGGCCGTGGGACGGTCGTGTTCGCCGTTGACGGGGGAGACCACCGCACCTTCACCAACGTCTTCTACATCCCCGCGCTCAAGAGCAGCGTGGTGAGCTTGGGCCAGCTGGACGAGAGCTGGTACGACATCCACATTCGCCGTGGCACGCTCGCCATACGCGATCATCGTGGCCGTCTTCTGGTGAAGGTAACACGTTCGGTGAATCACTTGTATAGGCTCACGTTTCGACCTGTGCATCCAGTTTGTCTCGCCGTGGGTCACGTGCCTGAGGCGTGGCGTTGGCACGCACGGCTTGGACATCTGCATTTCGACGGCCTGCAAAGGATGGCGAGCTCGTGCGAGGTCTCCCACACATTGACCACGCTGACGAGCTGTGCGAGGCCTGTCTGGCAGGGAAGCAGCGGCGACTGTCTTTTCCCAAGACAGCAAAGTACAGGGCGCAGAAGCCCCTCGAGCTAGTGCATGGTGATCTCTGCGGCCCCATCACGCCGGCGACCCCTGGGGGTCGTCGCTACATACTGCTGCTCATCGACGACCGCAGCCGCTACATGTGGGTGGAGCTGCTCGCCTCAAAGGGCGACGCCGCACGTGCCATCATCAAGTTCCAGGCGGCCGCGGAGGTGGAGTGTGGCCATAAGCTGCGCGTGCTGCGTACTGACCGCGGCGGCGAGTTCACATCGGCCACGTTCTACAAGCACTGCGAGGAGCAGGGGGTGCAGCGCCACCTCACCGCGCCCTACACGCCACAGCAGAACGGCGTCGTGGAGAGGAGGAACCAGACCGTGCTCGGCATGGCACGGAGCATGTTGAAGGCCAAGCGCGTGCCCAGCATGTTTTGGGGGGAGGCGGTGCTCACCGCCGTCTTCATCCTCAACCGTTCCTTCACCAGGACCGTCGACGGCATGACGCCATATGAGGCATGGCACGGAGTGAAGCCGGACGTCCGCTTCCTCCGCATCTTCGGCTGCGTTGGCCACGTCAAGACCGCACGTCCACAGCTGAAGAAACTGGACGATCGGAGCATGCCCATGGTCTTCATCGGGTACGAGATCGGCTCCAAGGCGTACAGGATGTACGATCCAGTGGCGCAGGAACTGGGAGGCGCCGGGGGAGCCACCGGCGAGCTGTGAGTTCACGGTGGAATATCCACTGTACTCACGAGTTGCTGCCACGACAGAGAAAAGGAGCAAAACCTCTGCCACGGCAGCGAGGTCTCCTGCTACTGACAGCACTTGCTCCGCCTCCAGCGACAGTACGCCCGCTCCAGCAAGCAAGGGCGACGCCGGCACGTCATCTCCTACTGCAGCTTCATCGCCACCAGTGCGTTCCGTGTCTCCACCACCGGCATTCGTGGACACGCTCGACGCGCATGACGATCCTGACAAGCCGCACCACTTCCGCCGCATGAGTGAGCTCTTGGGTACACCAACAGGCCCACCTCAGCTGGCACCAAGGCCGGCGGCGCCACTCTCTGACGAGGAGGAAGAAGAGCTGCTCTTGGTTGCTGGAGAAGAAACCGTCGTCATTCGCGGAGGCCGAGCGAGAGGACTGCTGGCGGCGTGCAATGCTGGACGAGCTCCAGTCCATCGACGACAACAGTACATGGACACTCACCTCTCTCCCTGCAGGCCATCGAGCAATTGGGCTCAAATGGGTGTTCAAGGTCAAGCGAGACGAGCACGGGCACATCGTCAAGCACAAGGCCCGACTCGTGGCGAAGGGATATGTCCAGCGTGCAGGCGTGGACTTCGAGGAGGTGTTCGCGCCGGTGGCAAGGCTCGAGTCCGTGCGTCTCATCCTTGCTCTGGCGGCGCACCGTGGATGGGAGGTCCATCACATGGACGTGAAATCGGCATTCCTGAACGGAGAACTCGAGGAGGTGGTCTATGTGTCCCAGCCGCCAGGATTCATCGCCGATGGACATGAACACGGCGTGTACAAGCTCCACAAGGCCCTGTATGGACTGCGCCAAGCACCTAGGGCCTGGAACGCCAAGTTGGACGCGAGCCTGGCTTCCCTTGGGTTCACTCGCAGTGTCACTGAACACGGCGTGTACTCGCGAGGTGCCGGGAACGCGCAGCTCGTCGTCGGCGTCTACGTCGATGATCTGGTCATCGCTGGAGCTGAGCAGCAGGAGGTGCAGCACTTCAAGGAGGAAATGAAGAACCTCTTTAGCATGAGTGACCTCGGCCTGCTCCACTACTACCTCGGCCTGGAGGTAAAGCAGGAACGGGGGAGCACCACGATCACGCAAGCAGCATATGCCAGCAAGCTGATCGAGAAGGCTGAACTCGTGGGATGCAATGCTGTGAAAACACCCATGGAAGCAAGGTGCCAACTGAGCAAGGAGAGCAAGGAGACGCCGGTGGATGCCACCTACTACTGCAGCGTCATTGGCAGCCTCAGGTACCTGGTTCACACACGCCCAGACATAGCTTTTGCTGTGGGCTACCTGAGCAGGTTCATGGAGGCTCCGGCAAGCGATCATCTTGCAGCGGTGAAGCATCTCCTTCGGTACATCGCCGGGACACTGCACCACGGGTGCGTGTATCGCCGCGGCGACAGCGAGACACTGATTGGGTTCAGTGACTCCGATCATGCTGGCGACATGGACACAAGGAAGAGCACATCAGGCGTGCTGTTCTACCTTGGTGCGAGTCCTGTAAGCTGGCAATCTCAGAAGCAAAAGGTGGTCGCCACATCTTCGTGCGAGGCGGAGTACATTGCGGCGGCAACAGCGGCGTGCCAAGGTGTTTGGCTCGCCCGTCTTATCGGCGAGATCCTGAACAAGGAAGCTGCGCCGGTCATCATCCACATCGACAACAAATCTGCAATCTCGCTCTGCAAGAACCCGGTGCTACACGATCGCAGCAAGCACATCGATCTGCGCTACCTATTTTCTCCAACATCTTCCCAAAAACACCGCACTCTTGCCATATTAAACTGACGATTAACACCATCACCAAACAAATACCCCATCAAGGTATGCCAGAATTTTGCCAAGCAAACCTTGTGCCCCCACCCCCGATATATTGGCCATTGTTCCACGATTATGTACACTACATCACTTTTTCATGTTAGCAGTTGATTTCATCCGAGTGTATTTCTGCGACCCATGCCACCTGAGCAAAAAAAAAACAAATGTAAAAATAGCAGCCGAATCGAACATGCCATACGATGGTGATAACACTTGATGGAATACATATTACGTACGATGAACAAACATGTCATACAGAGGTGGATAATTACTCTAACAGCAGTCGAAGTTAATTGGCCACATTGAGCGACTCAGTGGCAAGTGAGCACCCAAAGACAAAAGGTATATGAAACAAATACAGAAAAATCTGAAAAACAATTACCACATAAATAAGATGTACATCATTTAAGTCACAAAACTTTATATCAAAATTTGGATTGGGTCTTGAGAAAAACAACAACAAGAAGTTAGCTCTCCTAATATTAGTGGACTCAATTTGTGCCCAACTTGAGATAAGTACTACTGATAACATGATTTTCCTTTTAAATTGTTGACCTATTCGTAGAATTTTAAATTCAATTTTTTTACGACACATGTTGTATCTTTGTGCAATATTTTCTAAACTTTCATAGATTTCTTTTTGTGTATTCTACATAAGGTGTACCAGTTGCACCAAAAGGACGGATGCATATGATACATTCTCTCGTTCCCCCGGCCATTTTGCTGCACAAAAAAGTAATGGTTGACGAGAACACACATGGTGAGAAGAAACCGGTGCATCTAAACCCAATTGCCAATTAAAAAAATGTGAAACCTAGTTATCGGCTACCCAACACGTTTGTGACGCAGACGGTTCCCCTCTCTTTTTGTTATATTAAGGCGGAGAACCGCATATATATATATATATATATATATATATATATATATATATATATATATATATATATATATATATCACTTCTTCTTGTAGTAGGATTAGGCGTTTTTGTGGCAACATTTGACGGTGAACGTTGCGCCATGCAAAATAAGAGTCTCGCGTGTCATTGTGAATTACTGTTCACGCACCGAAATGCTCTGTTGGCGGTGGCGACGATAAAGGCATCAAGTTAGTTTTGGCTGGCAAATATACTCCCTCCGTTTTTTAATATAAGATGTTTTTACTTTTGTCCACATTCACATGTACACAAATGTATGTAGACACATTTTTGTGTGCATGTACACTCATTTGAGTGTACATGTAGACAACATGTGTACCACCTAAAACATCTTATATTAAAAAACGGAGGGAGTATCTCATAGCGCCATGCAAAATAAGAGTTGCGCGTCATTGTGATTTACTGTTTGGCGCATCAGAATGCTGTGTTGGTGGTGGCGACGATAACGACGTCAAGTTAGTTTTGGTAGGCAGGTATCTCGTTTCGTTCTTTCGTATTCCGAATGTTCCTCGGTATTCATTATTGCTCCTCAAGGGTGAGCTCGGTAAAAATGAGGTTAGAAATTTTGCGTTGATTTTCACCTTTTGAGGTGGGTAACTTTGTCCAAATCTTTGTGATCACTCTTGCTTGTGGATTTTAATTGGTCTCCCCCCTCCAAGTTTTCTTCGCCTATGACGGATGAAGGATGAGAAGAATATGAACTTAGAGATGACAATTTCAGACCGTGCAGGCTTCCCTCGTTTCCTGTGCTGTGAATTTTGATCTTGTCAATAAAGCCATCGTAAATATTTCTGTCCTAACCTCCGAGTAACGGGACCAAACCCCGCTGCCTTACCGCTTGGCCACGCCCTATTTCATTTTATGCGACACTAATAAACACTATTATGTTTATTTGTTATTCGTCAATCCCATTTCAATTACATAAAAAATGAGGAATATTCTCTTGCTAGTATTCTAGACATGCAGATAATAGAGAATAAAAAAATTGCAGGGCGCACAGCAGAGTTGTTCATCAATTGTTTCGTTTTAGGAAAACGTTGTTTAACAGCCGGCTGTAGCTACAGCCGGTCGGGCGCGACGTGTCGAGGATATAGGATATGGATATCCTGACATATGATAAATGCGGCCCAACATGAAGGCCCAACAAGGCGACTTAACGTTTGAGTCGCACAGGGACTCCACGAACCGACTTGTAATAGAAACCCTAGTTCGTATCCTACTAGGGCACTACATGTAAGCCTGCCCCTTCCACCTATATAAGGAGGGGCAAGGCACACCAAAAAGATCTCAGATCTCAATAGACTAGAGACAACAAAACAGAGAGAGCCGCCTCATCGGCGCCTCGCTCACCGTCATACGGAATAAGATCTAGCCACAAACAACACGTAGGGCTTTTACCAGACGATGTTTCCCGGGGCCTGAAGCTGTATAAATCGCTCTCCTGTGTGCAATCTCGCTCCCGGAAGATCCCACGTCGCCTAAACTCCGCGATCTCACAAGTCATTACGCGATGACATCTGCCGTGATAATCCCACGACAGTTGGCGCCCACCGTGGGGCAAGCGGCGTTTGGAATCATGGTCCGGGCGGGATCCCTTCATCAAATAGCGGCGACCACATCGCCGTAGCAAATCGCCGTCCGAGGGCTCGACCTCAACATCGCTCTCGGCTCCGGCTGATCCAATTCATGCGGCGACTTCGTTGCTGCGCTAAGTCAAAAGACTCGCACCGCTGCAATTCTTCATCGACATAATCGCGGGGCTCTAATTCAACTTTTCCCTGGGGAGCTTCAAAGGAACCACGTACGTGTGGATTTGGTCAGCGACTCCCTGTACCAGCGCGCTGGGGCTTGACGCCAGCTTTGTTCCACGCGCACTCGGCGACATCAGATGCATCGGTGGCTTGCGATCCAAATCGTGCCATACCGAGCTCAGCGGGAATACGCCTCCAGCCAGGTTAGGTTCGGGCTGATTCGTTCCGTGCGGCAGTACAAGTCCGACTCAGATTCCAGTCAGGCCAGCGGCGAAAGGTTTAACAGCAAAAGATTCAATCGCGTATGAATCGAGTCCCGAGAAGAAAGCAGAGTCGTGTTCCGACTCAAAAAAGTATGGCTTCCAGCTACGTACAAGCAAATAGATAAAGTGCCACCAGCACTTACGTGGGTCGAACACATCAATATGAGGCACGGTTTCCAAGGATGCCCAAAAAAGAAAAAGGAAGGAATCAAGAAAAAAGGAAAATCTTGGAGGACGTACATGAGTTGCTAGCTTGCCGTTTACATGGCTCAGCTTGACATAGGAAATAAAACAAGAGGTAACGAAAAGAAAAGAAAAAAGAGGCGAGCGACACAAAGATCGGCGTGCCTAGTGCCGACTCGCTGCAGGCGACTTCCACTACACTGCGGACTATCACCGTGGATAACTTCAGCCAAACCCAGGAGGCTTCACCAACATCGTTGACTCAAGCAACAATCTCGACAGCATACATATAGCACCACGCGGTTCGATGATCTAGATGCCGATGTCCGGCTGAACGCTAATCCAAAGATCAGAGTGATCATTCTCAAACTCGCCAACGGCGATTTCCACTTTGCCGCGACTGTCATCAACATCTACGCGGGAGATTTCAATATCACTAGCATCAAGGTCGGCTCCGCCATACACCGCGATCATCAACATATCAGTGCCAGCCTGCCAGGGGTAAACCAAATCACTTAATCAGAGTTTTTGGTCATCACTTGCTATGTCTTAAGGATTTGTCGAAGCGCTGCGTCACCAAGAAGCCGGTAGTACAGTGCGTCGTTCTAGTTTACTGCCAAGATTGCCCACGACTCGACAAATCACCAAGCGACCCAAAAGAAATATATACAAGCTGAATGCTACTTGTACTCACGCCCAGAAATAAGTGCACGTTTTGCTGAGAACCAATTGGTCAGAGCGGCACGACCAAGGAATTTACCATCAAGAATCAATGAAAACAAGAGCTAGCTTATTGGACCTGCGAAGAAATGTCAGGCGAGTAATACTAGTACTCGTGCAAGTCTATCAAGAAAGCATTTCCCCAGTTGAAGAAGAAGAAAGCAGTCAGCTCACGGAAAAGCTGTGCGCGACTCACATGACTATATTTTATGTCGGCCATACAACATGCACGGCGACCTACAGATTCGACAACCTGGACACACACGTCCGGCTTAACAGTGCAAATCTCCATTACAGGAAGGGATGCTACCTAATCATGCTATCAAATCTCAGGCTATGGAATGTTTACCTCGAATGGGATGACCAAGAAAATTGATTGCTGGTCCTACTTTATAGGGATCAACGCATCATCCTGAGAGGCCAAAGTGATTCGGGAGTTGCTACCTTGGTGGATGAATTTCACGGAGTGGTCAGCTCCATTCAATCAGCATGCGACTCAAAAAGAACAGCACGCGACCTCATCAGCATGCCCCTCAATTCATCAACACGCGGTTTCAAAAGCATGCGACTCAAAGGATCACCATGCGACTTCAATAATCAATGCTATCATCGCCCACTTCAACAATTATTGATCTCCGGCAATCCACCATGATTGACTTCAAATTCAGTTGTGGCCTATTTCCTCTTTGGCGAGTCAACATCAACTATGCGTGAATCATACCGCGTCATCAATGGCAGGACAATAAAAATAAGCTAAGTTGCTATAATGCTCAAATTTTACATCCTTTTGCTTTATCAATTAATATTGAGTTTTACCTTTGAGTCAATCTCGGGGGCTGCATATCTATTTTATTAGGCTTATTATCAATGTTTCTGTGATTCAAATTATATCATGTCGCAGACTTTAAATTAATATCAGTTTTTGAGATTTAGTTACACCCACTTCTCAAAATCGGGTTTCTTATAACCCGCAATGCATTTATTAAAGTAGAGTTCTTTATAGTTTGCATTACATTTATCAAAGTTCAGCTCTCTATACCTTGCATTGGATTTATCGCATGATAAGAATTTTATTTGCGCATGCAAACAAGTATCTGACATATCAAAGATAACCTTTACATATTCGAGCATTGATATTTGAGGACTCATTATACAATTTCATGACTTATCATTATACCAGTTCATGACTTACCATTATATAATTTCATGATTTATCATTATATCACTTTATGAATCATCACCGACTTATTGTCATATCATTTTATGAGTCACCTATCGATTTAATTTCATATCATTTTATGAGTCGCATACAGCTCATCATTATATCAGTTTACGAGTCACTAACGAATCATCATCTTATCGATATTTGAGATAAATAGGTGACTCGTTGTATTAATTGTTTGGTCAAATCAGTGACCCGTGGTATCATGTTTACAGCTAATCAGAGTTGTTTATCATCAAAACCTAATTAGAGCTCGTCACGGCTATTGCAGCTGATTATATCAAAAGTCGACTGCCACCTACGCGCGGTCGCACATCAGGATTAGTAAAATAAAGCGGGCACCTCCGGTATCCGGGGGCTTGTCATTTCGCCTCAATTTGAGTCGCTGAGCCTTTATTTAACTAATCTCTGGGTTTCATGGGGGCTTTGTAGCTTTATAAGCTCGGCTTATTCTCATGGAATCGCTCTTTGTGGCAAATTTTCCTGATTATACACGCCTTAAGTCAGAATCAACTCGCACTATGCGGTCAAAGTACTGGGGTGTGGCGTCAATCGAGTCTGAATGTCTATCATGGCTGCCTATCATGGCCGTTCTCGACCCTGAACACACATTTTTCTAGGAAATACTGAGCCGCGCGAGGACCTACTTAACGGTAATAGAGATAACTCAGAAGGGCTAAAGTACCCGCATGTGGCGTCAATCGAGTCTGAATGTCTATCATGACCGTTCTCGACCCTGAACACACGTTAGACCTGGAAAATACTGAGTCGTACCATATGGTATCATGCATCGTACCATTTGCTATCATGCAAAATATCATTTGCTCGCCCTCTGACTTAACCACTACGTCATCAATGTAAACCTCTAGCACGACTCCTAGAAGATCATGAAATATTAAGTTCATCGCCCTTTGGTATGTAGCTCCAGCATTCTTCATTCCAAAGGTCATCACTGTCCATTCAAACAAACCAACAAACCCGGGGCAGCGAAACGCTGTTTTGGCCGAGTCCTCTTCGGCCATGAATATTTGGTTATACCCCGCGTTGCCATCCAGAAAGCTGATTACCTTGTGATCTGAGGCATCATTGATAAGCATGTCGGCTATCGGCATAGGATATTCGTCTTTAGGCGTGGCTCTGTTTAAGTCTCTGAAGTCTATGCACGCCCTGATTTTGCCCGATCCCTTCTTCTCTACCGGCACGATGTTTGAGAGCCAATCAGCATATTTGCAAGGCCGGATAAAATTTGCTTTCAGAAGCCGGCCAATCTCCTCCTTGATCCGATCATATATGATCGGATTAAATTTGCGAGCCGGCTGTTTGTGAGGTCTAAAGCCGGCTTTTATGGGCAACCGATGCTCAACGAGCTCTCGGCTTAACCCGGGCATCTTGTGGTGAGCCCAGGAACAACGAAGGAAACAGCCGCCGCTCGCCGGGGCAGGGGGGATTATTTCGCGAGCCATGCGAGGAGAGCAGGCCCGGGGGATTTTTCCTAATTTTTTTGTCGTACGGGGAAGATGAGGCAGGGAGATGAAGTCGTGGCGTTCCGGTGGGATGAACGGTTCTAATTGATTATATCTAACGGCTCGCGACCCGGAGGATGAATCGCGTCGATCCTCCGGAGGACGCTCAGCGCGGCCCGTAAATTTATCGCTTTTGTTTTGTTATTCTGACGATATCTAGAGTGAGTTGCCACTCTGGCCAGTTAAGGGTAGAGTTGAAGTCGCCGTATAGATTTGCTGCCACAACTTGTCAAGATCAAACAAGCAGGATACAGACAACTAGGCGAGCAGGGACTCGATGCGCTTGCCCTCTTGGTGTACTTAGCACTGCTACATAGACCTCATAGACACGCCAGTGTGCTCCCGGCTACTCGGCCTCTTGTGCTGGCACAGCCCCTGCTGCCCCTTGATCCAACACCGTAGATGATCAGTGATTTGCGAGAAGGAAAGAAGAAGTAGGAGGAAGACAAGGAAAAGGGGCCGAGAGGTTTGAGGAATTTGGCTCAAATGTATCTAGACCTGGCAGGGCGCTCGGCGAGCGTGGTGCCATGGCCAAGATGAGTAAATGGGATGCCGTTGGCAGCCAAGTTAGGGAGCAAGAGGTGTGAGGAAGAAGAGGAGAACCTGGGAGGGAGAGGTAGTCAATAATCACTACATACATAATCTTAGTCATGCACCAAACCCCTGAAAACCAAACCAAAAAGAACATTCAAATAGTTACACCACGAGAAGTACTAACTCCGGTTCTGTAAACACAGTACAGTATACTCCTTACACAGTTAATTATTACTTGTTTCTCGTTTCAGCAAATATCGACGGGTACCTCCTCGCCAGCTCCACGACCTTGCTGAAATTCTCATTGGCCAGGACGAAGTCGATGCACTTTGCTTTCAGCTCCGGACAGTTGTACGTTTCAGCACAGTTTAACACGGCGGCGACCGTGTCGACCGACATGTTGTCCAGCAGCTTCCGTGCACACAAAAGCTTCAAACTGTCCAGGGCGTACTGATCGGCAGCGGCAAGAAGAGACAGGAGCACGCGGTCATGGTCTTCTCCAAGGCCGGCGGGCAGGTTGTCCGTGTACATGAAGCGGAGCACCCTCTTGAACGTCTCGGAGTCCATGTCGTGCACCCTGATCTGGGACGACGGCGTGTTATCCTCGACCTTGTCGCCGAACAATTCCGCCATAAAGACAGGCGAGCGGGCAGCGAGAAGAGCAAGGTGGGCTCGCAGCGGCGGCGCCTGGTCGTCGTCGCCCACCACGAAAGTCACATCCGTCAAGGAGGCCGAATCCAGCAGGCGACCGAGACGATCTTCTATGTCCGAGGGCGGCGCAGCTATTCCGTTGGTCGTCGGTAAGGGCGGCACCTGGTCAATCGGCGCGGGCTTAGCACCGTCGCCGACGACCGAGACCGCGCACATGATCGTGACCCGGCCATGTTAGCTTAAACCCTGCCTACCTCCCTCTCTGAATAAACTGTTAGGTGTAGTATTTGGTTTTTCGTCAGTTAAGCACTTAGCAGATAAGGTTGTTAGAGTTTTTCTAGCTCGAGTTTGTTGGCCAGGAGCACGCGATCTGTGCGGCACTGGACCACGTCGTAGATCGTTGAGCACAAAGCTCGGATCGTGGGATGGCACGGTCAGTAGTGGAGCGCGTGTCTTGACTTGTTCCTTTTCCTTTCGATATATAATGGAAGTCAGAAAAGCTGCAAAGTTACGCGGCACAAAATCTTCAGTGTTCATCCCCTTTCTCTGAAACTCTACAGCGAGCTAGGTTTTAGGGAGATAATTGGTATCAGAGCGAAGATCCTGTGTCCATGTCGAGCGCAAGCGGCAGCCACTCCGGCCAGTCCAAGACCCCTCCTCCCTCGTCGCGACGGCGATCGCAGAGCCGCGGGAGGAGCAGAGTGAGGACTTCAGGCGACGGAGAAGTGGTGGTGCAGCAGGTGGTGCGCGAATCTGGCGGCAGCGCCAACCTCTCCTTCCCGATGCTCAAGCGCGGCGAGTACACGCACTGGGCCATGGTCATGGAGATCAACCTGCAGGCCGCATCGCTGTGGGATGCCATCGAGGACGACATGGTGTCCCGCCGTGATGACAAGCAGGCTGTTGCAGCCCTGCTTCGTTCCACCCCACCTGAGATGCACTGCATGCTCATTGGGAAGGGGACAGCCAAGGCAGCTTGGGAGGCCATCAGACTGTAGCACCAGGGCAACGATCGCGTGCGCGACTCACGCGTGCGGCGCCTCCGAACCGAGTTCGAGACGATCGCCTTCAAGGACGGCGAGCGCATCGACGAGTTTGGGATGAGGATCTCGAATCTCGCCTCCGCCCTGCGCTCCCTCGGCGACAGCATCGACGACGAGAAAATTGTAAGGAAATTTCTGTCAGTCGTACCCACGCAATTTGTGCAGATCGCGTTTTCCATCGAAACGCTGTTGGATCGGGCCACTATGATGGTGGAGGAGGTCGTTGGTCACCTCCGTGCCGTGGAGGAGCGCCTGGACGGTGACCAGGGCACGTCGGGCGGTAAAACGCCGGGCGGGCAACTCCTCCTCACGGAGCAGCAGTGGGAGGCGCGCAAGAGGCAGCCTCGCGGTGGCGGCCGCACCGGCGAAGGAGAAAAGAGCGGACAGCCTCGTCAACAGGCCCCGCCACCGCGCGACGCGAACGGCAACGTCCTCGACAAGAACAAATGCAAGTACTGCGGCAAGAAGGGGCACTGGGCCCGCGAGTGCCGCAAGAGGATGCGTGACCAGGCCGCGGCAGCAGGTGGCGCCGCCGGTGGCGCGGCAAACCTGGTACAGGTAGAGGAGGACGATGTCAACCCTCGCCTGAACATGATGTGCGCCGTGGACGTGCACGAGCCGGCGGCCCTCGTCACCATCAATGAGGGGTCCACGGAGCAGCCTCCACCTGTGCTCACGGGCGGCCACGTCTTCCTCAACGAAGAGAGGGCGGTGATCACGCCCACCCGCGACGACGTCGAGCACGGCGTCGTGTGGTTCCTCGACACAGGAGCAACGAACCACATGACCGACGCCGTCGATGCGTTCGCCGAGCTGGATCGCTCGGTGACAGGCAAGGTACGTTTCGCGGACGGCTCGGTGGTGGACATCCGCGGCCGTGGGACGGTCATGTTCGCCGTTGACGGGGGAGACCACCGCACCTTCACCAACGTCTTCTACATCCCCGCGCTCAAGAGCAGCGTGGTGTGCTTGGGCCAGCTGGACGAGAGCTGGTACGACATCCACATTCGCCGTGGCACGCTCGCCATACGCGATCATCGTGGCCGTCTTCTGGTGAAGGTAACACGTTCGGTGAATCGCTTGTATAGGCTCACGTTTCGACCTGTGCATCCAGTTTGTCTCGCCGTGGGTCACGTGCCTGAGGCGTGGCGTTGGCACGCACGGCTTGGACATCTGCATTTCGACGGCCTGCAAAGGATGGCGCGCGGCGAGCTCGTGCGAGGTCTCCCACACATTGACCACGCTGACGAGCTGTGCGAGGCCTGTCTGGCAGGGAAGCAGCGGCGACTGTCTTTTCCCAAGCCAGCAAAGTACAGGGCGCAGAAGCCCCTCGAGCTGGTGCATGGTGATCTCTGCGGCCCCATCACGCCGGCGACCCCTGGAGGTCGTCGCTACATACTGCTGCTCATCGACGACCGCAGCCGCTACATGTGGGTGGAGCTGCTCGCCTCAAAGGGCGACGCCGCACGCGCCATCATCAAGTTCCAGGCGGCCGCGGAGGTGGAGTGTGGCCATAAGCTGCGCGTGCTGCGTACTGACCGCGGCGGCGAGTTCACATCGGCCACGTTCTACAAGCACTGCGAGGAGCAGGGGGTGCAGCGCCACCTCACCGCGCCCTACACGCCACAGCAGAACGGCGTCGTGGAGAGGAGGAACCAGACCGTGCTCGGCATGGCACGGAGCATGTTGAAGGCCAAGCGCGTGCCCAGCATGTTTTGGGGGGAGGCGGTGCTCACCGCCGTCTTCATCGTCAACCGTTCCTTCACCAGGACCGTCGACGGCATGACGCCATATGAGGCATGGCACGGAGTGAAGCCGGACGTCCGCTTCCTCCGCATCTTCGGCTGCGTTGGCCACGTCAAGACCGCACGTCCACAGCTGAAGAAACTGGACGATCGGAGCATGCCCATGGTCTTCATCGGGTACGAGATCGGCTCCAAGGCGTACAGGATGTACGATCCAGCGGCGCAGGAACTGGGAGGCGCCGGGGGAGCCACCGGCGAGCTGTGAGTTCACGGTGGAATATCCACTGTACTCACGAGTTGCTGCCACGACAGAGAAAAGGAGCAAAACCTCTGCCACGGCAGCGAGGTCTCCTGCTACTGACAGCACTCGCTCCGCCTCCAGCGACAGTACGCCCGCTCCAGCAAGCAAGGGCGACGCCGGCACGTCATCTCCTACTGCAGCTTCATCGCCACCAGTGCGTTCCGTGTCTCCACCACCGGCATTCGTGGACACGCTCGACGCGCATGACGATCCTGACAAGCCGCACCACTTCCGCCGCATGAGTGAGCTCTTGGGTACACCAACAGGCCCACCTCAGCTAGCACCAAGGCCGGCGGCGCCACTCTCTGACGAGGAGGAAGAAGAGCTGCTCTTGGTTGCTGGAGAAGAACCGTCGTCATTCGCGGAGGCCGAGCGAGAGGACTGCTGGCGGCGTGCAATGCTGGACGAGCTCCAGTCCATCGACGACAACAGTACATGGACACTCACCTCTCTCCCTGCAGGCCATCGAGCAATTGGGCTCAAATGGGTGTTCAAGGTCAAGCGAGACGAGCACGGGCACATCGTCAAGCACAAGGCCCGACTCGTGGCGAAGGGATATGTCCAGCGTGCAGGCGTGGACTTCGAGGAGGTGTTCGCGCCGGTGGCAAGGCTCGAGTCCGTGCGTCTCATCCTTGCTCTGGCGGCGCACCGTGGATGGGAGGTCCATCACATGGACGTGAAATCGGCATTCCTGAACGGAGAACTCGAGGAGGTGGTCTATGTGTCCCAGCCGCCAGGATTCATCGCCGATGGACATGAACACGGCGTGTACAAGCTCCACAAGGCCCTGTATGGACTGCGCCAAGCACCTAGGGCCTGGAACGCCAAGTTGGACGCGAGCCTGGCTTCCCTTGGGTTCACTCGCAGTGTCACTGAACACGGCGTGTACTCGCGAGGTGCCGGGAACGCGCAGCTCGTCGTCGGCGTCTACGTCGATGATCTGGTCATCGCTGGAGCTGAGCAGCAGGAGGTGCAGCACTTCAAGGAGGAAATGAAGAACCTCTTCAGCATGAGTGACCTCGGCCTACTCCACTACTACCTCGGCCTGGAGGTAAAGCAGGAACGGGGGAGCACCACGATCACGCAAGCAGCATATGCCAGCAAGCTGATCGAGAAGGCTGAACTCGTGGGATGCAATGCTGTGAAAACACCCATGGAAGCAAGGTGCCAACTGAGCAAGGAGAGCAAGGAGACGCCGGTGGATGCCACCTACTACTGCAGCGTCATTGGCAGCCTCAGGTACCTGGTTCACACACGCCCAGACATAGCTTTTGCTGTGGGCTACCTGAGCAGGTTCATGGAGGCTCCGGCAAGCGATCATCTTGCAGCGGTGAAGCATCTCCTTCGGTACATCGCCGGGACATTGCACCACGGGTGCGTGTATCGCCGCGGCGACAGCGAGACACTGATTGGGTTCAGTGACTCCGATCATGCTGGCGACATGGACACAAGGAAGAGCACATCAGGCGTGCTGTTCTACCTTGGTGTGAGTCCTGTAAGCTGGCAATCTCAGAAGCAAAAGGTGGTCGCCACATCTTCGTGCGAGGCGGAGTACATTGCGGCGGCAACAGCGCCGTGCCAAGGTGTTTGGCTCGCCCGTCTTATCGGCGAGATCCTGAACAAGGAAGCTGCGCCGGTCATCATCCACATCGACAACAAATCTGCAATCTCGCTCTGCAAGAACCCGGTGCTACACGATCGCAGCAAGCACATCGATCTGCGCTACCACTTCATACGTGATTGTGTTGAGAAGGGCACGGTTGCTGTCGAGTTCATCGGGACCAAGGAGCAGAAGGCAGACATTCTGACGAAGCCGCTCGGCCGTGTTCGCTTCCTGGAGCTGCGTGGCATGATTGGGATCGTCGACATCAAGGTCGTTCGTCAGGGTTGAGGGGGAGATTGTTAGCTTAAACCCTGCCTACCTCCCTCTCTGAATAAACTGTTAGGTGTAGTATTTGGTTTTTCGTCAGTTAAGCACTTAGCAGATAAGGTTGTTAGAGTTTTTCTAGCTCGAGTTTGTTGGCCAGGAGCACGCGATCTGTGCGGCACTGGACCACGTCGTAGATCGTTGAGCACGAAGCTCGGATCGTGGGATGGCACGGTCAGTAGTGGAGCGCGTGTCTTGACTTGTTCCTTTTCCTTTCGATATATAATGGAAGTCAGAAAAGCTGCAAAGTTACGCGGCACAAAATCTTCAGTGTTCATCCCCTTTCTCTGAAACTCTACAGCGAGCTAGGTTTTAGGGAGACAGGCCATTGTTCCCGGCGTAATCGCGGAGATCGCCCCGGTGGACGAACCGAGCGAACCCCGAGAGCACGTACTCGCCGGGCTCAAGCGGGTTATTGTAGACGCACATGGTCCTCTGCTGCGAGAAGCGGGACGGCGCGGCCACCTGGTCACTGTCCGTAATGGCGGCTTCGAAGATGGTCGTGACGTTCTTGGCGAGCTTAGGAGTTCGAGGTACACGGACACGAAGTTCTCGACGTCGTAGGGGAAGCAGGCCATCCTCCACTCATGCCCTCCGGCGGAGACGACGTCGGAGTAGACGGCGCGGTCAAAGGGAACCTGATCGATCAACGAACAGTCGAGCTCAAACTCGACGACGGCGGAGTCCGACATGGCCGGACGATCGATCGATACGAAGCTAGCTAGCACGGCACCGCGCGTCGTGTTTATAATGAAACGTAAAGGATTGGTTTGCCGTGTGGGTAATCCCCAGACGGCTCATCTCTTTATATATTTCTTGATCATCTTGTCATACAAGTTAGGGTACATAGGGGTTAGGACACCAAATCAATCTATAAATCTACGATTCTATCTACACAACAATACCATATATATCACGTATCTAGTCTAACCATGTTGTTTAACAGTCCCCCTCGATCGAGACTATTGACCACCATGTTGAGATCGTATTTAAGACAATCAAAAGCTTCTCGTGGAAGAGCCTTGATGAATATATCTGCTAGCTGATCAGCAGAGGAAATAAACCGTGCATTCAGCGTTCCAGCAGCTACCTTTTCTTGAACGAAGTGGAAATCAATTTTCAGTGTGTTTGGTACGTGAATGGAACACACAATTGACAGTGAGGAACGTTGCGCCTTACAGTATATGTGGATTGCACTAGTCCTTTCCATCAGTTCGGACTTTTGATTGTGTTGACTATTACATGAAATAGGGCATTGTAGTCAAAGTTTCCATACGAATCTTGCCTTTCGCAGTTTATAAAAAATTGCTCGTACCCCCTCAGATTCCACGTATGCCGCCGTCTACAATGTCTCGAGTGCAATGTCTACAATGTCTACTGATTTTGTGCAATGACATCGGTGCCTAGTCATCCAACGGGAGTACAATGTCTACAATGCTTAAGTCTCGAGTACAATGTCTACAATGTCTTGTTATCTTTGGCTACCCGTCAGCGACATGCAGTTGCATTTGCATCGGTGCCTAGTGGAAATTTCCTGACATGCCCTTGTATCATCCGTCAGTGGTCTATGTCTGACATACCACGCTGCATACCCCATCCATCTGCGACGCCTTTTCCTGACTTAAACACGCATAATGTGGTGCCTTTAAAACGGTGAGTGATGTGAGGTCAGTGGCATAATATTCCATACTAGTGTGATAATACTTTAGAACACAAGACTTGTTTGCCAACACTAAATTAATTAATACAGGAGTCCGATCAATCAGAATCCATGAAGATGACTTGAATGACACGCGGTTGCTCGCACTTTGATTGTATACATTGGGTGTGCTTTTCAACCGGCCGGTCTCTTAAGAAATGTTCAATGGTATACATAGTATCTTATGCAAAAACAAATGATATACATAGTACCATGTTACCTACCAGGCAATAAAACATGTGTGTACTATCATTAGAGCTAGATCCATATATATTTGACTCATCTCAAGAGCCATCACCAGTCTCCGTTGCACCTCGTTACTTCTTCTTTGCCAATACTAAAAGCAACACACATATACATATGTGAACAAAGAAAATTGACGCCCTGATACTAATACACGAATCTATAAATGGAGGAAAGAGCTAAGTATAGTAATCGTAAATTTTCTGTAGGAATAGGAGACATTGGGGAAGAAATAAGTGTCCATGCACAGAGCTAGACTACAATGACGCTCCTAAATTCTGTACCGTAAATTTATCGCTTTTGTTTTGTTATTCTGAGGATCTCTAGAGTTAGTTGCCACTCTGGCCAGTTAAGCGTAGAGTTGAAGTCGCCGTATAGATTTGCTGCCACATCTCGTCAAGATCAAACAAGCAGGATACAGGCAACTAGGTGAGCAGACGTACCTATCGGGACTCGATGCGCTTGCCTCTTGGTGTACCTAGCACTGCTACATGGACCTCATAGACACGCCGGTGTGCTCCCGGCTACTCGGCCTCCTGTGTTGGCTCAGCCCCTGCTGCTGCTTGTAACACGCCGAATGCAGCACATCAAGCTTTGTTCGGCGAGATGCGCTACTATCGGAAGCTATCTCACTGTACATAGTTGATTCGTCGAAACACAATTTGCTTTGTTCTAGTTAGCAGGTACTCATGAAAAAAGATGCAAGTGAAGCACTTCCCATGACACCTGCCAGTCTCCCACGTCTCTGCGCCAGCTATAACAACATGATCTCCATGAGTTGGAGGCGAAACGAGAGGAGAGTGAATGGAGTCTGAAAGTGCATTTGGAAGCTGAGCTCCACGGAGCTCGGTATTATATAAAATTCAAAATCTGCATTATTATGTTTCAAAGAATTTAAAACAAAAATTATAGGCGTAGATAATGTCGAGATCGACATGTGTGCGATAGCTCAATGCAAAATTAGTATTATTTAGATTACACAAAAATAACAAAGCTAACAAAATTTTCAGAATGTGTACTGTTCACAGATCTAAATCCACCCATTTATCATTTTTATCTAGCCCAAAATATAACAAGATTCGGATTGAATTCTTGGACACTCATAGACTATATTATTCTCTACATTTAGATAACTTTTCTATAAAAAAAATCGAAACTTCAAAATACGAACTTTTGAAATACCGAGCTTTGTGGAGCTCGGCCTCCAGGCACTCGGAGTCGGAAAGTGCATTGAATACGCTATAAACTTACATCCACATACGAGTAGAAAGGTGAGCCGGGATATTAATGCCATAGTGTATAAAACCATCAATTATTATAATGAATAAAATAGCCACATGCATCAACAGGTGCAGAGGTCGGGCCGTCGGGGATCTTCCCTTCTAAAAGGCAGTTATTATATTATGAGCTTTTTGATAGACAATAGATGAAGTGGCACTGAGATAGAGCTAGTAGCTAGATTTCTTATTTGGCATGCTCTATATAGCCTAGGGAAAGTATTTTGTAATAATATACTCAAAATTATTATATTTCTTTTGAGTTTGATAATGACTTGGCGAGGCGATGGGAGAAAGAAGTGAGAGATTGAGTTTTGAATGGCTCTCTACCTACTGACAAGACATGTATAACGTTTAGTCCTCCAAGGTCGTTCGAAGACTCCGAACATGACATCCATGTGGAAGCAACCGCTGAAATGCACAAAGTCTATCAGAGAAAGGACCGATAGTAGTAACCGTTTCTACTCAGCGGACCTACCGACAAGCGTTATCTGCCACCCTTCGTTCAGCGGTAGACCCGTTAGGGATAACAAGAAAGCTCGGTGCCTAGCGGAAATCAGCAGACATGGCTTTGTATCGTCCGTCTGTGGTCTAGCGGAGCACACTCATCAGTCAGTGATGCCTTTCCCTAACTAAAACATGAGTAACTAGTGCCTTAAAGCCAGTGATGTGGGGTCTCTGGCATGATATTCCATACTAGTGTGATAATACTTTACAAAGCAAGACATATTTGCAAACATTAAACTAATACTACAAGGGTCCGGTCAATCAAGATCGAGGAAGATGACTTGAATGGCACGTGGTTGCTCGCACTTTGATTGCATACGTTGGCTATGATTTTCACATAGTGTTCTAAAATTTTGATTAATGATATATACATAGTACAGTGTTACCTACCATGCAATTAAATATGTGCTATACTATTGTTAGAGCTAGCACCATATATATGTGACTAGTATCAAGAGCCACCACCAGTCTCCGTTGCACCTTTTGATACTTCTTATTTGCCAATACTCAAGCAACACACAAATACACACGTGAACGAGGCAAAATTAACGCCTCGACACAAATACACAAATAGATAAATGGAGGAGAAAGAGCTAAATATAGTATAATCATAAACTTTCTCTAGGAATAGGAGACATTGGAGGAAGAAATAAAGGTTCATGCAGAGACCTAGGAAGCAAACGACGCTCCTCGGTTGTGCACCATAATTTCATCACTGCTGGTTGGTTACTTTGAGCATCTCTGGATTGAGTTGCTAGTTTGTCTAGTTAGGTGTAGAGTCGACTTCGCAACCAAGACCAACTGCTAGAACTCGTCAAGATCAAACAACCAAGATACAACCAACTAGGCGAGCAAACATACCTTTTTGGACTCGACTTACTTGCTCTCTATATGGACCTCATAAGCACCACGGTGTGCTCCCTGCTACTCAGCCTCCCGTGTTCGCACGACCCCTGGCGCTGTGTGTACCACGACAAATGCAGCAGATGAAGGTTTGCCCAGCGAGATGCGCTACTAATGAGAAGCTATCTCACGGTACAAGGTTGTCCGACAACGCATTAGTTTTGTGCTAGTTTGCATGTACTAACGATTTTATATTGATAAATGGTATATATGATATCAATAAGATAGCAATTAACAATGTTCTACGCGATCACTCTGAAAAAGCACCGATCGACATCTAAGCCCAGCTAAATGCTCTGCTATGTTGGGACAGCATGTTTCGGAACAAAACGGGGAGATTGTGGCTTCTATTCTGAAAGAGAAATCCAGCAGATTTGTTGGTAAATATTTGGAGCTCCCAATCCCTGAGGAAGAATGAAGGATGAGAAGTTCCAACCAACAAAACAAAAAAAATATCAGAGATATATTATGACTGGTCAGAGAAGTACATGCCAAGCGCAGCGAAAGAAACCTTGGTATAGTCGGTAGCTCAAGCAATACCCACATATGCCATGAGCACTTTTAATTTCTCGGTTGGTCTTTGTCATGATCCATCACAGATTATTCAGAAACTTTGGTAGGGGGACGATCGAGGATGATCGCAGGAGACTTCAAGATAGCATGGAAAAATGAAAAAAAAAAGTCAAGCTGGTATGGGTTTCACATATTTGCATCCGTTTAATCAAGCTCTACTAGCTAAACAAGCATGGCGTCTAATTGAGTACCTGGACAGCCACTTTGCGAGATTGCTAAAATATAACGTATGGTTTTGCTATTTCTCACTCGAGTGAGAATTAAGTTAGATCTCACACAACTCTAATAACGTCAGATTTACACCGTGATTCGTGTGGTATGTGATTTATACATGAGTTGCAACTCAAATTTTCTCCAGTTGCACATGGTTGTAAATAGGTTGCAACTGAAATTTTCCCGGCTGTAGATGGTTGCACTTAGTCGCAAATGAAATTTCCCCGGTTACACATGGGTGCACATGTGAGTTGCAACCGGGATTTTCCTAATTGCAAGTGGGTTGCACTTAAAATTCACTTAGTTGCACGTGGATTGTAGCTTCCCGTTAGGGATAACAAGACATCTCGATCGGTGCGCAGCGGAAATCTGCTGACAGTCCCTTGTATCGTCCGTCGGTGGTCTATGTCTACAAAAGCACAGTGTTGATCCATCCATCGGTGATGCCTTTTTCTAACTAAAACATGCATAATCTAGTGCCTTAAAGTCGGTTAGTGAAGTGGAATCACAGGCATGATATTCCATACTGGTGTGATAATACTATACAAAACAAGACATATTTGCAAACACTAACTAATAAAATAGTCCGGTCAATCAAGATACAGGAAGATGACTTTTTTTTTTGCAAAACACAGTACAACGCAAGCGCTCATATACACGCGCACACACTCACCCCTATGAACGCACGCACACACCTTACCCCTATGAGCACCTCCGAGAGACTGAGTCGGCGGGTCGAGTCTTGAGATTGACGAAGTCACCACGGGCGCCTCGCTGTCGACGGAAACGTCGCCTCCCACTAAAGAATATTCTGCCTTAAATGAGAAACACCAGCGTCAAACCTGGGGTTTGAACTCTGATGTGCTGGGTACAACCACCCACCTAACTATCTTGCCACAGGCAAGTTCTCATCCAGGAAGATGACTTGAATGATACCAGGTTGCTCGCACATTGATTGCATACGTAGGTTGTGCTTTTCACTAGACGTTCAAAAAAATCGATTTATGATATACATAACACAGGTTTACCTACCAGGCAATTTAACATGTGCGATACTATCGTTAGAGCTAGCTCCATATATATTTGACTAGTATCAAGAGCCACCAACAGTCTCCATTGCACCTTGTTACTTCTTCTTTGCCAATACTACAAGCTACACACAAATACGTATGTGAACAACGAAAATCAACCCCCTGACACAAATACACGAATCGATAAATGGAAGTTCGAGGAGAAAGAGCTAAGTATAGTAATCGTAAATCTTCTCTAGGAATAGGAGACACTAGAGCTGGGAAGCAACGACGCTCGTCGGTTACGCACCGTAAGTTAATCACTGCTGGTTGGTTATTCGGAGTCTCTCTGGGTTGAGTTGCCAGTTTGGCCACTTAGGCGTAGAGTTGACATCAACTATGAGAGTCACTGCCACAACCCGTCAGGCGTCAGGATCAAACAACCCAGATACACGCAACTAGCCAAGCAGACTTACTTATCAGGACTCGGTGCGTTTCCCCTCTTTGTGTACCTAGCACTGCTATATGGACTTTGTAGACACGCCGGTGTGCTCCCGGCTGCTCGGCCTCCTGTGTTGGCACAGCCACCGCCGCTGCCTGTACCACGACAAATGCAGCACACCAAGCTTTGTCCGGCGAGGTGCCCTACTGTCAGAAGTTATCTCATCGAACAAATGTGGTTCAAGACGCAAAAATTAAATCTGTGCTAGTTAGCAGGTGTTCATGATTTTTTCGATAAAAGTGATATACATCTTGCATATGCCTTACCATGTAAACAATGTCAACTAGTCGATACATTAACCATGCACACAACAAAAGACATAACAAAAAAATAAGAGTAAAAGGCTCGCACAGTCTATTAAGTTGCCACGCATTAACAGATTGGTCACCAACTAAAAAAAATGCTAACTATCTGTTTAGAAGTTGTGCCAATGAGCAGATTGGTCACCTACTCAAAAAATAAGGCCCCGACAAGTGATTAGGGACTGAGAGCAGACGTAAAACAACCGTCACGACTGCGCAAGAGGTTCTCAAACAATGACACCTCCAACAGGGGAACAATGTACAAGCGTCGACGTCGTCCTTTCCAACCACTAAAGAAAACCATGGGTTTTCACCCCTAGAAATTTCAAGGAATCTCGTTTAACATTGAAACAATTAGAAGTCTGTCATTACCAGCTACAACAAACGATGGTCAGATTTAATTTTTTCACGGGCGGTGGGTATTCCCGCCGGCGAGAGCCCAAATCGGTCTTTGTTTTACCGCCAAACATGCCGACGGCAATGTCCCTGAGGTGCAGCCGAACTCGTTAGCGGTACAACGACCATACCGCCAAAGCTATTGGTGATTTCAATGGTGAACTGCCAAAGCTATTGGGGGTAGCCCAATAAACCCAACCGCCAAAGGGTGTGGTGGTACTATAATCAGTTTAATTTTGTCGGAGATTTCATTTTATGTTGAAATTTTCAAGAAAGGAAAGATTTGGCAAAATTTCCGCTGTTACGAGGCTCTCAGGATGAGTAGCAGATTGTAAAATGCAACTCCACACCTAGTTGGACGTACTCCGCTTATCTGGTACGTCCAACTTGTTTTGGGATGTGTACAAATTATCTATTTTTTAAATACCAATGCATTATCAATAATTTTTCGTATTTATTTGAGAAATATGGATGTGATTCTACACAAGCATCAATTTTCGTTCATGGTGTTCATCCTGAATGAACTAAAATGTTCACAGTCCATATGCAAATTGTTTGGTCATGGTGTTCATCCTAAATGAAGATCGAAAAAAGTTCCATGGTCATGGTATTCAGTTTTATGAAATTTGGATGCATGGAAAGTTTTGTTCGTGGTGTTCATCATAAATTTTTGCACTAGTTCTTTTTATGCAACTGTGTCTAATCATTGTAGAATGAAGTAGAAGAAGGAGATATGGAAGACGTGTAAGGTATTTATTGCAAAATGGGAATAATCTCCTGATGCACACAAGCCTTGTAATATTGTACGTGTAGGAGAAGGGCGAGAAAATCGTGTAGATAATTTAGAGTAAAATATACACCGTCTTCCTCCTTAATTCTTTACACAATACTCCGTATAATTAATAGTAACTCCTCCATCGTCTTCCTCATTGCAAAACATAAGCGATACCTTACGTGGTTATGGACAGCGTGGCGACGACGACGACAAATTGGGGTTGATAATCATAGATTAGCTGGGAGTTCATAAGGCACGCTCATGGATGAATCGATGCAATGGCAATGCAGCTCAGAGTGTTCAGACGCGGAGGTTGAGCTGCGGCTTGCCGGCGGCGGCGCGACGGTGGTTGCCGTCCATGACGGTTTCGAACGCGCCGACGAGGGCCTTCACCTTGTTCCCCTGCCTCAGCTCCAGCAGCTTGATCCGCGCCTCCTCGATCGCCTCGTTGCTGCGCGCCGACTCTCGCCTCTCCATCGACGTCGTCCTTGCCCGCCTCCCCTGTATCCTCTTCACCACGTCAGCCTTGATCTCCTCCTCCCGCTGCTCCTTCTCCTTCACCGCCTCCTTCGCCGCCGCGATCTCGTCGGCCACGTCGTCCTCCGGCGCAGGAGGGGCCGATTCCTTCTTCGGATCCGTTTCCTCGTCGGCGGCGTAGTTCTCCTTCTCCGGCGTGTTGTCGCGCCCCTCGTCCTTCTCCACCGCCGCCACGGGCGCCGCCGGCGTTGGTTCGCCTCGTGTATGATCTTCTCTGGAACGACCTCCTCCTCCCGCTGCTTCGCGGCGGCGATTTCGGCGATGACCTGATCGTCCAACGAGAAGACGCTTTCAGCGTCGGAGCCCTTGCTGGCGACAGACCTGGGGCTGTCCACATCGCCGCCATCCGCGCCCGCCGCGTTCTTCTTGCGGCGGGACCTGCCGGAGCCACGGAAGGCGCGGGAGGCGCACTGCATGAGCTTCCTCGGGGAAAACAACGACGCGTAGTACGACGCCGCGGAAGCCGACGACGGCTGCTTGGTGCTGCCGCCGGGGGTGGCCAGCGGCGTGTCGGTGGAGGTGGCCGCTGCTATGCAGTTGATGGATGGCGGCTTGCGCGGATACACAGGCGCCATGAGGTGGAGGTGGAGGCGCGCGGCGGCTGCTGCCGAGAGGACGCGTCGTTGCTGCAGAGAGGCGACGGGGAAGGCGCCTGCTTCGCGCTGGCACTGCGACGGAGCCCCGGCGCGCCGCCGTCCGCCGACGCCGGTGAGGCCATGGCTGCTTCGGCATCGATGGATCGATCGACAAACAATCGTGAGACGCACGGTGTTAGTTAGGGCAGACAGATTAATGACAAACCCTAGGAATAAGGCCTCCAAATAAATATATCGAAATAATGTGATTTCTACTTGACGTGAAACGTGACCAGGTGGAGTCCAGGGATAAACCCACGCGGTTTGCCAAGGAATATCCATCTCTTAAAAATGTTGTTTTGCATCTAAAATTGTACCCAAAATTGTATGTTGCTTTGATCCGTGTATTTGGAGTTTGTGTGCGAATGCTATCAGACTAATTTTTCCCGAATATTTTTCTGCAATTTTCTTTATATTTGAAAATAAGTGTTTACATTGGAACTGGTGACAATCTCCAAAGCTACCTGCAAAAATAACTATCTATATTTGTATACCATCTACTTGATTGAAGTATTTTTAATATCTTGATTGATGTACTAAACAGAGAATGGTCAAGTGTAATTAGGTTTACCTGAAGACTATTCACCTTCATTTCGTAGTTCAGATGGGGAGGCAACAATGAATGTTATCAGTGTGGCACCGTGCTCAGAGAAAGGGAGGAGGCAAAGGGCCCCATATGGAGGCCCCAAATGGCCTGAAATTGCACGGCGACGAGTTGATCGGAGGAGACGATAATAGAGGAGTTGGCTTGCTAGGGGGAGAGGTGTGATAGATAAAGCGTCTGAGATCTATAGGTGGAAAAGAGCCCAGAGAGAAGTTGAGGAGAAGTTCATGCGTAGCCTCGGACGCCCATGCCAATAATTGAATGGCTTAGAGTCGTTTTAGGTTCCTCTCCTCTATATATGGCCCTATAAAACTACTATTTCCATCTAGATACAACGTATAATATGTGCATGGTTTACCACCATGTAATAGGACACCGTTTTTTTGGAGTCTCGTTATTCTTGATTATAACTAACAGTCATGTCAATGAATGAATTTCACAAGTATAATAGTATGTGGAAATGTGGATTAGAAGAATTGTGGCAGAAAACTAACACCTCCTTTGGCTCCTAAGAATTGAATCTGATTCATCCATTTAGATATCAAATCCATTTCTGATAGAATTTTCTATTTACATCTAAATATTCCAGTTGTAGTGTCATCTATTTCCAGTACAAGTTAATGGAAAGGGGAGTAACCCATTCGAAAAAAATAAATTCAATGTGATATGGAGTATTAAATTTTGTTGTGTAGATCTCGAACCTTGTATTTACATATACAGATTTGCTTGAAATCAATTGAAAAGTTGGCGACCATTGTCCATGTATAATACTCCGTCTATTTTTGTATACAAGGCCACTATCAAATACTCGTACAATGGTACTAATTAATGCATACATTGAATGCAACCACAGAGAAAAAGCCACCATGCACCATATTTAATTAGCCGGAAAACGAGAGACTTTTCACGCAATTAGCCATGCTATTTATTAGTTAGATTTGTTTTCTTGGTATCTGAAAAGTGAGATAGTGACCTTGTATATAAAAACCGGCGACCATGAAATCAGTTTTAGGGAAGAGTGTAGTCATATTCCTACTCCCCGAAGTAGGATTTGGAAACACTCATATATCTATAATTCAGTAGCAATTCTAATTGGATCTTGATACTCAAAAACATCATTTTTTTCGAGGAAACAGCACAAAAAGCGTGGGTCGCATGACGTTTGTATGGTGGCAAAGCACTGCGACGGCGGCCCGTCTCATCAGGCCCGTCCACGCGCCGACGGACGGCCGCAAAGCCACGGGCATCCGATCCCCTCCAACCGAGCCGTCCAAATCTCTCCGGCCATGACGGGACGTGAGCTGTGAAGTCAGTGGAAAGGGAGTTGCAGTTGGTGCGCAAAGGGCTGGGAGCGAGACAGCGCAGCGCGGGCGCGGCGATGGCGGAGGCGCGCAAGCCGAGGGTGGTGGTGGTCGGCGGCGGCATCGGCGGCGCCCTCCTCGCCAAGACCATGGAGCACGACGCCGACGTCGTCCTCCTCGATCCGTAAGCCCCTGCCTTTCTCGATCTTGTTCCGTTTCACGTCCGCCATGTGTTTGTGGAAATGTCAGCATGTAGATTTTGGCCGATAAATTTGACGAATCCTTGCGGTCTTCGAGGCATATCTTATCCTGGGAGCCGCCTCGTGGGGGAAGGGAACGGTGGTTTTCTAGTTATCGGTTTGGGTGCGCACATGCTTCTGATTTCATATTCTGGCGTCAGAGTGTACATCGACATTAGAATATCTTGCTCCGGCATTTCCTTACTATCTCTCTGATGTAGCGCTATAGGATATAGCGCACTAAGATAGATTATGGCAAATTGAACTTCCTAGAATGCAGGCAGTGTCTCAACAGATCGACAATCGAAGAAGATCACTCTATCTGTTGGTAGATATTGTGCTAAGAATTCTGAATACTGTTTTTTGGTCATCAGTTTCATAACGGAGTGAACAATATAGATGATCTCTTGTGTTCATGGAAGTGGTAACATAAACGAGATTTGACCATCTCTCGTTTGTTCCGAATTCTCTACACTTGGAACATCTAAATACAAATTAAATAGTGCTAAAAATATATCAAACTATGTGATATTTATTCTGTCATGGCTACATGCCGTTAAGTATTAGTAGTAGTTACTTCTTCAGTATTGGTAGGCTCTTTCATGAACACAATTTCTTCTAATAACAGGAAGGAGTACCTGGAGATCAGCTGGGCTGAACTGAGATCAATGGTTGAGCCATCTTTTGCTGAGAGATCATTGATCTATCATAGGGATTACCTCACCACTGCCACTATTGTAACATCTTCTGCAGTCAATATCACTAAGGATGCTGTCCTGACTGCTGATGGTCGATCTCTTGCATATGATTATCTTGTTGTAGCAACTGGCCATGTGCTCACTTCTCCAGGAAGCAGAACAGAGAGGCTTACAGAATTCCAGCGAGGTAACTGATATCCAAGTGCATAACAAAAAATACTATGCTCCGTGCCCTTATGTTTCTTACCTATCCTTTCTGATTCTTTACAGAAAACGGGAAGATCAAATCATCCAAGTCTGTGCTGATAATTGGAGGTGGTCCAACTGGTGTTGAACTTGCTGGAGAGATTGCAGTTGACTATCCAGACAAGAAGGTGACCCTTGTACACAGAGGATCACGGTTACTTGAATTTATTGATCAAAAGGCTTCAAAGAAGTGTCTTGATTGGCTGACTTCGAAGAAAGTACATGTACTTTTCCAGCAATCAGTTGACTTAGGTTCATTATCCAACACAGAGAAGTTGTACAAAACATCAAGTGGTGAAACAATAACAGCTGATTGCCACTTCTTGTGTATTGGTAAGCCACTGAGTTCATCGTGGCTACATGATACCATCCTAAAGGAATCTTTGGACAACAAGGGAAGATTAATGGTGGAAAAGGATCTAAGAGTGAAGGGTTATAATAACATTTTTGCAATCGGTGACATCACGGATATTCCTGTAAGTCTACATTTAAAATTTCATGCCCATTCTGTTCGTTAATTCTTCTTCCATTGAGAACGTTATGTTTTTTTCTGGTTGAATCGTCCCATTCCTCGGTCAGTGTTAATTTACATATTTTAGCAATTACTTGAGCTCGATCGAGATGTCAAAAAAATCTGCAGAGCAAATAGCATGGCTGCATTTGTTTGTAGACTGTTAGAGTAATCTCGGCAATTCTGCCCTCTTTTATTTTCCAAACACGCACCAAAATACATGTCATTTGCATTAGAAGAACAATACCGAGAAGGCACAAACGCTAGAAAAGCACAGAACAAAGGACAGAGCAAAAAGAACCAAAGCTAGCCTAGAACAAGAGTGGTGGTGCCATGGGTCACAACATGTAATGTCAAGGCTATATATGTACTACACATATAGACAGACTATGCTTGAAAAGTAGTGAAACGAAAGTGTATTATATCAGCAGATTTGAATCCGGTGATGTCCCTCGACAGTTGACATTACAAACAGCATGTAGCGCCGCCACTGAGAACAAAAAATCCAAAGTAACCTACAAAAGGCAAAAGAACTAAGATGAAACCTAGGCTAAGATAAACTGGCTGCATGTCTGGAGGTCTTGAATGTTGCGGGAGCCTCCACAGCGATTTGGCACCTACTAGCTTCCACTGCTCTGCCTCAGCGATGATCTAATCTGCCAGCTCCTTATGATTATGTACTGCCTTTAATGTCGAAATGACTGTGTTTACCAGACTCGGTTTTATAGCAAAAGAGTTCATACTCAATATGATTCAAACCCTAGTTTCATCATCTTGTAACAAACATGAAGATAAGAGATGTAAGCAACTTCGAAAAGTTCAGATAAAGCAACTGATCTGTTAGAAAACCCTATAAATCATTCCAAACCAACTCTAATGCTTGGTCTTTAAGATATATAACATCCTCTTTCAAAGGTGACTCCATTAGTTTGTATCCATGGGAAATAACTTGTTCATCCAGCTGATATATACCAATCATCACAAATTCACAATCCAAGTTTCTTTCTTTTCGTTATACTGTGTGCAACATCTCCAACATTTAATGTTTGAGGCAGTCACGCTCATCTGGAAAACACTACGAGATTACTGAAATAACTTGCACCAATGTCCAGGAAATCAAACAAGGGTACCTCGCCCAGAAGCATGCGCTGCTGGTGGCAAAGAACCTGAAGCTGCTGATCAAGGGCTCTCCTGCGAGCAAGCTGGCGACCTACTGCACCGGCTACCCACTGGCGATCGTCTCTCTCGGAAGGAAAGAAGGGCTGGCCCAGCTACCGTTCGTGACGCTCACCGGGCGCATACCGGGGATGCTCAAATCTGGAGACCTGTTCGTCAGCAAGACAAGGAAGCAGATGGGTCTGGATGCTTAAGCTGCGGCGCAAGGAATTATTGATTCTAATTCTCTCCTCCTGGTCCTCAAACAGACAAATAAACCTGTGGCTGCACATATATATTTTGTATTGCCATGTATCTGTGCAGGTAAATGTTGGGGGTGTGTTGTGGATGGTGATATGAACATATTGACAAAGCGTATGCACGTGTATACAAACCTGTGTGGCCTGCTTGTTGGCGGTTAAACTAATTTGTGTGTTTTCTTTGTTAATGATGACACTCATGAATGCCAGCAATGTCCCTTTGATGCCCACGGGGCCTCTCAAAATGGTTAATATGGTATCCATGTGCTTGCAATGTCACACATATCTGTAGACATATTTTAACTGAAAGGTTTTGCTCGGTCCCAAGTCGGATGTAACATGACGGTGCTTTCTCAGAAAGTAAAAGGCCAAATCAGCCTGACCCTGAGGTTTGCCAGGCACAGTTGTTGCCTTGAGGATGGGAACAATTTGGTAGTTTCTTTCTCTCTTTTTCATCCCCTCGCCATGTACTGTCTTTCATGAGGCATCAAACAGGAGCAGACATGTCATGTCATTCTGAATTTTCTGATCTCTGGGAGTGAGTGACCTATACCCAAATAAGTCAGTCCGTTCGTCTTTTTTGGCAGCACCGGTGCTATGGAGATGTACCTGTAGTACTGGACCTGCCCATCCATTGCGTTTTCTATCTCTTCAGCTTTGGCCTGACAGGTTATAGAAAGAGAATTTATCTGAAATTTGCAAGGTCATGTAGGGTCTGTTTGGATTAGTGCCCAGAGCTGCCCAGCCAAAATATTGGCGTTGACTGAAACGTTGGCTACTGTTTGGATGGGCTCCAAATATTTGGCTCGCCCACGCCCACCAAGCTTCCGTTGTTCATTTTGTTGCCAAATCGTGGGCGAGACCCAGGCGGATGATTCGTTCGCCAAAATATTGGCGTGCCAATGGTTTGGGAAGGCCACCGCGGGCGACAACCAAACAGGCCCGTACTATCCATGAATACATGTGGCCTTCCCTAGTGCTATAGCACCTAATTTCTTGGTTAGCATTGTCGCTGGTACCAAGTTTATGATGATGAACTAATGAAAGTGACTAGCACTGTATCCTCTTTACATATCCCATTAGTTCTTTACCTCCAAAGCTACTGAACTGACAACAGTTCTCCCCGTTGATGGATCATGCCACCAGGACCTGAACCAAACCTCGCTCTGATATGCTGCAATCATCTGGAATAATCGAACAACCCCCACTTCTCCACAAGCATTGCAAATTCGGCTGCTCTCTGTCACTCGCCCAAGTTCTTGTCTAGCCGAGTTCTTGTCTAGTTTAGCTGATGCACCTAGCCCGTCCCTATGACCAGGTACGGCCATCAAAACCCTCTAGTCGGTTTACTTTTCAAGGCCAATTCTGGCTTTGTACACAACCCCTGGCCCCACAAACCCGTAGACCTGCTCCCTCTACCCCAGATAGCAACAACTCTGGGTGTGTTTGATAGCCTGGGTGGCCTATCTCAGCGCATACAAGCTGAGTCTAGCCATGCCAACTCCATACAACTGTGTTTTATTTGTTGTGTTTGGTAGACTGTATGGTCTGAGCCGAGCTCACTTGAGATGTTGTTTGGTACGCTGTATGAGTTGAACCATGACATACAAAAATAAAAAGCAATCAGGTCCCCGGCTACAAAAAAAGAAGCAATCAGGTCCCTGCCAAAAAAAAGCAATCGGGAGCACTGGGCTCCCCGAGCCGCTTGGGATCGAGCACTGGCGCCGGCGAGCGCCCGCCGCCACGGGCCGCCACCGCGCGCCGCCGCAACGGGCCGCCTCCGTGCGCCGCTGCCGGCGAGCTCCGCCGCCACACACCGCCAGGAGGAGGCCGGGAGCCTCTACTCCTCGCGCGGGTGAGGCCCAGCCCCTCCTGCTCCTCGCACGGGCGAGGCTGAGCGCCATGGCCGCGGAGAGCTCGCTGGAGGGCGGCGAGAGCCTCGCTGGAGGGCAGAGGGAGGCGGCGCCGGGCGGAGAAGAGGCAGCGCCGGCGTGGCCGGTGAGCGAGGCGGCGGCGTGAGATGCGAGAGATGAGGGAGCAGACGCGGGGGGAAGTGAGGCAGGATTTCTAGAGGGGTTGTCCGCTGGCGTCGCGGCGCGCCCGTGGGGCCCACGCGTGGGAATTATTTTGGTAGGAGCTCGCCCAGGCTGAGGAGAGAAGCTCGATTTGAACTTCTCAAGCGGGCATGGCTAAGGGCTGTTTTCGCACGAGATGGGCATGGCCCGATGTAGCCGACCCGACCTACCAAACAAGAAAAAGTGGGGTGAGGTGAGATTTTCTGGGTTGGCACAGGCTACCAAACAAACACACCCGTGTATGTCGAGCAAAAAGAAACTGGCATCATCGTCATCTTGTCCCTAATCTTCCAAATCATCAAGCTTATCACACATCAGGTTGACGTACGCCATGTGGCCAACAACTGTCCCACAAGGCTACAAGGCCACACCCACATTTTCCTGCACGCAATTAGCACGACGAACCTATTATTTGTCCTATTCATCGTCCGAGATGGGAGTGAAGTGAATGAAACGGCAGGTCCTGCCGGAAAGTGCTAATGTAGCTCGAGCTACATATAACTTGTTTTTTTCAAAATTCAAAATTGGCATTTTTGAGTGTCAAACAATTCGAAACAAAAATCCTACATGTAGATAACACTGAGATCTATCAGTGTGCAAATTTTCAATCGAAAAGCCGTATTATTCTTGGCTACACAAAAAAGACAAAACTGGCAAATTTTCAAATTTCTAAAACTGTGTACTGTTCACCGCCCAAATCCACCAATTTGTCATTTTTGTCTAGCAAACTGTTGTCTACATGCATATTAAAATGAGTGAACATATAAAGTAAAATGTGTCCAGATACATTTGTGTGCATGTGAATGTGGACCAAAGCTAAAACATCTTATATTAAATACGGAGGAGTACCAATAAAAAATATAAAGTCTGAATTTTTTAATAATAATATATTTTTTATGATATATATATATCATATTATGTTGGTTAAATTTATGATCTACAGATACGTAGATGACTTATAAATAGGGACGGAGGGAGTATTATTTTCGCGATCGAAATTGCTAAAGATATGAATGTTTTGCAAACGGGTTGTTTCAAAAGTATGGACTTGGGCTGGGGCGTAAATTATCCTTTCCATCCTGTGCTACAACGGTAGACCATGAAATCTTCCTTAGGTCTTTTTTGATACTAGTGTATATTTATAAATTGGTGTTGATTATCCTGATCAAATCCCAAACCTCCACATATTTTGTAAAACCATGTTTGGTTCTATTGTGTTTGATGGGGTTTATCCCACTTGTTCACACAATTTTCCAAACTCTATTGTATTTTTCTCAATACTCAATACATTACCCTCAACCTAATGTATTCGAGATAAATGCGGATTTTAATGGATTGGGTGATGGTTGGGGTTTCACCCAATCCATAGGAATTATCTAAAAATATGGGTATTATCCCCACAAAACCATAGTGAAAAATAAATACAAGATCTTAATTACACTCGGCATCAACAGTATTAAATTTTCAAAGTCATATTTTTTCTGACAAAACATTTTAAAGACTAAGTCTTTGTTGATGTGTTTATGTAAATGAAAAATTCTAACTAATATGCAGTTACTCCCTCCGTCTCATAATATTAGATGTTGTTGTAATCGATATAGAGTTTATTGCTTGTAAAGTTGTAATAACATCTTATATTATGTGCCGGAATTATTAATCTTACCATAGAGTAGAGAACAGCCACATACGCACTCATGCATTCACGCGATCGAGCAACACCGCCGATTGTGCAAATCACGTGTAGCCACTCGTGTGCACGCCCTGTTTCGCCAACTACTACAGCATCCTCCTTCTCCGTCACCTGTACGACTACTCCGCACCCTAGCGCCACCACCCTGACTGCGGGCCCACGCGTGGGGGTGCCCTCCGAAATGGGCAGCCGCAGGATTCCACTTCCACGCAACTCAGGATGCAAGAGCTTTTGAGGACCTTGCTTGCTGTTTTAGTATACTAGGCAACTTAGCGCGGCGTACGCCGCGGCCGTGTGGTTAGAAGAAAAAAATACCGCGGAGTAAAAAATTCAAATTTGGAAATGTCCGCATTCAAAAGTTGTTTAGATTTGAAAATTATTGAAATTCAAAAATAGTTTATGTTGAAAAGTTGTTCGAATTTTAAAAATGGTCAAATTGGGAAGCTATTCATATTTGAATTATTTTCACGTTTATTAAATGCTCAAATTTTGTGTTCATATTGATATATTTGTCATACTTGTAAATACCGCGGTGGAAAAAATTCAAATTTGGAAATGTCCACATTCAAATTTGTTTAGATTTGAGTGTATTGAAATTTGGAAAAAGTTTGCATTTAAAATTTGTTCAAATTCCAAAATCGTTAAAATTGGGAAGTTATTCATATATGAATTTGGTTTACGTTTTTTGAATGCTCAGATTTGAAAGGCATTCAAAACTTTGAAATATTCAAATTCGAATTTTGATCGTATGCCATAAATAGTCAGCGTTTATTTTTGTGTTCATGTTAACATATTTGTCACATTTGTAAATACCGTGGTGTAAGAAATTCAAATTTGAATATGTCCACGTTCAAAAGTTGTTCAGATTTGAATGTATTGAAATTCAAAAAAAGTTGATATTTATAAATTGTTTAAATTGAAAAAATTGTTAAAAGTGGGAAGTTATTCATATGTGAATTATTTTTTACGTTTTTTAAATGTTCAGATTTGAAAGGCATTAAATTTTTTGAAGTATTCAAATTTGAAATTTGACCATGTGCCATAAATAGTCAACGTTTATTTTTGTGTTAATGTTGATATAGTTGTCACATTTGTAAATACCGTGGTGAAAAAAATTCAAATTTGAAAATGTACACATTGAAAAGTTGTTTAGATTTTAATGTATAGAAATTAAAAAGAAAAAGTTTACATTTACGAAATGTTCAAATTCAAGAATTGTTAAAAGTGGGAAGTTATTCATATGTGATTTTTTTTTACGGTTTTTAAATCCTCAGATTTGAAGGCATTAAAAATATTAAAGTATTCAAATTTGAAATTTGATCATATGCCATAAATAGTAACGTTTATTTTTGTGTTAATGGTGATATAGTTGTCACATTTGTAAATACCGTGGTGGAAAAAAATCAAATTTGAAAATGTACACATCGAAAAGTTGTTTATATTTTAGATTTGAGTTAATTTCATGTTTGTAAAATGAGCAGATTCAAATTTGAAATTGTACACATTGAAAATTTGTTTATATTTTAGATTTGAGTTAATTTCACGTTTGTAAAATGAGCAGATTCGGAAGATATTTGGAAGTTTAAAATATTTAAATTTGAAATTTGATCATATGGCACAAACAGTCAGCATTTATTTTTATGAGGGTATTTATAGAAATATTTTCATTTTGAGGGAATTGTTCTAAGGAGGAAGTGCATTAGGATTTTCTCCAAATATTCACCAGTTCGAAATATTCAAACATATTTGTTTTTTGACATAAATAATCAGCATTTATTTTTCGGGGCATTTTGATCTATTTTCCATATTTTTCGGATGGCTATTTTTAGAAATACTTCTACTTTCTGGAAATTTAATAAATATAAATCCATATAATTAGAGGAAGTCAATTTGGATTTTCTCTAAATATTCACCGATTCAAAATATTCAAACATGTTTGTTTTTTTCTATAAGTAGTTATCATTTTTTTCTGAGTATTTTGATGTATATTGCATATTTTTCCGATGGGTATTTGTAGAAATACTTCCATTTTCTGTTTTTTTAAACTGACAGGCCGGGCCCACTGTGACGTCATGGTGACGTCAACAGTGGCCGGACCTGCCACTGCGGCGTCGACCATGCCGGCGTCGCGTCCGAGCGTCCTGGGACGCGCGCATGGGCTTGTCAGACGCGCGTGGACGCGGGGTAGCCGGGAGCGGCGGCGCCGCTGTGTTTTGGTCGCCGGAGCGTCGCCGGCGGCGTCCGAACACGGCGGCGGGAGCAAGCCCACGGCGGCGCCGATTCCGGCTTGGATTGGGCGTCCCAGCACGCGGATGTCGGCGAGGATGGAGAGGACGCGGCGGTGGAGCGTGCTGCGTGCTCCGATTTGATCGGGGAGGTGCGGAGTGGCGGTGGCGCGCGTCGGCGGCGGCGACGACCTCGGGCCGTCGCGGGAAAAGAAGGAGGGAGGGGGAGATGTGGTGCGCTTTTTTGCAGGGAGGTCCCGAGAATTTCCTCGAATTGCAAACAGGCCCCTCGCAGCGAGGAAAGTTGGACTGCGAGGTAATTTCTCGAGTTGGGAGTATTTTTTTGAAAATTTGGAGCGTCAAAAATCGTGCGAGGCGGGTGACCGGCTGGAAACCGGTTTCACCGGCTGGTCACCGGGCGACGTGTCGCGTCCTGATTGGTAGAAAATCGGGCGTGAACAGTACCGTGCGTTTGGGGCTGGCGTGGTCGTTTCGTGGCCGTCGGATCGCCCGGATCGGACGGCCGAGAAAAGCGGGCGACGTGGCCTGAGGGATGCGGGGTGAATCTTTCGGGCTTTTATATATAGATCTATCTATTGTCTTCGTTGCCAAATTCGCAATCATGAGCTCGTCGCCAACGACGCAATTAAATCCACATGAACACACCCAATTTAGCAAACTGCACCTAAGGTTCTTTGCAGTTTGTGAAATTCAAACAACAGGAATCGAGAGGTTGACGGGATCAAGCCTAGAAAAGGGAAGAAAACACACACTTATCCAACAGATCGAATCAAAAAAATTGGGAATGGGGGTGGTAGGGGAAGAACCAGGCATGCCGAGGAGCCGGGCGGTGGCCGAGCGACCGGGACCTGGCGGCTGTTGTTTTATTATGCTCCGAATCCTAATCCTATTGTACCATATATAGTCTTAACGGAATAAGGCATGTCTACAACTCTGTTTCGTGTCCGTCAAGAAAGAGAGTTGTTTGTCCCCCATATATAGTTAGAGGTAGTCATAGATTAGAGAGAGTTCCACCAGATTGATAGCACGATGAGGGTTTGTCCTCTCGTGTATGTAATACTCCTCCCGATTATAATTATACGCATTTATGCGTTCCGTGGTTTAGGTTTCCACGTTAAATCTGTGTTCTTTGTTCGATATACTTTTTGCTAGGCTATTTGGCCACGGACCGTAGTGGAACAGCGGACGCTTTCCGCCGGCCATCCAAATTATGCGGCCCATCCGCTTGTCCGTTTTGGCTCTGAAGCGGCGCGGACCGAACGGACAGGCGGATGTCCGTGTCCGCCTGCATCGTGACCACGCACGGCTCGTCTCGTGTCACTCCCTACCAGACCCGACCCGACCCGCTAATCCCGCTTCCGTTAAATCGCCTCGGATCCTGCCAAGAAGGAAAGGAATCCGAGCCAGTCCGGCGCCCCCGCCCCTCTCCCTCCCAACTTGCTTCCCTCCTCGGCGCCCATCTCCTCCCCTTCCGGCCGCCGCCGAGGATGAGGTACGGCCGGCTCCGTCGCGGACGAAGCCAGGACGCGAGCGCTCCCTCTCCGACGGCTGTCCTCTCGTCCGGAATGCGCCACTGTATGCATCGCCACTCTGTTGCTTCTCTGTTTTGCACTGTTTTTCTTTTCTTGTTTTGTCTCTGTTCGGTTCCGTTCGAGGATCAGGAACTCGTTTTGTCTGGCGCCGTGGTGTGTGTTGGAATGTTTGGTGGCCTTTGGGATTGCTTCGAACTTCATTTCGAGCGGTTTTTACGGTGAAAAAGCTTGTGATGCTGCAGCGCTGTGATTTCTAGGCTCCGAAATGCAAACGAGAACTGGCGCGTCTTGGGCATGGTTTTGATCACAAACATACGCCCAAGAACAACCAACACTTCACTGGGGCCGCACTTTCGTTTACTGACTTACTACGGGTGGGCATTTCCAGTGCCAAAAACTGTTGGTTATTGGCGTTGACAGTTTATTTCTTTACGCTCTGCGTAAGGTTCAGAGGAATCACTATGCTGATAGGCAAGTGATGTCAGGGGCGCCAATGGCCATGTCGCGCGGTCCTGGTCCTTTTGTCAAGCTTATCTTGGGAGATGTAGCTTGCATTATAGGGCTGCTGGCTGATGACATCATGATCTTGTTTTATATGCCATAATATTAGGGACGCCCGCTATTTAAAACTTTGGATATTTCAGTGACTAGAGGAAGCGTTTTTGATGGAGCGTTGTAGGCAGTTAGCTGAGCACACCAGTCAAGGCTCTAGATTGTACTTGTAGGATTTGTTGGGTGTCTTCATTTTGCTTATTTGTTGAGTGCCTTCATTTTCCTTTTTTGCTCATTGTGTTAACTGTCTTCACAAAAAATTCAAAAAAATTATCATGGCTACAATAATGGACAGGGTGAATTTCGGCAACTATCTAGATAAATTCAACCTTCATAGCGAGCCCCGAATCAACTAAAATATTGGATATCTCATCTTGAAATCTTTAGCTTATTACAAGATTGGCAGTGCTAACTCGTATTTTTATTGTTACATATATAGAGATAGACTAGTGGGAAACACCAGATTATTACATTTGAATATGTGCTTCTCTAATCCCTTCATGGATTTAATCCTTCTTCCAGTTTACGTAATTCCATTACCAATTCAGATGAGCAATTAGGGTTGCAAGTTGGGCAATTTGCTTGACAGTCCTTAAAGGAATGCCAACATGGTTTGTCCGGCAGTGTAAGGTAGCAGGTGCAGTCTTGGCCAAAGCCTTCTTTGTCGCCCTTGCCACAATCCCTTGGGACACACATTTTAAGGCCTAGTTTGCTCTCGTTGACCGTTGAGTCCAAGATAGTAGCATTAGGAGTTACATTGGCATAACGGTCTTGGTAGTCTCTTGTAGCTCCGGGACGACCTATTTACATATGCAAAAGTACATGTATATCAGTCAGTCCACAACGCACCAGGATATACGACCTCTCATAGAAATGGAGGCAATAATGTTTTTAAGAAAATGAATTAGCTGCAAAAATATATGCGATGGGATAATGACGATATACTTACACTGCCCAAGCACAACAAGGCACCCGATGAATAAAAGGGCAACCACGTACACCAGGCTGCTCCCTCGCATGTTTGATCTTCAACCTCTAATGACTTTACGAGAGGCGTTTTTCTTTCCGATCAACTACTAGAAGTTAGACACTTGAGAGAGGCAATCGCCGCTCGCCTCAGTATAGTGTATATATATATATATATATATATATAGGGCCATAGGGGTGCAGTCTTAATTAACCACGATATATACCCTTAATGGCATCCCATAAATGACACACCCGCAAGATCATTTGCTTCCCCTTTGCGTTTTTTTATTTATTTAGAAAATGGGTGTTCCAGCCTCTGCATCGATTGATGCACACGGCTTTTTATTGCAGCGTCGAAAGATATTCAGAGTTTACATCTCAAACAAAAGTTCATGAAAAGGGAAATAAAAGTCTTAAAGACTAAAAAGACAGCTCCTCAGGACGTCTAATCTTCTTAAACGTCTTGAATTCTTCTAGACAGTCGCCAGGTACCCCGGGAATAGATATCCAAAGCGACCGCCTCCAGCCGGGTGCATCCATAATCCGTATGCGCACGTTGCGGCTCTGGGACCAGGAAAGCCCACTCGTGGATCCAGTGGGTAGCCATTCGTATGACCTGTAGAAAGTTAGCATGACGAGCATTGTTAAAAATAATATCATTTCGGCATCGCCAAATAGACCATAATAAAGCACAAGCTCCCACACGGATTTGTGCTTTCAAATCCTTTTCCACCCCATCTAGCCAATTCCCGAACATATTCGTGCTATTAGCCGGAGTGACGATGTTGAAAGTATATTGCACAATTGTCCATAAAAAATGCGCAAACGGGCATGTAAAAAATAGATGATCTATGGACTCCTCCGAATCACAGAACACACATTTCTTACACCCATTCCAATTACGTCTAGCAAGGTTATCTTTCGTTAGTATAACTTTGTTATATAAGAACCACATAAAAATCTTAATCTTTAATGGTACTTTAAGTTTCCAAATCTGTTTGCGCAAATTTACAGTGTGCCCATTTAAATAATCCTCATATAGTGATTTAACAGTGTACAAACCGGTCGAAGTAAGTTTCCAAATAAAATTGTCCTCCTCATTCGTTAAAGGATGTGCAATTAGCCTTTGTAGCATATGCAGCCACGCATTCCATTTGTTACCCGTCAAGTTTCGTCTAAACTCGATGTGCACCGAGGAGTTTGCTAATGCATCGGCCACCAACATATTCTTATGTCGAGCTACACTGTAAAGCGTTGGGTATTGAGCAGCCAGAGGGACTTCTCCCAACCAATTGTCCTCCCAAAAACGAGTTTTTTGACCATTGCCTACAACAAATTTTCCTTTACTGAAGAAATTTTCTTTTACCCCCATAAGACCCTTCCAAAATTGAGAGTCAGTCGGTTTAGCAGTCACTTGTGACAAACTACTGTTTTGTAAATATTTGTTCTTTAATAGCTCTTGCCATACTCCTTCCTCATTAATAAGTTTATAAAGCCATTTGCTTAATAAGCACTTATTTTTTATATCTAGAACCTCGATACCTAGACCTCCTTGGTCTTTTGGTCTACAAACAATATTCCATTTTGTGAGCCTATATTTCTGTTTATTTTGATCACTTTGCCAGAAGAAACGCGACCTATAAAAGTCTAACCTTTTCAATACCCCTTTAGGTATCTCTAGAAAGGATAGCATAAACATAGGAAGACTCGTAAGAACCGAATTTATTAAAACTAGTCTGTCTCCGTATGAGAGTAGCTTTCCTTGCCAACATCCTAGTTTATTTCCAAAGCGTTTTTCAACCGAGTTCCATTCCTTATTCAGCAGTTTTCTATAGTGAATTGGGATTCCGAGGTACTTAAACGGTAGACTCCCAACCTCACAACCGAAAATACTTCTGTACTGGTCTTCAGCCTCTTTAGCTTTGCCAAAACAGAATATTTCGCTTTTATGAAAATTGATTTTTAAACCTGATAATTGCTCGAATATGCACAAAATCAACTTCATATTGATGGCCTTTTGTAAATCATGCTCCAAGAATAAAATGGTGTCGTCAGCGTATTGTAATATCGACACCCCTCCCTCAACCAAATGCGGAATAAGGCTTCCAACCTGTCCATCCCTTTTGCTCGTGAGATAAGGATGGCCAACATATCGGCCACTATGTTAAATAAAATAGGAGAAAGGGGATCGCCTTGTCGAAGCCCCTTCCTAGTCTGAAAAAAATGTCCAATGTTGTCGTTAACCCGAACCCCCACCGACCCACCCATTATAAAGTTTTGGATGAGATCACACCATTTTTTGTCAAAGCCTTTCATTCGCAGCGTTTGCAAAAGGAAAGGCCACTTAACTTTATCATACGCCTTTTCGAAATCAATTTTAAAAAGCACCCCATCCATCTTCTTCCTATGAAGTTCGTGGATGGTCTCATGTAGGACAACTACACCCTCTAGGATATGTCTTCCTGGCATGAACGCAGTTTGGGTTGGTCGGATCACCTTGTGTGCAATCTGAGTTATACGATTTGTTCCAACCTTCGTAAAAATCTTAAAGCTCACATTCAACAAACATATCGGTCTGTACTGTTGGATTTGCACCGCATCCTCTTTTTTTGGCAGCAACGTAATTACCCCAAAATTAAGCTTATAAAGAGGCAAATGGCCATTTTGCAGCTGAACAAACATAGCCATAAGATCGGTTTTAATCACGTTCCAAAAGGTTTTATAAAATTCAGCGGGGAACCCGTCTGGTCCCGGAGCCTTATTATGCTCCATCTGTGAAATTGCCTCAAGAACTTCATCCGAAGTAAAATCAGCGGTCAAGATCTTATTTTCTTCACTAGAAATTTGTGGGATATCTGAAACCACATTTTCGTCAAGACAGAAACTATTTTCGGCCGGCGCCCCAAATAGCTTTTTGTAGTATTCAGAGATATATACTCTCAGATTTTCTTCCCCTACAATTGTTCCTTCCTCTTGTTCCAGCTGGAAAATTTTCTTTTTCCTGTGTTTCCCGTTTGCAATGAGGTGGAAATATTTCGTATTATTTCCTCCTTCCTGTACGTGTTTCACTTTAGCCCTTTGTGCCCATTTAGATTCCTCCTCTCTTCTTAATTTAGCTAAGCTATCGTTGGCCCTTCTCAACGCATCACGTTCTGCATTGTTGAGATTAGTATTTTCGGCTTTAATGTCTAACATGTCAATAATACCAAGGAGTCTTTCTTTTTCTTTTCTATAGATACCACTTCTATTTCTTGCCCACCCTCTAAGATATCTTCTTAGGTGTCGTATTTTATTTTGCCACACCTCAAGTGGTGTACTCCCCCTCACATGTGTTTGCCATTCTTTGGATACCAATTCGAAAAAGCCCTCTTCTTTGAGCCAAGCTAACTCGAAGGAAAACAAAGAAGTATTGCCCAGGTGAGCTTGTTCACCTGAGTCAATAAGTAAAGGGGTATGATCAGATTCGGTTCGCGATAACGCTCGTACGGTTACCAACGGAAATTTTTGTTCCCAATCTACACTTGCAAGTACCGATCAAGTTTCTCGAACGTAGGTGTGTCTCGTCGACTTGCCCACGTGTATTGCCTCCCAGACAAATTAATCTCCACAATATCTGGGTGTGCTGATCCGCCCCTCTAATATGTACTGGAGTACTATAACTGAGAGATGGACAAAACCCCTTAGATTAAACGCAATCACATATAACCAGGAGCATATCTTTTTGGGGGTAAACATGGGAGTGGCATGTATGGAATGTGTCAATGAAAATTAAAACTCATATAATTGTGCAATCTGCAAATCGTAACGCGATCCCATCCCCACTTCTCCTCGGCGTCTCCTCCCATGCTGCCGCGCCGTAAGATACGGCCGGCGCCGTTGCGGAGGAAACCTAGACGCGCGAGCCCACTCTCGACGGCCGGCCGACCACTCTGCTGCTTATCTGTTTTGCACTTGTTCTTTTTTTGTGTCTGTCTGTTCGGTTCAGTTCTGTTCGAGGTTCATGAACTCGTTTTGCCTGGTGCCGTGGCGTGGGTTGGAATGTTCAGTAGTTTTGATCACAGATGTATGCCTACACTAACAGACAGTTCAATAGCGTGCTGCACTTTCGGATACGGATTTTCTACCGATGGGCATTCCCAGTAGAAGTAATGTAGAAAACTAGTATCGGTTGTTGGTGTTGACAGTTTCTTTATTTATGCTCTGCGTGAGATTCAGAGGTATCACTATGCGGATAGGAAAATGATGTCATGATTTGTGGAGCCTCGTCCTGTTATTTTGTGAAGCTTATCTTGAGAGATATCTACTTCGCCTTATAAGGATGCTGCTGATGACATCATGATCTTGTTTTATGCCCATAATATTAGTGACGCCTTGACCTGAACCTCGAGTGCAGCTACCCCTGTCGGATTTTATTTATGGCTTGGGTACTAGTTCAGTGGAAAATCATGCTAGGATTGATCCCTGCGCGTTGGTGCGAATTTAGTGCCTCTTTTTGCACCCAGCTGGACTATAGTATTCGTAATACTCTGTTGTTGGTTTCTTTCTTGCTTATTTGTTTCTTGTCATCCATTCTCCAGGTTCTGCCTCTTACTGATACTTGCAAATCGTGACCCCGGCGTGTTTCGGCATTGGAAAAAATTCCCATCTCGATATTCAGTGCCATCTGGTTACATGGACGAGTATTTAAGTAGGAGATCGAGAACCGCAAGTGGATTTCTCAGAAGAGGTTCTAGCATCTCTTCGAGAAATCAAAGTTCTGAAGAGTCGACCTGTCAGAACACCGATGGACAGGGAAGCACTGCAAGAGTCAATCCTATGAAAACCAGGCTGTCTGATAATCAGGAGAGACCAAGATATGTACACGGTTTATATAAATCTGCAAGTTCAAAAGTCATGTCTGGAAGCTCTTCAAATGCTCGTCTTAGGAAATTTGGTGAGAAAAAGCGTATGCAGTCTTTGTTGGAAGGAATCTACATCGCTGAAAGCAGTAGAAGAAAGGCCGAGGCCATTCGTGTGGTGGATAGTAAGAAAATAGTTGTAGAGAAGCAAAGTTCAGATGCTCTGCAGGCTGAGACAAAAGGATTGACTGCCAAATATGACCAATTGGTAGCACCTGATCCTGATGTTTCGAATTCTATTGGTTCTTCAGATGTACCTGCACGCACAGCTGTGTCCTTGGTAAGGTCTGAAACACATAGAAAGAAAGATAAGGAACTTAATTTAGGTAGACCTGGATATTCATGCTCTTCGTCATTTACTAATCAGCCTACTATACCTAGAATTCCTACTGTTGGTATGACGCCATCATCTGGTCTTGTTAATGGAGAACAGGGACGGGGACCACATGGTCTAAAAAACCTTGGTTGTACGTCAGCTTCCGATGTTCCATCAGGATGTTCATCTGATTCTGTCTATAGCAGGAGGTTTGATGCTATGAAAAAGAGAGCTTCTGAAGGGGAAAGCTCTTCTTCCAGATCAAGGGTCATAAGTGGACCATCCAGTTTAGGTCATTCGCATACAATATATCATAGCATTAGAGGTCCTAGAATCAGAAGTACTGACCAATCAGTTCCGCAAAAAACATTAGGAAGCCGCAGCAAAAATATTCAGGGTTCAGCAGTATCAGTAAGGACAAGACGAACTTCTAGGGACAGTAGGTTCAGGATATCTGTGGAAAGACAGGATGGCATGCTTTCGCTCGATGATCCTACCACGGGGAATCAACAGTCAGCCAGGGTGCATTTTTCTGCAGAAGATGTTTCTTCAGAAAGTTTCACAAGACCAGTCTCTGTGGAACTACCTCATGCAATGTACTCATCTAGTCATCAGGGGTCGAGTACTTCGACTGCCAGGAGAACATCGAGCGCTCATTTTGACGAATGTCACCAACAAGAATCTCGTGGTCTATTGGGGGAGAGAGGTGGCCACAGATGCTTAAACATGGAAGGAATTGCAGAGGTCTTTTTCCAAACCCTTTTTTGTATTGTTTACAGTTGTTCTGTTCTTTTAGATAGGATTTATATTGGATTAGATTCGTCATGATGCTAAGGAGCATTCTCTATGACTAAGGGTTTCTTTGTTGTATATTTCTATAAAGGTATTACTAGCGCTGGACAGGATTGAACAAGAAACTGAGCTGACTTATGAGGTTAGTGAGTTTGCCATCATCTTCGTCATTTTCTTAGGACAACCTTTTCACTGAAAATTAATAAAATGTTAGCAGCAATTGCAGGTCCTGGAGACAAATCTTTTACTTGGTGCTTTCGCCTCCCATGATCATCATAGCGACATGCGAATGGATATTGACAACATGTCTTATGAGGTATTATTTTTGTCACATATAATTCTGACTGAAGAGGTTCATTACAGAAGTGGGTTTCCATGAGGAACTCTTCCTTCTTCCTCCCTCCATCTATGATTGCATAAATTTGATATTTGATGGGATAACTTCTGGTATACTCGTTCAAGAGTAATTTGTTTTTCCTTCTTCTGAACAGGAACTATTAGAATTAGAAGAGAGAATAGGCTCTGTAAGTACTGCTCTTTCTGAAGAACAGTTCAAGAAATGTATCAGAAGGCGTTTATATAGACCAGTTGCTACAGAAGTAAACATATCAGTCGTAGATGACATCAAGTGCAGCATATGCCAGGTAAATATCTACCAATTGGATTCTACAATTTCTATAGGGTATAAAATCAAATAAAACCATCTAATATTGAATATTGTTATGCTTTAACATCATCCTTGATTTCTTGGCTACCAAGTGGATAATGTTGACTTTCTGTGTTCAGTGTCCTGATTAACTTCTTGACAGTGACCAAAAGTACACTTCCAATACTGCCGTGATCCCACTATCCTAGTAAATTTTTTTGGCAGAGTATATAAATTTCTGTAAGTACTGCTATTTCTGAAGAACAGTTCAAAAAATGTATCAGAAGGCGTTTATATAGACCAGTTGCTACAGAAGTAAAGACATCAGTCGTAGATGACATCAAGTGCAGCATATGCCAGGTAAATATCTACCAGTTGTATTCTATCATTTCTACAGGGTGCAAAATATAACCATCTATTATTGAATATTGTTTTGCTTTAACATCATCCTTGATTTCATCGCTACCAAGTGAATAATGTTGATCTGTATTCAGTGTCCTGATTAAACTTCTTGACAATGATCAAAAGAACACTTCCAGTTTTGCCATGATCTCACTATCCTAGTTTTTGTTTGGCAAAGTATATATCCAGTCTGTTACTCGGTACTTGCTCACATAAACTGAAAGAGAAGTACTACTACAGTCTACCTTCTGTCGAAAACACCATCTAGCATACTCAACATCAACAACACTTTTTCTTAGGCTAACACCGGTGGGGAGAGAATCCCCACCTGAATTTTACTACATCAACAACACTGTCATCTGAAGCTTCCTCCAATGACACCAATTATCTCTGTGTCTGTGTTAATATGGTTCGTTGTTCCTGTTCCAGGAGGAGTTCGTAAAGGGCGAAGAGGTTGGCAGGTTGTGGTGTGAGCACCAGTACCACGTGTGCTGCATTCGACAGTGGCTTCTGCAGAAGAACTGGTGCCCAATATGCAAGGCTTCAGCGCTGCCCTCTCTTAAGTGAACCTAACTTAGGAGGTTCAGACTTGTAATTTACTACCATGTGTCAGAATTAGTCTTGATTTCTGAACCCGTGAATAATCTTGGCTAAGCTCAGTCCTGTTTGTATATATTCAATGGATTGTGCCCTGAAAAATGAGAAGGCCCCAGATTGTGATTATCAGATTATGCTAAAAATCCCGTTATGTGATATCTAAACTGACGTGGCTTCATACCCTTTCGTATTATTAGCTACTTCTTCAGAAATGAAGGTTTTTTTTTTTCATTAAAAGGTCTTCTTCTAATGGCATGCGCACTATCATCTTTTTGTCTCAGCTGTTATTTTGTTGACTGGAATTGTTACAAAGATGGCACATTTTCCAAGTGGTCATCCATGACTACCTCCCGATTGACAAGTGGCGCATGGAGGAGAGGGTGGTTTGAAATTGGGTATCTACCGGTCATACCTAGCATAGGGACTACCTACTTTTCTATTCTATTCTCAGTTTGAAATGGTTTGTCTAGTATCTATTCTCAGTTGAAAAAATGAATGCCGTCTTTCTTCAATGAGGCTGTAGTGATGCATGCCTCTTAGGCTGCTCACAGTGGGAGTAACATAGAGTAGTAACATGTTGATGTTACTAGCACTATCTCCACAGTGGGAAGTAGCACTTGTTTATCTGTTTAATATATTTTTAAAAATTTCAAAATAAACAGACAAATTAAGTTGTGACTGCACATATATACAATATTTTTATTATTTTAATGTATCTTTTCAGGTAAATGCTGATGCTGTGGTTGTGAATGTTGATGAACATTTTAACAAAGCGTATGTACATGTATACAAAACCTGTGTGGCCTGATTGTTGGAATGTTGGCGGTTAAATTGAAAATGTGGTCTCCCTTACTAATAAGAGCATCTCCAACATCATTGCTATATTGGATTGTTAAAAACTGGTTATAGTAAGAGGAGAGATAAGATTTAGTAATCCAAAATGTTTTTTTTTGCTTTGCTAGCATCCTTAAAACTAGATTGCTTTATTTGCCCACAACACACAATGACATGTGGGGACACTTTGTCATTCACACTACGACACGTATAACACAACTTGTCACAGTATACGTATACTAAACCACGTCACATACACACATACAAAAACACGGGGTTTTCACGTACATACATATGTACAAACATGTAGACAAACACACGGAAGAACACACATACATAGGGTGGGCAAACACGGTTTCATGGTTTAACCGGTTTGGGCTAATTCATTTTCCGGTTTGGGCTAATTCATTTTTTTTGTAATATGTCTAAATTTATGATTGAGTTTAGGATAAAGGAAAATGAACTAGCTAGCTTCCCTACACGTACACACTAAATATATGTTACCTATGTATATACGCGGACACACACAACACGTACGCGTACGCACAACACGCTCGCACACGCACACACGACACAAACGGCACACACACGCACGCACGAGACACACGCATGCACACACGACACAATTTCCTAAAAAACATTGGTGGGTACCACTTATAGGAATGCTGTTGGAACTTTTTTTTACCAAAATTGCTAAAATACTAATTGAGTGCAAATATATAAAGGCTGTTGGAGATTCTCTATTGACACTCATGAATGCCAGCAATGGCCTTTTGATGCTGATACCACTGTTCAAGATATCTTCCGATATTCCGATAAATGTCCGATTTATCACTTCTCAGTGTCTGACCGATAAGATAAGTCGGCCGATAAATTCGCTGATATGCTGATAAATCAGTCGATATGCCGATAAATCGGCCGATTTACCCCTTATATTGGGTCGGCCGATAATTTCCCGATAAGCGATATCACCATCATTGGCTGATACCCATGGGGCCTCTGAAAATGGTTAATAAGAGCATCTCCACCGGTGCATCCAATAGCGCTCCCAATAGGCCTATTGGGCGCGCCAGCAACAAAACGGACCCCAGCGGCGAGCCCAATACGCCAAAGTTGTCAGCACGCCCAATAGAGCGTCCGGCAACCCCGCTTCGCGCCCTGTTTCTAGGGAGGCAAGCGGGCGCGCCGGCAACCCACGACAACACAACCACGTCGGATCTGACGGGCGAACCAACGCGTCAGCGACACGGGAAGGTCCATATCACTTTCCCCTCCCTCCCGTCCATTTTCAGTCTCCCGTCATTTGCCTCCCCCGCCCACTTCCTTGCGCCTTTCCACCTTGGGTGATCCACGTCCGGCCACCCGATGTCTCCCATCAAGCGCAACCATGGCGGTGCTCGCGGCGGAGCAGGACAACGGGGCGCTGCTCGAGGTGGCGCTCCTTGCGCGGCGGAGAACATGACGGATGCAGACTGGGAGAAGGAGCGGGAACGTCAATCGGTGGCCACCATCGATAGGAGAGGACGGCGCACGAGTGCGGTGGCCAGGCACAAGCAGATCGATCTCTTGAACGCGTTGCTGGCGTTTGTTGCTGGTGGCGGCGCAAGTCAACGGAGCACCAACGCGCCGCGGGACGCATCGCCGTCGAACCCAGCGTTCTTCGATGGCGGAGCCACTCCACGTTCTGGGCTCCGGATCTCGCCAGGATTCGGTGAGAGCAGCCGCTCCGAGTCACCGAACGTCGGCCTCGCATCGATCTCAACCAGGCGTTTACCGAGTCGTCGACTCAGCAGAGGGACCGGCCACGGCCAAGCGTCGATGTGCGTGGCCGCCAACGCTTGTTTGGAGCGGATAGTGATGGTGCCGGCGCTGGCGATGGGAATGGTGCCCACATGTTCGACGGAAAGCTGACCGGCGTGGACGAGGAAATGGTATGAAATTGATACGTCTCAAACATATCTATAATTTTTTATTGTTTAATGCTTGTTTTATACCATTGCTACATGTTTCTACCGTAGTTTTATATCATTTTAAGGCATTTATTGTACTAACCTATTAACCCAGTGCCTAGTGCCAGTTTCTGTTTATTTTGTCTGTGCATTGCAGAAAAGGCCCAAAATTGTAAGTGCTCGGAAAAATCTGAAAATATTATAGAAATTCTATTTCACAAGAAAACTCTAGCCGGGAGCCAGAAGGACAAGCCTGGGAGAGGCTCATAGCCTCCAGGCGGTACCTAGCACAGCCCACCCTAGGTCGTGCCCAGGGTCGCTCATTGACTCGGGCACCGCCCCTCGACGCTCTTCGGACTATATATTTGTCACGACGAGGAAACCCTAACCCCCGAAGGATTTTTCAAGAAACGCAACAGAGCTCCACCGCCACCAAAAATCCTAATTCGGGGGTCAGAAGTTCCTGTTCCGGCACCCTGCCGGGACGGGGATCGACTCCCAGAGCCATCTTCATCGACTGTACTGCCTCCGTAATGGTTTGCGAGTAGTTCCCCCATGAATTATGGGTTCATAGCAGTAGCTAGTTGATACTCTCTCTCCTAAGTTTTTCAATACAATATTCTCATGTGCTTTCTTACATGATTGAGATCCATCTGATGTAATCGTTGTTGTGTTTGTTGAGGGGTGCGTAGAGCAGCGGCGGCGAGAAATTGATGGAGAAGAGAAAGGCAAAGCCACCGATTAGCGGTGGCGCGAGGAGGCACGAGAGGCGGCTGTAATCTCAACGCGCTGAAAACGATTTTTCGTTGGTGTGTGGGGGCTACAAGAGAGACGTGGAAGGATAAAGAAGCAAGCCAAAATAGCTTAATCCTTTCCAATACCTAAGCTCTCTAGATTTCCAAGCTTGTGCTCCACCTCATCCTCCGCTTTGGGTGTTAGATGGGCCCACATGCATGCATGCGAGTATTTTATAGCAGCTCTACATGTCTAGGATACTTACAGCACAAGGCGAACCAGGTCTTTGGAAAACCACCGAATCAACCCTTCATCTGATTATCTAATATACACAACCGTATTTTGATTCGAGAAAATATATACACGAAATATATGCACGTCGATGAGTAGTTTTCATTCTCGTGGTCGGTTTTGAATTTCGTCAATTGTAACTTGTTAATTTTGGACCAAAGTTTGAACATTTTTAGACAATTTTTATCAAATTCGTAGCACTCGTAACCGTTTGAAATTTCCTTCGACAAGTAGATCCATCTTGGTGTTCCCCGAACTTTCGTGTCGTAACTTTTTCATTTCGACGGACATATACGTATAGATATTATACTATATGTACATGTATGTCCGTCGCTGCCGTAAACTTCACCTGTGCCTGAGCAGCTCCAGCCGCTGCACTACCGTCGCACCGCGCCGTTATTTTGTTCCCCGCTTCTCATGTGACTGTCAGCTAAAAAAATTATTCAAGTGTGGTGGTGTGACCTAAGTTCAACACTTAGCCAAGTGGTGAGTGTACACGAAACACAATTCACAACCAAACGTCTCCAGATGCAGGCAAAAATTAATACAACCATGGAGTTTCACAAAACAATCTCCTACGCATGGATTGGCGAGATTTGTTATAATGAAACATGTTATCCGAAATGACATATTTCAGCTCGCAATTCCGCACTATAAGAGCTCCTTTGAATTTGTTGACTTTGATACACCGATGATATGGTAAGATAGATGATAGAAATGATGTTTTTGAAACGGTTAGAAATGATGTTGATTCTTACTATAAAGTACCAAATCTAAATGGTTGGCTAGCCGATAAAATTTGAATACATTTCTCTTTAATGGCACACATGAGTTGGTTTCTTTCACTGCGTACATTTATAGAAGGATGATGATTGCTCGTGTGATTTACCTTAGTGGCAGTCAATAGTTAGATAGTTAGTCCCTTCAAATAATAGAAGAGATTAATAAAGATTAGCTTTCTACTGTAGAGATTAGATTTTTGCTGGAAATGCATGACATCTCAGTTGAATTGTTAATCCTTTAAATGATAGTAGAGGTAGTTTTCTCCGTACTATCAGGAAAGTAGATACTATGACTTATGAGTTTGAAATATTTTTTATCATAAACTTTGTGTCGAATATTATCCTCATAGCACTCACAAACTTGTTATAATGAAGAGAAATAACATATTCTGTCTATCTGTCAAACTGGAAAACACAAAATATGTTAAAAACGCCTTATTTAAAACCACGACAACAATAAAACAAAAATAAAAATAAATCAATCAAACGAAAACAACTAAATCGGGCGCGGGAAAGCGAGTCTTACCTTCTGCGAAACACAGTACAACCTTCTAGTATCAAGTACACGGTCAAGGAAAAGAAAAGGAACAAAGCCGCCGGATGTGAGGTGCAAGGCATGACCGGGAAGTAAGAAAAATAAGAAAAGTCAAAATCGATCGGCGGCTTCTCTTCTTCTAGAACATATCACGTCGTCAACAATTGCGACAAGGCAGTCACGTAGTCAATTAACGAGAAGTTGCTGAGAAACTCACGACCAGTGTATAGTGTATGTATGTATAAAGAGACAGGAGGTCAGCGAGAGAGGGGATCGAAGAATCGAAACCGTCACCTAGCTTCTCTCCTCCTGCTACTGCATCCTCCCCTCCTGCTTTGCGGTCCAGCCCAAATCTCTCCGGCCATCACGGACGTGAGCTGTGAGGTCAGTGGAAAGGGAAGCTGGGAGTTGCACTTGGTGCGCAAAGGACTAGGAGAAGACAGCGCGGCGATGGCAGAGGCGGGCAAGATGTCAGGCAGTGCACCTGATGAGTTATCTGAAGACACACAGTTGATCAACACTGAAGAAAACTGTCGACAACACTCAACGGCCCAGATCTTCAGATACCGTTTCGTGCTGATTCAACGGACCAGATGACTCTAAGTCTTAATAGCAGTATTATCTCTGTAAGCAGGTTTATCCTGAGCTTAACGTTAATCCTGTAAGAACTAATGCTTGGGCGCCTTCCTTTCGATATAAAAGGAACGCGTGGGTGGCTGGGAGGCGAGCATATTGAAACCCTAAAATTTAGTTCTTTGTTCTCCTATCAACTTTCCTTTACCTGCACTTTTTATCTGTTCTTCCCTACCTCGACCCCAATTCCGGCCAACGCCGCCGCCGTCAGGCCCGTAGTCCTGACAAAGTGGTATCAGAGCAATCGAGTTCTGGCTGCTGCGCTCTCCCACCCTCCCCAATCCCCATGAATTGAAGCGCAGGTGTCGAGGTTACCGGGTCAAATTGATTCCAGCGTAAAATCCCTCCGCCGCCGCTACAATCAGATCCGGTCGCGATGCCTTCCTCGATCATCAGGACACGCTCGCAAGAGCGAATCGAGGTTGCGCTGAAGACGCGGCGCTATTGGCGGCTGCTGAAGCGCAAGCCAAGGAGGAAGAAGCCATCCGTGCTCGCCTGCCGCACGAGGTACTGAACCTGAACAAGCGCATGGATCAACAGCAGCAATCTTCCCAAGCTGCGTTCTCGTCAATTCAAGGTGAAATATCAAAACTTTCTGCTTGCTTCTGAATATGGCGACACCGCAATCCATGTCCGGGAACGCAGAAGGCGTAGGAGTTTCGGATCCAGGGACGAGTACCCAAAACAGAGTCTTTTCCACCCCTCCGCATCCTGCCCACACTCTGTCACCAATCCCAGAAGTTTCCACACCGTCAACCACACCTAGCACAACTTCAAACCCCACACAACGTCCACTCCATTTCGGCAATCTTACACCAGATCAATTACCTCACCCCACCTACATTCCCTACACTCAACCTAGCATCCAAACACCTCCTTTTCTCCACCAACCTACTCCATGATCACAAACCATACTCCCGCTGTTATTTCATCCCCATACAACACCAATTACTCCCACACCACCACCCCGTACACACACCCACACATGTACCAGCAAAACCCTTATGGTTACCAACCATATCAGCCACCTTACTACCCACCTCTGCCTGCCAATTACCAGTATCCTTATCAGCAGTACGCTCCACCACAATTCCAATCACAACCCAACCCAATATACTGGCCCATACCAGCGTCTCAACCCCAACCACAAACAACTTCCCAATACCAACCTCATTCGTAATTCAGACACCTACCCTTAACCAACCACCACCTTGTCACCAGCAACACCACCATCACAATCACAGCAACCATCAGGAGTTACAGATCAGAACACCTCATGTGGAGTTGCCGATCTTTTCTGGTGAAAATCCAACAACTTGGCGTCTGGAATGTGAAAGTATATTTGAGTTGGCTGATATACCTGTGGAGCAGCAATTGAAGTGGGGAATAGCACACATCAGAGGAAAGGCAAAGACATGGCTACATAGTTCCCAGAGTGATCTTCATGATGCGACTTGGGATTCCCTGTGTGAATTGCTAATTCAAAGGTTTCCTGAATCTGTAAACAATGACAGCATGGAACAACTGCAGCAGTTGAAGCAAGTTACCACTGTAAATGGTTATATTGACAGCTTTGAAAATTGGATGGATATCATGAAAAGGGAGAGACCATACCTACCAAAATCCTTTTTCTTGGATAGGTTTATCTCTGGCCTCAAAGAGAACATCAAACACCTGGTGAAAATTCAGAAACCGGACACATTGTTGAATGCTTATTGGTATGCTCGACAACATGAACACTCATACCTATCAAACAACAAGCGCCCTAGCTCTGTTCCAATAGCATACAAACAATCCCCTTCACCAGCTGCAGCAGTGAATCCCAGACTGCCTATGTGGAAGGAAAAACCAAGGCAGAATGATAGGCCACGAGAGCCTCGGAAATGCTGGCATTGTGCTGATCCTTGGTTCCTTGGGCACAGATGTGAGAAAATGCAGCAAGCTGTCAATGCATTGGAAATGCTCAGCTACTCGGAAGACAAATTCGAAGATGCACTTTGTGTGTTGGAACAAATTCCCGAGAAACCACTTGAAGTGGCAGCACAAAAAGTTGCAGCACCAACAAATGTAGCACCAACCGTGGCAGCACCAGTACCTGAAAAAGCACCACCACAAGTTCCTCAGAAAAAGGACCTTTGTATGCAAATATCAGCTGAAGCCTACACGGGCATGCCAGGGCCTTCAACCATCTCTGTGCCAATAACACTAATGGGCAAGAAAGCTATAGCTCTGGTGGATACAGGGAGCACAAACACCTTTGTGAGTCAACCTTTCGCACAACAACATCAGTTAGAGACATCCAAAACAAGTAGCAGAAAGGTCAAAGTTGCTGATGGAGGAGAGCTAGAGTCACATCCGACATAATACAAAACACACAGTTCTCCATTCAGAACAAGGACTTTGTCATGGATTTCCGAGTGCTGCAGTTACAAGGTACTGATATTATCCTGGGTGTAAATTGGCTTCAGCAGTACAACCCGGTTATGTTCGACTTCATTGGTCGAACCATTACAATACATGATCAAGGAACTGCACACACCTTCTCGGACCACATGGTGCCACATAAGAACTATATTATCTCTGCAGCAGAGTGTCACAAACTTATGGCAAAAGGCGCTTCTGGCTTTGTTGTCAACCTGGCCATTAGTGATAATGAGCCACTGATATCTAAACTTTCTGACGAGCAAACAACTATTGACAACATCCACCAGCAGTTCCAAGATGTGTTTGCAGCACCCACGGGTCTGCCTCCAGAGCGGGACATTGATCACAGCATCCCTCTCATACCTGATGCTAAAATCCCTAACATCAGGCCCTATCGTTTGTCTCACCAGCAGAAGAATACAGTTGAAACTCTGGTTCGGGAGATGCTACAAAACTCTGAGATCAGACACAGCTCCAGCCCCTTTTCATCACCAATTATACTCGTGCGCAAGAGGGATATGTCTTGGAGAATGTGTGTCGATTACCGACAACTAAATGATATGACAATCAAAAAAAATTCCCAATCCCAGTGATTGAGGACTTGCTGGATGAACTCCATGGGGCTACCATCTTTTCTAAACTAGATCTTCCCTCGGGGTATCACCAAATTCGAATGAAGCCTGAGGATATCCCAAAAACAGCCTTCAGTACTCATCTCGGCACTATGAGTACCAAGTCATGCCGTTTGGGCTGAGCAATGCTCCTGCTACATTTCAGAACTTGATGAACTCGATTTTCTCTCCATATCTCCAAAAATTCGTCCTAGTTTTCTTTGATGATATCTTGGTATACAGCAAGAATGCCCAAGAACACAAGAGGCACTTGAAACTAGTACTGGACAAGTTAAGGCTCCATAACCTCAAGGCCAAGCTCCCTAAATGCAGCTTCGGGCAGAAACATGTGGAGTACTTAGGACACATCATATCCAGTGAAGGTGTGTCTATAGCTCCTGATAAAATCAAGGATATAATCAACTAGAAAACTACAACTAGTATCACTAAGCTGAGAAGGTTCCTGGGCTTTACTGGTTACTACAGAAATTATATCCAGGGCTATGCTTTTATTGCCAAGCACTGCATGCCGTTCTCAAGAAGGATGCCTTTACATGGGGTCCTGCTCAAGATGTAGCTTTTCAGCGACTGAAAAAAGCCATGACATCTCCGCCTACTCTCGGGTTACCAGATTTCTCAGCACCTTTTGTTCTTGAAACAGATGCTTGCGCAACAGGACTAGGTGCAGTCCTTATGCAGAAGGGCAGACCATTGGCATTTCTGAGCAAATGTTTGGGACCTAAAAACAGTGCTCAGTCCATATATGAGAAGGAAGCTATGGCCATTCTGGAAGCTCTCAAGAAATGGAGACACTATTTCCTTAGAAATCAACTCACAATCCGCACAGACCAGCAGAGTCTAAAGTTTCTAGGTAGCCAAAGGTTGTTGGAAGGAATTCAGCACAAGCTGATGCTTAAACTGCTAGAATTCAACTACAACATTGAATACAAGAAGGGCAGTGAAAACATTGCTGCGGATGCACTGTCTCGACAGTTTCAGAAAGATGAAAACATGTCTATAGCTGCCATCTCAGTTGTTGTTCCTTCTTGGATTACCGAGGTCATTGAGTCCTATGCAGGGGATCCCATCTGTGAAAAACTGCTGCAACAGTTAGCAGTTGACAAGTCAAGCAACCCCAATTACAGCTGCAGTCTGGCCTATTGAGATATAAAGGGAGATTGTACATTGGGGATCGCAAAGACCTCAAGGAGAAAATTTTCACCTCTTTCCACTGTTCCATTTTCGGTGGACATTCAGGTAACAGAGTCACCTTGCACAGGATCAAGCAATCCTTCTTCTGGCCACACATGGACAAATTCATCACTGCTCTGATTTCTCAATGCCCAATTTGTCAAATCTCCAAAACAGAGAAAGTTCAATACCCTGGTCTACTTGATCCAATTGTTGTTCCCAAGATGAAATGGTCAGCTATCAGCATGGATTTTGTCGAGGGCCTGCCGAAATCAAAAGGGAAGGATGTTATATTGGTTGTGGTTGACAAGCTGACGAAATACGCACACTTCATCCCTCTGTCTCACCCATACACCGTTCAGACGGTTGCTGATGCTTTCATGAATAACATTGTGAAACTCCATGGACCTCCTGATAGCATCATCACAGATAGAGATCGAGTGTTCCAGAGCAAGCTATGGCAGGAAATGTTCACAGCCATGAAGGTCTCGTTACACTTTTCTTCAGCTTATCACCCTGAATCAGACGGCCAAACCGAACGGGTAAATCAATGCCTAGAGCAATACCTTCGATGTATGGCTTTCAGAGAACCAAAGAAGTGGGCAAATTGGCTAGGAGCAGCAGAGTGGTGGTACAATACCTCTTACCACACAGCCATAAAAATGACTCCATTTGAGGCATTGTATGAGTACAAACCGCCACACTTCACAACAATTTCTGTTCCTTGCAATGTTTCAGAAGAAACTAAGGTTACTCTGGAAGAAAAGGATCATATCCTCAAAACACTGCAGCAGAACTTACTGCAAGCACAACAGCGAATGAAGAAGTATGCTGACCTCAACAGAACTGAAAGACAATTCAATGAAGGTGATCTTGTCTACTTGAAGATGCAACCATACCGTGAGACATCTTTGGGTCTCAGGAACTCACTGAAACTGACAAGCGAGTGGTATGGCCCATTCAAGGTTCTGAAGAGGATTGGTCGTGTTGCGTACAAGCTGCAGTTACCATCCAACTCTCACATCCATGATGTCTTCCACGTAAATCAGTTGAAGAAGCATTTGGGACCAAATGCAGTTCGAAATCCCTCACTTCCTCTGGTTACTGACCAAGGCAAGGTATTTCCACTGGCAATTCTACATCGATGTCAAGTTCCGCGATCGACAGGCTCCTTCGACATTCCTGTGGTTCAGTGGCTGATACACTGGGAGAATATGGACCCTGCCGAGGCAACATGGGAAGATGCCACCTTCATTCAAGCAACCTTTCCTGGCTTCAAGCCCTGAAGGCTTGTCTTAAGGAGGGGGCAATGTCAGGTAGTGCACCTGACGAGTTATCTGAAGACACACAGTTGATCAACACTAAAGAAAACTGTCGACAGCACTCAACGGCCCAGATCTTCAGATACCGTTTCGTGCTGATTCAACGGACCAGATGACTCTAAGTCTTAATAGCAGTATTATCTCTGTAAGCAGGTTTATCCTGAGCTTAACGTTAATCCTGTAAGAACTAATGCTTGGGCCCCTTCCTTTCGATATAAAAGGAGCGTGTGGGTGGCTAGGAGGCTAAGCATATTGAAACCCTAAAATTTAGTTCTTTGTTCTCCTATCAACTTTCCTTTACCTGCACTTTTTATCTGTTCTTCCCTACCTCCGACCCCAATTCCGGCCAACGCCGCCGCCGTCAGGCCCGTAGTCCTGACACAAGACGAGGGTGGTGGTGGTCGGCGGCGGCATCGGCGGCGCCTTCCTCGCCAAGTACATGTAGCCTGACGCCGACGTCGTCCTCCTCGATCCGTAAGCCCCTGTCTGCCTCGACCTTTTCACGTCCGCCATTTGTTTGTGGAAATGTCAGCATGTAGATTTTGACGAATCATTGCGGTATTCGAGGCATATCTTATCCTGGGAGCGCACGTGTTTCTGCTTTCAAATTATCGTTTTCTACTATTATCGTTTTGGGAGCGCACTTTCATATTCTAGCGTCAGAGAAGTACATCGACATTATAATATCTTGCTCCGGAATTTCCTTACTATAGCTCTATAGGCTCTAGAGCAATATACTAGATTATGGCAATTGATGTTCCTAGAATATGGCAGTGTTTCAACATGTTGACAATCGAAGGAGATCACTCTATGTGTTGGTAGATATTGTGCCAAGAGTGAACAAGATCTCTTTTGTTCATGTAGGTGGTATCATAAACGAGGTTTGACCACCTCTCGTTTGTTCTGAATTCTCAACACTTGGACCATCTAAATACAAATTAAATAGCCTAAAAATATATCAAATTATGTGATATTTATTCAGTATTTGTAGGCTCTTTCATGAACACAATTTCTTCTAATAGCAGGAAGGAGTACCTGGAGCTCACATGGGCTGAAATGAGATCAATGGTTGAGCCATCTTTCGCTGAGAGATCGTTGATCTATCACAAGGATTACCTCACTGCTGCCACTATTGTAACATCTTCTGCAGTCAATATCACTAAGGATGTTGTCCTTACTGCTGATGGTCGATCTCTTCCATATGATTATCTTGTTGTAGGAACTGGCCATGTGCTCACTTCTCCAGAAAGCAGAACAGAGAGGCTTACAGAATTCCAGCGAGGTAACTGGAGTCCAAGTGCATAACGAAAATTATACTATGCTCTGTGCACTTGTGTTTCTTACTTATGCCTTCTGATATTTTAACAGAAAATGAGAAGATCAAATCATCCGAGTCTGTGTTGATAATTGGAGGTGGTCCATCTGGTGTTGAACTTGCTGGAGAGATTGCAGTGGACTATCCAGACAAGAAGGTGACCCTTGTACACAGAGGATCACGGTTACTTGAATTTATTGATCAGAAGGCCTCAAAGAAGTGTCTTGAGTGGCTGACTTCGAAGAAAGTAAATGTGCTTTTGGAGCAATCAGTTGACTTAGATTCATTATCCAACACCGAGAAGTTCTACAAAACATCAAGCGGAGAAACAATAACAGCTGATTGCCACTTTTTGTGTATTGGTACGCCACTGAGCTCATCGTGGCTACATGATACCATCCTAAAGGAATCTTTGGACAATAAGGGAAGATTAATGGTGGAAAAGGATCTAAGAGTGAAGGGTTATAATAACATTTTTTCAATCGGCGACATCACGGATATTCCTCTAAGTCTACATTTGAAACTTCATGCCCATTCTATTTGTTAATTCTTCTTCCATTGAGAACGTTATGCTTTCTTCTGGTTGAATCATCTCATTTCCTCATTCGCAAAAAAAAAAAAAGAATCATCTCATTTCCTCGAATAGTGTTAATTTGCATATTTTAGCAATTACTTGAGCTCGATCGAGATGTCAAAGAAATCACTGCCAGAACAAAGGTCAGAGCAAAAAGAACCACAGAGCTAGCCTAGAACAAGAGTGGTGTTGCCATTGATCACAACATGTCATGTCAAAGCTATATATATAATACTACACATGTATACAGACTATGCTTGAACACTAGTACAAACAGAGGCTTCGGTGCGGCCTTTTTGCACCGGTTTGACAGGAACCGGTCTTTAGTACCGGTTCCAAAGGGCGAGGCGGCCGGCAGGCAACCGTCCCGGTTGGTGCGGACCTTTAGCACCGGTTGGTATTTACCAACCGGTACAAAAGGGTTGGACCAGGCAGCTGCAGTGGGGGCCCCATGGCGAGACCCTTTAGTACCGGTTTGTAACACAAACCGGTACTAAAGGCCTATCTTTAGTACCGGTTTGTGTTACGAGCCGGTACTAAAGGTTCCGCATTTTTCATTAAATAGGAAATAATTCATATCTTTAAATCCGTAAATCGAAATTTAACAAATAAAATGTCTAAATCAATTAGAAAAATGAGAGGAATCCAAATTTGACAACGATATGATCTTTTGGATCATAAAAACGCATTTAATTTGGCGAAATTACTTTCAAAAAATCGACATAAACTCATTTAAGGGTTATTTACTTCCTCCTCCTCATCGTCGTTGTGGGAGTCGGGGTCGGAGTCGGAGCCGTGGCCGTCGTCGTCGCCCTCGCCTTGGCTGTCCTCGTCGCCCTCACCGTCGTCGTTGCTGTCGAGGTCCTGCCAGTGCCCGTTGTCCTCGTCCCACCACTGGATGGGGTTGCCCTCGTTGTCAGAATCGCTCGGAATGACGTCGTTTTGCCACCATTCGTCCGCCATGGTCTAGAGAATGGGGTTTTTGGTAGAGAGAAAGAGGTCTGAGAGAATGGGTTTTTTGGGGTGAAGAGAGAGGAACTACTTTGGAACCGCATACGCATTGGGGGTTTTATGTGTGAGGAGGATATAGATGATTTCAGTGCGACGGCGCGTAGATCGATAAATGCCTGCGGAACCGAACAGACGGATGTAACGCTTCGTTCGTAAAATGACTACACATTTTACAGATTATATTCGCAATGCTCAAATTGACTGCAGTTGGAACAGTTTGGTGAGTTTTTTAAAAATTTCATGTTGCAAATCCAAAACCAATTCTCTTCAACCTTAGACTTCCTAGTTTGAGTTTTGAGATATCACACCAGATACATGTATTTTTTGTTCGAATGTATCTAGACCTTGTTTATCAACTTGAGTCGTTAGTATACGACATATTAAGACTATGTGCACAGGTTTTTCATTTTTTTTTTTGAATTTTTTATACTTATTTTGAAATTGGTCAAACCTAAGTTTGACCAACATTTAAACAAGTTTAAAACATGAAAATGAAAAACTAAGCCTGGATCCTTCTTAGTCATTCTAAAATGAAAGTTTGGTGAGTTTTTCTAAAAAAATATGTTGCAAATCCAAAACCACTTCTCTTCAACATTAGACTTCCTACTTTGAGTTTTGAGATAACACACCAGATACATGCAGTTTTCGTTCGAATGTATCTATACCTTGTTTATCAACTTGAGTCGTTAGTATACGACTTATTAAGACTATGTACGCAGGTTTTTCAATTATTTATTTTTTTTGAATTTTTATGCTTATTTTGAAATTGGTCAAACCTATGTTTGACCAACATTTAAACAAGTTTAAAACATGAAAATGAAAAACTAAGTCGGATCTTTCTTAGTCACTCTAAAATGAAAGTTTGGTGAGTTTTAAAAAAAAATTAAGTTGCAAATCCAAAACCACTTCTCTTCAACAGTAGACTTCCTAGTTTGAGTTTTGAGATATCACACCAGATACATGTATTTTTCGTTCGAATATATCTATACCTTGTTTATCAACTTGAGTCGTTAGTATACGACTTATTAAGACTATGTACGCAGGTTTTTCAATTTTTTGATAGTTTAGGGTTTGAATTCCTAGATATGATTGATAGGATGACATATTTGAATTCCTCTCTTTTTTCTAATCAATTTAGATATTTTATTTGTCAAATTTTGATTTACGGATTTAAAGATATAAATTATTTCATATTAAATATTATTACATAATCACTGTTATTTATTCAAAAATATTATTACATAATCATTGTTATTTATTCAGAAAATATATTACATAATCATTGTATTTATTCACAAAAAATTGAAAATTTAAACAATAACGGATTTAGAGATATGAATTATTCCATATTAAATATTATTACATAATCACTGTTATTTATTCAAAAATATTATTACATAATCATTGTTATTTATTCAGAAAATATATTACATAATCATTGTATTTATTTAAATAAATTTTGAAAATTTAAACAATAAAAAGTGTAACATCATGACTTAGGGGTTAATATGATTGATAGTATACTATTATCAGTAAGTTCTAACTTCTCATTTGGCAGCTAATTTGGAAGGAACTCAAAAGTTAAGCGTGCTCGGGCTGGAGCAGTTTGAGGATGGGTGACCGAATGGGAAGTTTGACCAGAGTAAGTACTTTGACCTAAAATTAAGTGTATAACTAGTTTAAGTGTGTGGCTAAGTGAGAAATTTCCTAATAAAATTAGGAACAGGAATAAGAATAATTAAGAATAGTATTGAGAATAGAATTGAGAATATAACTGAAAATAAAATAAAAAAAATTCCCGGGACCTTCAGTTTACGAACCGGTACTAAAGGTCCTCCGCCTGAGAACAACAAAGCCAATGTAACCTACAAAAGGCAAAAGAAATAAGATGAAACCTAGGCTAAGCTAAACCGGCTGGAGGTCTTGAACGTTGCGGGAGCCTCGAAAGTATTTTGGCACTTACTAGCTTCCACTGCTCGGACCTCCGTTTGTTCGCTTCCTTCGCCCACAGGTCTTGTTCCTTCCAAATATTGACGCCCATAAATTTCCAGGTGATTTCGTTGACGTTTGGGTCCCTGAAACATTAAAATAAGAAAACGGGGTTTTCTGCCTGTGCAGGGTTAATTCCATAAAAATAGGGAATAAATGAATATTCCCAAAAATCATTATAAAACATTGATATAACCCTTATATGATGCAAATATGATTGGAATATAAGCAATTAAAGTGCAAAGTTCATGTATGCATTTTACATGCATCACCGTGCCTAACAGCACGGCAAAGGCCACACGGCATTATAGGCGTCGGCAAAGAATCTTTGCCGTGTGCTTTCCCAAAACAACACGGCAAAGCCTTTGCCGTGTGCCAAGCGCCACACAGCACGGAACAGATTTGTCAGAGAGGGTCAACCCTCACCCCGGGTCCACACATCTGTGCTCTGCGTGACATCACACGGCACACGCATCCTCTTTGCCGTGTGCTGTTCGTGACGCCGCACGGCAAACACTCCGTCTTTGCCGTGTGCTCTGCGCCACACCGCACGGCACACACGCCCTCTTTGCCGTGTGCTCTCCTCCACACATCACGGCACAGCTCCTTTGCCCAGACCCAGGCCTCCGCTCTTTTGTGGCGCCCCGACCCGACTAGTATACAGTGATGCTGCATGTCACCGGTTAAGCGATACAAGCGGAGGTTACGGGTTTACCAATCCCCGGCCAAAACCTTTGGCAGGCGTTGCTGGGCACACCGCTCCCAACAACACAACACCCCGATTGATGCCTTAACACGGGCGCAACCCTCAAGGCATAATAGTAAGATCAAGACTTGTGGAACAACTGGCACTTCACAGACTCTACGACACAAATCATATAGTTCAAGCTCTTATAATAGAGAAAGATAGCAAACGACAACCAGAGGTCACTGACCCAACATTACATCAAGCGGAAGCAAAATAGGTTGTTCTAAACAACAAGAACCAAATATGGCCTAAGAGGCCTACAGATAAACATCACAGCGCCAGCTATTCCGAGATGTCCCAAGCTGCCACCTGGGAACCCCAGACTACTCGTCGATGTCCACAAAGAACCCACCTTCGAAGTCGGTGAAGTCCTCCTCTGAAACAAAAGCAAAAACGTTGAGTTCGACGAACTCGCAAGATTAAAGAGCTATTATATGCTCGATGAGGCTTTCAAAGTTTTATGCCTCTTTTGCATAAAGATGATTTTATTTAATAAAACATGACTCCATGGCAACGACTAATCAGAATATTTTCAAGAGGGGTAAGAATTAACTCTTTTCTTTGAGATCACCTTTCTCAATCATCACCAACATCACCATTGTACCTGTTCATCAAAGGCACCTCCCCGAATCACCCTCGAGGAAGCTCACCTTACAATCTTGAGTGGTACCTCTAGTACCCAGTTTTTAATCATTCCGTTAAAGTTATTCTATGATCTCTGAATCCGTCACCAAGTTGTCCATAACCGCGGACACGGCTTTTCGAAAAGATTTATCCCTGCAGGGGTGTACAATGTGAAAGACGCCAGGTTCCCGAAGGACCTCCCAGCTTCCTATCCATACGTACCGTCCGGCTCATTGCCTACACGTAGCTCTCTTCCGGGGAAAGCCGGCTGAGTGGGAACGGTTACCACCTTTACCTTGTTGAGGACTAACCCAGGATCATCAGTGAGGACGGGACAAGTTCAGTGCTCCCAGCACCCTGCCCCGTGGCCACTCATTTTCCTAAACACCGCAATCCTCATATCTGTCTCAGCCACCATCTCAACGCACGCGCAAATGGAAGCTCAAACTAGAGGACCCTGGCTAGTCCCGCCCAAGTTAGTCGGTCGACGAGGGCTCCATATACCCCACGCATGGTTGCACGCTCAACTTGGCTCGTAGGCGAGAACTCGCATCTAGGCGGCGAGAACGAGACAACCCACCACATCCCATGTGGCCTCTCATCCCCACCTTTAAGCATTTTTTTATCCGTCACCACAATTTCTCCACCATTATCCACATCTCATTCACCTGTTTCCGACATGAAGTAACCACCGTACAGCTATGCAAGTACTAAGCAAGGCTAAGCATCAACATAGCGTAGTAGATATCTCGGGCCAACAAAAACAACCCTAAGGTTAAATAGGAGGGGAACAGGTAATGGCATCGGAATCTTAATGCAACTATAGGATACTCTAATCCGAATCAAATTGACATTTGGAACCGCATGCAATATTATAGTGGAGAAAATATTTGCGGAAAATAGGATAAGATATGCTCAGAGGGGGGATTACGCTTGCCTTGTTGAGCGGAGTAGTCAAACTGCTCGTCGGAGTAATGAGGCTCAACTCCGGACTCGTGATCTACCGGAGAGCAAACAACACCGGAAAGAAGAAACAACAATCAACACATGGCAATTGTGCAGTGCATACAAGAGAATGATGATATGCCATTTTAATGCACCGAACTTATTATAAGCTATCTAGCAATTTAAATGGGGTGCGGGAAAAATAATTTACGGCAACCGGATACAAATAACACCCCATATTAGCTTAATGAAACTCCTAGTGTCCGGAGGTGCATTACGGTTACGGTGAGCAAAATGCATGACATTGATGATTTGAGGTAGCTCACAATTTTCCGGACAATGTGGTATATCGATCACATTCTTCTCTCTCAAAGAACTACAAATTTTTACATTTTATTTCCTTGTTTAATTTATATTCCTTTTAGTAAATTATTTTAGACCAAATTAGAAGTATTTGTGCAACTCCGAAAGAAAAGGGATGGAAATAAAACTTAATTTGGCTGGATTAATTTCGGAATTTCCGATTTTACAGAAATCGGAATATCCGACGGTTTGGGAGTTCAAAATTTTGGCTAAGGACTGGAATGGGCGCGTACTGTGATGCTTC